>OZ014473.1:12282693-12882693 GCA_963965965.1 Trididemnum nubilum | reverse complement strand
GAGCTAAAACAACAATCATGCCAATACACTACGCAGTATTGTAGTGGAAATTTAGAACAAGGTTGGCAATTAAACAAGTTGTAGCAAATGGTTTGATTTTTGGCTAATTAGCGCAAGAAAAGTATCAAAGATAAAATTCTTTTTTATCAACTTAATGCTACGCGCTCTCGATTTGTGGGGCTCTACTGACATCTTACGAGTTTCAACGACTTCCGATTTACAAAAGTGATTGATTAATTGTTTACAGCAAGGAAATCGGTCCAAAGCAAACAAAATATCAGATTCGACTCCGCATTGCGCGCGGGCGCGTGGCGCAATGGATAACGCGTCTGACTACGGATCAGAAGATTCCAGGTTCGAGTCCTGGCGTGCTCGCTTTTGCGACTTTTCGTTAAGCAACTCCGATTATAGAAAGTAGCGGATATCGCGTTTTTTACGGAGTCATTTGCTCAATGATAATCTTGAACAATTCAATATTTACATAATTTGCATAATACGATTTTCTTAAGAAACTAAGCACTAACACATTTCAAGGAAAACATTTTCTTGAAATTTTTGAATTGAGACACAATTTTTGAATTGTAACACGCACTTACAAACTATAGGCGGTCGATTGATGCATCGTTATCATGTCACGAGAAAGCAACGATTGACCCTTTTCCAAAGTTTGCGGTTGACGTTTGATTTTTTCCCGTGTATACTTATTGGTTGTTCGAAACCTACAGCAGAGATAATCATTGCGTAAAGCGCGTTATCCAAAGATGCAACAACGAGTCCACTGACCAGGGTGCTGGTCAAAGCCAGGTCATGCGATCAGGGTCGTCGTAAAAAATTAAAATGATCACAGCGGCGGATCCAGAATTTTTTGTAGGAGGGGTCCGCTCAAGATATAATGTTTTTGCACACGTTTTCGTACGATTTTCCCTTTTAGTTTGATACTTTTAGGTACAACCAGCCGCGGTGTGTTATTCCGAATTAAAATTTCGTATATTAGCTGTTAGTTTAGGCTGGCGCATAGCCAGAAATTTGCAATGGGATAGCTGTGAGTTTCAAGGGTCTGCTGACATAACCAATAGAGTCTGTCAGCGCTAGGAGATTTTGCAATTTTTTTGCAAAAATAACCTAATTTTAGACTGATTTTATTAAAAATTAATGCCTTAAAATATGGCATCGAAAGTAGCAGTGCAAAAGCATAATTAAACTGGCTGCGTAAATGGGCTGTGAAGACGGTTGCTAATGGTAAAATTGCAGCCTTTTTTTTACCAGCAGGTAAATCATAAGAGAAAAAAATTCCCAAGTTTTAACCAAATATGTCCGCATTAAAAAAAAGAGATAATTTTGGAGATGTTTGTTCCCCCCCGCCCTATCCCCACCCCTACCGAGTATTTTACTGTTACGTCTGAACAAGAAATGAATCTTGCTCCAGTTATTGCGATAAATTTTATGCGTTACAAGTTTTTCGTATATTTCTTCGGTTTGAACAGGGAGATCTGGATCCGTCACTGGATAGAAATTTAAAATGCGTTATTTGGACTGGACACAACGCGAAGCAACACAAAGGGACACGGAGGAACCAAAATTTGACGTCATCGACAACTTGCCAAAGTTTCAACCGGTCGCAGACTTCCGTTCAGTTCAGTTGCTTTATTTCATGACCTCGCGTCCGTTAAAAGCATCACATATAAAAATAGAGGTCAAGAAAAAGGTAGAAGCAGCAAAACGATATACGTTCAGACATGCAGGATGTCTGTCTGCATGGCTGCTTCACCATATGCACACGCATTGATTGAGACACGGATATAAATTAAACAAAACAGAAAAACACATAAAAAGATGAAAAAAAAAATCAAAAAAAATCAGTGATTATGTACAATTCAGAGTACTTCAACAGATCAATGTCACATCTGACATTAGTCATGTTAATAATATATTAAGCTATTGCTTAATTTCACTAAGACAAAATTGTTGATGGATGCTTGGCCTATTTCGAGCAAGTGATGTAAACGACCACTCGCGAAGGTTGCCAACCTTTGCTTCGAGTTGCTTTGCGTCCAATGTAAACGCATCTGTATTCCTGCTGGTACTTGGTAACAACTTTTTTCGGTAAAGTAAATGTGTCGAGAATCGAGATAAGTTAGCGTAGCTATTTGTTGGGAAGTGGAGATTTCAGATGTATGTGTTTGCGATGTGTTAGTCGGAGGGCGCGTGGCGCAATGGATAACGCGTCTGACTACGGATCAGAAGATTCCAGGTTCAAGTCCTGGCGTGCTCGCTTTTTTTAAGTTTTGTTTTCGTTAAAAACGTGCATATTTTGTGAAATATTGATGAAGGAAGGTATCGGTCAGTAATGAATGCATTTCGCTTCCACCCGTGTATAACGCTTCAAATCAAACTTGATGGAAATAGTTTGGTTTGCTTTTTCTCCCAAACCTAGGCCTGTTATGGATTATATTAGAAATCACAAAAATAATGATTGCTTTTTAGTTCTGACTGTAGTCAAGGTTGCTGTAAACAAAATTTTACGCGTAGCGTATTATTAATTAAGGGGACAATACTAGTAAAAAAAATTTTTTTTTGAAAAAAAGTTTTTTTCATCCATAAGATA
This sequence comes from Trididemnum nubilum, assembly GCA_963965965.1. Lineage (NCBI taxonomy): Eukaryota > Metazoa > Chordata > Ascidiacea > Aplousobranchia > Didemnidae > Trididemnum > Trididemnum nubilum. Next base: position 12,880,088 of record OZ014473.1, on the reverse strand, counting down.
GGAAATTTCCTTAGGATTTCAAAAATGTTAAAGTTTTTACTGAATTCCAACTCCTTCTTAGGTAAATTTTTGTTTTACTGACCATACCTAGACCTAATTGATGAAATGAATGCATCGATTTGTCAAGAAGCACCTTTATCTTGCTATATTTATAGCTCTAAATTGAGTTTGCTTTGTTAGGATCCACTTCTTAATTCCTTGTAAAATATAAAACAAAATATTTGTTAAATGTAGCTGTTATTACAAGAAGTTTATTTAGCTGATTTTAGAGAAACTTTTAGAATCAGTAAGAAATCAATTCAGGTGTTGAGTAGAGAGTAATTTTAAGAGTTGCTGGATGAACAGTAACTGATTACGAATAAACTTATCTCTGTTCTGTGTAAGTTTATTTGATTGACTGTATGATGTGGTAACAGTTTTAACCAGTTACTTAGCCTAGCAATGACAGATGACATTACACTAAACTGTTTTTAGGTTAGCCTACTATCATTGCCATATCAATTAGAAATTAGAATTATTCCATTTTATATTGCTGATACTGAATATTCATGAAATTATTTTACTGTTTACTCTTGAATTTAGTTTAGTATTGCCAAATGCCTAAACCAACTAAAATTTAGAGGTCTCTCTTTCCTCTAGAAAAAAAAAAAAAAACAACAACTTCAGTTCCCACTGAAGAAGCTGCTGGTACCAGTAGTTCAACTGCTTTTTCTTCTCAAAGTCTAGTTGATGATAAGCTCATGCCAACTATCAGTGAATGCAATATTCAACCTTCCAGCTTTGTGGAAACAGATAATGTGGTGTCAGTGAAGACTTTTGCATTATTTTGGAAATGTCACCTCCACCACTAGACAATAGTTGGCATTGCATAGCAATAGCATCCATGATACTGCCATGAAGTTCATGCATGATGAGTTGGTGGAGGCAGAAACCAGACTTCGGAAACAGTCACCGGAACCAGACTTCAGCAACAGTCTGAATAAAACACTAACTGCAGGAAAAGAAGCTGCTACTAAAAAGTTTTTAGCATTGATTACCAACCTGGACAGTTGTAAAGCTGAATTTGACTACTTAGCTTTGAGTAAAAAATTTGTGAATCAAGCATAAATGAAGTGAATTGGCAAGCAAAACTTTAACAGCGATTTTCTCAAAACATCATTTTTTGGCACAAAATTTGTAACTACTCCTACATTTCTGGGCAAAATTGCATAAAAATTGGAACATTTGATGTCAGTTAGGTGTAGAATAAAATAATGAGAGGTTTTTTTAAAATTCCAAGTGGCTTGGGAATAATTCAACATATTCTCATCAAAATTTCTTGTACAAAAGTAAACATTTTAAAAATTGTATATTTCAATGAGTAGCCATCTGTGGAAAAAATCCTCCCATTATTTTGCAGTCCTAGGATAGTTGTTTATTATTAATAACTTTGATGTGCATGGGTCTTAATGCTAAAAAGTTTTTAGAATTTTTCTGCGGGTGAATTTTTTTTATTTTTTGTTTTTTTTTGATGTTTGATGCTGCTTTTTTCTTATTTGAGTGAACTTGTAATAAAACTATGAGTATATTTGAATAGCTGATTTCATGCAGATTCTGTAGATATATAGATTGATGGGGTTTTGATTGGAATAGGATGACTTTTGCAACAATTTTTAGCACTACTCCGAAAAAACTAAAATGACTAGTATTGTCCCCTTAAACTAAAGTTTCCTTGCAAGACTCCATGTAGCAATCTGGGTGTAGGGGAATTTATAGGGAGTGATTTTGGTTTCGGTGGTTGTCTCTAATAGGATACCGTCTGGGCCAAAAAAAAGACAACTGCAAAAAGAAAAATCAACTAAATGATAGTGTTTTTTACTCGTTTAAGCCAAATGGATGCCGTTAACTATTATAATAAGTTTGCGGGTCACTCAAGGGCGTACGCAAGGGGGGGGGGGGGGGGGGGTTGGGGCTTCAAACCCCCTTCATTGGTCTGTCGACTAAAATGCACAGTAAAGAAAATATCACGTTTTTAGCACTTCTGAGCCTGTTTTTTTGCAATGACACGGACTTCAACATGATTTAAAGCAGCTTTTGAAGCATCTAAAGTTTCTTAGAGGGGGGTAATTTGTCAAAGATATGGCTTATAAATCAATAACAACTTCAAAAAATTGCCAAAATTAACAAATTTAACCGCTAAAAATGCTTAACATTGGCTTCATCAAAAATATGGAGATGGGGTTTCAGTATTAGTTAATTATTAATCCATTCAAATCTCGTTCCATTCGCCCCTCTCTACCCCCCTTTTTCCAACTGTCTCATTCTATAAAATACAGAATATAAATGCTCGTGAGTTTTTTCAAATTATGACTTATGATTTATTGGCTTGTAAATTTGAGGACTGAAATGTTACCATTAGCCACCGCTCACATAGCTCACTTATGCGCAAAGGCGTACACAGGGGGGGTGGGGGTTTAAACCATCCTCCCTATTAATCCGACGTATATCATTCAAAATATCGCCTTATTGCGCAAAACAAACAATACTCTCATATTATTACTTTTATTACTACATTACTCTCATATTATTACTACAAAATATTTAATTATAATAATTTTTTTTTTATTATTTAATGCAACATTGTAAGCGGCTAAGTGTAATACCGAAACTCTGGAATGTCGTGTTACGAGTCAGAGTAACTTTAAGTAGCGTAGGCGGGGGGGGGGGGGGGGGGGGTTAGATCCCCCATTGGCCTGTCAACCAAAATGCAGAATAAGAAAAATACTAAGTTTTTTGCACTTCTGAGACTGTTTTTTGCAATAGAATGGACTAAAAAGTGATTCAAAACATCTTTTGAAACATAAATTTAGGGGGGAGGGGGCTAATTTTTCAAAAACGAAACCCACAAATCAATGAAAACTTTGAAAAATGGCCAAAAACAAGCAATCAAATTTGATCGCTATTGTAAAAATGCTAAACATTGGTTTCATCAGCGAACATATTATATACTTAAGAATAGGGGGGGCTACTTAGTATTAGTTAATTACCAATCACCTGTCTCAAAATTTTTTCCGTTAGCCCCCCTCCCCACTTATTTTTCTCTATAAAATATAGACGAAATAGATTACTCTGTGTGAGTTTTCTTCAACTATAGGATTTTATGATTTACCAGCATGTAAACAAGAGAGCTAAAATTTTACCATTAGCCACCTTCCACATAGCCCATTTATGCAAACAGTTCAATCAAATTTGCACTACCAATTTCTATGCCACGTTTTAAAAGCATTATTTTTTATCAATATAGCCCTAAAATTAAGTTATTTTTGAAAAAAAATGCAAAATTTTCAAGCGCTGGGGGCTCCGCCCCCAAATCCCCGTGCCTCCTGCGGCTGGGGGCTTTGCCCCCAGACCCCCAATAGCCTCCGGCTGCTGGGGGATCCGCCCTCAGACCCCCAAAATAGCCCCCTCAATTGCGAATTTCTAGCTCCTGCCACGCTTTGCACTATTTATAATCATATGGGTTTTTGTAGCTTTTGTTTTGAACAATTTTTTCTTCATCGTTCAGTTGCAAACCTTATGATGTTAACTATAGATATATGCTTAATGCCTAATTGTTTGTTGTTTGAAAAGTTTGATTTGCATTACGCACTGTGTCACTTTGACTCCATCTTGTTACATTACGCTAAGTTATTTATTCCCCAAAGTATAGATCGCGAACAAATTTTTGATGTCACTTTTGAAACCCACCTCCCCCCATTGAAAAATCCTGCGTACGCCACTGGGGTCACTTATTTCCGAAGTCTATACCCATTCTTTTGAAACCTCGTTTCTGCGAATCAAATACGATTGCGCCTTATCATTTGGCCGCTGTCAATTCGTCAAAATGGTATACTTACCTTTACAGGAAGAGAGAAAATTGTTGGTGGTCAATCTTCTGAAACAGTGCTCGATAATATACAAAAGTAAAATCACAGCAAAACACAACTACAAAAATCACAGTAAAATGTCAACAGTAGCACTTGATCAGTCCTCAGGACGAAATAGACTGTAGTGCTTTTAAATTTTTCATGTGATTTTTGTAGTTTTATAATTCCGTATACATTTAATTTTAATACATCTGCCCCTTTTCGATGGATAATAGGGACATAGAAAACTGTTGGGAGGGCCAAATATATTTCTGCTACTCTGTCAGAGTATAGATCAAAGATCAACAAGCGAAAGAGAGATTAAAGATCCTTTTGTACGAGTTAAATGCAGGGTATAGACCAGGACGAAGATGTACTCTTGTTTCAAGTGTCTACAGGCGCTGAATGAACAAGTTCAAATCAGTTGGTTTTGCTTAATTAAGGAAAAGAAAGCTTATTGTGACTTTGGGTGTTACACGAGAAAGATAGCAACGAACGTTTTAATTGTTTCCGTCCAAGTTAAAGCTGCCGTCTTTCAGCAACACTTTTCCTGCACCTTGTGTTGGAAAGGGTATTTGCTGCCCACGCTTGTGTATAAACCGGTTTTGTATCGATTGAGACCTCAATACTGCCTCAAGTGGCCGTGTTGTAAAGCGTCCAAGAAATTCGCGGTAATCTTAAACCCTGAAAAGCAATCATTACGTATGTTTTGAACCAAACGGTGGTGCTCATCGCTATTGATCTGCATGAACCAGGGATCCTTCGTCTTGTCAATTCGTAACAAACGCAACGCATTTATTTTGGGTTTTACGTGCGTGGCTTTAAGTCAGGCTGGTCGCCGCAACGGGTAGACAGTTTGTTCTTGATAGAAAAAGTTTAGTTGTGATGAAGTATTACAAGTGACATTAGCAGTTCAGAGTTGTTAACGGGCCGACTAGTTCAGGCCCGAACCCGGCCCGAAACCTAAAACTAACTTGAAGCCCAAATCATGCCCGAAAAAAAACAAAAAAAACGAAACTTAAGGTAGGCTTGAAAAACGTAAGCGTTATTGCCTAGTAATTGTGATTATATTTTTGTGCTCCTAAGACAAAAAGCACGTCTCTGGTCCGAATTAAGTCCGAAATTTTGTCAACTTTAGGCTCGAACCTGGCCCGAACCCGACCCGAAAAGCCCAGCCAGACTTACAACTCTGTACCAGTGGTAGAATTAAACCGGCATCCAGAAACTTTTCGATCATTAATTCTACACTCGCAGCATTTTTTTTTCGACTATATTCTGCCTCTGAGCCTCTACTAAGAGCTATTTGTGGCTCTTCGCTTTTTGTCTTTATCTTCTGGTCCAAATCTTGGGGCCTAGCCGATGTTGGGATCCACGGCATCTGACTGCCGCAAGCCAACTGGCCACCAACTAATCCTCACTCTTATGTTGGTTCGCGTTCAGTTTGTAGCGGTGAGTTGACTGGGTTCGGAGGGTTGAGTCTCCACGGAGTTTCTCCGCGTCCCCATCACTCGGAATAAGTAGCGTTCAGGTAGCATCACTATCCCGCTAATAGCAGCCCATCTAAGCTTTGCTAAGAAGAGTCGATATTGAAATGGGTTTCAAGCGGTGCTTTTATTGTAGATTTTTTGTAAATAGCATTTGAGGAACTGATGCACCGATATCAAGGAAAATTGTTTAGTCTAGTCTTACTTTCACACAGTTACCCAACTAGATTTGCTTTGGATCTCAACTGGACTGTAGTGCCTTGCAAAAAACAAGCACTCAACGATCTATTTGTTATGAAGGATGCAAAATTTGGAATAAACTCCCAATTGAAGTTACAAGTAATTATCATCTAACCTTCAAAAATTTTTGTAAAAAAATAAAAACATACCTTCGATTCTTCGAAGCAAACAATTTTAACCTATATAACCCAATTTCACCTACCATCATAATTATTAAATTTGATGTACGTATGTTCTAAAATTAAATGATGATATCATACAAATTTATTACATATTACAAAAAATGAGTGTTTTGTTTATTTTGTGATGTTTGGATTTTGCTTTCGTTTTGTTCTTTTGATTTTCTTTTTCCAATTTTGTTTTGTCTGAGTACTTTTATATCCGTTTATTGCATCGACGTTTAGGTGAGAGGCTGCAGACTCGACGACCGCACCAGTTCAGCCCTTGGACTTGACATGAGGTCTTTCGCAGCCTCTCACCAGGACATCACTGTTTCTTTTTTTTCTTTTGTGTTTCACAGTGTGTTATTGAAATTAAGTATGTGTGTGTTCCTAATCAAAAATAAACGTACTACTACTTTCATCACACTGACGTAGAATGCTTTTATTTCTTGCATTATATTAGGGCAGGCGCGTAGCCAGGATTTGGAAAAGGGGGGGGGGGGGCTTTTTTGAAAGAGTGAGAAATGTGCAAACGACCTTGACCTGAATTTTCATTGTTCTTGAATCAGTTTCACACGGTTTCTCCGAAAATAGAGACGGAATTTCTCGGAAAGCTCTGAAGTTTAAACGTTTTTTCCGCTCAAAAACAGGAGGTCTCCAAAAAAAAAAGGTCTTCACCGAAATTGAGGCTGAATTTTCGGCCAAAATCGAAAATTCAAACAATTTTTCACACCGAATCACAATATCCACTTCACGACTTCGGCACCCAATTTCCTTTGGGGGGGGGCTGTTTTCAATTTTTCACCAAAAATCGGCCTAAAAAGCAACAAAAACGTACGATTTTGCATACTTCACAAGCCAATGGGGGGGGGGGGCTCGAGCCCCCCCCCCCCTGGCTACGCTACTGTATTAGGGAGATGTCCGATAAAAGTATGCTCGGTATTTGGAAGCATATCAAGGTAGATTGGGCCCAGCATATCTGACAAATAGTACCGCGAATCATCTGGAAGGAAAAACTCGTCACCACCAAAGCTGATGACTTTGGCATTGTTGGGCGGTCGACATAGGCTGTAACGTAATATAAAATTACAAAGCTTGGGTAAAATTAAACTTCTAAAATGCTGCAGAGATGTCTATGCTGTTAGCTGTAATGTAAGGCCATGTATTTTGCATTGGATCGTCTTTTGAGCATTGTTTGATGGTTTGCCAAAGCGCATATGACTTAAAACGTTTTATTCTACTATTGATCAAATAATTAATAGGAAATGAAAACATGCTTAGCTTTAAGTTGAGCCAAGATTCTACATAAATGACGTATTATGGGTTTGAAAAGCTGCAAGTGTTTTTATGCAGAAATTTTGATAGTTTTTGGACAACACAAAGCAAAAATAACTGCTTTGCTGTTTTTTTTTTTTAAGTGCGTTTTATAATAAGATCGATGCATATTTTCACTTCATATATCTGTAAGTAGCAACCATTTTTTCTAATTTTTAGTGTCACTACATATTAGAGGAAACCGCAAAAACAGTATCATGCATTGATAAAAGTACGTACAGAATGGGTCATTTATTGCAGGCATGGGTGCCATATTGGAATGGTCCGAATACTTAGTGACATCCTCCTCATAGAAATCACTGAAGGCGAAAGTCCATCTGCCATAAGCCCAATATGGGCCTACGTTTTAAAATAAATTTTGATAGAAATTAAAATGGTGCAAAAAATTTTAAACTTGCTCGATAGTACTAGAGATTGTTAAAAGTTCCAAAGTTCAAGCGTAAAAGTTTAGAATAAAAACTAATGCTTATGTATTGCATTCAGTAGCGTAGCCAGGGGGGAGGGGGGGCGGGCGGGGGCAAGAGATGGGCACGCAAACTCGTAACAAGCTTCAGCCTGATACAACGAGTAATTAGGAAAATTTGTTATTTGAAGCTTGTTCTGCTGCTCGAATATTACCAAACAAAGCACAAACATAACTTACTTTTACAAAGTTCAAGTAATCCATCATAATGGAGTTAAACATCTTATTCTCTTGTCCACGGCTGCAGCAACCAACTTGTCCAGCCACGCTGAAAAGTGTTACAAAATGACGTAAAGTATGCTGTGCATTTTGCTCAGCTGGTGTTGTTACGTTGGTAATGGGGGACAATAGGGGTGAAGATTCATTTTTTTTATAAATTACATCAATTTTGTTTTGTTAGTTTGCGAAAAAGAAAAGAAACTAAATGAAAATTGGCATGAAGATTGGAAATACTGCATGAAACAAACGTTCGGGCATGGGCAAATTTATGGGGAAAAGTCCAGGTAAAATAAATCCTTAATTAACTAGAATCCTGGACCGCAAAAAAAAAACTCTATAACAGCTGCGAATTCATCAAAGATGAGATCTTTAATGTTGCCTCCTGTGAGTGGAGAAAAACATGGTTCAATCAATCAATTAAAAAGTTCCACAAAACCGTAAAGAATTCAAATTGGTCAGCAAAAAGCGATAATACTTAGCAGAGGTGGAGTCGAGGACACAAGGCTTTTAGGCCAAGGACACAAAAAAAATCCGAGGCCAAGGCCAAGGCAGCCTTTCCGAGGGCAGACCTTCTCGAGGCCAAGGACAGAAATGCTCGAGGCCAAGGCCAAGGACCAAGGACACAGGCGCAAGTGTTCTCCAAAAAAAGGCTTTACATTTTTTTTTCAGGCGATCTCCCCAAAAAAAGGTCTTCAAAAATTTTTTCAAGGGATCTCCAAAAGGGGAAAACAAAAAGGCAGTGGCTACTGTTACGTTACGTAACACTTCACTCGTAGGATAATATTACGTAATTTGTAACATTTCAGCTGTGAGATATTCTTGCGTGAATTTCGCCAATTGGTTCTTGCAATGTTTATTGAAGCGACAAGACTGCAAGTGCAAAGCGTGTTGTATCGTAGAAAGCAGAAGCCGCAAGGGTAATTAATACTTTTTTTTAGGACGCATTATGACTGTAGAACGCATTAGGACGCATCAAGACCCATCATAACAAATCAATACTTTTTTTAGGACGCTATCAAATATCAACTCAAATCTAGTTTATATAATGAAAAAGTTCAATTGGAATTCAATTAAAATCAACTAAAAACTAGTTTTTAATAAAAAAATTAGATGCTAATTCGTGCGGCAATAAATGATATCTCCGTCCTAAAAAAGTTTTAAATGCTATCAAAATCGGAAAATACTAAAAGGCGAAAAAGTAGGAAAAGGTGGAAAAGTAGGAAAAGGCGGTTAGGGTTAACTCTTACCTAACCCTAATCCTAACCCTAACTCGCCTTTTAGCTCGATTTCCACCTTTTCCTTCCTTTCCCCCTTTTAGTATTATCAAAGGCGGAAATCGTGCTAAAAGGAGGGTTAGGGTTAGTAGGAAAAGGCGGTTAGGGTTAAAGCATAGTGGTTAGAGTTAACCCTAACCGACTATTCGTACTTTCCCACCTTTTAGCACGATTTCCGCCTTTTCCTACTTTTCCGCATTTTGTACTGAGCAGTCTACCCGTTGTGGTGGTCCCGCCTGACGAAACACTTGCAAACAGAACCCAAAAAAGTGTGATTCGGGTTGGTGTTGTTAGACACTCATAGACAGACCTAGAGTGCTTAGTTCATAGTTCATTCGCATAAACGAATGAAAGTATGATCTAGTAAACCTTTCATTTTTTCATAGAACTGCAAGCCCCATATTATATCACATACTGTATTATGCATACAGTGCCAACTAGGGAAGGAAGACCATTTCCAACCATAATCGCGGCTCGTTTTTAGCAGCAAACCGCAAAAACTGTAAAAAATTCTGTTAAAAATCCAATTAGTCGAAAAAAATTTTTTTTTTCACCTGTTAGCCACCGTTGTGACGTCATATTAATGAGATACGATGTTCTCCCTGGCGACTTGTACGTCCAATCGTGCAGGACTGAGTAACTGTACATCCCGTCATCTTTCGAAATATGATTGTCGAGCGCGGTCGAACTCACAGTAGCAACAACGCCCAAGAGTAGCGGGATCAATTAGTAACTGCCAAGCAGTTAACTTGACTATCGAAAACTTTATTTTCACCTAAAGTACGAAATTGCAAATCAAGATCTTGCAAGCGCGCAAAATTGGCTCTAAATTTGACTTTTACTTATTGGTCATGCAGTGGCATTTGCAAGGTTTTGTAAAGGGGGGGCTTTCAACGAAACTAAAGTGAAGACCAAACACAGCCTTCACTTCGAGGAAGCATAGTTTTTTCTGGAAGTAGAAAAATTGCTTTGATTTCTTGCAGATATTTTAGGTCAAAATAAAAAAAACGTCTTGGAGGACCGGAATTTTGTCTTGCATAACACAATAGACCCCCAGACCTCTAAATACATACGATATTGAGGTCTTTAATTGCTTGTCTTAGCAATACAAAATGGAATTGGCGACACTGGTAGGCGATGAAAGAACTTTACGTTTATTTACTTATAACCTTGTGGAATATTTTACGTGAAACTGTAAAATATTCTGTAAAATTTTACGTGAAACTGTAAAATATTCTGTAAAAATATAAAAAAAAGTTACGTGAAACTGTAAAATATTGCTGCAAACTTTGGCTCTACTGTGTTCCTGAATTAATTTCGCCTGCATGTGCATGGTCTTGCATGACTTCTGATTTTGCTCTGTCACAATGAAAATATTGTTTTATTTGTATTTTCCTGCAAAGTAGCGAGCAAACAAAATCTGCAGATGACCTCTATAGCGTTAAATTTTGCATTTTACCTGCGCTGGCTTTATGTTATCACGCAGATAACAGTTGTTTACGTGCAGCAGTGTAAAAAGTGGGACCAAGCAGTCTACCGATTGTGTGGCCCAGCCTGGCGAAAGACTTGCAAACATAACCCAAAAACGGTGCTTAGCGTTGATGTGGTTAGACAGACGTTCAGTGCCTGGCAGGGGCGTATTTAGGGGGGGGGCCATTGGGCCATGCCCCCCCCTTTGAGTCGCCAGGATGGTATAATTAGCATAGAATAGTATGCAAAATTGTCGCATGGCCCCCCCTTTGTAACTTGGGCAGAAGGTTTGAGCACAGAAAAGACCTTTTTTTTGGCCAAAAACTGGACTAAATTTGAGTGAATACCTTTTTTTTTTTTTTTTGGTCTTCACCTAAGTTTGGGCAGGAAAACGGACTTGGTTTTGGGCTGGAAAATTTTCATTCTGGTCTTCATTATTCTCAAATTTTCTGAATTTCCTGCCCCCCCTTTCGAAAATCTTGTGTACGCTACTGGTGCCTGGTTTATGTGCATGATTGAAACTTGTTCATAACCTTACTCAAAAAAACTTAGTTTCTTCTGCCCTTAACACAATTTTTTAGTACGTTACTCTTAATAAGTTCCAAAAGCATTTTCAGACAAAGTTTAAAAATAAACTCAAATATTCCAAATTTAATTCATTTTAATTAATCTATTGGCCTTCAATCTCTTGGTGATTGGTAAAAAAGATTTGTACAGAATCACAAATAGTTGGCTTTGTTCCTTTCCGCGCTATTATATTCCTTAAGGGTTTGCGGGTACAGCTCAGAGTTGAAAGTCGGGCCGGGCTTTTCGGGTCGGGTTCGGGTTCGGGCCGGGTTCGGGCCTAAAGTTGACAAAAATTTCGGGCTTAATTCGGGCCTGAGACGTACTTTTGTCTTAGGGATACAAAAATATAATGAAAATAACTTGGCAACATTGCAAAATTTTTTAGACCTAACTTAACTTTCGGGTTTTTTCGAGCATGATTTGGGTTTCAAGTTAATTTTCGGTTTCGGGCCGGGTTCGGGCTTATATTTTTGGGTTCGGGCCGGGTTCGGGCCTGAACTAGTCGGCCCGTTTACAACTCTGGTACAGCTGGTTAAGAATGAGCCACCACAGAGTTGTAAACGGGCCGACTAGTTCATATGCCCGAAACCAAAAAATGATTTGCAGCCCATGCTAGGCCCGAAATTTAAGTTAGGTCTTAAAAACGGATTGTTTCATTTCTTTCTAAATCATGTCAGTCTATTGTAACTAAATATTGGTAAATTGGGTTGCATTAATAAAATTATGTACTAATAATTGTATTGATGGTAAAAATCAAGTCTTCATTCAGTGTTGCAAAATTATTTGGATTATGTTTTGATAGATACCAAAAACACAAGACACTTGACAAGCCCGAATTAAATCCGAAATGTTGTCAACAGAGATGGAGTTCTTGAGGACTCATTTTGAAGTCCTTGGCCTTGGCCTCGAAGCGTCAAGCCCTCGAAAATTGCTCTATCCTCGGCTTGAGGACAGCACTATTTTTTGAATTGCTTGAATTTTGTTGATCGCCTGAAAAATTTTTTGGAAGACTTTTTTTTTGGAGATCGCCTAAAAATTTTTTTTGAAGACTTTTTTTTTTTGAGAACACTAACTTGCGCTTGTGTCTTTGGTTCTTGGCCTTGGCCTCGAGCATTCCTGTCCTTGGTTTCGAGAAGGTCTGTCCTCGGAAGGGCTGTCCTTGGATTTTTTTGTGCCCTTGGCCTTGGCCTCGAGCCTTGTGTCCTCGACTCCAACTCTGGTTGTCAACTTTAAGCTCGAACCCCGCCTGACCCAAAAAGCCCGGCCCGACTTACAACACTGATCCACCAATCATTATGATTTTCTATCTTCTCTTTATCTTTCTTGAATAAAGCCCATAGCGATATGAGCCACAGTCTATCCTCAATGTGACTTAATTTGTTGATCGCACCACCGGCTTCTCCCCCGTTTTATTTCATTGCTATCTTGACTTTATATACTTTCACAAAATCTGCTCCTTTAAAATTTGGAGATTGAACCACCTGAGGAGCCATTTCGGTGTAAACAGGCGCTATTGTGGTTATAGATTTTTGGTAATTTGACCGTGTAGCTCTTATCGATGTTAATAGATGCAATATTCATCTAGCATCCTTTCCAAAAAGGTTTGTCAAAATTTATTGTCACATCAAGTCAACATTGCGTAACATCACTTGCAGTAAAAGCATGAACTTCAAAATTAAAAAATCAGCAATTAAACATACGAAAGCTAATCAAAATTATAATGCAATAGCAAAATCACAGTAAGAATAAAAAGAAATGGCACAAAAATACGCAACAATTACATTTCTCAGTTAACAAGTTCTCTAGACAAGAGTCCCTCTGCAAGATTCCATGTGGCAGTCAGGGAATGGGAATTGGTTTGGAATGATGTTCGTTTCAGTAGTTGTTTCAAAAACCGTTCCGTCAGGTCCCGGAAAAGTCATCTAAAAAATTGTAAGTTTAAGAAAATAAATACCAGCGGCGTTGCTAAGGATGGTGGCATTCGGGGTGGGATTTCGTGGTGTCACCCTTTTTCGGTCCAAAAATAGGTGACGACCAAAAAAAAAACAAAAAAACAAGGCTTCGCCGTAAAATTAGTGGGTTTTCGGTGCAAATGAGATTGGAGACCAAACGAAATGAAAAAACAAGGTCTTCACCACAAATCAGTGGAGTTATGGTTTCACATCATAATATGGTGTCACCCCAAATGGCGTCACCCGGGGCGGGCCGCCTCCTCCCCTAGCGACGCAATGAGGATTGCAGTGGCGTCGCTAGGCTGGGCTTTAAGCTTTAATATCATCAAAGACTCCCTCATCAAAGACAGCTTTAAGTCATAAAATTAGTGCTGTTGCTTTGTTTGATGCGCGGCTAGTGGCTACTGACCATTATTAGGTCCGGTCTATGCTGGGCCTGAAATCGAAGTCGTGAACGTGCGAGGGTATTTTTGTTTGCTTTTTTGAACAGAAATTCGTTACGCCTAGGGTACCGCCTTTCCGGTGTACAAGCTGCCAACTGGTTAAAACAAACTAAGCATACGACCATACGCTCACGCTTTCACGCACAGTGTAGACCGAGCCTAAAAGACAAAGAAAAACTGAGAAATTATTACCACATATTTTCCTTCTGATTGCAAGACGTCGAGTAGAAATATTTTATTTCTTATTATCGGCTATCCGCAAAAACCGCAAAAATTGCAGTTTAATGTTACTTGAATGAAAAATGCTCTCCAATGCCCCTCAAGTGGTGCATCGAACTCGGCTCTGTACTTCATGGTATCCACCATCTCAACATCATACGTATGCCAGATGCTAGCTTGAGGAACTTCGCTTCCAGAGGGATCAGATGGATTGGCTATGAGAAGTCGAAAATCTCGCCTAAAATAATTGCAATTCCATCTTTATTTTTCAAATCGCCTTGGCCAGGAGACAGCGAAGGGACTTTTAAACCTTAAAGTCAATCTTTCACCTGCCCACTTGTCTTTCACACACGGCGGAGGCTTCACAATTTCCGTTGTAAAGCTGAACGTCAAGCAAGAAAACTATAAATCTCAAATTTTGCAGTCTTCAATTTGACCTGGATGGGAATCGAATCGGGGTATACTGCATATCAACAGCAAAATAAACCTGTTGCTTATGCTATTACAGCACGTATCAACATCTACAAACAAACCATTTATCTTCGTAAGATCGCTTTCCGAAGTGACATTACGTCGTTTGTTTGATTGGATTTTTTATTTTCCGGTTGCTTCTGACAATGTGCCCAAGCATTCACTCGTCGTGGTGTCTTTGCTCTGACTAGCAAAAGACTTTCAAACTGGAACGCAAAAGAGTACAGTACGTTTAGACGCAGTGTGCTTAGTTTAGATATATGGATAAAAAAAATACACAACTTTTTTGAACAATGCAGCCCAGCAAAGCATCGCCTATAATACCGTCTTCAAATCGATCAAGTTCTATTATACTTACGTAGGTACCGTAAGCTATTGTAGCAGAAAACACAAAAGCAGAAAAAGTATTTTGGCACAAATTGTTTTTGTGCTTACCTTTTATTTGAAACAGTGACTGCAGACCAAGCTCGAATTAAAATGGGCTTCGTATCCACCGTTACATCAATACCGCCCCCAGTGGCTGTTTCATATAGGGTCCAAGACACTTTAGGAAGTTTGAGGCCCTTAAAACTTCAAAGTTTTATATATTGCACAACGAATTTTTCATTTCTCTAAAACTAAACTCTACCTTTTTCTAGACCCCTGTTTTTATATGTGATGCTTTTAATGGACGCGAGGTCATGAAATGTATGTCATTCGTACGTCTTTTCCTGTGAACTATGAGTTGCGTTCGTAGCACTTTTCACAACGAAAAAAGAAAACTCATTTTAACTAAAATCACATTTTCAAAGTATGTAACCAGATTTTTGAACCTTCTACTTAATATTCAGTAAAGTTATCAGACTTTTTTCAAAATTAAGTTTTACATTTTCATTGGCGCTAATGCGATTTTACAAAAAAAGTTAAAAATTTGGCAAATTTGCAGTAACAAGCAGAAATTCCTCTTTTCCTGTGTTCGAACTAAAACTGTTTTTGGTTTTAAGAAATCCTACCTTTATTACTGTCAAATAAAAGGCTTCTATGTTGAAAATAAGTTGCATCTCGTGTCCTACGCAAGTGTGTTCTGCGTTGGGTAGCATATTGACGAAAGACGGTCCTTGCATAGACAAAAAATAGTAATGCGAGTCGTCCGGAAGAAAATATTCGTCACCTCCTGAACTGCAAATCAGCTTTGGCATTGTGAGCCGGTCCGCGTACGCTAAAAGTACAAAAATACTTTCGTGGAACTTTTTCGTATTCCATTACCGAACTTTTTTGGGTCTCATTGGCCAAAATATTTTTATGTGTTTTCGTTATTCTTTTTTTCGTTCAAGATTCTTGCAATTTAGTGATATTTGGTTATGTTTACTCAATGCTGTAATTTACAAACTATACAGCATTTGCGTTTACTGTAAGTGTGCATATTAATTAAGCTTGGTTCTGATTACGAAATATGATTTGCCATAGATGTCACGTGAGAATGCATCGCTACCACCAATACCTAATAATTAAGCTTTAGCAAAAAATATTTAGGCTACGTATAGATCAACCTTGAGCCTGAATTACACTCAATTTGCGGTCTTTTATCCGTTGCTCTCATTGGCTTTGGATACAAAACAATTTTTCTGCCCTCAACTCACTTAGAGGATCATTTATGCTCGTCAACAAAGCCATGTTGGGGTCGTCTATATCTTGGGTTATGTTTTCTTCTAAGAAATCCGACATGGCCCATGACCAGCCTCCATACGCTCGATAGTGGTGATGGAGATTCTGTAAAAAAAGACAGTGACGAAATACGACCCATTTTACTTGAGCTCTTGAAGTGTCTTTTTAGAGAACCTGAAGAATAGATCACGAAATTTTTGAGAAAATTACAATGATCTTATTCAAACGATTCAGTAAAAAACTTTTGTTTACAGTTGTTTCAATTTGCCTAAGAGTTTTTCGTTAATTGCTGAATTCTAAAAATGAAGATCTGTTACGACTTGCCAATCAAAACAGTATTGTATTTTCTGCTCGGCAGCAATGCGGAGTTTTATAGCCACATTCAATAACGTGTAGGAGCGCTACGCCAAACTCTCCCAATTTCTCTCTCCTTGGACTAGCCCAACATTTGATTTAATGATTTTTCAATGAAGTTTATTATTTTAATGAATAAACAAAAGTACAGAAAACGGAGAAGTCTCTAATTCGATGTAAAGACCAACTCAGGGCCTTTTTTCCACGTTATAGGACTGTTCCCTCTCTGTCAAAATTCAAATCCACAGGAAAAAAGGATCGCAAAACGCAATTTACTCAAGTTGAGCAGTGTTAACATGTTTCACAAAAAACTGGCACTGTTCACTAGCATCCTTGCTGTCACTACTCAGGTCTCTAGCTCCATGCACAATTTTATTAGTTCCGAACAGTGATAGCACGTGGTAGATCGCCTTCGTCAAGCATCTAAAAGCCGAAAATTAAAGCACAAAAGTTGGCAGCTGGCAACCTAAAGTCGTCTCAAAAACAAATAATGCAAAAGACCTTCTAACACAAGTTGACGATTCTTAAAAGACCGCCTTTATAGATGCGATAAATAACAACTTATTTTTAACAAAAGATTATAATTACCCACTAATTTGGCTTAAACGCTGATCAGACAATGACAAACAATCTTTTCGATGCCACAAGATTGCCAAAAACTAACAACCAATCAAACACAAATGCACAAACAAAGATTGAAAGTAGGTCTTTAGTTACGAATTGAAAAGCAGGGCAGATTTTGTAATGATTTTAACAACACTGTGCTACTGCATTATTTTTGGTTTCGTTTCAACTATCGATTATTTATTATTCTATGAAACTTTTCATTTTTATTTCAGATATGGACAACGATTGACCTTCATGTTATGAGGTGCCATCCATATGGCGACATATTCTACCAAGGAGCCACTGTCAAACTCTTCAAGTGAAACCATTCATAACAACTGACGTATTGTAGGTACGTATAAGAAATTGCGTCGGTTTCATGCATGCCGATCGGAATTGTCACTGTTTTTTGGAGTATAGGCTCGTTTACATAAGCAGGCTTTTGTTCAAGAGTAGCGTAGCGTAGCTTAAGTAGATTTATTTTTTCATAAATTCTATTTAACTCTGTTTAGCTCATTGCAGCAGCTGAAATGAGCTAAAATTTTGTTTTACTGAAGGTAAATACTATGTACCAGCATTAGGTATATAAACGAACTTACCAATTTACTTTTTTCAGGAACACTTGCTCAAAAGTTGCATACGATATTATTTTTACTCTTACCTTAACAGTATTGAGGTAATCCATTACTATGGGAGTAATGCATTTTACACGTTTGTTGTCGACCGCACCTGTGAGCCATGTGGTCCATCCACGCTGAAACAACTCCATTGTTTAGATACTTCTTAATTAGGGCCGTATTGCAACAGCGAACCTTAAAACTAAGTCCCATTGAAGTCAAAATTTAAACCGTCAAAAAAATTTTAAAGGCGCTTCAAACAAGACTATGAAGTAATCATGGACTTCAGTTGTTCTGTTCCAGCTTTAAAAGCTCAAACTCTGGATAAAAGCAGTATCACTATTTTTCTTTCTTTCAGTTTTGCAAGATTAGCGTTGGGCTACGAAATTGATTGATAACAGTGCAATCTTTCAATTTCGTTGTTTTCATGAGATGACCAAATAAACTTAAACTTGAGCGTCTTACATTCTGAATACCACTTGAGCAGATGGGCTCCGTTCGGACAAATAGCAAAATGAATGGAAATCATTGGAGAAATGGACCTTTGCAAAAAAGTGTTAGAGGTTTTTCTCAAATGAAAGTGAACTAAAGATAAAAGTGTAATTTTGAAATCGTAGAACAGTTAAGTTTGAAAAATTTAACGTTTTAAAATGACATCATTTCGATAAATTACCTTTGAGGCTCCCCCAACACAGTAGGTTGTAATTTCCTTTCCTAGGGTCTTGTTTACAAAATCAGTCACTGCGTCCATGGCTTTTACAGAGGCCTTGACCATCGGAAGTTGGGCTACGTAATCCGGTTTTGACGGATCGTCGATGAAATGTCTCCAGGAGTAAGCAAGGATTGAATTTTCACTCCGCCTTTGTTTTTTCGGATCGTCTTTAAAAACGATGTGCTGGTTCGGAACTTGCTTCAAACAAGCAACGATGCTGAAAATTTAAAAATTAAAGGAGACCTGTTTTGGGTTCTGCGGCCAAATGTTGAGATAATTTGGGAAGAAAGGTTGACTTTACTATCCACAACCAAACGTTTGCCAAAACTGACCCGCGATGATACCTTTAATGTCCAAACTCATAGTAATACGGTTTATTGAGTATCACTTTTGACAGTCAAATGTTAAGGGCACAAAATATTTGGATGAAGTTGCACAATATCGACGTGTTTTTTGTTCGTTAAATTCGCATCAATCTAAAAAACTCAAAAGTCGCTGTCGAAAAGCTTCGACTAGATTTCATTTTAAGTCGATAAAGTGAATAGCTGAATTATTGGAGATTATACCTAAAGGTGAGTTTACACTGGACGGAATGGTCGCGAAGCAACTCGAAGCCAAGGTTGGCAATTTTCGCGATTGAAACCTTTCGCAAGTTGTCGATGACGTTAAATTTTATTGCTTTGCGTCACTTCGCATTGCTTCGCGTCCAGTGTAAACGCAACTTAACACAGCCCCTATTATCTTGATTCGCAGTCATCGGTTTGGCTGACTCTTTTTTACTTTCGGAATTCTACTTTAGCAAAAACAAAATGGGACAGCCAGCACACAGCGAAATTTCGAAATATACACTAACTATACCGCACTGTCTTGAGCAAGGATGGCAGTACGGTATGGTACGTTCAGAATTTGCGTACTACGTACCTTTCACTTTGAACCGTACCGTACCAGCGTACCGTACTTCATTTCAATTTTTGAAGCGTACACAGCGTACCGTACCCGTACCATTACAAAAAAGGCGTACCGTACTAGCGTACCGTACTTCTTAGCAAAAATTGAGGCGTACCGTACCGTACCTACGTACCGTACCGTACTGCCATCCTTGGTCTTGAGAGCGGTTTGGTACGTCAGCCAAGTTAATTTGTTATGTTTAATGCAAGCCAATCGTAAATATTTTAATAAGACATGCTAACCTTTTTGATCCATCTGCGATCAATCCTGTAAGGATTAAAAACGGATCATCTATAGGCGGAGTCTGTTCCGGATTATCATTTCCGTCTCCGTCGATGAAGAGATAACCGGAGTTAGATAGGGCCGGATCGATGACATCCGGGACATGGACCACCAAGAAATGCCACCAAATGGACCGGTCGACCTCCGCATCTGAGCAACGGTACATGTTGAGTTTAATCAATTTTATCATGGGAAGGAAAAAAGCGATAGTCTTTTAATATTCAAGTTTTTTGCAATTAGCACAACGGCGAATGCATTTTGCATTTCAAAATTCTCAATTTCATGATGATTTCAACTAGAAACTACCATTTGATTCAAATTTTTAATGTGCGGCTCGAATAACACCGGCTATTAAAGCGATTTAGAGTTGGGGTTAGGGTTAACTTTCTATCAGCCTATCTTTCTTGATGATCCATATTCGTAGTGCTAGCCTCACGACTATCTAGCTTGTTACCAGTTAGCCATCTTTGTGACGTCATATTCAGGAGATAAGAGGTTCTTCCGTTTGATTTATACGTCCAATCGGGAAGCATGGTGTAATTAAACATTCCGTCATCTTTCCACACGTAATCATCGAGCGGAGTTGAATTCACGCAAGCAACTCCGCAAAGGAAAGTAAGAAGAAACTAAAAACGAAATTGCAATTCTCTTGGTTGCAGATTGCCTCTGCCATTATTCTCCTTCGAAAACGAGCAAAGCAAAAAGAAATTACAAACGCAGAATTTGTTTTGAAAGACTTAAAAGAGATTTGGAAATGGTGTAAAAAAAATGACAAGTTTTAGTAATTGAGGGTTAAGAGGTTTGTCTTGCGGTGCAAGGTTTTGAGCCTGAAGCCCGATTCAGTCTGCATGACGAGCTCAAAGTGGAACGAAATCTCTTGTCACTGCTTAGGATTTCTTTACTTCGTTGTTCTCCCTTTTCAAGACAACCATCTATTTCTACATCCTAGCGTAACTTCAATGAGAAGTTAACAACGCAAAAATGTGCAACCATAAACATCGACATGTTACACCTCTTTCGGACTTGCTATCACCCGGCACGTAGTAAGCTTTACGTTGTATAGGACTTTGACTGAAAAAAATTATTTTGTTCGTCTGCCATTGATAATTTTTTTCGGCTGTCACTTTGATCTTTCAATAAAAAAAAAATGGACCACAAGATTCTTTTGTTGCCCTCTGGATTTGGTCCTGGCGATTTGGTTAGATGCAGTACTTAAATTGTAGGGGGAACGCGGGGGGACGCGTCCCCCCATCGAGATTTGGGTGTCCCCCCATCGAGATTTGAGCACTGGATGATCAGACGAAGAAAACCTAATTCTTCACCTAAGTTCGGCGAAAAACCACTTCAATTTCCGGCGAAGACCTTTTTTTTTTTTGGTCTTCACCTAATTTTGGCAAAAAAACACTTCAATTTCCGGCGAGGACCTTTTTTTTGGTGTTCATTTAATTTCGGCGACGGAATTACATAATCTTCACTAAAGTACTTTCGCATGCCAAATGCGTTTGGTCAAGGTTGCAAAAGCGTCCTCCCATGCAAAATTTTACAATTTAAGTACTGGTTAGATGTTATGCGATTTATTTTCATGGCATCGGCAAATTAGTGATGATGATTTTATTGTCACTATTAATTTATTTGATAAAATCATTATGTAGTCAATGAGTCAATATAGAAAATACATTGCGTACTTTTTTGTGCAACCAATTTTAATTTTTTCTGCGTAGAACTAATTTCTTACCTTAAAAATTCCACTTGACATTTTAAGAATATTTGAAAGTCTTTGGGGTAAAAACTGATTGCCTTAAAGAGTAACAGCTTTACTCTGCAAATTCAAATGCTGCCGATATGCACTTGAATGGGGAGAATGCGGTTGCAAATGCAAGAAGGTGATAGTGAAAGAATTGCAAACAGAAAGAAATCATTAACTAATAAAACAAACAACAAAATTGATCACAATGGCTGCCATTACGTTAGCTGTCTGTTTTTTTGATGAACTACATCTTTGAACCCTGATTGTTATGACCCAGGTCTTTTGTTTGAACATCAGCATGGTACTGCCCTGGGCTTAATTTTTCACGGAATTTTATATTATTAGGCCCGGAAACCCGGTCAAACTTTTACAAAGTGTACCCCGATACTTACAATATTTTGCTTTTTTTTTATTACTTATCGCATACTTACAATCTATCAATGTGTTAAAAGATAGAGTACACTTCGGAAATATGCGTTTGACAGCACTTCCAGCCTGAGCAAATCGATGTCCAAAAAGAAAGGATACATTTTGGAAATATGCAAGCCGGTACATCGGGCGAACGGAATCTCTGTTGAGAATAAGCATAGAATACGTTCGTACACTCACAATTTTACGCCAAATGGAGACCGGGCCTGTATCTGTAGCGATGTATCACGATTGAATACAAAATGCATAAACGATATGTTGGTGAACGCACTGCTAGTAATCCTAGAAAGTACTTCAAAAAATACTTAACAAAAACATAATCAGAGTAATGTTAAAACTGCCATAAAATCGTTTACAAATTTTATGTGGAGAGAAGCCGCACTGGCCGACGCTAAGTCGAGCTTGCTCTGTTATGTTTGACTAATTCGTTCAAAAACAGAAGTGGGCCGGTGGTGAACCATTTACGATTTGCGAATGACACTATCTCGGAAATTAATTGTTGTTGATGTTTTTAGTTGTTATGACCCGTAATTCTCTTTTGGGAATTGTTTGTCAAAAGAAAAACAAATACCCAGCAGTGTTTAGTAATGACGTAGTCTGCAAGCTGGACAATTTTTAATACAAAAGGGTGAATTTTAATTAACGTCTTCTTGGAAACAACTATGAAGAAGTCCATGAGACAACGCTAGAAAAATTGTTACCTTTTTTGCAGTTAGAACTCCGAAATTGTTTTATTTCGATCTCATGTTTTCTCATCGCTGTTAAACAAAAGCTTCCTCAACTGAGCAAACACCCATTGAATTGGCGGATTTACTCGCAGATTGTTTATTTTTGCACTAACGCTGTTGTTTTTTTCCAAACCGCTCTGAAATTTTGAAAAAAGTTGTAGTTTACACAATTTTTGGCCAATCAGTTTTTGGGAGTTAAATTACCACCACCAAGCTACTCCAGATCTAGCAGAAAGAAAAAGTCAGTTTAAATTCAATAAAGTTTAGTATCAGCATCAAAAACGCGAAATAGTGCAGTAATTTGACGGAGTTCCAGTACCCAACTACAGTATAGTATTTTTGTATTCTGTAAGGCTGTCATCGAAAGACAGACAGTATCTCAACTTAGTGTCTATTTAACTAGCTAAAATTTTAAACGACGAAAAACTGAAATGAGCATCGTTTATTTTTACGTCTCTGGTTAAAGGATCTGCATTTGTTTGCCTAAAATTGTAAGCGTATCAGCATATATCTTCAGATTTAAAAGTTCTAGTTCTTAAGTGAAGGGCGACTGCTGCGTTAAGATAGACTGTAGTTGTAAGAGCAGTTTATAGATGCAAAACTTTGATCTATTTTGTTATTAGATCGCTTTAATTCCAACGGGAACCGGCCAGTTGGTCGAGTGGTAAGGTATTCGTCCCTGGAACGGGAGGTCAGAGGTTCAAGTCTCAGGCAGGTCAAATCGGACACACGTGTTGCCAACGGCTCGCCACCCCTGCGACATTTCTTCGCAAGGAGCTGTGTTGCCGGCAGGCCAAATGGCGCAGAGATGGGCCCAGCCAACTCGTTACTCGCTTCGGCGTAATATAGCGAGTATAATGAAAGATTTTTGAAGATTTGATTTAATTACTACGGCCTGCTTCTCGTAGAGCCGCGTTTTTAGTTCTTTTGTTATAAAATCATTTTTACAGTTTTCTATATAAAAAAATTAATTGGTTCTGAAACCATGTTCAGGAGTCAGTATATTTACTTAAGAAGATAATACGTTACACTATTTCTAATGGCTTTGCCGTTATTAGGAGTTTATTGGAGTCACATGTCAATCGACGAACAAATGATCAAAATCGATAGACCACTGCCTAGATTTTTTCACCAAAAAACAGAAGCAAAAAACAAAACTTTTGAAGAAACCAGCACCTTCACTCCGGTAACAACGAAAAAAAATCTGCTTTTTTGATGGAATTTATCAATTTACCTAACGCGTTTCGAATTATTTGTTCACTCTAAAACAGAGTTGTCCAAAGTTTTTGAGGGGCGGGCCGCATGACACATTTTCTGAGCTTTAGCGGGCCGCACAATTCTCATAAAATGTTTGGATAATTTCTATCCCAAATACCGCTCATGTGAAGCTTTGTATTGTGCTACTAAATCAGATAATAGATTCTCAAACAAGAGTTAACCTTTGCTAAAATTAAATTTCGTTTTAAGTTTATCAAAAATTCAAGTTCATTCAAATACAATACTGTATATGGAAGAACCTTTTATTACACTACAAAAACAATTCTGGATATTTCATAGCACTATCATATCCAGGATTTTGAACCAAACGCGAACATTTTGTAAATGTCGAAGTTTGTGTAGTACTCAGCACCCGATTTGTTAAATGAACTGCGGCGCGATTAAAATGCGTCGTGGAGGATATGTGGGGGCTAAGCCCTCAGCCGCTGGGCAATTATCGCAATTTTTTGGAAAAATAGCTCTTTTAACGCCATAAGAAAGAAATTTTGTGCCTCTTAAGAGCCACTTCAAGGAAACAAATTGCTAAGTCATTTAATTTGTTCCCCTATAATTCAGTTCCAAAACACGTTTAAAAGCTTGGGTATTTAGGTAAAACGTTTTAAATTACATGGCGAAAGAGAGAGACTTCAGCCCCCTAACCCTTGTTCTCCGAAAAGTTGCACTGCTGAACACATCTTGCACGTGTACAAACTACGAGAAATACAACGATGACCCTTGATTTTGGAATGCAAACTGCTCGGTGATAAAAATAATTATAAATAATAATAATGAAACAAAAATAGTAAGGTACACCATAGCTTAAGTAGTGGCCGACGAAACGCAAATTCGCTTAACTTTTTAATGTGCTCACTCGTCGTGGCGTTTATAATCAAATAACATTCGCGAAAAATTGATTGAAATTAATGTTTCAAAAAACAGCGTATCAAATTTGACAAAAACAATTTTTTGGTGAAAAAAATTACAAGCATTGAGAGAAACTTATTGCAAATCTTGCGACTGTCCTGGGCCGCAAAAACTTGTTGTGTGGGCCGCAATATGCATGCGACCCACGGGCCACACTTAATTCGGGCAGCCCTACACTAAAAGCTATCTGTACGTGATCTAGAATAGGAAGAAGGCTTTATTTCACCGGAAATTTCTATGAATACTTCTTCATTAATTTTTACCTAAACCTAAATCAAACTCAAATGCTGGGATTCTGGGGGCAAAGTTCTCACTCGCAGGAGACTGGAGTTGGGGAGAAACGTCCCCAGCGCTCGGAATTTTTTTAATTTTTTTTAAATAACTGAATTTTAGGCTACATTTTGACAAAAATTAATGCTTTTAAAACGTGATATAGAGATTAACAGTGCAAAAACATGGTTAACCAGGTTGCATAAATTAGCAATGGCTTTGTGGGATGTGGCTAATGGTAAAATTTTGGTTCCCTTGTTTACAAGCTGTTAAATCATAAAATCTTATAGTTCAATCAAACTCACTAGGAGTGATCCAATTCGTTTATATTTAATTAAGAAAGATAATTTGGGGAAGGCGAGGAAGGGCTAATGGAGCGATATTTAAGTCGAGGTAATTGGTCATTAGCTAATACTGAATAGCTGCCCCCCTCCCCACCCCCCTATTCCTAAGCTCATATATTTCTTTTGATGAAATCTATATTCAGCATGTTTCAACAAGCGATCAAATTCGATTGCTTAGTTTTGGCCATTTTCACTGTTTTACCAATTTTTAAATTATATTTTTGACAAATTAGCGACCCCCTCTAAATAAATGTTTCAAAAGATGCTTAAAAACCATTTTTTCCCTTTCCGGTGAGCTAAACGTTTCCAATGATATTAAACATAATGTTTTGTTTTTTTGCTTTGTTTGGTATCATAAAATGGTATCACTGCAAAATGGTGACATCCGGGGCGGACCCCCCCCCCGCCGTCCCCCATTAGCAACGCCAATGATCCTCAATATTATTTTTAAACGAAAAAATTTAATTTAGAAAACACCTGGAAACAACTCTTGGGTTGGACTCCAACGTTGCAGATCTATGGTGTCTTTGAGAGGAATCTCTTTGAGAAAGTCAAATGAGGCCAGATTACGCGCCAATTCTAAGTTGGCAGATGTGCCTGAAATTACTCCTCTGCCTTCCTCTTTCAAGTCTCCTCGCCACTCACGGATGACAGAGTCACATATAGATCTATTCCAAAACCAGAAACAACTCCGCACCGGATTAGCCAAAGAACGAAGAAATTGCTTAACTCCGTTTCGCATTAAATCCAACAGAATAATAGAAACTTGTCAATCCGAAAACAGTCGTGACCAAAAGACCCAGTGTTTCTCTCCTAAAGTCAGTTACGCTAGCTATCTTGAAGTCAAAACGCTGAATAGGACTCCTAGGCCGAACAAAATTAAGGAAGAAAAATTTTGTTTGTGGTAAGTACCTTGAAAGTACAACTGATTAGACGTGTAGTGATTTCAAAAAAATTTTTTTTGCCGGAAATTAAGTTTTTGCTATTTTGATGCTTTTCGATCAAATTGGTTTATTGTTTCATGTAATTATAATCGATTTTTTGAGTATAGTAGCCTTTGAGTAGCTTAGCTGAAATGTGACATTCCTGTCAGGGTGTTTAGCCATTCATTGAAATTTCGCAATCTGTTTTAGACTCCAGCAAAAACAAAGACTGCTGTCACGTTACTTAAGAATTACAAAATCGCTATTCTAACCCCATCCTAAACCTAACTCTTACGTTAATCCCAACTCAAACTCAAAATCTAGCCCAAACCCTAAGGATAACTTATAAAATTAAAGAGAGTAAATGAGCAAATGAGCGCTCACTCTTGGCTCTCTTTAGGCGTTACGTAACGTAACACTAGCCACTTCCTCACGTAAAATTGACTGGCTAACCAAGAATCATCAAGTTTTGTTGACAGCAGTGGAAAGTCGTATCAGCTCGCTATTCGTCTAACACCAACTAAAATCTTGTATTTAGTTGCAAAGTGCAAAATAATACCACAAAATCCTCAAAAATTTAAAACCACAGAAGCGAATGTTTTACCGAACTTGGATAGCATAGGTGGGCACTAGTCCGTTAATCGTTAATCCGTTAAAAACGAAGCTAACTTTTTCATTAACTCGTTAATCCGTTAAACAGTTTTTTCATGTTAACGGACTAAATTGACTTCCGTTAAGTGCTGTTAACGGACTAAAGTAACTTCCGTTATATTCTGTTTACTTCCGTTAAGGTTTTTATCGTTAATATCTTGCAGCTTCGTTGTGCATTTGAACTTGCTTTTATCTTGAAATTAGATTAGACTGTAAAATGTAACTTTCAAAACACAAAAAAACCACCATAGCAATAAATATTTTCTTACAATCAGCTCAACAGCGTCAATACGTGTTCTAAAAGCGAGTGAATAAAACGAAATGTAAATTACACGCAAAATGTTAACGGATTAACGGACTTTATTAACTTCCGTTAATTAAAGCTGAAAATAACGGATTAACGTTAACGGAGGTGTGAAGTTTGTTAACGGATTAGTGGTTAACGAAGCTAACGTTTTGCATTAACTTGCCCACCTATGTAATGTTGGATAGTATATGCATTTTTATTTACCAAGTTGCCTTGGCCAGGAGACTTTCGGTCTTTCAGTCAAGTTACCACCTGCCCACCTGTCTACCACACACGGTAGAGACTTCAAACTGTTTCTTTAATTGCTGAATGTCAAGCAGGAAAAAGAGGAGAAGGGAGACTGTGTAACTTAAAGCTGTAGTTGTAGAAACATATCTAGAATTAGGGTCGAGGTTTTCAGAGAATACCTTCAATTTGACCTGCTCTATAAAACTTTTTCAAGAAGTGTTTCAAATATGCTCGATTGCTAGGGATAGGTAATAAGTATGACCTTAAGCGAATAGCCAAGATTCACTTTTTCTTTTTCATCATGGTTAGTGATTATAGTACGGCTGTTCAATGGAAAAATATTATTAGCATTTGTTCCTGCGAGATGGTTTTTTGGTGTTTGTTTGTTTTTAAAAGAGACAATAATTTTTGTTCGGGTAATTTTGTTACAGGAAGAATATATCGAAGACTCCCAAGAACAATGTTAAACCAAGTTCTGTGAAAGATGAGTCAAAAACAAGATCCAAAAAAACAGCTCGTTTTTCTTCAATAATTTTCTGGTATTGTCGCTGTCATAAAGGCTTACCTGTATAAAGCAGAGGCGTTTCTTAGACTTTAGAGAGTGACTATTTTATCGGAAATTTTTAAGTTAAAGAAAGTAAAATGAGAATGAGAATTATCTGCTCATTTTTTATTACCTTTTTAAGGATTTGTGCGATGGTTAGGTTTGGGGCTATTGTTAGAGTAAGGATTCGAGTTTACGTTAGATTTTGCCTCAGAATTAACCTCAAAGTTGTCGTGTTTGCTTGCTTATTTGCTCTTCGTGTTGAAGTAACTTGACTAACCAATGACAACAATAACAAAAGACTGGGAAAATAACAAATTTGTCAAAGCAATAAAGTTAATATCCAGTCTGGATTCTCTTGAATTTGTAAAAGATAATTTGTAAACATCTGAAGTACCAACTTAAACTTCCGAAGTACATTATATACCAGGCCCAGCACTACGATGGGTGGAGGGGCAATTTGGAGCTGCGCCCTCCAAGCGAGAGTAAACGTTTTCACCAGTACAAGAGTACTAGCAAACGTTTGCCCACAAACAGGTCATCACAAACGCTCTTCTATGAAACAGCGAGAAAGATCGAGTGAACGTGCTTCAAGTAGACTAACAGTACCGTAGCTATTATTCTTGGTAAAACGTTTGTCTATTTCGTTTACAAAATGTGCCCCCCAATTTTTTTTGCCCCCCTAAATGCACTACTCTGGCGCCGGGCCTGTTATAACATCTTGCAGCATCTTCTCCAACACAAATACTTATTGAGCAAAAGGACGCGTCTCAATGTGGTCGACCGGCTCGGTTGAACAACCTACGAATTACTCTTCAGCTTAACTTAAGAACCAATGTATCCGATTTACTTGCGGCTATGATTGGAGTGTGACGCTACTATACATTCTTCAGAGCATACTCGTCAAAATTTGCTTGGTCTGTGCACAACCTAAATACTATGAGCATTTATTCAATAAGTATAGTTTTAGGAATTCTGCTTTGTTTTGAGGTTAAATGCCCAAAAAGTTATTTATGCTTGTTTTTTTAGGAATAAACCAATGAAGCAATTGCCATGTTATGCGCCAGACGAATCTTTGAATCTACTTTTGAAAGATAAGAGTTAGTAAATGCTGATGGTAATAGTAAATGCATCTCTGTTTAACAAGTTTTCTTGGCCTAGAGAAAGCGAAGGTATCTTTCGGTCTTCGAGTCAAGCTGCCACCTGTCTACCACACATGCACGGTGGAGGCTTTACACTGTCTCTTATGATGCTAAACGTCTAGTAAAGAAGCTGTAAATGCCATTTGTTGTAGTTTTTGGTTTGATTTGACTGGGAATCGAACCCGCGTCTACCGTTTCAGAAGCAGACGCTTTATACACTCGACCACTGATCGGGGCAAATGATGTAGTTCTACACAAAAAAGTGGTTACGCTTCAAATATGACATTCAAAAGTGCAACGAATTTGCCAAGCCCGTCTCCACGTCTTTGCGCCCTGGCAACGCGGCTCCTTTTGAAAAAATGTCGCAGAGGTGGCGAGCCGTAGGCAACGTTGTGTAATATTTGACCTGTCTAAGGTTTGAACCCTGGACCTCCCCATTATAAATTCTTATGAATTAATACTCAGCCTACTTATTTTTTTAATTTGCTTTTTTCTCTGTGCAGTATAAGCGACTGTTTCAAACTGAATAGCACAAGTTTTTGCAGATAAAGTACAACGTTTTCGAAAATTTCTTCAAGTCGAATTTAGCGAAGAAAACTTGGATTTTTGGTTGCAAGTGGAAAAGTATAAAAAATTGAACAAAAAGCAACAAATAAAGAGCGCACAGCGTATCTATGACACTTTCATAGCGGAACATGCCCCGAGAGAGGTAAATTTTTCGAGTTTTTTGGATCACGTTCAAAGTTTTTGAAGTCAAAAACTGCATGAGTGTTTGAAAAAAAATTGTGATTACGTATTGAATTTAAACATCTGAAGTGACATTTTTTTCGTTTAATAGAGGCAAATTTTAGTTGATGAAGTAATGCTTTAAACCGGAAGGAAAAGAAACCAAGTCAAATGATCGCCACAAACTAACGGCGAACCAAATGACCGCCAACATTGGTGTTAGAGTTAGTTTGCGGTCAGCAGGTTTGCGGCTGGTTGGTCGGCGGTCAGTTGTCTTGAACCTGGTAAAAAGTAGCTCTATACCACTGAACACTGAATTGATTTAAGCTCAGTAAACGTTTGTAATACAGCATACGCCCGAGGTATCGAAATTTTGCGGAAGTCTTCCACTCTGTATAAACAACTTAAAGTTAATTACTCCAATAGACCATAAGCCCACAAGAACTTGGATGTTGCTAGCTGCACACCACGGTTAGCAACTCAACGTTGCTTCGCCGGTAGACTTTTTAAAAAGATTGCAGTGCTTTCCAATGTCCTTGACCAGTGCTTCCAAACCTTTTTCTAACCGTGGCCCAGTTTAATTTTGAAATTTTTCCATGGGCCATCTCGCAAAGTGTTGTTCTACAGCAATTTTCCAATATTCTGAATCTGTTTACGATCTCTTAAAACAGAAAAAAGGTCTTCGCGCCAGACACCGCATCTTTCCCCAACCTTTGAGAAGACTTTAGGGAGAAAGGAGGTTATCGCGCAAAGACAACTTTTTTAAACCAAATATCTAATTTTTCAAATAGCTCTGTGGCCCACCGCAAAATGCTTCTATGGCCCACAGGTTGAAAACCACTGTCCTTGACGAAAGCCAAATGATGCTTTTTCGATGCCAAGAATCGAACTCAAGGATCTAACCCTTTTTTTATTTGCGAACAAAATTACTCAGTGGTTGAAAAGGTTAAAAGTTTGTTGGGTTGTAATTTAGAGCTTTTGCTAATTAATAAAAAGAGATCAGTGGTCGAGTGGATAGAGCGTCTGCTGCTGAAACGGAAGACCTGAGTTCGATTCCCGGTCGGGTCAAACCACAGACTATAAAACTTGATATTTACAGCTTCCCTGCTTGGCGTTCAGTAATTAAAGGGAAAGCGTGAAGCTTCCACCGACTGTATAGACAGGTGGAC
The DNA here is from genome assembly GCA_963965965.1 of Trididemnum nubilum. Lineage (NCBI taxonomy): Eukaryota > Metazoa > Chordata > Ascidiacea > Aplousobranchia > Didemnidae > Trididemnum > Trididemnum nubilum. Next base: position 12,849,354 of record OZ014473.1, on the reverse strand, counting down.
AGGTGGCAGCTTGACTCGAAGACCGAAAGGTCCCTTCACTGTCTCCTGGCCAAGGCAGCTTGTTGAATAGAATGTAATTACAATCAAAAACTGATTTTTTCAGGTGAATATTGACTCCAAGGTTCGAAAAACAACAAAAGAAAACATTTCAGAGCCGGATAACGGAACTTTCAACTCCGCACAACTCCAAATTTTTAACCTGATGGAAAATGATCCATTCCGACGTTTTGTGAAGAGTAAAAGCTAAGAAGAAAAAGTTTGAGCTGTTATATTCCGCATTTTTTATGACTGTGGTTCGACATAGCAATCTATGCAGTTTACCAGGAGGACGACTATTTCAAGTAGCCTACTCGAACTGCACAACTTTATAAGTTTTAAATCAAAGCAGAAAAGTGGGACAAAGTGAAAAACTAAAAAACAGCCCAAAAATGCATTTTAATTTTTTTCGATACGTTTCGAATAAGTCTCAAATCATTTTCCGATAAAAAAAATTGAATATTTCATTTCTCTTCAAAAAGATTGGCTCCTGTTGTTTGTTATGTTGCCAAAGCTTTTGTAAATTGTTTTGCAACTTCAACCAAAACCAAACTGTGTGGATTGTGACCTACCCCAACCTCCCTCAAGCTGATGTTACAGCACCATCTAACGGCGCATTATGCGCATTCGAGCAGCAAAACTCATGCTTTGAAAGTTTATTTTTGAAACGTTTTTCGCTTTTGTTTATGCGTGTCATGCGCAAGCGATTATTACATAACGACTAATGATATTACACTTCGTTTTTTCGTCAGTTTGTATAATGATAGAATACGTTTAGCCTTCTCAGCTGTTTTACGTGACTTTTTACACTTTTGTAATAATTGTAAATTGCAAGTGAATCCTAGGTTAAGGTATGCTCAACTGTATGCATCACTGCATGTATTTTTTATGACGATTGGGGTTTTCTTAATTTTTTATCTGTTTTTAAATCTCTTTTTATAACCTGGTTTTATTAAAAGAATGCAATTTTTTGACACGAATCTCCAATTACAACCTAACTTATTGCAGTTGTTTTTTATTGCTGATCTGCTACAATTTTGCTTTAACTTTAAGTTTACAGTTGTTTGGATATGCATTAGGCCTATTTCAAAATCAGTGCTTGCAAGGCCATGAGAGGAAACAAAGTAGGAAATCATAGCTGGTTGGTAACTTTTTAATATCATATGACTATAAACTTTTGGCATAGCATACCTTTTTTATTTCACTCAAAACTAAAGTCGTTGAGTTTATGCAACGCCGCCAGAAAATTGAAAAACGTTCTCAAAGCAAGCTATACGTTAGCAGGAAACTTGCATTTTTTAATTATTTTTAGTGTATTGAAAGGTTAGAAATTGATTAACAGTTGTATGCAATAAATTGTACTTTGAACCAAATAATGACATGAGAGGCTCAAATGGGGCATTTTTGTGAAAGCTTAATTCAAGAAAATTTTTTGTCGATGTCATTTTCACCAAAGTGGAATAAAATCCAAAATTTCTAATTTTATTTTTGTCACGTTGGCTGCAAGATTTTGTTTTTAAATTATACCGTATTTGTGCGATAAAAAATGTGAGAAAAACTCAATTGGAACAAAATTTAAGCTTCGGGCTTTGATCTTAATTTTTCAGTTTTTAAACTATCCGTCGAAAAGCACATTTACAAGATGGTTTCATTAGAAAAAGTAATTTTTAGCACAATTCCATTTCATATTTTAAGTTTAGTTAAATATTCACAAAATTTAAAAGAAGAGCTACAAGACAGATAGTATAGCTTAAAACTTCATGCATGCAGCAGAATCGTATCCAAGTAAGCAAGTATGTGCTGACAGTAGAAGTGATTCCTAAGTTATGCAAGGAATATTTGGTATCAGGTTTGCAATGATTCGTCCCGTATTTCAGTGCAAGTTGTACAGTGCTTTATTATCTATCGGTCGTCAGATAATTTTATGGCGAGACAGGTTTTATTATCGTAAATTGACCGATTGTTAATTACTATTTTCCTATCGGTATCTAATTTGCAATAGTTTTGTTTATTTTTACACTGCAAATAGTTTCCGAGGTCATTAGCTACCACTGCCCTTTAGCTTTCATTTAGCTATCACATGAACTGTCTTGTGAGCACGTTTATAATTGGCTAACTTATTTGGCGATTTGCAAAGGTTTGTGTCGCAGGGAGTGGCGTCCAAAATGGATTACGCTAAGGTAAAGTTGCTTTTTATTCTAGAAAAACATTTAACACTGTTATTTTGAATGTACTTGTTGTTATTGTTAAGCTGTAATTGTTTTAGTCTTAACATTGTGATTTTACAGAAAGAATTTAATTGTATTTACATCTTTATTTACTAAGCTGACCAAGAAATAGAAAGGGGACCTCACTGTCTACAAGTTGAACTGTCACCTGTCTTTACCACTTTAAACTTAGGGCTTTCTTATGTACCTCTTTGTAATTCAAAACGAATGAGAATTGGCTAATACGATTTTGAAAAACTTTGGTGTAACCGATTGGGAACCCGTGAAACAAAATTAACGGTAGATGGTCTGTTAAGTTTCTGCATCTGATTTTAAGTAAGAGCTGTCTTTCGTTTTCGAGTTAGTCTGTGGTAGATTAAATTCTCTATGACTGTAATCTACGTGTTTAAAATTATTGCACGTAGAATTTGTTTGATATACGAGTTATTTAGATTAGCATTTGAATTGGCTCGTTTTGTTATTTGATGCACTCCTATTGGGCTGATTGCGTATATGCAGAATACAATTTTCTGAATAATCGACAGTTCGTTGTGTCGATAAAGTTTTTAATTTTGACTAATTGTTTTATTTTCGAAGCAAAAAACGGAACAACTCTTCTAAAGCAAAAATTGTTGTCGGAACAATGATTTGCTTTTTTGTTTGATGAACTACAACTAAAAATTAAGTCAATATATCACTTATTACCAATCTTATTCTGGCAGAATTTGATTCGAATAAGTTATATCAGAGTGAAATTGATTATGACCTTCGAAACACGAGCGAATTCATCCGAAAGAAAGCTACAGGGTTGCTTTCTTGTGAAAGTAAGATAAGATGCAGCAATCAGTTTAGAACTAAAAACATATACCGGCCAGTTGGTCGAGCGGTAACGCGTTCGTCTCTGGAGCGGAGGTCTGCGGTTCAAATCTCGGGCCGGTCAAACCGGACTCAGTATTGCCAACGTCTTGCCACCGCTGCAACCTTTCTTCGAAAGAAGCTGTGCTGCCCGTGCGTAATGACGAGGAGATGGGCCCCGCCAACTCATTACACGTTTCGACGTAGTACAACGCGATTAATAAAACATTTTACTGAGAATTACAAACACCCAAAAAAATATTAGAAAAGAAATTAATGTTTCCGTGTATGATTTTCACTTCTTTATTATGTTTTACAGTTAGTTCTTGTTCTTGTGTGTGGAGTTGTGTTTGTGAACTCGACCGCCCTCGACGATTACGTGTGGAAAGATGACGGAATGTACAACTACACGGTTCTCCCTAACTGGACATACAAATCTCCTGGAAGAACTTCCTACCTCATCAATATGACGTCACAACGTTGGTTGACTGGTAAGATTTTTCTCGTGATTTTCTGCTGTTCGGTTAGAATGTGAGCGGCTGCTTGAGATTCGTGGCCTTTATTTCGCTAGAATGATGTCTGTGTTGTTGCAACCTGTATCGGCTAATCGGAAATATGTTTGATCCTGCTTTTTTGTGGTCAATTCTACGTTGTTTTTTTTACTGTTCTTGCAAGTAAAACTTGTTTGGGGAAGCCTTTCTGAAAATCTTTGATGTTTTTTATTTCTTGCATATTGCAAGCATTAATTTATGAGCGATTTTTTAATTCGGAGAATAGTAAAGCTTTCGGATGTGCTTGAAAGAGAGTAGAACCAGTTAAATGTAAACGTATTTTTTGTTTCGGTTTTTAATTCCAAGTATTCCCACACAATGATATTTTCATTCGGAAAATACATTGCACGCTTGAAATTTTGCAGATAAATTGCAGTAAAATTTCTCGCCGTCCACTGCTGAGAAGTTCAAGAATTTTTGTTATAAATGATTTTACTGGAAAGTTTTCATGTTTTTGAACATCAATTCAGTAAGGCTCATTTTACGGGTTGGCGTTGTTTGACTCGACGACTTCATGTTCCTTCGCCGCTACCTTCAATGATGACTCTGATGAGATTTTCTTTATAGCAGTGTTTTTTGACGTAAATTTGCAGTGGTGGAAAATAATTAATTGCTTGACTTTTCAAATTTTTGCAAAAAAAACAATGCGTTTTTTTTTGAATAGTAAGCTTGTCGTTTTTTACCAAAATTTTAAAACACTTCAAACTTTTACATAATACTAAATTTTAGACGCAGATACTGATAGATCTGTTTGGTGGCACTTTTTGGTCATCCACATCCCGGATGAGATTGATCCGGATTTAGCGAACACAGGATACCTGCTCATTGACGGCGGGAGTAACAATCATCCGGAAGAAACTCCTGATAAAACAGATACGTTTGTGATGTTGACTGGTCTAATAGCAGATGGTACAAAATCGTGAGTTAACGTTTTATGATTTGTAATCGAAAGCAGAGTGGTTCTTTTGATCAAAAATGGTTTAAAATTGTAACGTTCTAATAAATTCTAATGGCTTTAAAGAGTGAAGTGAACATGTTTTGTTTGGATTAGGAAAAACATCTCTCACTGTTGTGCAGTTTGGTTCGTCCAACCTCTGTGCATATCGTATGAAAATCCTTTTTCGCAGTATGCACTTAGCATTTTTATCCCTTATGACCTTTCGCAGCCTCTCACCAGAAAGGGATTATGTCGTTTCATGCTCTTTGGTGAAAATGTTTTTTTTATCTGTTGAACGCTTCGTTTATAAACTAATATAAATTATGCTACTACGCTTAATTCAAGCGAAAATTACAGATTATCGTTATGTGTTTAGCTATATCTAATTGCAATTTGAATAAATTTAACTTAAAACGACTAAAATCAAATATGTAAAAGGCTATGAAGTGTTTCTATTCAAAAGTCTTCAGTTTATGATGATGATTGTGTTGATTATACGATGCACGCCATATTGAGGTAGAACCTCGGTTGTATGTTCACTTAATCGCTTTAATCAGAAATTATATTTACGATTTAATGCTTGCTTTAATCCCAAACTTTCAGAGTGACTGCGGACCTAATGCAAATTCCGAATCAGCACGTCAAATTTCACGCTGATCCAAAAAACAAGACCCGGTACGAGGACGCCATTATAGCGTACACCTGGCGGCATTTCTTGGAGGACCCTTCCAAACCAGAATGGTTGCTAAGAATGCCAATGACCAAAGCCTCGGTAAAGGCCATGGACACTGTGACCGACTTTGTGAACAAAACAATCGGAAAAGAAATCACAAACTATTGCGTTGGCGGAGCGTCTAAAGTAAGGAACATCTGAATGTGTAACTTTGCAACACAGAGCAAATATACGATGTCAACGCGCATCGCAAGTGTTATGTTATTTTCAACTATTTGGGAGAGCAAAAGCTACGAATTCGTAGCTCTAACGATTTGTTAGATAATATACCATCCCTGCTGTAATGAGATTTTTTTTCAAAAGCGATTGCAATTTTGCTATATTTAAACACGAATCGTTTTTTCAGTTACTAAAGTTACGAAAACAAAAAATAAAAAAAAACTTAGTTTTTGGAGTTGCAAGCGTTCTGGTAAGAGCTAAAAGATGGTTTTATATTGGTTTTGTCCAAACTCTAATTTATTGCGGAAATTTCACAAATTCAGCTACTTAGTTGATAAATTACAATATTTAGTACCGGTACGATTCAGATGTATTTATTTGTTCCAGATTTTTAAACACACTGCAGATAAATACAAAAGGGTAGGGAGACAACAAATAAACCTCGTACAGTCATCAACGTCAGTTGCCACCCAACTTACGGTTGATAATTAAATAAACATAACCCCGATTAAATTTGTAAATTTGGAGATTTAATTATTTAAGCAAATATCACATTCCAGCAAATATTACATAAAAGGAAAACAAAAAGCAAAATAACACAGTAACACACAACAGTAATTAACAGAAGAGAACGTAACCCGTTGATAAGAAAAACGAATAAAAAGGTTTTAAAAACTGTTTAAACAAATATTGTTTAATGGCAAACTACTTTCTTTCAGAGGGGCTGGACCACTTGGACCACTGCTGCAGTCGATTTTAAACGAGTGAAATGCATCACTCCCATTGTTATGGATGAATTGAATATGGTCAAGGTAAATCAACAATTTTTTGTGCATTTTTTGTTAATGCATAAACGAATCATTAAATCACTGATGATATGAAAAACTCTGAAGTCAGTGAAATATTAAAAACAACAAAAGTCATTTATTGCTTTCTGTTTTGGGTGGCCATTTAGTCGAATGATATAAATTCCCGCGCCTGAAACTGGAAGTCTTCAATTCCCAGGCAAGTCAAATCGGAAACAGGTAGTGTTGCTGACGGCTTACCACCGCTGCGACACGACATTTCGTCGCAAGACACTGCGTTGGCAGTCGCAATGACTTGAACCAAACTGTTACTGGCTTCAGCTCAGAACAAGAAACATTACAAAGAATTGATTTGTTGTTTTGTTAAAGCTATAATCGGGTATGTTTACTTGAAGACATTGAAACTTAGGTTAAGGTTACTGCGCACATCTAATGCATTTATTGCGTAACACATAATCTATTGTGACAAACTCACGATCTTTTGCAGAATTTGCATCATCATTACAAAGCATACGGAGGCTGGAGTTTTGCATTTGCAGATTACTACGATGAAGATATAACCCAGGACTTGGACAACCCAAACATGGCGCTCCTCGCTTCTCTCGTTGACCCAATATGTAAGACTGTATGATAACATTGACGAGTAAAAATTTTGTAACGCTTCACTCTTTTTGAAAAAATTTTCGTGGATTTCAGCAGATTGATGATGTCATTTTCTTGGCAACATGACCAAAAGTTGTTATGGACCGGGACTCACACTCATTGCATACTTCGCAATAAATACGGTGTATTTTTTTTTACGACATATTGTAGGCAGACCCAACGGAAAATCTATTCATGGTTTTAAAAAGTTTTATTTTGCACCCATTTTTGATCTGTGGTTGAGTGAAAAAACGTTTCCTACTGAAACGGTAGACTCGAGTTAGATTCCCGTTCGGGTCAAACCAAAAGCTATAAAAATTGGTGTTCATGGCTTTCCTGCTTGGTGTTCAACAATAAAAACGGACGGTGTAAAGCCTCCACCGAGTGTGATAGACAGGAGGCAGCTCGACTCAAAAACTAATAGGACCCTACGCTGTCACCTGGCCAAGAAAACTCGGTAAATAAAGATGTACGCACTTTTTGGCATTGTGTTGATCTTTACTGCAGTTTTCCAAAGATAAATTTCGAACAGGGATCAGATGTCACTACAACTAGCAATGCTGCACTACGGTATGTTTATTGTTCATCGTACATTGCCTTTGTACTTGATGGTGATTTCCAGGTGCCTTATCTGGTAAGTGGCGATAACCAATAGTGCTTTGGAAGGTGTCAGATTGTTCTGTTTATCTCTCAAATTGAAACTTTAGTTATTTAATCACTACGCCATAATTGCTATAACGCTTTTTGCTTTTCTTATAGCTTATAAAGACCGCTTGACCATGCCTAAGATGGTGTTCAGCACAGGAGGGGATGAATTCTTTCTTCCCGACGACTCTCATTACTACTTCTCCGACATGAAGGGCCCTAAGTACGTCAACATGCTTCCCAATGCCGAGCACTCCTGCGCTGGACACGTGATGCAACTGATGTTCAATATTGAAGCTTTCTATGTCAGTGTTATGAAGGTACGTTTTGTCAACATCAAATCTTCTATTATACGCTTTGTAATTGCCGAAGAGTGTAACGAGTTTTCTGGTTCCATCTACCCGGCAATGGGTCCGAGCAACACAGCTTCTTTGGAAGAAAGGTTGCAGCAAGAGCAAGTACTTGGCAACCCAGTTCGATGTAAGACCGACATGATATTTGAACCTCACAAATCCCGCTCCAGCGACGAAAGCGTTACCACTCGACCAACTGGGTGGTCTCATTACACATATATCTGCGAATTACCCAAGGAGCGGTTATTTGGTCGCTTAGTTCTGTTTTTTTTTTTTAAAGTTTAGTAGGGTTGTTACTCGCTTCTTTACGACGGTGATGGTCGCGAAGAAATTTTGACGCAGACCCAAGTGGCGCCCTTGTCCTCATATATTTCATTTGGGTGGAGAGGTCTTTTATGGTTTGCTGGAAAGATAGCGATTTGATTTTATAAAATAACTGTTTTAGGGTTTGAAACTACCTCAAGTATCCTGGACGCTTTTTCAAACTGCCACTGGAGGCGGTATTGACGTAATGGTCGATACGAAACCGGTTCTTATCCGTGCTTGGTCGGCAGAGACAATTTCGAACGTACGGTAAGAAGAGGGTTTATATGATTTTGGTCAAAACTCGATGCTTAATTTATAATTTTTTCCCTTAAGAGCCCGAAATGGGGTTTTTAGGAAGAATCGAAGGAGTTATACTATTTAACAAAGTGCGTAGCTCTGAGATTTGGAAATATCTAAACACCGAACCTTTACTTCTCCGAATTGAAAGATCTCAGCTGATATGGTTTGACCATGTAAGTAGAATGCCTCAGGAAAGACTCCCCGAACAAGCTTTACTTGCCAAAGTCAATGGGAGAAAACCAGTTGAACGACCTAGAACTAGATGGACCAATTACATTAAGGATCTCGGATGGAATTGCTTGGGACTTCAGCCAAGCGAAATGTTGGAGGTGATGGATGACTGTGAAGTGTGGCGGCTTAATCTCGAGCTGCTGCCCCCGCAACCCTCACGGAGAAACGGGCAAAAAAGAAAGAAGAAGAAGACTTTACTCGTTCTTAACATTTAAGATGGTGTTTTTCGGGAGTTTGAACCGATCAATTTGCGTTGGCACCTTAATTTTTCGAAGTTTTTTTGCTGAATAATTTATTGATGTCATCGATACTGTATCATGAAAAGCTCAGAGAGGCTGCAATAGAAGTTGTCAATTTGGTTGCTCTTGTAAATTTAGACGGCCATGCGTTACATTTGGTCCTTGTCAATTTGGTTGCTCTTGTAAATTTAGACGGCCATGCGTTACGCTTGGTCTTCTTGCGCCAAAGGTACGTATGCTTTATGTATTGAGTTGAATGATACTAACCCATCAGCAAATCGACCAATCATGCAAAATTTTGCACAGGTTTTTTTTAATGGCCCTGAAGTTTTTTCGAAACTCTTTCAAGAAAATATTAGTTTTGTAGAATTACTTCGTTGCTAATAAATTCTATTGATAACCATATTTTACTGCTTTTGAAATATTTTGCTTATTAATACTTTAACTTTTCTAACCTTTGTGAACTGCTGTTTATATTTACAATACTGGACTGCTGGTAAATAGTAATAACAAAAAATTTCTTTATCTGTAGATAATAATGATTTTAATACGTTCCGCTGAACCAATTTACTTTTAGACGGGATTTCCGACTGCTTCGGGGCAATGAAACTGATCCAAGAGCTAAACCAATTATACAACCCGTTCTTTGGCATACTTACAGTGTTGTTGATATGGGAAATATGAAGTATCGAGCGCAGTTCGAAACACCTCTTGAAGGGCACTGGAGAGCGTTTTTTGTACAGGTGTAGTATTAAAGCGTATTCTATAGTATGAGCAAGAGCTGTAAAGGGATGGACTGTTTTAGTTTTTCCGAAATCCGAGATTGTAAAATAAAAAAAGAATACGATTGTGCGATGACGATTTTACGCAAAGAGCTAGCTATTCGTGTATGCGAGCCTTAAAAGTAAAAGAGATCGCTTGGATAAAGCAATATTTTGCTAATAATTATATTTGGATGTACAATACATACTTAGCCATCTTGCAGAAGTTCTTTCGAAAAATGATTTTTGTCACATTTTAAAAAACTTGCCCATCCTGTAAATTTTTGGAAATTGACAATCCTAAACATGTCAGAATTAGAAGTTGCTCATGGTTTTGAAATTTTTTTCACAATATTTGCTAAACTTATGTAAATTTAAATTTCAATTTCTGCCCAAAATTTGCCGTTGTCTATCCGTATATTTTTTTTGCGAAAGTGATAAAAATATTCTTGAACTCGAATTTTAATTTCTCGCCAAAAATGTGAAACCTAGACATTTTTTTCAAAATCGACTAAAAATTTACTCCAAAATCAATTTTTCGGCGATTTTCGAAAATTTGCCCATGATTAATCTTGACAGTATTTCAAAAAATCAACTTTACACAAAAACTAAGTTTTTGTCTACTTTTGAAAATTTAGCTTGACATGTTTTGAAAAAATAAACAAAATTGATTTGACGGGATAAGGAAAAAGTGTTTTAGAATTAAACGTGGTAACTGTTTTGATTTCAGATGACTTTTCCTGGCCCAGACGGTCTCTTATTTGAGACAACCACCGAAACCAACATTATTCCGGATAAATTCCCCTATCCAGATTGTTACATGGAATCTTGCAAGGGGACTTTAGTTTAAACCCAAATTTTTGATGCTACAATTTATTTCAACAGTGTTATGTTTTCTGCAAATTTTTATTAGTCAATTTATGCAACTGTTTTTGATTATTTGTTTTTAATTCTATCAATAAAGATTACTGGAAATAAGTGAAGCAATTTGTAGAAGGAAAGAAAGAGTTACGGGTGAGCTCACAAAACAGTGTTGCAAACACAAAATATAAAAGTAAAATTATATTTTCTGCTTAAAGTTTTTAATTATTTAATTCTGTTCGCAAAACGTTTATCGTCAATACCTCATAATTGCGAATCTCGCAACTTGTGAGTTTTTGTATAGCAGTGCTTCTATTGTTTTGCTGTTTTGTTAAAAGAAAAAATGGAAGAAAAACGAAGCTTGCAGGTCATTTTCAGGCATTTGCAAACATGTGTTGCATTGACGTAACCAGGAAGAGGGACTAAGTAGGGAGCTGAAGCTCTTCTTAGCTTAATACCTTCAAATCAAATTTTTCATTGTACTCGCTGTATAACTCCGAAGTGTGTAACGAGTTGGCGGCGCCCATCTCCGCGTCATTGCACCCGGAAAACACAGCTCCTTTCGAAAAAATGTCGCAGCGGTGGCGAGCCCTTGGTGATACTGTGTCCAATTTGACCGGCCCGAGTTTTGAACCTCAGACCTTCCGCTCCAGAAACGAACGCGTTACCGCTCGACCAACTGGCCGGTAGCTTAAACTTTGAAACTTTAACCCAAACAAGCATGTTTTCAACCATACTTCGAACTTTGAGCGTAAGTAATTTAATTCTGTCAAAAAGTTTTCAAATCCAAGCATGCAAATATAATTTTTCAAATCCAAGCAGCCTACTCTACATTATAAACTAAGGGTACCATCACAAAATCGCTGCCACAGTAACAGCCTAACAGCTTTTATGCGTTAATTCAGGGTTTCCCAAACTTTCTGTCCGTGAGCACCCTTTGGCCATTTATATATATTCGCTCTTGTACCCCCAAATTTTCTCATATTTTTCTGTGATAAAGAACTCGCTCTATAAACAAAAAACCTTCTTGAAGACCCAAAAAAAGGTCTTCTCTGCAATTTGGAAGAGATTTTGTCTCCGAATTTGATTCAAGACCAAAAAAAAAGGTCTCCGCAATTTGGTGTCAACGCGTCCCCCTTACAATTTAAGTTCTAGTTGTAATGAAAAGTCGAAATGTACCCCAGTTTGGGAACCCTGCGCTAATTTCTTGGTTAAGTTAAATCCATCCGGTTTCGGCAATTTGAAATGCATTTTATAAGCAAAAAAATACAACAAAAAACAAAACGACATATTTTTCAGAATAAAAATGAATTCAAAACTTTCTATCCAATTCGTTTATTGATTTTTTTCTAAAACATCATCCAGTCATATTTCGATAATTTTATCACTCTGTCAAGCACTTTATCACTGTGTTTTCAAGCACACGAGAAATTTTCAAGTTTTTATTAAAAAGTATGCTGTATTACGCAATAAGATGTGGGCAAATGTCCCCTTTTGCCAAATCATTTTTGAAAAAAGTCGATATCTGAAAAACTAAGAAAATTAGAAACTTCAAATTTTCACCACTAGCTTAAAAAATTAGGATAAAATCAAAAAATTATTTAGTTGAATTCGGTTTATTTTATTAAAAAGAATGAAAATTTGTTTGAAAAATTTTGTAATGCAATAGTTAATCGTATAAAAAATCACATAAACATTGAGATTTGTCTATTTGCTGCAATCCATGTCCAATTAAGTGTCATGACTTATTAAACAGAGCTATCGCCTTGAAGCTCACGCTATCCAGCCAAATTAATCAAGTCTCGGGAATTACTACGCGAAATTATGCCAGAAAATTGCAGCAACCCGCAATTGTTTGAAAAACGAAAAACTGTGAGCTTATTTTTGTCTTTGGGAGCAATTTAATTTTTTGTTTTAATTCAGTTGTTGAATCTGTTTCGCAAAATACCATCCAGTCACATTTTGACAATTTTATCACTCGGTCATGGAAGGTCTTGATGCAAAAAGGTGGTATGTCACAAAAATCGAACAGGTCAGGATTTTCTCGACCCGACCCGATCAGTAAATTTCAAAATTTACGCCGATTGACCGGCCGGTCGACCGGTTTCTGATGGGCCCGGTCGACCATTTTTTTACAGAAGACTTTTGTTCACTGTTCAATGCATTCAATAAAAATTTTTCAAAAAGGAGGGGGTCATGGGTGAGGTGTTAAAATTTGCGACTCCAGACGGGGGTCTCAGAAAAAAAACCTAAAAACTTTTTGCGCTTTTTGCAAAAATAACTCAATTTTAAGAACTTTTTAGGTTAAATTTCGATTTGAATGGACTGTTTTGAGCAGCGCAAAACGTGCACAGAATAAGCATAAAAAAAACTGAAGGGCACAAGCTAAATTATTAGTCGTTCTTTCTAATAATATTATGCGTAAGACCAAGAAAAAAATTTTTTAGCTATTGGTGACAGATTATTCGCGATTTGCAGAGCAACAAACACTAAACTATTATGACATACATAGGCTAGAAAACATTCGAAATATAATGTACCCCGCTGTTTGTAGAAATGCTACTTTAGAACAAGCCTTGGCTAGTTAAATATAAAAAATAAGAGCTATGCCTTTCTTGCCCAATGTAGAGTGTGGCAATTTTAAGTTGAAACAAGCTTTTCAAAGCGGCAAGATTTTACCATGTAGGCTACTAAAAAATTTGAAATCTGTGCCACTTCTACTCTCAAGCTGATTAAACTGATGCTAAAATGCCAGGTAGCGTAAGTCTCTTTCACATGCATGCTTTATTATAATCTAATTATGCGATTTTAGAGTATATTTTTCACTTTTTTGCTTTGTGTCGCGGCCCAAAGGGAGGGGCATGACACAATTCCCCCCCTAAATACACCCCTGGATGTGCATGTCTTAATGGTTACAGCATATTAGTCACAGCTTGAAACCATTCAACAAGTGTTTTCAAAAGGTGTGGTTTGTTGAAAGTGTTTTTTATAAAAAGTTTTATTTGTAGTAAAATATATACGTATATTTCGATTGGTGCTTAGATGTCTTTTAGTTGCAAAAAAGAAGAATTTGATCGGTGTTTCAACTGGCTTGACCGGCCGGTCGAAGAATCTCGACCCGACCGGTTTCCATCTCTGGTATGTCACATTTTGCGATTTTATTTTTTGCGCCTCCATGTGCCCATCTATATGCTGTATGACTTTGATAAGTTTATCTAAATAATTGAAGAAAATAGAACTCGAGAAAAGGTGACATGTCACAAGTTTTTTTGCAATGCATACAATAAGGTGATATGTTACTTGATGTTGTGACAAGCCACTTTCTTGCGTGTTAATCAGACATTTTACCGATTGAATGCGTATTGCGTTCTGAATTAAGCAATGAGCGTGTTGTGTATTAGGTTAAAAATCAGTTGTTTTTGTAACATGTCCCGTTTATGCAAAATCAGAAATTTTTCAGCTTGACAAAAGTCCGTGCAAGAAGGTGATATGTGACTTTAGGTTTAAACAAACAAACAAGTAAAAATTGCTCTTGACAAATAGTTATAGTAGGCAATCTCTTCACCACCAGGTAGGTATCGAGACTTTACTACAAAATGCGGTTTTAGGTCACTACATGCCCACGGTAAACTTCAAGAGTTGTAAAACTTTAAAGCACTTTTCTCAGAGCTTTGTTTTTTCACATATTACCTTTTTGCAACAAGCCCTTCAATTATTATTTTTAATTCGTTTCCAAGGGCGTAAGAAAGTTACAAATATTCTACGGCAAAAATTTTCTTTGCTACATAATAAGATGTGAGCAAATGTTCCTTTTTGCCAAATTACATTTGAAAAAATTCGATATGTCAAAAATTGGAAAGACTGACACTTCAAATTTTCACTAACAGCTCTAAAATCAGTATAAACTCAAAAATATCTATTTTTACCTGGTATTTTTTGTTAGTAGATGCGTGAAAACAATTTCCATCGATGCGATGGTATGAAATCGTACCAAAATTGAATATTATTTTTTTACCCCAATCAGTGGGCTATACAAGTTTTATGGCTTGCTTAACAGCCTAACAGCTTTAACAGCTTAACAGCCCAACAAAAAACAAAAAGACATATTCTTTCAGAATAATAATAAATTCCAAAACTTTCACTCCAATTCGATTGTTGATTTTTTCCTAAAACACCACCCAGTCACATTTCGACAATTTCATCACTCGGTCGATTATTATTTTCAATTTGTTTCCAACAATAAGGATGGCAGTAGCCTACGGTACGGTACGTGGGTACGGCACGCCTCAATTTTTTCTAATAAGTATATGTACGATATGCCTTTTTTGTAATTGTATGGGTACGGTACGTTGGTACGGTACGCTTCAAAAATTGAACTGAGGACGGTAAGCTGGTACGGTATGGTTCAAGGTGCGAGGTACGTAGTACGCAAATTCTGAACCTACCGTGGTGTACTGCCATCCTTAGTTTTCAAGCGCGTAAGAAACTTACAAATATTCTATTGCAAAATTATTTTTTATTACACAATAAGATGTGAGCAAATGTTCCCTTCTGCCAAATTATTTTTGAAAAAAGTCGATATCAACTAAACTATAATTGATTCAGGCTGTGTGTCTAACATTATGCGCGACTGTAAGTGTGTGACAGGTGGTGACTGCTGAGATAGGAATTGAATGTGTGACTGAAGGTGACTGCCAGGTAATGGGGTGAGTGGATTGTATGCATGTGTGAGTGCGAGTTTGTTTGTAAATACCTCTTTTTTTGCTCTGTAAATATTGCAAATTGAGTTGCTTGTTTTGTTTTCGTTTTCTTTGAGGTCTAGCAGCCTTGTATAATATTGATAACTCCTGCCATACTACCTTGACTTGATGCATGATTTAACGTTATTCGTTTTGCTGCTACTTCTATTTGTGCCAAAATATTACGTTTTTTCCTTTAAAATGGCTACAACTGTAATGTTACTTTTGATTTAATTGTTTCTCATTTGATTAAAATTGTTTGTTGGCGCAAATAAAATAAATGAATAAATAAATAAATAAAAATAAATCTCAAAAACTACGAAAAATAGACACTCCAAATTTTCATCATTAACTCAAAAATCAGCATAAACCCTAAAAAATTCATTTATAGCTCGGTTTATTTTGCTTAAAAAAAGTCAGTAATGCGAGTGGCTATAGGCGGGCTTCCGTCATAAACTCATAACTTCTGGTAGTTGAGGGTTTCATCCCAGATTTGGGTTTTGTGTGAGGTCTACAAACTAACTTAAGGCTTATGCTTCCAAGTCACGTTAAAATTTAATTTTTTTTTTTTTTTTCGAAACGATGACACAAAGGCTGGGCTTTTCCTCAGGCTATACCTTCAAATTTTGTCAAAATTTACCTTTTTTTTGTAGCTATCCTAAAAATATCATGCATCTAGCTTGAGTGGTTAAAAATTTTAAGTTTTGGAGAACACATTTGAGGGGGACCCCGGACTTTGGTACCCCTAAATTTCGTTGTGTTATAACCTTTTTTTATACTTATACCTATTCTGAAAATTTCATAACAGTGTTTAGCTTGAAAGATTAAAACTTTTAAATTTTGGAGGAACCGTTTGAGGGGGAACCCCCATTGTGGCATCTCCGATTTTAGGCGGAAACTTGTTCTTCCTGATATCTACAATGACTCAAAGTTGGAATTCTGTTCGTTTAGCGGTTTAAAAGTAGATAGGTTGAGAAGAAAAACAGAACAAAAAAAAAAAAGAAAAAGAAAAATGGTATCCAAGTCAATTAGGGTAAATGAACTTAACCAAAAGAACGGTGGTTGATAATGCGTTCAAAAACCACAAACCATTTTTTATCAATATCGGTACTTACCGAGATATACTGGATTACTGGTTCAAATTTGAACACTTTCTGATAATTTGTGGTCTCTAAAATTGTAAGTATGAAGCCTCTATTTACCCCTTGCTGTGTGCAAATTTCTGCTTACCACGTCCATCCGTTTTCGAATTATAAGCGAATTAATAAATTTTCGACAAAAAACATTGCCGTTTTTACCCAATTTTTGATTTCTTAAACCACGGTCACGTGACCTATGATCCCCAAACTGACATACGTGATGCTTTCATTCATTACCATGTTGTGTCCAAAATTTAGCTTTTTGGGTTTAATGGCTTTCAAGTTATAAGCAATCTATTCGTTGTGGTGGTCCAGCCTGACAAAAAACTTGGAAAAAAAAGCAAAAAGGCGCTCTGTGTTGATGTGATTAAACAAACGTAGAGTGCCTGGTTCATCCGAATAGATAAAACGTTATAAGCAAATCAAATAATTGTGTGGACTGCTTTTCACACGTTTGATGAAGTCAGTTGACTTCGAAACACGGGAATGCTTCCGCGATGGAGGCTCCGCCTCACCTACGTCATTACGGGTTGAAATAATTACCCATTTAGACGTGGAAAGAGCATTAAGGTTTTGTCAAATGAAGTAGGATTGAAACACGAGATATCTCTGTGAACTATTAAATTAGTTCTGCCTATTTTACTTAAGGAATAATTTAACTTGTCAAATCAAATAAGTTACAGTGCTCGGTTGCTTATATGTCAAAATGGCCGATTATATACACAAAGGCCCTACCCGCTCGCGCGCGTGAAGTCCCAACAAGAACTGTCTAATAAAGATCGCAAAATATACAATATAACACCTTAAAAAAAGGACGGTGTTGGGCATTAATACTATTTTTTATGTTCTAACACTATAAATGTACTGGAAAGAAGCTGTAAGAAAATTTACAGATTTTCAAGCCGTGAAAATGCTCATTTTGAGACGACTATGGGTTCCATTTTCATGTTATCTGATCTCTGGTTTTAGACAATGCACTCCAAAATATCTTTGGAGTTTTTCTAAGCATAAATTCTATTCTGCAGCGTTCACTTTAATATAATTCTACTGCGAATATACAAAATGTTGCGTTTTTTACACCAACACCAGTACATGCTGTTGTCAGCCATGACAGTAGCAAAATCCTATAATATAAGGATAAACCGAAACAAATGCGAAATGAAATTTATCATCCACTGTAGTTTTTGTAAAATTTTTCTTGAAACTTAAATAGGATAGTTAATTAAACGCCAAATAGCTTCTAGACAACGCAATATCATTCAATTTAGGTCTAATTTTCTGCTTTTAACTTTGAAGAGACTCCGTTTAATTTTTGGTTAGTTGAAGATTTCTTGACAATTTAAACAAACTAGCGCAAGTTTTATTCAATTCTTAAAAGAGTTTTTTATTTGGCAAAAGAGAACATATCTTAATCAACTTAAAAAAACAGTTTCTAATTTAGCAAACGAGAATATATTTTGATTTTTTTTTATGACATAATAAATGAAAATGTGCCTAAAATTTCATCCCGAACTTTGACATAGTATTAATAACGTCATAGTTTGACAACAAAGGCGCCTAAAAACTGGATTATCTCGGAAAGTTAAAGCTGAAAAATTAAAAATGTTTCCTTTTGCCAAATGACGGAAGTGTATTGTAATTACAGTTTAGTCGCGAAGTTGCCTTGACCAGGAAACGGCGAAGGGACCTTGCGGTTTTCCAGTCAAACTGCCACCTGTCTACCACACACAGTATAGCCTTCATACAGTCCCTTTTTATTGCTGAACGTTAAGCAGGGAAGCTGTGAATGCTAATTTTTAATAGTCTTTGGTTTGACCCAACCGGGAATCAAACCAGGCTACTGTTTCAGCAGCAAACGCTCTATCCATTTGACCACTGATCTGTTTCAATCATTGTTATCTCCTCATCAAGGAGCTAAAATTGTAGAGACGTAAAACTTTCTGCTGCTTGGAAATTTACAAATTTTCGCATTCAACTAAATTGATGCAATATTCGAAATTTCTTAAAAGTTTACAAAGTTTCTTAAGCTTTAGGATTTTTTGCAAGAATTGAGCTTGACTCAGGAGAAACATCGGATCGGTGTCGCAGAATTAGCCAGGAAAGAAGAACAATTCGTTGTCGCACAGGTTATTGTGCTATTATGACGTCCTTGGACCTCGCGATTGACGCCTTTACTTTTAATTGGTTTATGTTTGAATGTTAAATGTTTGAATGTTGAATGTTAAATTTTATGTTTGAATGTTGAATGTTAAATTGGTTTATGTCCGATATTGTAAAGTTGTGGTGATGATAAATTTTGTGCAGTCATGAAACCTCTCCAATGGACGAGAGTATCGAATTCGAGTCTTTCAGCTCAGCAAACATTTTCAAAAACAATAATGCCAGATAACCAAATTGTAGTTACTTTTTTATTTACCAAGCTACCTTTTCCCACGATAAAGCGAAAGGACTTTACGGTCTTCGAGTCAAGCTGCCACCTATTCACTGAAACATTTCGTTTCACGCTGAACAAAAAAAACTTGATGATTTTTTTTTCTCAGGTCGAGCTCTCAACTTTGCAAAACAAGCACAAGGCGGTGGAAGAAGATTCAAGCGGCAACCGACAGCGACTCGATGTTTTGCAGCAGAAATATGCGGTTGCCACGTGGCAGGTTTGTTCGAAATACTTTGCGCTGATGTTTGAAAATTAAGCAACATAAGTAGTAACCAAGGAAATATAAAACTTAGTTACGATATATGGATCATCCCAAAATACCAATTGCATATTCCGATAGTTATCAATTCTGTTTCGTTTGTTTGGACAGGGCTGCCCACAGTGCGTTTTGCATGCCGTATGCGGCCCGCATAACAAGTTTTGCGGCCCACGACTGGTTTCGAGATTCACTGTAAGTTTAATTTTATCGCCAGGGATAAATAAGGGAACTGAAAACTACATCAAACTCACCGAAAACCGGTTGTTCTACGGCCGAAAACAATTTCAAATTCGGTGCAGCACTGATTGTGCGGCCCGCTCGCGCTCAACAGACTGTAACGCGGCCCGCCCTTCAAAAACTTCCGACAACCCTGGTTTAGGGAGTTTTGCCTAGTTATTGACAGCGTTTCATGGAAGGTGTTCAACACGACCCTGGGTCCTAGTTCAACCCTGTCTACGACTTTTAAGCGAAGACGATTAGTCGCGGCTGATTATCCATCGGTGCTAAAAGTCCAAAAGTTTTACAACTGTGCATTAACCAGTGATGCGGAAGCGGCATTTTCGAATTGCTTCCGGTTCCAATTCCACCCTTAGCGCTTCCGCTTTGGTTCCACCGCTCCCACCACTTGATGACGTAGTTTTCGCTTAAAATGTTTTATCTTAAGTTTTTTGGCAAAAACTTTTCCAGATAAGTCAAAATAAAACAGCTTTGTAATCATCAACTTAAAAGCATCATATAGAATCAAATTATATAATTGTAATCAGTGGTTTGTCATCGCAAGGGTCTGCGCATGGGCGTAGTCAGGACTTTGGATTTGGAGCGCCCCTGCAGCGAGAAGTCCATTTAATCACATGGCCGTTATGTTTTAGTTGATACGAATTTCTCTAAACGTTCAGCCAGAAGTTTAAAATAATGAGCGATTAAATTATTTAAGGTCTGGGGACGGATTTCCAAGCGCTCGGGACAATAACTTATTTTCAACTGCATCTGCGCTGTTAAGCGCAAATCTTTACTTGGTTATAATTACGTAGTCCTGAGGCAAAGCTTCCACATTTGCAAAATTTTATTTTTTAGTAACTTGTTTGTGCATGTGGTTAGGTCCAAAATTTAGCTAGCAACGCATGTATTTTTAAGACAGCAAAATAAAAAAAGCATTGCAAGAATTATGCGGTTATACACAATACCATATTATAGAATAACCTTGTCGAAAACGGTACTTAACAACATGTTTAAAAGTCATACAATATTGAACTTAGTTTGAGAGACGTTATGATGCTCTCCTTTGTTTGCTTTCCAAGAATATGCATTCGCTATTGTCGTGGGGTCATGAATAAAATGAATGAATGAATGAATATAATATCGCTGAGAAAGAAATTAAAATGCTGGAACTGGAACCCTTGTTTATATTGGTAAATGCTTTTGGATACGAGTACGGCCCTCAAAAATGGGAAAGCCCTATTTAAAAGTATTTTTGAGAAAATCTTTTTTTGAACACTCATAATTTTAAAAACGAGTTGGTTGCCAATATGGCTCTTCTTTCAGTTGGTAGGGGTGGGGTCTACCTCGGATCTAAGTGAACCACAAGCTTTTAAAAAATGTTTCGTTCCCAATAATGATCGATCAAACATTCACTTTTCGTCGTATATTTAAAAAAAAATTGCACCACATGCAATTAAGTTTTGACGTTTGGTATGATTGGCCAAAGCGGAAGCTGAAAGCGGTACCCTTTCACCGCTTTCAGCTTCCTCTTCAACGAAAATTTGCTTCTTCCACCGTTTCCGCTTCCAGCCTACGCTTTCGCTTCCACATCCCTGGCATTAACACTAACACTTGGTACAGTTTTGAGCATTAACATTAACACTTGGTACAGTTTTGAGCTATTTGGATGTTGTGTTTGATTGCTTGGGGCTATCAATTTTAGATTTTAACACGGAAAAAAATAATTTACGTTGAATTATTTATTAATCTAGGCCCGAATTTTGTCTTCCCCAGTGAAGGATTACAGCAGTCTACCAAATTTGGATCGCAGTCTACGTCGTGATAAGGTATATTGGTTGTATATCTGTCTGGTTATTGTCTCTATCATTGTCAATGTCATTTTCACCATCGTGGATTTTTTTTGTCAATGACATTTTCACCAAGGTGGAATAAAGGAATAAAGAATAAATTTACTACTCGACTATTTCCCAATGCCCAGAGTCCATTTAACTTAATCAATATTCAACAAATGAATTTTTCGTACTTACATCTAGTTGGGCCTGTAGTCCCATCAGAGATTGTTCTTTAGCTTCCAGCTGCAATTCCAAATGGTTGAGACAAATTTGGTGAACTTGTTTCGGGAATTTTTTGTCAATGTCATTTTCACCAAAGTGGAATAAAATTCAGTGTTTCAAATTTGATTTTTGTAACGTTGGATGCAAGATTTTGTCTTAAAATTATATTTGTGCGATAAAAAATGTGAGAAAAAACTCAATTGCAACAAAATTTAAGCTTCGGATTTTGATCTTAATGTTTCAGTTTTTTAAAAATCTGTCGAAAAACACTTTTATAAGATGGTTTTATTAGAAAAAGCAATTTTTGGCACAATCCCAATTCACATTTTAAGTTTAGTTCATTATTCACAAAATTTAAAAAAAGAGCTGCAAGACAGATAGTATAGCTTAAAACTTCGTACATGCAGTAGAATCGTGTCCAAGTTAGCAAGTATGCGCTGACAGTAGGAATGATACCAGAGCTATGCGTTGAATAGTTGCTATCAGGTTTGCTATGATTTGTCCCTTATTGCAATTCAAGTTGTACTTTATTATCGGTCGTCTCATGATTTTATGGCGGGACAGGTTTTATTATCGTAAATTGACCGATTGTTAATTATTATTTTCCTATCGGTATCATGATTTGCAACAGTTTTGTTTATTTTTGCCCGGCAAATAGTTTCCGAAGTCATTTACTATCACTGCCTTATGAGCAGGTTTATGATTGACAGACTTATTTGGCGATTTGCAAAGGTTTGAGTCGCAAGGAGTAGCGTCTAAAATGAATTACGTTAAGGTAAAGTTGCTTTCTATTCTAGAAAAACATTAAAACCTATTATTTTGAATGTACTTGTAGTTATTGTTAAGCTGTAATTGTTTTAGTCTTAACGTTGTGATTTTTTATAGAAACTATATAATTGTAATTACATTTTTTTTACCAAGTTAAACTGGCCAGTAAATAGGAAGGGACCACATTGTCTGCGAGTTGAACTCCGAGTGTCTTTATCCCTTTAAAATCAGAGCTTCCTTATCTACCTCTTTGTAAGTCAAAACGAACGAAAGTTGGTAAAAACGATTTTGTAAAACTTTTGGTGTAACCTAATGGGAACCCGTGAAATAAAATAAAACATACGTAGATGGTCTGTAAAATTTCTGCATCGGAATTTAAGTAAGAACTGTCTTTCGTCTTCCACGAAGTCTGTCGTAGATTAAATTCTTTATGACTGTAATCTACGTGTTCATAATTATTGCACGTAGAATTTGTTTAGTATTTAGATTAGTATTTGAACCGACTTCTGCACAATTCAACTGCCGTTTCATGCGAAATGACAATGCTACAGCTTTCGATTTTTTGTTATTTGATATGATACGCTTGTGTTGCAACGCTAGCGTAGGCCTATGTATAGACAGAAAACAATTTGCCAAATAATGGAAAGTTCGTAATGTCTGCAAAGCTTTGAATTCTGACCAAGTTAGTCTGTTTGAAATAAAAACGGAAGAACTTTTCTAAAAGAAATTGAAGTCGAAACGATGATTTGCTTTTTTGTTAGAAGAATTTCAACTAAAACTTAAGTCAATATATCGCTCATTACCAATCTTATTCTGATAAAGTTTTATTAAAATAAATTATATTAGAGTGAAATTGATTATGATCTTCAAAGCAGGTGTGGACTTATCCAAAGGATAATTTCACGGTCGCTTTCTCGTGGAAGTAAAATAAGATGCATCAATTAATCAATCAGTTTTGAACAAAAAATCCCTAGAAAATATTAGGAAAGGAATTAATGTTTCCGTGCATGCTTTTAACGTTTTTATTATGTTTTACAGTTAGTTTTTGTTCTGGTGTGTGGAGTTGCATTTGTGAACTCGAATGCCCTCGACGATTACGTGTGGAAAGATGACGGAATGTATAGCTACACGGTTCTCCCTGACTGGACATACAAATCTCCTGGAAGAACTTCCTACCTCATCAATATGACGTCACAACGTTGGTTGACAGGTAAGATTTTTCTCTTCATTTCCTATTCTTCTGTAAGAGCTGTGTGAGAGGCAGCTTGAGATTTGTCTCCTTTACTTCGCTTGGATTATGTCTGTGATGTTTCAACCGATATCGGGGTATCCAAAATATAATCGGTCCAGCTTTTTTGTGGTTAATTCTGTGGTTTTTCTCTTCTGTTCTTGTAAGCAAAACTTGTTTTGGGAAGTATTTCTGAGAACTTTTGTTATTGTTTATTTGCTCATATACTGCAAGCATTATGCGCGATTTTTCAATTTGGAGAATAAGAAAGCTTTCGAATGTGCTTGAAAGGGAGGAAAACTAGTCAAATCTCAACGTGTTTTTTCTGTTTTTATTTCCAAATATTCCCATATAATGTTATTCCCATTCGGAAAATATACAGCACGTTTGAAATGTTGCGGATAAATTTTTGTAAAATTCTCGCAGTCCTCTTTTGAGAAATTCCTAGAATTTTTGTAATAAATGGATTCACTGGAAAGTTTTCATGTTTTTGAGCATCAATTTAATAAGGTTCATTTTGCGGGTTGGTGATGTTTGACTGGAATACTTCACGTTCCGCTCCCTTTAATGATGACTATGATCTCCTTTTCTTTAAAGGAGTGTCTTTTGACGTAAATTTGCAGAGGTGGAAGATAATTAACTTAATTGCTTGACTTTTCAAAATTTTGCAAAAAATTGTGTTCTTACAAAAAAATTTGTAAGCTTGTCCTTTTTTTACGTAAATTTCAAAACACTTCAACAAGCTTTTATGAAACACTTAATTTTAGACGCGGATACTGATAGATCTGTTTGGTGGCACTTTCTGGTCATCCACATTCCGGATGAGATTGATCCGGATTTAGCGAACACCGGATACCTGCTCATTGACGGCGGGAGTAACGACAATCCGGAGGGAACTCCTGATATGACAGATTCGTTTGTGATGTTAACTGGTTTGATGGCAGATGCTACAAAATCGTGAGTTAACTTTCTGTGGCTTGTAATCGAAAGTAGATTGGTTCTTTTGACCAGAAATATTTAAAAATTGTAACGTTTTA
Organism: Trididemnum nubilum; assembly: GCA_963965965.1. NCBI lineage: Eukaryota > Metazoa > Chordata > Ascidiacea > Aplousobranchia > Didemnidae > Trididemnum > Trididemnum nubilum. The sequence continues at coordinate 12,824,855 of OZ014473.1, read as the reverse complement.
TGAAATTCTAATCGTTTTAAAGGAGAAATCAACATGTTTTGTTTGGATTAGAAAAAACATAACTCACCGTTGCAAATTTTGGTTCATTCGACCGATGTGCTTATCCTTAGGAAATCTTTTTTTGCAGCATGCACTTAGCATTTTTATCGCTTATTAGCATTTTTATTACTTAGCATTTCGCAGCCTCTTTTCAGAAAGGCGTTATGTGGTTTGATGCTTTTTGGTGACAATGCTTTTTTGTCTTAAAAATTATAAAAGTGGGTATAGGCCTAGGCGTAAAGGCTTGGTACTCACCGGGCATAAGTAAAATAAACCTGATTCTGGCGTTCTTTCGGTGAAGTCACAGTCACAGCGAGCTTGATCTGAAAAGCCTTGGTGTTTTTATTGACGTTTCGTTGGCCATGACGATCCACATCATGAGAATACGAGCAGACCATAAACAGCTACGAGTGAAGCTACGCAGTAACAATATAAATTGCAAGATTTTTTTAAACTTTTAATTCCGAAAGTTAATTATACATCACAATTATAAACACAAGACTTATAGAAAAGCGGATAGTGTTAAAACTTTGGTCATAAAAACTACAATACAAACTGAACTGATATCAAAGCATCAGGACACTAAAGTAAAGAACGAAAAACTACAGGAAAAGATTCACCATCTGAACGATTTATTACTTTTGGCCTAGAAAGAATAAACCAAGATTCGGCAGTTAATCTTTTAGAAAAATTATTTTTAGTTTTTAAAATTTGTGTGTTGGTCCAATCAATAACATGATCAAATAACATAACATGTTCACACAAGGCGGAATTTTCTGGCTTTTGTTGTTTGATGGCTCTTTGGTGCTTTTTTATCGGGAATTTAGACCTCGTTTGGTCTGGCCAACCCAAGCATAGTCGCAGTCTTTGCATGGAACTTCATATGTTGGGGTCATCATTCTGATGATGTTGGTCGTCATGACCAACGAAATGTCAATAAAAACAACAACGTTTAAGATCAAGCTTGCTGTGACATTGTGACTGCGACTTCACCGGAAGAACGCCAGAATCAGGTTTATTTTGCTTTTTTGTCTGTTATCGCTTCCTTTAAACTAAACGAAAATAAATTATGCTACTATGCGAAATTCAAGCGAAAATTACAGATTATCGTTATGTGTTTCGCTATATCTAATTCTAATACATTTGACGAAAAACAACTGAAATCAAATATGTAAAAGGCTATTTTTAAGTGTTTTTATTCACAAGTGTTCAATTGATGATGATGATTGTGTGGGTGTTTTTAACCTACATCATACGAGCTACTCCATACGAAGTTGGAACCTCGTTAGTATGCTGCGCTTAATCACTTTTATTATCAATTATATTTACGATTTAAAACTTGCTTTATTCCCATATCTTTAGAGTGACTGCGGACCTAAAGCAAATTCCGAATCAGCATCTCAAATTTCACGCTGATCCAAAAAACAAGTCCCGGTCCGAGGACGCCATAATAGCGTACACTTGGCGCCATTTCTTGGAGGACCCTTCCAAACCAGAATGGCTGCTAAGAATGCCAATGACCAAAGCCTCGGTTAAGGCCATGGACACTGTGACCGACTTTGTGAACAAAACAATCGGAAAAGAAATCACAAACTATTGCGTTGGCGGAGCATCTAAGGTAAGAAAAATTTGAATATGTAACTTTGCAACACATCGCAAATATACGATGTCAACGCGCATCTCAAGTGTTATAATATTTTTAACTATTTGGGCGAGCAAAAGCTACAAATTCGCAGCTCTTACAATTTGTTGAATAATATCACCTCTAATGTAATGAGATTTTTTTCAAAACCGATCGCTATTTTGCTATAATTAAACAAGAATTCTTTTTCATTTGCTAAAGTTACGAAAACAATGCAAAGTAAACAAAACCTTAGTTTTGGAGTTACAAGCGCTCTGGCAAGAGCTAAAATTATTTACTCCAGATTTTTAAACACATCGCAGATAAATACAAAAGGTTAGGGGGACAACGAAAAGATCACATACGTTCATCAAAGTCAGTTGACACTTTACTTACGGTTGATAATTAAATAAAAATACTACAGTAGTGTAATCCCGATTAAACTTGTTAATTTGGAGATTTAATTATTCAAACAAATATTGCATTCCAGCAAATACTACATAAGAAGAAAACAAAGAGCAAAATAACACACAACAGTAATTAACAGAAGAACACGCAATCCAATGATAAGAAAAACGAATAAAAAGGTTTTAAAAACTGTTTAAACAAATATTGCTTAATGGCAATCTACTTTCTTTCAGAGGGGCTGGACCACTTGGACCACTGCTGCAGTCGATTTTAAACGAGTGAAATGCATCACTCCCATTGTTATGGATGAATTGAATATGGTCAAGGTAAATCAAGAAGTTTCTGTACGTTTTTAGTTAATGCATGAACAAACGAATCGTTAAATCAAAAGTCGGGGAAAATGAAAAACAACAAAAGTCATATATTGCTTTCTGTTTTGGATGGCCATTTAGTCGAATGGTTGAATATTTCGCCTCTGGAAAGGGAAGTGTTCAAGTCTAGGACCAGCCAAAAAGGACACGAGTGGTGTTGCCGACGGCTCACCACCGCTGCGAAACGCCATTTCGTCGTAAGAAACTGTGTTGGCAGTCGCAATGACGCGGTGCAAAGTCGTTACTGGCTTTAGTTCAATACAAGAAGCATGATAAAGAATTGATTTTAGTTTTGTTACACTTAGGCATTAAAACTTAGGTTAAAGTTACTATGTAAATCTAATGCATTTATTCCGCAATACATAATCTATTGTAAGAAACTCATGATCCTTTGCAGAATTTGCATCATCATTACAAAGCATACGGAGGCTGGAGTTTTGCATTCGCAGATTATTATGATGAAGATATAACCAAGGACTTAGACAACCCAAACATGATGCCCCTCACTGCTCTCGTTGACCCAATATGTAAGACTGAATGACGAGTAAAAATTTTGATACGTTTCGCTATCTTTGAAAAAATTTTCGTCCATTTCAACAGATTGATGATGCCAATTTTTTCTTTGCAAAGCTCATTGCATACTTTGCAATAAATACATTGTATTAATTTACTTAAAACAACAGCAAACACTGCAGTGGCTTGTATTAATTTATTACATACTGTAGGCAAGTCCAACGGAAAATCTATTCATGGTTTTAAAAAGTTTTATTTTGCACCCATTTTTGATCGGTGGTTGAGTGAGTAAACGTTCCCTACTGAAACGGTAAACGCAGGTTCGATTCCCAGTCGGATCAAACCAAAAACTAAAAATTGTTATTTACACCTTTAGGGCTTGGTGTTCAACAAAAAAAACAGGACAGTATGAAGCCTCCACTGTCGGTAGTAGACAGGTGGGCAAGTGGCAGCCTGGCTCGAAAACCGATAGGTCCTTTGCTGTTTCCTGGCTAAGAAAACTTGATAAATAAAGATGTACGCACTTTTTGGCATTGTGTTGATCTTTGCTGCTGTTTTCCAAAGATAAATTTCGAACAGGGATCAGATGTTACTACAACTAGCAATGCTGCACTACGGTATTTTTATTGTTCATCGTACATTGCCTTTGTACTTGATGGTGATTTCCAGGTGCCTTATCTGGTAAGTGGCGATAACCAATAGTACCTTGAAAGGAATCAAATAGTTCTCTTTATCTCTCAAATTGAAACTTTATTTATTTAATACTACAACATAATTGCTATAACGATTTTTGCTTTTCTTTTAGCTTATAAAGACCGCTTGACCATGCCGAAGATGGTGTTCAGCACAGGAGGGGATGAATTCTTTCTTCCCGACGACTCTCATTACTACTTCTCCGACATGAAGGGCCCTAAGTACGTCAACATGCTTCCCAATGCCGAGCACTCCTGCGCTGGACACGAGATGCAACTGATGTTCAATATTGAAGCTTTCTATCTCAGTGTTATGAAGGTACGCTTTGTCAACAGCAAAAATCTTCCATTATACGCTTTGTAATTGCCGAAGTGTGTAAAGAGTTTGCTGGTTTCATCTACCTGGCAATGGGTCCGAGCAACACAGCTTCTTTCGAAGAAATGTTTCAGCGAGGGCAAGTCGTAAGCATTTCAATTTGATTTGACCGGCCCAAGATTTGAACCTAATACCTTCCGCTCCAGAGATGAACGCGTCACCGCTCGACCAACTGCTCAGTCTTTTTGAACATATTATGTTAGCGAATTCCCCGAGGGCGCGGTTGTTAGGTCGCTCAGTTTTTTTGTTTTTTCTAAAGTTTGATAGGGCTGCTACCCGATTCCTTCCGAGGGTGAGGGTCGCGAAGAAACTTGACGCAGACCCAAGTGGCACACTTCGTCCGCATATATTTCATTTTGGTGAAGAGGTCTTTAGTTTGCAACAAAAATTATGGTGATTTGATTTTACAAAATAACTGTTTTAGGGTTTGAAACTACCTCAAGTATCCTGGACGCTTTTTCAAACTGCCACTGGAGGCGGTATTGACGTAACAGTCGATACGAAACCGGTTCTTATCCGCGCTTGGTCGGCAGAGACAATCTCGAACGTACGGTAAGAACGCTTCATTGTTTTGTTCAAAAACTCGTCGCTGAATTCGTAATTTTTACACTTGCAACTTTACTCGTCCGTGAACAATAACAATGAAATGGTGTTTTTTTTGAAAGCTGAAACAATTACTTTGCGTTGGCTACTTAATTTTTCTAATTTTTTTTTCCTAGTAATTTATTGATCACATCAATACTGTACCTGAAAAGGTTAGAGGAGGTTGCAATAGAAGTTGTTGTTTAAATTGTTTACATTTGTATACAGTATTTGTGAATTATAATTTAATTGTGATGTTTGACGTTTGCGAGGGCCAGAGTTTTAATGTGTAATTGTTTACGTGCTATATATGACCCAACGGCCATACGTTACGCTTGTTCTTCTTGCACCAAAGTTACGTATACGGTGAGTTGGAACAATATTGATTTCATCAGCAAATTGACCATTCATGCGAAATTTTGCAAAGATTTTGTTGAATGGCGGAGAAATTTTTTCGAAACTCCTAAGAAAATACTAGTTTTGGAGAATTACCTCGTTGCAAATAAATTCTATTGATATTTAACTGATTTTGAAATGTTATTTTACTTCGCGGCACAAATTTACAAAACTGGACTGCTGGTGAATAGTAATAACAAAAAATTTCTTTTATGTTAATAATAATTTTGATACGTTCCGCTGAACCAATCTACTTTTAGACGGGATTTCCGACTGCTTCGGGGCAATGAAACGGACCCAAGAGCTCAACCAATTGTACAGCCCAACCTTTGGCATACTTACAGTGTTATTGATATGGGGAATACGAAATATCGAGCGCAGTTCGAAACACCTCTTGAAGGACACTGGAGAGCGTTTTTTGTACAGGTATAGTATTATTTAAGCGTATTCTATAGTATGAACAAGACTGAGACTGTAAGGGGGTGAACTGTTTTAGTTTTACCTGAATCCGAGATAGTTAACAGGGAATACGTCCGTGCAATGGCGATTTTACGCTAAGAGCAAGCTATAAGCGTATGCAAGCCTTAAAAGTAAGAGATTGCTTAGATAAAGTAATCAAATGTTTGCTAATAATTCTATTTGGATGTACAGTATATACTTTGCCATCTTGCAGAAGTTCTTTCGAAAAGTGATTTTTTTCATATTTAAAAAAATTTGCACATCATATAAATTTTAGAAGACAATCCGAATCATGGCAGAATTAAAAGTTGCTCATGGGTATAACATTTTTTCCAAAATGAACAAAACTTATTCAAATTTGAATTTCTGCCCAAACTTTGCTCTTGTCAATCCGTAGTGTTTTTCCGAAACTGACAAAAATATATTTTAACTCAAGTTTCAATTTCTTGCAGAGATGTGACATTTTTTCAATAATTGACAAAAAACCAACGTTACTCCAAAATCAATTCTCGGTGAATTTCGAAAATTTGCCCCATACCTTGACATTATTTCAAAAAATTAACTTTACACAACTATTAAGTTTTTGTCTAATTTTGAAAATTTAGCTTGACATATTTTGAAAACATAAACAAAATCGGTTTGACGGGATAAGGAAAAAATCTGTTAAAATTAAACTTAGTAACTGTTTTGATTTCAGATGACTTTTACTGGACCAGACGGTACCCTATTTGAGACAACCACCGAAACCAACATCATTCCAAACAAATTCCCCTTTCCAGATTGCTATATGGAGTCTTGCAAGGGGACTTTAGTTTAAACCCATATCTATGATGCTATAATTTATTTTAACAGAGTTATTGTTTCCTGCAAATTTTTATTTGTCAATTTATGGAACTGTTTTTGATTTTAATTCTATCAATAAAGATAATTGGAAATAAGAAAAAGCAATTTGCAGGAAAGAATTACGTTTGGTTAGCCTCAGGGTCCAATTAACGTTACACCCCCTTAAAATCTAGTTAAATGTGCAATGTGCATTGCCGTCTCAAAGGCCTTTGTACAGTTTTAATAGTAGCAAAATGTGCTAGTGGTAGAATACATAACGATCTTGAATCCCCTATATCATCATCAAAACATCTTGTTAAGAAAGAATAAAATTTATTCAACTAAAATACGCGATTTGAAGACATAAAAATTAGCGGAAACACTACACAATGAAAAATGCATAAAATACTATTTCATTCAAATTCATAAACAAAATTTGGTGAGCTTGTTACGTACCGAGATACAAAAAAGAAAATACAGTGACATTAAAGCATAATAAGAACACTATAAAAATAGCAATGCATAAAAATTATTGCTAGATTCCAGTACCGTCGAAGCATTTCAGAGACCGGAAGCGGCGGGCTGAAAGAAAAAAGCAACTAGCTGGTAAAACTGCGACACAGTAGCACTAGCACAGAATTTTAACACAAATTTTAGCCGTAAAGGGTACACATTACAGTATAGAATAGCCCCCAGAAAATTTACATTTCCCAGTAGATTGGCGATATTCTGGCCGCGTTAAAGACCTGGGTTTTCATAATAAGATTTCAAACGTGTTCGACCAAGTGCATAAATGAAAACTTTTTGGGGTCTGCCTTTTTCTAAATGAAGAGAAATACAAGCGGCGCTTGAATATGTTTCCTAGAATACTGTCCGGGACAATTCACTACAGAACCGGACCCATCGGTACTGCCGTAACTCAATATAGTACCGGTATTTGAAAATATAGTTTTAATGATTCAATACCTCAAATAAATGAAAGCATGTTACGAAATGAAAGGAAATAAAGCCTGACGTATCACCATGTAAAGGCAAAGTTTTGGAAAACAAAAAGTAATATTTTACCTATCAAAGGTGAAAAATTTGTTTCTTTTTCAAGGTAATAAAGTTCAACTCTAAGCTATCAAAACGGTTCAAGAACAATCACTTAGAGTAAAAAAAGCGTAAAACTATGAAAGCATTAAACAATGACAATGTTTCATTAATTGAAATAAGACATAACTCCACCCAACAAAAAAAGTACCGGGTTGTATCAAGTTCGCATAACTTTTAAAATTGTACATATTCGGACTATTTGGGTCCGAATCCTTCCTCCTGGAATCAATACAATGGCAAACCTGCACGACTTCAGATTATCATAGAAGAGCAAAAAAACAAAGAAAACTTGATAAGGTCACATGCAAATTTGCAGTTATATTTTGAAAGAATTATCAAGTCTTGATTCCTCCAACTGTGCCGACAAATTGTTGACTTTGTCCGACCAATATTCGCTGCTCTGTTGAAGCTGTAGTGACAACTAAACATGCGAATAACATGCGTAAATAACATGCATGAATTACTAGCATGAATTAATAACAAAGCGCAGTGCAGAGAGACATTCTAGCATGGTTAACGCTCTAGAATTAAAGTGATATGTTTTTGAGATTATACAGCACAAAGTGAGCAAAATACACGACATATTAACCTCTAAAAAAAACACCGAAATAAACCGTTCGGTTTCGAAACAAGAAAAATTATTCCAGAATTACAGTATCTGCATCACTACCATGGGTACTGGGAAGTTACTTGGAATGTTATCGCTATCTAATGCGACTTTTGCATGGAAGCCCTAGGTTAAATTCTTGTGCGGGTTGAAACATCACAAATGAATGGTCCCTAACAATCTCGTCCCAGGCCCCCATCATAACTATGACCAAGCGCCATGTAATGACATGCTACATAAAAATATAAAGTCATGCTAATAAAATATACCCATGCGTAAAGACTAAACTCAAGCTAAGCTTCGAGAATACATGCAGTTGATAATGGAGTGAAACTACAAAGGCCAAGTAACAGGACGGTGCTATAGTAAACTATTGTATTAAAATTCTTCTAAGTTTTATACCTCGCCTACTCTTTGTATCCAGAACTGCTTGTCCAATTTTTCGGGATTAGAGCGGCCAACTGACCGTGCATCAGCAAGAGCGGCAATGGTCACCTGACAGAGGTCAAAGGTCACAAAATGACAAATCAATAAATATTACGTGCTAAGCATCTTGCAGAAATGAAACGATTAAAGTTGGATAAATGCTTTAATTTTGAAACTATGCTATGAATAGGACACTTGCAATCACAGCATGCACAAGTTTTCATGCAAGATTTTTCAAGTAGATTTGTTTCTTTCGATATTTGCGAATGCACTATTTCACATGCAGGCATATAAGCTAAACTATTAAACATTCAAGGTGGATAAAAGTTTTTTAAGTTATTTTTTCTTGAAAATTAAAGCCAATATACCTTGTCACGACGTAAACTGCGATCCAAATTTGGTAGACTGCTGTAATCCTTTAACGGGGAAGACAAAGTTCGGGCCTAGATTAATACACAATTCATAATTCAAAGTTAATTATTTCTTTTCCGTGTTTAACTCCAAAATTGTTAGCCCCAAGCAATCATATGCTGTATCCAAATAGCTCAAAAAACTGTGCCAAGTGTTAATATGCAAATGTAAAAGTCTGTCTAAAGCAGTGGTTCTAACCTTATGGTCCTCTAACAAATATCACTAATACTAATGATCCTATGATCAAAAAAATCTGTTGCAAGAACACCAACTTCCAAGCATGATCTGCACTAATTAAAGAGGGAAGAGCTAAAAAAACGGTCCTGCGTGTTTCAACTGCAGGTAAGAATCCATCCCGGTATCATTGCATCTGAATAACACAACCTCAAATGAAAGGTTGCAGCGGATGCGAGTAAAAAGAAATACTGTGTAAAATTGCAGTCAAAAATTGGGCGCAACACTTCCAATTTCAGGGGTTTACTACTCGACTATTTCCCAATGCCCAAAGTCCATTTAACTTAATCAGCATTCAGCAAATCAATTTTTCGTACTTACATCTAGTTGGGCACGTAGCCCCATTAGAGATTGTTCTTTAGCTTCCAACTGCAATTCCAGATTTCTTCTGGTTGTAATCTCTTGCTCCACTAGTGATCTTTGCCGCATATTTTCTTTGCTTAGATTGTTCAACTAAATTATTCAAGATATTTCGGTCATACTGCATAAGCTTACAGGCACTAACTTTTACTAATAATAAAATCATACCATTAGTAAAAAAGAAATGATGGAAACAAATATTAGACAGGTATGCTGCTGTTTTGATATCTAAATTATGAAAAATAGAGCTAAAATTCTATTCGGTCTGCTGTCGAAACAATATTTATGCTAAACAATTTAATGAAAATTTAGGAGTTTGAATAATCTTTATACAGAAATACATACTATCTAACACCATAGCTTACTTGGCGGTTGAGTTGCTGTATACATTCTACATTTTGCTTTAATCTCCTGTGAAGATCGTCCAGCGACGCGTTTTTATCCTGGAGCGTCGCTTCTTGCTCTCGCTCTGACTCCGCTAGACGGTTACGGAGTTGGAGGATCAAACTCTACAAATTTAAGTTCAAGTTTGCATTCAATTATAATGTGATGCCTAAGGAAAGGGTAGAACAAAACGTCAGAAAGTCGCTGTATAAAGGGAGGGGGAAGAAACTTCGAGTGGAATGACAAGTTAATGACAAAGAACCATTTTCAAGCATTTTAACACACTAACCACTTTGAAGAAGGGATTAGCTGAAATCGATGAAACACCCTAAAAACGAAAGGTCAAAACTTGCTTTTAAGAGTTTCATACGATATACAAAAAGCTTCTCTAAAAATGAAGAAATAAACATACTTGTTGTTCGGCTGAATGTTTTTGCAAGGCTCTGTTTTTATCTGCTTCATTTTCAACATCGTTCAAACTCTTCTTTAATCGTTCCAAATCTTCATGAAGCTGACGGTTTGAAATTTGTAAGTTGCTAAACAAAAAATGTGAGTAGAAATTTACGTTTATTTTTTGTAAAAATTTCAAAAAATTACGTGACATTTTTCATTAAGTTCAGTCACAGTTAAAAGGTTTGAATGTGAAATCATATAATATCCTTATTTCATTGATTGTGCATTAACAATTACTAAACTACGGGAAAAAAAACACAAAAAAAATGTAAAAAAATTGTTTTTGTCGACGAAGTGATTTAAAATCGACGTTAAAAATGCGAGGCTTTTTAAGAAACCCAAGACATCTTTACATGCTGGACACTGATGTTGTATCAATAGGGAGAAAGAAGTTTAAGGAGCTGGAACCCCCATGCAAATATAGAAAGGCGGAATTCCACATTCCTCTAGTGACGTCTAATGCGGACCCCTTCCACGCATTAATCGAAAAGAACCACGTCCGTAATTGCTATATTTTGATGGACCTAAACACCACGTACGGGACCTACGTAAATGACATTAAACTTCAAAATCAAGCGATTAAGTTGCTTCCAGGAGATATAATCCGCTTCGGTCATGATGAATCGACTTACGAATTTGGGATTTTAAACGAATACGAGGGACGACAATCACTTAAATCTTTCGTCGGAAAAGGCAAAGTGCCAGTAGAAACCGGAACACTGGAAGATCTACAACTGAAACGATGGAGTTCCTCAAGGATCAGCAATGAGTCCTTTGCTTCAAATTCATCATTCACTAGTAGACCCGATAGCACCTCAATATCTCGTACTATAAGCGCCAGCAATACTAACACCCCCATTCATATACTCCTCAAACGCAGAATCCGTTCAGTACCCATCAAACTAAGGCGAGGCGGAAGCAGGCGCACTTTTCTAAATTCGCGCGGGATACCCATCACTCAAAGTGCAATGGAGCCCCTGAGAACCCCAGTATGGAGTTGTCCCGAGGAGCCCGTTAGAACGTCCACCGTTAAAAAAGTCAACTTTAAGGAAGACGAAGCTAGCAATGAACCATGGTAAAATTCTGGATTTTTTTTCTCGTGATGCATAAAATCATCCCCGTGTTTTATTTATGGGATAGGATACTGACGCCACCAGCCAGCTGGTCGAGTGGTAATGTGTTCGTCTCTGGAGCAGGAGGTCTGAGGTTCAAATCTTGGGTTGGTCAAATCGGTCACAGTGATGCCTATGACTAGCAACTGCAGCAACATTTCTTCGAAGAGTTGTGTTGCCTGGGCGCAGTGACACGGAGATGAACCTCGTAAACTCGTTACAAGCTCCGGCGTAATACATCGAGTATACCGAAAGATAAGACAATGACAACGATCACCCAGAGGGTCAGAAGATGCAAGCAATGGATACCCATCAGCGGAGTGGTGATGGTTGCCAACTCGGGGTGGTGTAAATGGCTACTTTTCTCTTCGGGTTTTCGCTCCCATCTGGGTTCTGTGAAGTAGCATTTACGCAGCACCGTGCTATCATCTACAGCAAAAAACCAGCACTCCTGGAGGCACAAGAAATGAGGAACTGTAGCTTCAGTTTAGTCTATGGGCGAAAAAAATTCAAAACGAAAATTCCAGCTTCAAGTACTGCTGGAGCATTGAAGTTAAATTATGATATTCGTAGACGTGTTATACTTGGGAAAACAATAAAAACCTATACAAAGGCCGGTTTTGCTCTGAATGGGCTCGTCAGGCTGTACAAACTCCAAACACCAAATCCCAACGCCCAGTTTAGCCTGACGAGCCCTCATAGAGCATAGAGCAAAGTGAATGGTTAAATACGTTTTCTTTTTATTTTTCGTAGATGCAAACCAGTACAAAAATTGCTACATTGGCAGGTAGTGGACTAAGCTAATTACCGCTAGAAGCTAAATTTTGCGGTCATTCGTTGGCCACTGACCTAAATTTTGTGCGAATAACCAAAAATAAATCAGCCAATTCGGTCGCAAATGAGCAAAAAATAGCAAGGTTTTGCATTCAAATCATGGTTGCAATGAAGAAAATAACCGCAAAATTCTTCCTAGTTCCGATATTTGACCAAAATTTCTGAGCGAAAAGTAAACCCAGGCTAGAAGGTATTATTGAAAAGTTCTGTTCAGGTTTGTTGGGTTGCTGAGGGGGAGAGAAGAGAAAATTCTTCACATGCAGGACGAGATAGCGAGGCTACAAGTAATCGACCGGGAAAATAAACGAAAGAAATTGCTTATTTTCGATTTGCAGCATAAGCTGAGCTCAATGGAAGATAATGTACAGGTGAGAGCTGCTAGCTTTGACGAGTTGCCGTAAAAATGTGCTTATGTATTTATCTGCCGAGTTACCTTGGCCAAGAATCAGAAAACATTATAGGCAAGCTAACGCCATCTAATAATCTGCCGCTTAAGTTCTACACCTTTCTATTTCACTCCGAATGTAAAAGCAGGAAAGCTGTGTAACCAATTTTAAATTTGGTCTTGACCCGACTGAAAATCGAACCCAGGTCTACTGTTTTAATAGGCGCCTTATCTCCTCGATCAATGCGTATTTAGTGGCGCAACCAAGGGGGGCTAAGAGGGCTTCAGCTTCCCTGAGCCAAGTCACTCAGAAAATTTAAACTTCAAAATACAAGCGTTTAAACGTGTTTTGGACTTGGCCTTCAAGTAAGGGGGGGTTGAAGGGGTTGGGCAATTTCTCTTTTTTTAATGACTTCCAAATTTTCGCAATTTAGTTTTTTCAAATGTTTCCAAAAACGTGCGAAATGTGATTCCAATGGCGCTAAAATGGCTATTTTTTGCGGAAAAATCACAAAATCCTCCCCTAATCTCCGTCTGTAATATCCTTGAGTTGCAAAAGTTTACTCGCCATGTCGCCTAAATGAAACATTTTTGGTTCACACTCACCCCTTAGAAAAATTCTGTCGTAGTCATATTCGTCCCATTAATTTGAACGCTAATTTTAAAAGATTTTAGATTGATCTAAACAAGAATCGAACACAAATCCACTGCTTTAGTGTAGTGACATTGAAATCAGCTTAAGCAAAAGAAACTCACTTGTTTCATTCTAAACCATGAAAAACCTTCTTTTAAGCAAATGAAAAAAATGCAAAGTACCAGTGAGCTTAGAGAAAAACTTGATGGCTTGATAATGCAAGTGAGACAACTTACACCCTACAAAGAAGAAAGCAAGAATAAGGATGAAGAAATTGCTGCGTTGAGAACAAAAATTGCTAGACTTCAGGTAAAGCTCTACTGTTTTAGTAAGACCGAAAAATATAACTTGATTTTTTAAAAATGCGGAAAAGGCAAAATAGCGTATGCTGTTAAAAAAAAAGAGTGCTACCATTTCCATTGACGGGAAAATCAACGAACTTCAGATAATGGATAAATAATGCTGTTAGCTCTCGCATTAAAATGTAGAAACTAGGCTTAAATTCTTAAGTATAACAAAAATCCTACTTTGCTGTATAACTTTTAAATTAGAGCTTTGTCGCCGAAAATTTGAAAGTTTATCCTAACAATTTTTTAAAATATTGAGTATGCCATAGCAACATATTTGCTCCAGAGGGCAAAATACTGCCACGTGTGGTAATTTACCGAGTATTTTTGTCGACATATGTTGCAGACTGAGAAGCACGTAATGGAACGAGAATTAGAGTCCACTGAACCTAACACTGCAAGCGTGATAGCACCTCGGCAATTTACACAGAAAAAAATTCATCTCGAAATTCGAAGCAAGAGCGAACCGGTAAGCTTTGCCGAAGCAAACCGATAGGTAAAATCGAACCGGTATGCTTAAAAACAGAATCGAGAAGCAAAAGCAAACCGACGAATTTCACCACAGCGCAACGGTAAGCAAAAACGAACCGATAAGTTTTATCGAACGAACCGTTCCAGTAAGTTTTACTGATTATTTGGTGTTATCTATCAGAAAGAGTGTTTTTCCAGAGCAAGTCGACTAGGTTCCATTACCGAGTAGAATAAACCAAAAACTATACTATTGTTGGGTCATCAAACAAATTTTCGTTTTCAGATTATTTCACCACTGAAACAAGCTGCAGATAAAGATGTTGAAAAATATTTCAGCAAACCAAAACCACGTTCGCGTCGCCTTGGAAGTAAAACTCCTCAGGAAATCATTAATGATCTAACCAAGGAACTACAAGACAAAAACAAATTGATCGAAAATTTGCAAAGTAGGTCTTCTTTACTTGACTCTGTAACTTTGATCAAAAGGTTGTTGACTCCTGGTTTGGTTCGCCAGTCACTTTAAGTATACTCGTTGGGAGCAAGCAGGAAACCGGTAGTGGTAACCCATCCTGACGAAAGACTTGCAAACTAAACCCAAAAACAGTACTTAAGGTAGGTTGGTTAGATATGCGCAGAGTGCATGATAGTTTATGCGAATTAATGAATGAATTGCTAATTTAGTATAGTAACTGAACTTGTACCATGTAACGGAACTTCAGCTAGGCAGAAAAGTTTCAAATTAATAAGGGGTAGATCTAAATTACCCTACTAGCTAATCATTTTTGTGGCACAAATACAGATGGGGTTCTTTTGTACGTGCTCACTTACTCATAACTGTAGTACATTGACTGTTCCATCCTTTTTCAGATGAAATAGACGAAGTAAAATATGACAATAAAATCAAAAAAGCCTTTTCCGAAAGTTTAGAAGATGGCATTTGTAAAGGGAAAGAGAAAATCAAGAAAATAAACCAGGCACTTGAAAGTACTAAGTTGGAAAAAGAAAACGCTGAAGCAGAAGTGGCGAAAATTTCACAAAGATTTTCCGATATAAAAGAAGAGATTCATCACTTTCAAGTCATGGAAAAGATGGAGGATGAGATACAACAAGTGATGAAATCTGTGTTTTTTTTGTCTTGGAACTCTACATTTTTAACCTTTTTAGTTTTTTACTTCTTACGAGCATAATCTATATTTGACGCCTTAGGGTTTCAAAAGTGCTCAAAAACAAAGAGTAACAGCAAATATCCTAGATTACCCACGGCACTAAAACATTCCAACCGTCTGTTTCACCCCTTATGAGAACACCAGAGGTACATCTTACCTAAATGCCCCGGATAATACCTTTTACGGGAAAAACAGACAATTGGGTTTTATAGGATTTTATTTTTTATAGTTTTAGTATAGTGGATTTTGGAAACTGAAGGCAGTTTTCTCGCGTAAGACAGCATGTGCAACAGCGTATGGACACGCAGAATCGCCAACAGCACAACCAAGGCATTTATGCTCGACAGCTTAGGCACGAGGTGTAAATGTTTAGTCGCCGAGACCTTATCTTGACAAAGATTTAATAGCAGGAGCACAAAAGACTGCAAGAAATGCAGTTGGAGCTTCTAGAACAAGAGCAAATGCTGGGGAAACAGCACAAGGAAGTTCGCAGGACGAGCAAATTCACGCGGCAGAAATACGAAACAGAGAAGCAATCGTCTGGAGAGGTGAGGAGATTTGAGAGAATTTACAATCTATTTGAATGAGATTATTGTGCATCTGCCAAACATGAAACAATATAAAATGAAGTTAATTTTTAATTTGAATAGATTTAATACTTAGTTCTGAGTAATGGGTTGGTGTTGTTGTAGTGCATGCTTATTCTCCTGTAGCCATACAGCGTCAGACGCTAATTGTTGGACGATTCGCAGAGTTCTCACCCGATGACTACTTCGTATGAGGGAATCCGCACTAGCTTTTAAGTTTTCTGTGATCCAATGCTCCTTTCTTTAAATTCTGGTCTACAAGGGTTGGGCCCAGGCCATGCGATTAGGGTCGTCGCAAAAAAAAAAAACCTTTACCCTCTCGACCACGGTTCCAGTAATCACCCAATTACACAGCAAAAATGGCTTCAGTTGAAGTAAATTTTTTTGGGTCAAACGCAGAGCATTGTATTGGTTTCGTTTGCAAATTTTCGTGTAAATTTGTTCGTTCGTATGAATCAGGCACTTTGCGCCTGTCCAACTACACCAACGCAGAGTACTTTTGGGGGTTCTGTCCGCAAGTCTTTCGTTAGGCAGGACTATCACAATGGGTACACTGCTTACCAGATCGGAAATCGAACCATGGCCTTACTTTTCGCCAGTACAAACTGGCATCACTTTGCAAGCGGGAGAAAGTTATGTGAAAGAAAGGAAACATTTCCGACAGATCTCAGCATAACTTTTTCCTGCAATGTTTTTCCAGGTCAAGTGCCTTACAGATCAGTTGCAAGAACTAAAAAAGAAAGACTTAAACGCGCAAATCAAGTGTCAACAAAGTCGTTCGCGATTGGAAATTTTACGTTCCCACATTATACAGCTCATTTTTTCCACTAGTGGCGCTGTACGACCAGAAATAAAACTAAATGATGACCACATAATTAAATTGATCCAAAAGGTAGAGGATGAATTTTTACACCAATCAGTTAATTTCATAGTATCGCATACGAGAAAGTGAGCAGTAACGCACGAAAGCTTACGAAAATCAAGACCAATACTCTCTGACAGATGAAGACCTGATAAACATCAGATTCTATCAACAACAGAAACGAACTGTTATATGAAATTATTAACCTCATCTCTCCTGCAAAATGAGATTTTTTTATATTAGCGTCATACGCGTAATCGCCATCAGGCTCAAAAACTGGCTTTATTAACTGCTTAAACTGAAAATCGAGCAGTCGCTCTGGTTCGAATATTTGCTACAGTGTGTGAGTGTCGAGCACGCGAGCTCATTACATATTTTCTATTTATCTGCTACAGCTTGAAAATGTAGAAAAAAAAGACTTAAAACTTCAGTACAGTACTTCCTCGATTATCCAGTCTAGTCGGGACAGCATTTCTTCAAAACCTGAACGGATAAGTAAAAAAACCGCATAATTGAATTTCTTTATTTAAACCAAAACAACGCAGCAAGAAGCAAATTCGAATGCACCAAAACTTAAACGAGGTTCAACATCAAATAATGTACCGCATTGAGGGATCTCAGTACTTTTTTATTGAAAGCAATGTAAATTTGCATGATCGTTAAAATTACAGTAGGGCTATCTATTGCCCCACATTAACTGGAAAAGTGTTAGTTATATCATAAATTATTATCTGACCCAATGGACGGATAATCGAATGCCGGATAAACGAGGTACGGATAATCGAGGAAGTACTGTACCGTAAAAAGAATTCAATTATAACCAGTAACATACTGCATAGACTTTTTTTAATAAACATATTTCTATTTAGAGTTTCAGACAACCTTAGCAATAGATTTTGGGCCTGCAGCATGGTTTTGGTTTGTTTTCAGCTAGCAGACACTGAAAATGTCTTAATTGTTTAATTCAAATGCAATTATGTTTAGTACATTCTTGCTGAGGCTGCTTAGTCACTACATTTTCAACTGAACTTCAAAAGTATGGTTTTTAGCTGGCCTCGGATCGGAAAGACTTTTCCAAACTTCTCTTGGAAGTAAAACCAAGTGGTCTCTCGACTGGGAGCACTACAGATCATCCACGTGATGAATTGAGCGATACAGACGGTTCATCGTCTACTACCAGCACCAAAAGCGACAAACGACCAACAGCAAAAAAATCTCGTAAAACAAAGAAATAAATAACTTTGGGCAATCTTTTTTCTCGTTCTTAATAAATTCAAATTCGAAGTCAATTTTCTGGAAGATAATTAGTTCAGGCAACCACGTGAATCATCAGAAACTACTGTAGAAAAATAAACGAACTTCAAAATCGATCGAAATTGATGTTTTAGTGCTTCGATATTAAGTACAAAAGAATGACAAAGTCAAGCCTTGGAACACTAATTGCATTGCTTGTAGTTGTTACTACGCTACGACTGGGTCACAGAAATAAAATGAAAATTTAATCTGACAGATTTTTCGAGCACATTTCCTTTTTACCGTATTGTCCATTCATGCAATTCTGACTGAATTTTTTTCCATTTATCGAGGCCTTGCAAAAGAGAATTTTCAGTTGGATGTAAGAATAGTCTGGCTTGTCTCTGATTTACATCGGAGGTGATTGTATATGCTGAGTAGCTCTCCTACGACTATCAAGTTAAAAAATTGCACTAGTACTTCTTGAGATACGACGATGCGTGCGGGCCAATCATCAAGATCAAGCATAATTTATGGAACAATTTTGTTAAAAAAGCAAAACTAAATCGTGAGGATCAAAAAAGGTTTTCAACCACATTTTTGGTCAAACATGAGTAAAAAAAAAATATAGTCAGTCAGAAATAAGGCCTCAACCTGTTCACGGGCAATTTTCTTCGTCTTGGAATCGTTCGCTTGCGATCGTAGAGAATTTTTTCGGCGCGCTGAAATTAAAATGTGGGCGTGGACCGGATAAAAATTCTTCGCAGGCTGCAAATAGCCTGCGCGGACCGGACTTTAGAAACACCTACCATAAAAACTAATTATTATGATAAAATACAAACAAAACAACAATCTTACTCTCTATCGGCTATGATTAGGCTGTAGTCTTTAGTTTGGTCTCTTAGTTTCGACGATAGGCGGTCGTTGTTTAGTTTTTGTTCTTGCACCCAGGCGTTTACGTTTTCCACCACTGCCTCACTCTCTGTACGCAATCGACTACCGTCTCGCCGAGCCTGGTCAAGCTCTTGTTGTAAGGTATCGATCTTAAACAGATTGTGACGTCATAGCAAAAGTATCATCACTTTTGGAAGCTATTTTATAAGCACGTAATTGACTAATTGCATCTTTAATCTCTTCCAGGCACGAGAAAAAGGGATAGTGGCAACTTCTTTTGGACAAATCTACATTCGTTCAAAAGTCGTCCTTGTTCCGAGTTTTCCGGTTGACTTCATCCTAGTTAAATTGTTGCTTGTTCGAAATCGCTAAACTAGAGAAACTTCTTGAAAAGCACCTTATTCCAGACCGCAACAGCATGACTAGGGTGTGGGTTAAACCGGACCGTGACTATTAGACACGAACGATTAGGCAACAGACGATTTTACACATCCGATTAAGCGATAGGGACTTTTAGTCGATCCAAAACTTTAGGACGTTTAACATCGGCGCACAATCAGCCGCGACTAATCGTCTTCGCATAAAAGTCGTAGACGGGGTTGATCCAGGACCAGGGACGATTTGTATACCCTCCATGAAACGCTGCCAATAACTAGGCAGAGCTCCCTAAACCAGGGGTGTCGAAAGTTTTTGAGGGGCAGGCCGCGTTACACTCTTTTGAGCGAGAGCGGGCAGCACAATCAGTGCTTCACCGAATTTTAAATTGTTTTCGGTAAGTTTGATGTAGTTTTCAGTTCCCTTATTTACCTCTGGCGATAAAATTAAACTTACAGTAAATCTCGAAACCAGTTGCGGGCCGCAAAACTTGTTATGCGGGCCGCATGCGGAACGCACTGTGGGCAGCCCTGTCCCAAACAAACGAAACAGAATTGATAACTATCGGAATATGCGATTGGTAATTCGGGATGATCCATATATCGTAATTAAGTTTTATATTTTCTTGGCTACTGCTTGCGTAGCTTAATGTTCAAACATCAGCGCAAAGTATTTCGAACAAACCTGCCGCGTGGCAACCGCATATTTCTGCTGCAAAACATCGAGTCGCTGTCGGTTGCTGCTTGAATCTTCTTCAACCGCCTTGTGCTTGTTTTGCAAAGTTGAGAGCTCGACCTGAGAAAAAGAATCATCAAGTTCTTTTCGTTCTGTGTGAAACGAAATGTTTTAGTGGACAAGAGGCAGCTTGACTCGAAGACCGTAAAGTCCCTTCGCTTTCTCGTATCGCAAGGTAATTTGATAAATAAAAAGGTAACTACAATTTGGTTATCTGGCTTTCTTTTTCGAAAATGTTTGCTTAGCTGAAAGACTTGAATTCGAAACACCCATCCATTGGAGAGGTTTCATGATTGCACAAAATATATCATCACCACAACTTTGCAATGTCGGGCCCATAGACTTAAACATAAACTAATTAAAAGTGAAGGCGTCAATCGCGAGGCCCAATGACGTCACAATAGTATAATAACCTGCGCGACAACGAGTTGTTCTTCTTTCCTGGCCAATTCTGCGACACCGATCCGATGTTTCTCCTGAGTTAAGCTCAATTCTTGCGAGACATCCTAAAGTTTAAGAAACTTTGTAAACTTTTAAGAAATTTCGAATATTCCAACAATTTAGTTGAGTGCCAACATTCGTAAAATTCCAAGCAGCAGAAAGTTTTACGTCTCTACAATTTTAGCTCCTTGACGAGGAGATAACAATGATTGAAACCGATCAGTGGTCAAATGGACAGAGCGTTT
The DNA here is from genome assembly GCA_963965965.1 of Trididemnum nubilum. Lineage (NCBI taxonomy): Eukaryota > Metazoa > Chordata > Ascidiacea > Aplousobranchia > Didemnidae > Trididemnum > Trididemnum nubilum. Next base: position 12,804,285 of record OZ014473.1, on the reverse strand, counting down.
GCTACTGAAACGGTAGACTGGTTCGATTCCCGGTCGGGTCAAACCACAGACTATTGAAAATTAGTATTCACAGCTTCCCTGCTTAACGTTCAGCAATAATAAGGGACAGTGTGAAGCCTACACCGTGTGTGGTAGACAGGTGGCAGCTTGACTCGAAGACCATAAGGTCCCCTCGCTGTCTTCTGGCCAAGACAACTTGGCGACCAAAGTGTAATTACAATACAGTAGTACAGTATTTCATTTCTTTCCAGTATTATGCCAGCAATAAAGGTGGCCAGGTAGCATATTGCCGATCTTTTTCTCATCACATTGTTTTGCTATCTGATAATCCCAAAGGCTGGTATCGCTGCTCGACCTTAACTCAATGCAAGGTTCAAATGAATAAACGAACGCAACGGGAATCGAACCCCGGTGCGTGACTTGACAAGCGCCACAGGAGATGTCATTGCAGCAACGCTGTCAATTCGCCAACACCGCATGTTAAAATAAAAAGGATAGATAGCAACAATGAGGGTACACTTTGTAAAAATAGATAGCAACAATGAGGGTACACTTTGTAAAAATGCGGCTGGGTTTCCCTCTTTGACAAAATTAATCTTCCGGTTATTTTTTACAGAAATTTTTTACTTACTTTCAATTTTGCTTCGTAATTTTTCACTTCTTCTTCAGCCTCCCTATTGACGCTTTGGATCTTCCGCAATTCGTTACGTAGTTTGTGCATCTTCTCTTCGTAAACGCCGATCTAAAAAAAAGTTTAGTTTAGCGCTCTCTGGAACTCTACGAAAGCGTCTCTTTTAACGAAAAAAGGTTTTTCGAAAACGATAAAAAATATTCATCTCTATATTTTTCGTTAACATTTTAACATTCAACCTTTTAAGGCTTTAGCCATGATTAGAATTAATAAAAACAGACTAGTACAAAATTTTTCTGGCGCAAAAGGTTATTTTTTGACACATTTTTGATCAATGTTAAATGTTTTTGAAAACTTTCAAGGAAAAAACTAAGATGTTCGGAATACGCTTTTAAAATTTTTTACCTCTTGTGACATAGCTTGATTTTCATGCCATGTTTTTTGAAGTTCTGTTTTCAAATTTGCATTTTCCTTTGAGCTTTGCCCTAGTTGTTCCATGGATTCCTGTCGCGTTCCTTCAATCGAAGCCATCTGGAACAAGTTTATTGAATTGAAACAGAAAAATAATGACGACTTTACGAGAAAAAATGTTTTATATTGAAAGTAACATATTTAGAAACAGCGTTTGCTACTTACTGTAAACGGTAAACTCGGGCTCGAAATCCGGCCGGATCAAGCCAAAAACAATATATTGATATTCACAGCTGCTTCCCTGCTTGACGTTCAGCAATAAAAAGGGACAGTGTGAAGCCTTCATTATGTGTGGTAAACAGGTCGGCAAGTAGCTGCTTGACTCGAAGACCGGAAAGTTGCTTCGCTGTCTCCTGGCCAAAGCAACTTGTTGAATAAAGATGAAATTACAATCACATAAAACTAACCTGTACTTTTAGGTCGTTTAGTTTCTGAGTTGTATCTAATAACTGCTTGTGACATTCTTTGTATTGTAGTTGGCTGAGTTCCAAGTCGTGTTGAATTGTAGCCAAATTTTCTTCGTATTTTTCGATCTAAAAATAAAGCATAAATTAAGTTTAAAAACTATAGGCTATCGACTAGATTCATTTGAACAAAATATGCCTCCTGATGATACCACTTATGAGTGACACATACATCTGGGTTTTATGGTATTTTAAACTTTTAGTACTGTGGTAATCTGCTCTGAGCTATTGCCTAAAAGTGTGCACACTGTACAGTATATCTGAATATGATGTTAGGCCTACGCAGTTAAAAACTGCTTTAAAAAAAGGCGAATCTAAAATATTTTTCAAACATCTTAAAATTTGGTCAAATTATTCAGTGTTGCCAATATAATTTTAAAACTTGCTTCTTTCGATCGCATCCTTTCTTGGGCGTGAAATCCGTCTATTAATCTTTCAGTTTCGCTCAAACGATCCAACAGTTTCTGTTCTTCTATTTTGTATTGTTTTAAGTGGTTTTGGGATTCACTAAGAGAGTCTTCAAGTTTTGTTATTTCGTTCTGGCATTCTTTTATCTGCAAAATAAAGCATTAAATCAAATTTACAAGTTGCGGAAAAAGTGGGAAGAAGACTTAAAAGAATCGAGACTTGAAACTTGAAAGCAACTAGATTTTAACAAGTCTCTAGGCCAAACATGAAGGGTACTTACTTCACGCTAACTTTACCAATTTTGAAGACTAAAAGTAGCCAATTATTTGTTTCTACTTTTTCATGCATAATTACAGACGCATAAATGTAAAAGAAAAGTTAAATGAGAAATCAATGGGTCTGGTGTCAGTTTAAAAAGACTATAACAAAACGAAAATGAAAAAAAAAAAGTAGAGAATGAGATGAAGAAAAATCGATGGGTGAAAGAAGACGCATGAGATCGAACGAAATGATGAGTCGTAGTGAAGTCAATAACCATACGCAATCCGGTCAACTCCGTTGACGAGTAAGATTGATGAAAACTGAATTGATGACCATAATCGGTAAGCTATACAAGTAACCCTTATCGATCATTGAGTCACCCAAGAGGTTAAGTGGTTTATTTCGAAGAAGTTTAACCAAAATTCAGATTTGAACACATGAAAATTCCTGATTACCTTGAGCTGGGAATCTAGTTTTGCTTCCTCCAGTTTTTCAACGTTATTGTTCATTTCAGCAAGTTGTTGGTTTAAACTTGATATTTCGTCTCTTGCCTCAAGATGTCGCTGTTTCTCCGTGCTTAAGTCGGTTTCTAAATTGGCGCTTGATCCTTGGAGACTTTTCAACTAAAAGAAAACATTGAAAAGGACTTAAATAAACTGCAAACAAGGGCCGAAAGAGCTTTTAAAAAGACACTATTGATCTATAAGTTGACTGAATTTCTCCAGCAAAGACTGCAAAAGTAGAATGCAAATTACAACTGTATTGACAAACATTAGTGACTTAGTCGATTTTTTAAAATCAGTGGTTCAAATTTTACCGAATTTAAGACTTGGACCTATCTTCAGTTTCGCCAATAATATCCCTGACCCTATCAAAAAATGCTTATATAACAGGCCAATAATTTCTCATTTCAAAACCTAGCTTGAGTGACGTTACCTCATGTTGTAGAGAGCTATTTTGAGCCTTCAAATTCGCCACATCATCATTTAAAATAAGTAGGTTTTCTGTTTGGGTATTATTGTCATCTCGAGTGACTTTGAGCTGTTGTTTCCATTCTTCTATTTCCCGTCTGACAGAAAAGGTAAAGAAAGATTAGGATTAAAAGCACAAAGATACTTTTGCAATAAATTAAGTTTGTTTTTGCAATATTAACGCACGTAGTTGTTCTGCTGCTTTGCTATGACATTTAAAAAAAAATATCTATCGGTTCTGAATCGTTAGAATCAATTCAGTTAAACTTACACATCGCTAAGCATATTTCAACAAGTTAACTTTTACTCTTAATTTTCGAAAGCTTTTTTACATCTGGACGAAACCAGCATTTTTATGGGGTTACCAAAAATGTTGAACTAAGTTTATATTCTCATATGGGGAGCCGTGGCTATGCTATGCTTGATTTGACCGGCCGAGCATATAAACTCCAATTCATTCGCTCCATTGCGAGCGCATATACTAATCAACGAACTGGAGGTGGCTGCGATTGATCTCTAAATTTTTTTGCACCATCAAGCGAAAGAAACAGCTCACCTTAGCTTGGTTAAACTTCTGTTTTGTTCGTTTATTTCGTCCTCAGAAGAGAGACAGCGATCTTTTAGCTGCTTCACTTCAGCCTGAAAAAGAGATACCGATTAGTCTCACCATCAATTCTGCTCAAAATTTCAAATAATTAAAAAAAGGTACTGTATTGGTGATAACGTGTAATAGTTTCAAAAAGCATTTAAAACTATTTTTAATATCAAAAATGTTTACAAAAAATTTTTTTTTCAATAAAATAACCTTTTTTCATACCGTTTCAAGACAAACGCATTATTTTGCGGATATTTTGCGAATAATTAACTTGGAAACACAACACCACTACTCATTACCTGTAGTCTTTTGTTGAGCTGTTCCGACCTCGCCAATTCGGTTACTTTCTCACTCAGTTCTTGTTGCGTGCCTTGGAGGTTTTGTTCTTTCAACTGAACCCTTTCTTCGTAATGAGCAAGCTAAAGGGAATTAACAGGTTTTCTCGATCAGTAGTCAAGCGGATAAAACGTCTGCTACTGAAACGATAGACCCAGGTTCAAATCCCGGTCAAGCGAAACCAAAGAGTACAAAGGCTGATACCAACAGCTTCCCTGCTTGGCGATAACAAGGACAGTGTGAAGGCTCCACCGTCAGTGGCAGACAGGTGGCAGCTTGAATCGAAGACCGCAAGATTTCTTCGCTGTCTCCTGGCCAAGTCAAATATGTAAATAATTTGTAACAATAATTACTAAAAACCTGTCGAAAATCAAAGCAGCATTGCAAAAGGAAAGAAATGAGCTTATGGCCATAATATACGCTGAAGACTGGAATTCAGTTACATCAGATCCACCACAACTCAGTCTTTAAACACGAAATAGCAAAAAAAACAAGAAAGACCTCATGGGGTAATAAAATAGCTCACCTCTTGAGCGCAGTCCCTGTAGCGTCCTCTGGTGTCTTCGAGAGTTTGTGATAGTTCTTCAAATCGCTCGTTTATTTCGGCTCGTTTCATTTCCGATTCGTTGCGGGTTCTCACTGCCCTATCTAATTCCACCTAAACGCAGTAATTAACAATTATATAACGGTCGAGTGGATAAAGCGTCTACTACTAAAACGGTAGACTTGGGTTCGATTCCACGTAGGGACCAAAGCAAAACCTAAAAAAATGGTATTCACAGTTTCCGTGCTTCACAAGGTTCAGCATTAGAAGGGAAAGTGTGAAGCCTCCACTGTGTGTGGCAGGCAAGAGGCAGTTTGACTTCAAGACCGTGAAGATCTTTTCACCGCTTCTAGGCCGAGGCAACTTGGTGAATACAGATGAAATTACAAAACGTAATTCTTCAGGTTAAAATGAATTACGCCATTATATCAACTTGAACTACATAGAAATAGGAATTGGAAAAGTTTTTCTTAACGATTGATTGTCTATTTTTCTCTCCGTTAGTTAGAGGTCTAATGACTAGAATTAATCTTCTGCTACAACGCAGCTTACATCAGACAATACCAAGTGAACAATGATTTGAGCGTTGGTCGCGTCAGGAATCGAATTGTGAACTACAGTATTTACTAAAGCTATAAGTATAGAGTTACCTGCATTTGGTTGCATGTGCTTTCCAGTTGTTGAATTTCCTCATTCTTTTGCACGATGTTTTCGTGACAATCAGATAAGTCGCTACGGAATTTGTCCAGTAGAGCATCACGCTGACCAATTTCCTGAACAAAAAGCAAAAAATTTATCTATGGAAAGTTCACATAATATGTTCTAAAAAAACAAAATACTGCAAAAAAATTATAAATATGTAAAGATTCTGGCATTATCGCAATTCAAAGAAAAACAGAAGCATGTAACCAGTCAGCAGGACTTATACGAGCGGTATTAAACCAGAAATACATCTTACACTGAGGTGTCATAAAAATAACAAGCCGTCGGGAACATTATCCCAATCAACAAGCTAAGCATTGAACCCGAAATCTCCTATTAGAAACAAAACTCTTAGCTGGGCTGAAGTGCCGTGAAGAGAGAAAACTGACAATTTTTAAACCACTCAAAGAGCAGGAAACCCAGGACTCATCAACTCACAGGTGGCTCGTGCTGAGGAGTACCCAACTCACAGGTGGCTCGTGCTGAGGAGTACTCAACTCACAAAGTGGATCGTGCTGAAGAGTACTCAATTCACAGGTGGCTCGTGCTAAGGAGTACTCAATTCACAGGTGGCTCGTGCTGAGGAGTACTCAATTCACAGGTGGCTCGTGATGAGGAGTACTCAATTCACAAGTGGCTCGTGCTGAGGAGTACTCAATTCACAGGTGGCTCGTGCTGAGGAGTACTAAATTCACAGGTGGCTTGTGCTGAGGAGTACTCAACTATGCAATGATCACTTTCAACGATCCGCTGAGTATGCGGCTTCGCTATTCTACCCCAGATTGCTCAGTCTAAAATGAATTTATCACATTTTTTAAAAATCCCTATTATTTCCTTAGCGCAGAAGAAGGGTCCCATCATGATTTTTCTTTGATCAAATAACTAATCTTTTCGAAAATTCAAGCCTCTCAGCTACTAACATCTTTCAATCCATCCATGGCATGTCTTTCGAACTCCAATTGCCGCGTAGCGTTGTCAAGTTTAGCTCTCTCCTGCTCCACAGCTACCAGCTTCCTATCGTCTGCATCGTTTAATTTCGATTGAAGCGCAGAAAGTTCAGCTTCTAAATCCCGTATCTGAAAAATACAAGCAGAGAAACAGGTGATCTTCAAGCAATACGGTATGTCTAAACGCTCAACCGCAAATTGCCACTACACTTGTTTGGGACTATAATATTACTGCTGTCTACCTTTTTACGTGAAGCTTTGCAAATGATTTTCTTTAAAAAATCAACATCACTTTGTCATAAAAGATATCATGATTGTTATGAATACTTTTAAAAGGTCATAATATTTGGGATAAAAACTTTGTGAAGCAATGGTCAATATTTATGACAAAATAGTGTTGAAAGTTTTTTAAAACATATTGCAAAACCTTATGTTAAAAGGTAGCGTATAAATTCAAAAGCACATTTTATTCGACTTGAATCTACACTCATAGCAACGAAATGTATTCCTTATAATTACCGCATTGTCTCTTTCTTGCTTTGATTGTTCCATCTCGCCAATTCTAGCCTTGAGTTCTTGCAGCACTTTCTGGGCCGTACCTAGCTGGTGGTGTTTGTCCGAAAGTTGGCCTCGAAGTTCGGACAACTCTCGTTCCAACCTGAAATCACAAAATTACTTTTTAAGTACTTGTTTATTAAAACAGATTTTGCGTCGGTACTGGGATGTGTTGAGATTTACGAAAGAAGTGTATGAGCCAACAACGCAACGTTCAAAAGAAAGAAAAAAAATTGGATTGGCAAAAAAAGGGAACTTTAAGTGAAGAATGGTGGCTGAGGAGTTGTAGCAATTGTAAAGAAAATAGATGAGATGATTCCAGAAATAACGTAAGATAAAATTGAATACCACAAAATCTAGAAGAAATAAACTTGTTATGACAAACTTTCCATCACTATGCGGAGTTTTTTTGAATTTTTAAAGTTTATCCCTAGTTAAACTGGATTCACAAAATGAAATTTCACTAGCCAACGATTTACCTCAAAATATCTTCCTGCCTTTCGTTATATTCTTCATTGCTGTGAGTATGGGTGGTGTCTCTTTCTTCCAAGTCAGAATTCAAAGAATGAACGGCGTTTTGAGCTTTTGAGAGCTAAAAAAAAACATAAAATATTCATTTTTCAGAACACTAAAGTAATTGGACGGCTGCGAAAAGCTAACTATGATAGCCTGTTTCAAATTAATTTCCGTGTGTTGTTAGCAACACAGCCTCAGTTTTTCACGCTTAAGATCTTAACAAAGCTTTTAGGACGTTAATAATGCAACAAACACCAAAAAGTGATTTCAATTAGAATCAAATCTAGCGCCATATGGAGAAAAAACTGAAAACGCAGTTTTTTTTGTTGTTGAAAGTGCTGCGAAATGAGCCAAGTAAGGCATGAGGCACAGCTTTTGAAGCCATCAAATTTTCATAAAATGTCACTTTTGCTTCCTAATTTTTAATTTTTTCAATTATTAGTTTTCAGAAATATTTAAAAAAGATAAAAAATTAGAAACAAATTTGAAACCAAAAAAATTTTTATGGTTTACTTGCTATTTAAAGTCAAGAGCAATTTGTTCCAAACACGTACAACTTTTCAGCATTAAAATTTTACCTCTTGTTGCTTTTCGAGTAATCGCTGAGATAAAATATCGTTTTCGTCTCGCATAGTTTCCACCCTTTTTTTTACCACCTTGTTGTCCTCGTGCGCTCGCTGCAGTTCGCTAGTTAGTTCCGCCACCACGTCTTCACAAGTGGATATCTTTGAATTAAAAACATCTTATAAACATGTGGTGTAACTTGTGGGCGGTTCATACTGCTTTGTTTTTGATTTCCATTCAGGAATAAAATTATCCTCACCAAATGGCACAGGTAAAGAGCTTGTCAATCTTAAGAAAAGTTATGTTATGTCACAAAAAGAATTATATGCGATGAAAAAGTGAAAGTTGACGGTATAATTAAGAAAATGATTCTTGATAAACTTTCTGTATCAACTCATTAACATTCATTAAATGTGTGTATTCGCAACTTGAATTTTTCTTTTCAGAAACTGTAGAACGTCTTAAGCTCCAGTTTTTAAATTTACCGTTTTAATATCAAGTGAGTATTCAAAACTTGAGAATATAACCCTTACCACATTTAAGCATGTTATTTGCAGTCTATATTTAGCGGGTATACCGTTTAATCTCAAAACTTTTCAAAATATTTTCAACACTATTACAGTCACAACACGAACTTCAATAGCGTAACAGTTCTACTTTTTTAGAAATTCACCTGCTGTTTTAGTTCAGCCGCGTTCTCTTGTGTCCTGGTTAGTTCATCATTCAACTTGTCAATTAAGTGATCTTTTTCTTGAACCTGAAAAAACGTTTACCAAAGCAATTAAAACAAATAAGAAAATGTAAGCGATCGACGATCAAGCCAAAAACAGTCAGATATCTTCAAAAATACTTCGAAAAAATAACTTGCATCATAAATTCTCAACGCTTTTCATCTCATATTCCTATTGCACAAAAGTTTGGCCGATTATCGTCATGCTACTGTATCATCACATATACATTTAATGCCCAATAAATTACACTAATAACAGTACAAGTTACATGAATAAACCCTTTAATCTACGCCAATGTACCTCTCCTGTGACCACTTCCAGTTGTGATTCTATTGTTTGAAGATTGTTTTGGGTTTCATTGAAACGTTCAACTACGTCATCGTATGATTGCTGCGTCTGCATGCAGCACATGGTAAGAACAGCAAAAATTGGCCAAGCGTTAGTTTCAAAATGAGTTGCAATTTCGGATCAAAAGGACAAAAACAACTGTAGTAAATCACTACTCTTTTTATTAATTATAGTGCTTTAAAAATTGAAATTGTGCTGTGCACATTTTTTCCTTTTAAATAGATTATGTGGAGTTTTGTGGACTTACGAAATTTCCAAAAAGCTCAAGGGTAATGGGCGAAAAGGCTCCAGTCTACCAAACTTCAATTTAATAACCGAAATCGGCAAGATATGTCACCAACGCTCCAATTATGGTGACTTGTTCATTCTAAGGGACCGAGCTCTAAGCTACCAGATCTTGCCACCGTTTCTTTTGCCATTTATTAACATTATCACTGTATTTAGGCTACAGTAGATAGACATTCGCAATATCTTACTGATTTTATTTGGTTATTCGCTGTCTCCAGGGAGGACTTTAGTGATCTCATTTCATCTTCTATTTGCAATTTCTCACGCTTGAGGGAGCTAATCTCGTCAAGTTGCACTTGAAGATTATCTTCACACCTATTCAACTAAAAGGAAACTTAGGTTTTACATCTGAATAAATTGTGAAATAGAAAAGAGAATGTGTTTTGTTTATGATTAAATTTTAATTGTAGTAAATCTAAACCTGTCACTGCCAGAAAAAAAATCGTTCTGGCCCCTATGAAAGTAGAAGTTGATTAATTAACATGCTTGGTGTTTCTTCTCCACGGAGGTCAGGGCACCTAAAACACACTGCTGGCTCACCATTCGCAACCTGCTGTGCTGAAATCTAATTCTCACCTTCCGACAAAACTGCTAAAACGTATTTACATTAACCTTTCAAATTGGATGAAACGTATTTAACATAACGTAACAAAATAACGTTACATTATAACGTTACAAAATAACGTTACAAAACAACGTCTCCACAGCCAAATGAGAAATCCTACAAAAGGACATGAAGAGATAATTTATAGATTTAATATGGCTGTGCTTTTTTGTATAATGTCTTTATTAATGTATTCTGCATCGCGCTAGGATAGTAAGTAGACAAGTGGTTTTTCGTGTACATTACAAAAATCCAACCACTCAATTCCTAAATTGGCTCATGAATCATCGAATACCTCATTCAATAGTTCTTGCTGCTCTTTTGTCCCACCGTCTAATTCTTTCTGCAATCTCTTGATGGTTTTCTTGTTCGACTCAAGTTGTCTGTTTGCTTCTTTATAGTTAGACTGTAATGACGTAAGTTCTTGCTTCAACCTAAAAGGTAAACATTAAACAAGGTATTAAATTGAAGTAATTTATATCTTTATATATCTATCAAGTTGCCTTGGCCAGGAGACAGCAAAAGGCCTTTCGGTCTTCGAGTCAAGCTGCCACAAGCCCACCTGTCTACTAAACACGGAGGAGGCTTTAAACAGCCCTTTGAAGCAAAGAACATGTGATTACCAATTTTTATAGTCATTGGTTTGACCCGACCGGGAATCGAACCAGAGTAAACCGTTGCAATAGCAGACGCTCTATCCATTCGACCACTGATTAGTTAAAGTATTTCTTGGCTAAAAAACCAGGCCATCATACGACAACCACTGTGCTCCTCCTGTTCAATTAAGGGGAAGAACAATGAAGCTGCCCATCCGGCGAGTTGTAGCAGGGCGACCAATGGGTACACACCACCGGTGGCTGCCAGTGTGGTGACGGGATGCCCACTCTTTGAGTGGTGTCGAAATAGCCACTTTTCTCTCCCGGGTCCTCCAGTCCTGCTTGGGTTCTGCGTTGTAGCATATCTGCTGCACCATGCACTCGTCCACAGAAAAGAGCCGGGTGGTTCCGATAATCAAATAACATTTAAGCTTTGTAGGAAACTTGGGTGAGGGACATCGTACCTATAAGTTCATCACAACACAGTGAAAAATACAAAGAACAATCTACTTTTCAAAACCACATTTTATTACCTGTCGACTTCCAGTTGGGTTGAGGTCATATCGCTTTTGTAGTCCCTTCTTGTTGAATCCAACTCCATCTGCACGTGGTCACATGACTTGATCGCCACACGCAACTCCTGTTCACGTGTGTCCAGTTTCAGCTTCAAATTTTGGGAAGACAATTTCTCTTGAGAAAGCTGAAAATGAGGGTTTCTATGACCAAAAGATCTATGAAACTAAGATTAGTTTTTCGGTCATTTAATCGTCATTGACTTAAATTTTTAGTGAATGACCAAAAACGTTCAGCAATTTTTAACAAAATGACAAATTGGAAAAAATCGCACATTTTTGCATGGGAGCTCTAAAGTGGTGCTTGAAATTTTGTGAAAATGATCATATTTTTTTAAAAGACAAAAAAATTTGCAAACTGGAACATTTCATCGAAAATTCTGAGCAAAAAAAAAACAGCTATGAAAGAATTGTAGTACAATTTTTGTTTACCTAGTCACCTTAGGCCATGCAAACAGCAGACCTTGCGCTTACGGTCTTCGAGTCAAGCTGCCACGTGTCCATCACATGCGGTGGTGGCTTCACACTGTCTTTTTGATGCTGAAGGTCAAGCAGGGAAGCCGTGAAAGCCAATTTCATAATCTTTGGCTTGACCCGACTGGGAATCGCAATCGGTGTTTGTAGCAGACGTTTTAAGCTAATTAGCTAACTTGAAGCTTTCATGAATGGAATACCTGGGTGCTAAGAGCTTCAGATGCTTCGTTTGCGTCTTTCAATTCAGCCAGGTTGTTTTTTAGTTTCGAGTTAAATCTCTCTATTTCGGCTACATGCATTTCGTTCTCTTCTTTTGTTCCTTTGTACTGCTCATGTACAGTGTTAAGTTCGGTGTTTAACTTGAGAATGGTTTGGTCCCTCTTCAAAACCTGCGGTTAAATCAACAAAAGCTGTTTAGAAACAAAACAAACCGAAAAATGTTACTCTATGGAATAAAAATTTAGTCAAAAGGTATGCCATCGGTTGGTAACAGCAACGAACTAGGAAAAGCTGTAGAAGAACCACGTAAAATAACTTTGGCAATGCATAACCATCGATTTTTTGCTGCAACTGCTTCTTTGAGACTTATTCCTTACCCGTTTTCTTGGCCTTCGAGACCTATCCTTTTCCACAACTTTTTTCTCGGCCAAGATGAAATTTATAAATATTTATCGCAAAAGATTCAGCTCACTGTTAAAACGACGGCATAATTATTTTGAGCATAGAACAAGACTCTATTTACATTTTCATTAGCTAAGGTGGATATTTATTAACAGCAGAACCAAAACTAAATAGTTGGCATTATATTGTACTTACTTCTTCTTGAGCTGTGCGGTGTTTTTCGGTTAAAACCGCAACATCTAACTCGGTCTTGTGCTTGTAATCGCGCAACCTATAAAAACAGTTCTTGAAGAAAAAGCAAAATGAAAGTGCAAAATCTGAAAAGTGAGTAAAATTTTCAAGCTACTTGTTCAATTCCATATTATTTCCTTGAGCTTTTTCTTGTTGTTTTTCGTTTTCTTCTTTCATTTTTGCCACTTCTCCTTCTAGTTTGACGAGTTGCTGGTAACAGGCCTGATATTTTTGTTGTTGCTCGGCTATTTCCCGCTCCAATTCGCTTGTCCTTCGCTTTTGTTGGGAAGTCTAAAGAATTTGTCTTGACAATCATTGAAAAAACATTATTCAACTTTGTTCCCGTACCCGCAACAAAGCATTATTTTTTTCACTAACAAAGACATAGGTAAACAAACTAAGCAAAAGTTTTCAAAATTCTCAAGGAGAACAGGGAATAAAATGGCACAAAATTAGAGACGTCGCACCCCGTGAGATCTAACAATAACTAGTAGATAAGCACGCATGGTAGAATTAATTCTTTGAATTATGGATAAACTCAAGACAATAATAGAATTATAGAAGGTTCATAAAAAAGTAGAAACCAAATTAATTGGGGCCGGAAGAAGGCGTCTCACCAGTTGCTGTAAGACAACTACTTTAATTTACAATGAAACCCAAATAGTGTTTGGAAATCTTCAACTGGCACCGAGAAGTCTAGCACATTCCGCGAACAGAAAGAAATCTCTTCTTAGATTTATTCAAGTAATACCCCGAAATTGGAACCAGTACCTCCTCGTCGTTTATTCGGTTTGTTTCACTCAAATCAACTCTTGCTCTGGCTAGTTCATCTTCAAGCATTCGAATTGTCTCGCTGTTTTGCCCACTCTGAAGCAAAAGCGCAATTTTTTACAAAAGGTCAGAACTAGGCAGTGACATTTGTTATTTTCACCTTCGGTAAGTAGGTAGTATGGGTATAGAAGTTAAATGGAAGTAGCAATTTCAATAATGATAGGCTAATTTCTTAATCTTTTCGAATGCTAGCAATTTGGCATTTGCCAACATGAGAGTTACCCATATGATGTTTTGCTTTTCCCATTAGCGGTAGTCGCCTGTGTAGTGATGGAGCGCCCATTATTCTCCCTTGGGTTCTCCAGCTCATTTGGGGTTTTAATTTTGCACCACATTCTTAACCATAGCAAAAACAGACAATTCTAACTTCTAACCAACTATGTTTTCCGTACCTGTGAACTGGCAAGTCGATATTTTTCCTTCAGTCTCGTAGCCTCCACCGTTACTTTATGTAGCATGTCATCACGACTGGCTAGTCGCTTGAGGAGTTCTTTTTGTTGGGACTGCAGTGAATCTATGTAAAAATCCAACTGTAACATTACACCTAGAACGCATAAACTGGATTGAAACTGGAATCAACCTGTTTTGATACCAGTTTAAGCAGGCGAATAGAGTTAGAAGAATTTAAGACTCCAACTTTTTTTAGGTAAATGCTAACCAAAAGCAGTTATGTAGATTTTTATCGAAAAACAACGTAACCACTAAAATCATGGTTGGAGTTTAACTTACAAATATCTTGCTTGAGCTTCTCATTTTTCTGTTCGGCGGCAACGAGAGAATCTCTGGCGTTTTCAAGTTGATTCTCAAAGTTATTCGCTTCCCGTTTCATATGTTCCAGTACTTGCTTGTGGTGAGATGACTAAACAAATAAAAGTAAATTGCACCAAAATATCTTTCATATTCAGAAATAGCATTAGGAAAATATTAGCATACACTTAACTTTTGCCAATAAGAACAGTACTTATTTCCCAAGTTGGCTTGGTCACGAGACAGCAAAGGAACTTTGCGTTTTCGAGCAAAGCTACCACCTGACATCCACCTAACAAAGGGGCTCCAGCACAATCCACCGTCTCGTCTATAATGCAGATGGAGGCTGCTGCAGTGGCTAGACACTGTGTTATTAATATCCAAAACCTCTACAAAGCTTAGAACCACTGAAATTGAACAAGGCATGCAAAAACATGCATCACTTTATCTCTGAAAAGTGAAAATTGAATAAAAATTGTCGTTTATGTGACGTAATGTTATCAATAACTTATCCAAATTCCTTACCTTCTCAGCTGTTGTAGCATGCCGCGTTTGCATGTCGGCTATTCTCGCTTTCATCTGCCTCACAGTATCGTCTTTAGCCTCTACCTCGCGCACTGCAGCGTTATATCGTTGTTGTAGTTGTGAGGTTAATTTTTCAAGATCATGAATCTAAGCAACAGTGTTGGGCATACTATCATAGTTCGCAACAAAATAAACCTACTGCCCAGGCTCAACCTGATATACCAGTCGTCGATCACAAAAAGTCGAGAAAAACAAGAGGCCATGTTTGAACCTGAAATTTCCATAGTACGAAAATCAAATTATTTGAATATTCTCTCTTGAGAGTTGGTTGAGACTTTTCAGCTAAATAGGCACGGTTTACACTGGGCGTAAAATCGTGAGCGTGCTAAGGTATTCTTAGTTTATTCTGTTAAAATGAACGAAGGATACGTTCATTAGCTGACAATTTTACGCACAGCGTAGACCAGGTCCAAGTTGCTGACGAAATAAAATTTATCAGACGTTTAAGAAATTATCGGTTCGCGGGTCTGTAGATTTTTTTCATTTAACGAGTTGGAGAACAGTGTCAAAAGGGCATTGATGCAAGGCTGATGTACAATGATACAAAGTAGACCAATGAGATAATTTTGAACTGCACTCTAAAGTCACGTGGTTAAGGCCTAATCTTATTTTACCCCCAAATTGATTAATTTCATGCCGCCAATTTTGTAGTCAGCCGCAATAAACCTACATGAAATAGAAAACTTCGGTCTAGCATTTCCTCAAGAAGCGATAAGAAGAGCAATGAATACGAACGAAAGAAATATTTATTTCTCAAAAATTCAACATCGAAATAACTATTGATTGTTTGCGTTTCACATACCTTATCTTCAAGCTGTGAATTTCGTTCTTCTAGGTTGTTTTGTTTGTGTTTGATTCGGGTTATTATTTCCTCTTTCCGAGCCACTTCGCTGCTCAAAACCTCCTGCTCGCTCTGGGTTGTGATTTCTAGAGCCTGGATGAAGGAAATTAATTTCTCTAGATATTTAAATTTCGTCAAACCAAATCAAATGTTTTATTATACTCGCCGGAGCTTGTGCGAATTTGCGAGGACCATCTCCGCGTCATTGGCCCGCACAACACAGCAATGTTTGAAAAAATGTCGAATCGGTGGTCAACACTAAATCAAATTTAACCGGTCCGAGATTTGAACCTCAGACCTCCATCTCCAAAGATGAACTCTACCAAAAGAAGGATCAGTAAAACCCAGATTCCCCAAATTCTAAAATTGCCCAACAGCGTGCTTTTAAACTTTCTTTTCTGTATTCATCTTAAAATCTAGCTCCAACAAGTTGGGCAGATGGAAATAGTACTATCGAAAAATTTGTTTTGTAGTAGAACTGAACTACTTGAACTAGGCTCACCTGTAGCCTAGCCTGTAATTTTCCATTTTCTTCCTTCTTTTCTTCGCAGACTTTTTTTGTTTCATTATTCTCTTGTTCAAGTTGCTTGATGGTTCGATCTCGTCTAGCGATCTAAAACGTAAATGTATAGTAACTTACTGAAATAATAAAACGCTAACATTTGTTGAAAAAGAACATGATGTTTGTCAATGGTAATTGTATCAGGTCGAGGTTTAACCGGGCCCATTTACGCTTCATTGCGCTTAAACTACACAATTTTCAGCTCTTAGACCCGGTCTACACTGTGAGTAAAATCGTGAGCGTACGAGTGTATTTTTAGTTTGTTAAAACAAAAATTCGATACGCTCGACGTACCGCCTTATACCAGCTTACAAGCTGCCAGTTGGTTAAAACAAACTAAGAATACGCTCGTATACGCTCATGATCTTACGCACAGCGTAGACCGGACCTTGGAGATGTCGCTAGAGTCGAATCGTAAGCAGACCGAGAGAGAACCAGACCTCTATTCCGAGCACATGAGTCACTAGGACGTTCAAATGTAGCCCTAAACCCTCAAGTTGAAGCAAATGTAAACTGTAGAGCCAAAGTCTTTTACCTTTGAGGAGGAATTAATAACAGAAGAATTAGTAGTGTTGATATTTCTGTAACTGTAAAATCCTGATCTAAAACTTCGCTCTTTAACCGGAGAAAGAGACTTGCTTCTAGGGGATGAATAGAGGCTGAACCGGCTGCTACCTTTGTTCATTATCGTACTCAAATCGCTAATCACTTTCTAAATGTTTCGAAACGAAAACTTTGAGATATTTTTAACCTATGTTTTTACAACTAGTTAACTCATCGCAAAGTTATCTAGAACTATACAACTAGTTACCAAAAGTCACTTTTAATCATAAACAGTTAAACGCTTATCTATTATATTCTAGTATTTTGAGATTTTTTTCTTCACTAAAACAACAATGCACTTAATTTTTAGAATATATGATTCAAATTTTGCGGTTCTAATCACCCCACAAGGTCCAAAATAACTCACTAAGGCAAACAAATTTCGACAGTCTTGTACAATCAGTTACAATATGAGAACCACTTTTGGTAAGAGGAACAACTAATCAATTGAATTCAAAAAATACCTCATCGCCTACAGTCTCACATGTAAATCTTTGCTTGATCTAGCTTCCGTTAGCCTTAATACAACCCTACAACTAACTGTACTACTTGAAAAAGCCGGTTAACTACAATTGTTGTTATCAAAACACGATTTCCATTGTTCAAATTCTACTTAATCGATTGTTTTATTTCACGCTCTAGTGGTTTCACATAATACTACACCTATTTTACTTTGCAATGTATTGGTTAAGTAATGATTAAAAATGATAACAAAAAAGCATTTACTACATGAATCAAGAGAACCTAGAAAGTGACGTGTAAGGGGAATCAACTTCAACCTAAAAGGGTTAGGGTAGGAGAATGACTAGCAAGTCTGTGGATGGCCAGCAGTTGCCTTGAGCAACAATGCAACTTGGATTGTGGTGGTTTGCGTTTATGATGGAAAAATGTTAACTCCTGATTCGATTTCTGAACTGACAATGCGTCGTAGTGGTAATGAAAAAGACACTTAACGCTGTCTTTAAACCGGTACCAATGAGTCTACCCGTAGTTAGTTGACTAATACAACAATAAGTCAAAAAACTTCGCCACAGACTACGCAAAAGAAGTATTCAGAACTAATGTGGGTAGACTGGTGAGTGGTCACGCTTTTTAAGATTAAAATTTATCAAAATGTTTGATTCTTCCACAAAAGCAGAAGTTGCCTTTCAAGAATTACAAATTTTTCTGCAGGTAAGAACCTTATTCCTGCTTCCATATACGAATAAAATCTTGTTTTGCTCGAACTCAGTTATTACCTGGTATTGCATTTGCCGTATTTTCATGAGTAATTCGACCTCTGAATTTTCTTCCAAATATGACATATTTATTATCTGCATCCTAGTTAGTCTAACCGAAAACTACTGACATTTTCCAGTAAATTTAACCAATTCATCTGAGATGTAATTTTGTTTTTTACTTCTTCGAAAATAACGAGGTATCATAGAAACTTTATACAGTGCATTTATTTTTTTTTTTTATTAATTTCTTCAACCCCAAAATTTAACTTTTTCTCCTACTGCTGTTTAACTTTTTTTAAATTTTACTATCAATAATTTCTCAACAAAAATTTGAAACTATTAGCAACTGAATCAACTTTAATCTTAAAACTAGAATGCTTAAGTGCTAAATTGCTCACATTTTATTTAAAACGTTATCTCAAAATCAAAATTCAAATGTATTAATATAACTGAAACACAACATACTGGATGACACAACAGGCGCTAAAAATTCAAAAAACCTACTTAACTGTGAAATAAAAGTATCTAAAACAACAACTCTCGTCTCCAGCTCAAGTATGCCATTCAACCGGTCTCCTAATCCGCTCTCAAAATGACACAACAAAAACAAAAACTAAGTACTCTCTAAAATCGAAAGGGCTCGAAATTTCATTTTAGTTAGACCAGCAGCAGTACTGGTAGATGTCTGAAATTTTGGCGCTAAGTTTGATAAAAAAATTTCTTCTGTTAGTGCATAGTTTCAATACAGTTTGATACATTTGTAATGTTCGTAAAGTTTAGCTAGTGCTACGAAAAAATGCAAGATAAAAAAAGACATGGGAGTTAATTGCTAACGGAAAACTACGTAAGTTTAAAATAGTAGCAAACTTGAAAACGAGCCAAATTATACCTGAAGTGAAACAGACAAAACGCCTTACAATCCTCCTTCATTCGGCAACACCTTAATACGGACTCCACGACTATAACGTTACAAAAAATTTGAAAACGTTATAAATTTGAAACGTTGTAAATTTAAAAACATTATAAATAAAATTGAAATTTGAAAACGTTAAACTAGAATGTAGATAACAAATAATCTAAATTTGAAAACGTTATAAAAGAAAACGTATATGTTTCATACCCAAGTGCTAAACTATATTCAAAAATCAAAACTTCTTAACGTTTAAGTAACTATCTAACGCGACATAAAAATACAACTTGAGCAAATCATAAAATTCCTTTTAGTAAAGTTTTTTAACTTTCTATGCTAAATCCAGAATGCACCTGTATCGGAATTACTGTAAATCATTAACAATGAAATAAGCAACTTACGCTATCTTTGATTTTTCTGATTTCTTCCTGGGTTTTTACAAGCTCAATCTGTAACTGCTGACTGGAATTTGTGTGAAAATTCATTTTCTCAGATAATTCGTTGTTTTGTTTCGTTAGTTTCTTGACATCGTCGTCAGAATTTTCAAGCTGTTCATGAACAGAAAGATAGAAAAATATTTTGAGGGGATAATTAAAAATTTCATGTCGGAAAAAGTAGTTAGCTTTTTACAGCAGTAACAATTCTATCAAAATTCAATTGCCTGAAACTGACATTTTAATTAATTCAGATACAGAAGTCCTATGGTCTAATTGCGAAATTCAACAGCGATGAAATTCACAGAAAATTTAAAGAGACACATTCTGTCATAAAGGTATGGACATTATTTGATCAATTTTAACACTTACAGAAAAAAATTTGCACGAGTTTTTGAAGAACCATTGGTCTGTTATAACATAGTAAGATTCTGAATATAGCACAGCATACCTTTTCCTCCAGTTTTTTGCACTGGCTCTGATAATTGCTCGCATCTTTGGACGCTACATCCAACTTCAATTTCAGTTCTTCAAGCTGAAAAGGATTATGGTAATTAGACAACCAAAAAATTTAAGTTAAACTAAAATTAAATTAAATTCAGTATTAAATTAAAGTAGAAAGCCGAAACTTGATATGGTTTAGTTCTTCCTATGTGTCAGTTCAAATTAGAGATTAGGTCAAAGTCAAATTAAAATCAAGCGTTTTTAGTCAAGGAAAGGCTGAATTAAAAGAGAGTACCTTGAGGGAGAGCACTATCTTAATTATATCTTCATGCGTTTTACACTCTACGAGTATAATATAGTGAAAACAAATTTTAAAAATCTTGGTTAAAAACAAAATCTTGCTTTGAATGATGAATATAAAGCTTTAAAATGTAATTATCAGTGAAAATCTTATTCAAACAAAGATATTTTCGCATACTTTGTCAAAACTTCAGATTAGATGCTATTATTACTCTACTGTCTACACCCAACCAACCTCGTATTTCAGGTCTCGTTCTTTTGATTCAGCGGATAACTGAGCGATCTCGTATTTTTCGTTGATGCTTCCGTTCTGAAAAAATTAATTTCTAATTTGAAAAAATGGGGACAGTCAAGAGATCAAAAGCACGGTACAAAGTTTATTAATTTTTAGTTAGTCATTATGAGCGTGACCCAGACGTCGCTCCAACAGACAGGACAAAGTTAAACTTTAATACTATTTGATAAGAAGAGAACAAGACACTTTTAAAGACTACTGAATGAAAACATATCAACATGTAAGCAAAAACTACAGTATTGCATTGCCGTTTGTACTTTTTACTTGAGATTGCCAAGAGTAACTAGACATCTAGATTGTAACTAGCAACATGTAGTGATTACTACAAAACAAAGTTGTGCCGTTATCCTAGCTCGCAGAAAATAGATTTCCACTTACTAAAAAATACATTAAAATTACGTTGCAATAAAATGACTCAATTATGAAACATTTACTTTGATATTTGCTTCCATCAGATTGCTTTTACATTCATTCAACTGGGCTTCCATGGATGCTACGTTCAGTTTTAAATTAGCGATTTCGCTCGAAAGACCGTTTTTGTCGATGCGTAGCCTGTCGATTTCGGCAACCTGGTCAGCTACCTGCAGAAATAAATATACAAGCTTAATATTTTCTAAAATAAAACTGATGTACTGCGGTATTTCAGTGCAGCACCTAATGCTCCCTTCAAATTCTCTGAATAGCGTTGCCGCCAGATGGCAGTCAAGAGCAATATTTTCAGCGTGCTACTTAAATTCAATATTCTCGCACTTGCAGATGGCTCAACGGACAAGATTCCGACTCAACCTCGCAAGGTCAAAGGTTCGATTCCCTGCCGACGCAAATTCCGCCAGTGCAAGTAAGTATCTGATTTGAAAAAATCGTGTTGTTTTTTAGCTTAAATTCGTTCTGTTTTTTAAGAAAATATATTCAATATTCATAGTATACAGCAAACCCATTTAAAATCTCTGATATTAATTTCCAAAATTAAAATTACTAGTTTCCTGCTCCTACAAAAATAAACGCGAAAAACGGCAGGTGTAGTATTTGAGTAGGGTATGCAGCACAAAAACGCAAACATTATTAATTAATCCTCATCACTCTCCTCCTCCTCATGCACATAAACCGTTTATGTACTTTTATTAAATTTTGTTCATGGTCCATTCTCGCTTTTTCTAGATCAGCCCTGCTCTGGATCAACGCATCTTGTCGTTCGTTAACCTCCGTCGATAAAGCATCTCTGGTGTTCTTAAAAGAATCTTGAATTTGATGTAGGCTGGCTGTTAGCTTGTCGACCTGAAAAAGTTGAAAAAAATTCATAAAAGTTGAAATCTTGAAAGGTAAGCAGTTTCATTATAATGCAAGAGAGTAAGAGTGAGAATCACTACCAGCTAAATTCAAAACTTGGAGATTCTGCTTTTTTTTTCAACGATGATGGAGAGATTTAATGCGTAAAAAATCAAATTGTTTTAAAAATTAAACAACTTCAGTAAAATTTATCAAAAGCTTGAATTAAGTTAAACCCAATCTCAAAACCATTCATTGGCCGATGTTGCAACACCTTGTTATTGAATCTAGTGGTGTGCAATTGCTTTCCCGGTGAAATAACCAGAGTTTTCACAAAATCAATCAAATACTTTAAAATCTAAATAATTAAAAACTAATGTTAAAATCAATTTCAGTCGCAAAGGACCATCGTTAGTATCTACAAATGAGGAAAATTACAAGCAAAAACCAGGTAAAAAATAATCATTTTAACAGCTTTCATGCAAACTTTATTTAAATTTGGCAAAATAACTGTAATTTCAGCTTTTCAACGCTACCTTGTTTGAGTACTAGAATGGGCAAAAAGAACGAAGCTATAAGCGCGAAGAAATCCTGGCAGAGACGTGCGTTTTGCCTGTGAAATATGTTTTTTATGGATCTTCCCGAAATTGCACACATTTAGCAGTGAATTTGCTTCATATATCAAATTCACTGTACAAACGTTTGAAATCAAATGGTCTACCTGCCCCATTGTTTCTTTATGTTGTTCTTTGGCTGATGTTAGTTCGTATTCTAGATGTCTAATCTGTTCTTCACAATTTTCAAGCTAAAACAAACATACAATTAGAACTATTATTGATTTTGAATACCCTTTGTATACTGCTGATTTTGAATACTCGGATGATTTGTACTAAGTAGCGAATAGAAAACAAAATGGTTTTGAAAGATTTGTGCTTAAAAGTACGTCTAATGCAGGCATAAAATTCACATAAATTTTCTTATTATTTTAAAGTAGTCAAAGTCTGCTTAGGAGGGCTTTTGCTTTGTTACAATTGAGCAAATTCTTCAGTTATGCATCCATGGGTGCCACCACGTGGGCAGTGCGCACTCCCGCATCGTCTTTAGGGTTTCTTCTCCAAATACGCGTAGTTTTCCCACATTTGATGTAATATAACCAAAGCTCCATTTAAATATGGTAGTAAATATAAACTTGAAGGGTACCTAAGAAACCAGTCGTTTGCGGTGTGCAGTTGAACTCATAAAAATAGCATAAGTCCAGTACTACCTCTAGTTTAGTTTGCTCGTAGTCTCTGCTCATAGCGTGTAGTTGTTTATCTGCTTCAAAAGCGTTTTCTTTGGCGCTCCTCACTTCACTTATTTGAAGCTTGTGTTCTTCCAACAACTGGTTGTGGGCTTTTTGTAAGTCGCAAATCTAAGAATGCATATACTGTAATTTAAAAAACCAAATTCTGATGTAATGCGATCATTGCTACCATTTGCCAGGTCTGAAAATCAATCCCAATTTTCGAACTAAATTGGGATTTTCTCGAGAATTCTAAAAACTGAAAAAAGCTTTGGATATATTTAAGGCTTTATTAGAAATTTTAAAACAGAAAACTGGAAAAAACTGTCCTTGAGTCCACACTTTTACAAGCTCAAATATAGGATCACACGAAAAACGGGTTAAAACTCACCATAGACTTTTTGGTTTTTACTAGTTTTAGCCCAAATATCGGCTTTGATTTTTGATATACTTATTCTAATTTGGTCTTCACTTCTTTTTCCTAGTTTTAATAGCTTTTTTACTTCTCGGTTACTTGTAATTGTTCTTAGAAATTTTCTGCAGAAAAATTTTAATGGCTTTAGTTTGGCAACACTGAGTGTTATAAAGAGCTTGTCCTGTCAAGATCACTAAATCGGCCCTTCATACAAGCAGTAACACATTATGCGCTCGCAGTCACAGCAAAAACAGAAGCATATCGAGGGCAGTAGTAGACTATTTTGTGAGGTTGTAAACATAGTGCAGCAAGCATCCATGACAACATACCTCCTCTTCTAATTTTTCATTTCTATCTTCAATATTTTCCATTTTATGTTGTTCTTTATTCATTCTATCTTCACGCTTTATAATCTAAAAGCAGTATTTTGACAGCTAAAAACATAAATACTTTAATTTTACGCTGGAACTCCCTATTTCAAAACTTCTCGTATCATTACGGAACAGAGTATACCACTACAGTAATGCAGAAAAATACCAAAAAAACCTTTTCTGCATATGGATCATAGCGCAAGGTAGAATGACTAAAAATATTGATGACGTCATTATTATGCAATAGCATCCCGGTAAAAAAACTAACCATAGCTGTAAAATTTATTTTAACTGAGTATTTAAACACTAACAAAAGTTTGAGGTATGAAAAGTAAATAAAAAAACAGCAAAAATCACTACGTTTATGTGCATAGCAACAAACTAAGTCAACAATAAGGACGCTGTACTTCTCGCTTTAGCTGGTTTTGATAGTCTTTATTCGCTGAATGGGCTTCCATCATTCGACTTTGCAGTAAACTTACCTAAAATAGTGTTGTAAGTTAAATACTGAAACCTTAGTCCCTATTTCCGTCATATTGTCCTGACCAGAAGACATCGAAATGAAATTACGATTTTCGAGTCAAGCCAACATCTGATAGAGTGCATTTAACTTTCCAAAAAAGGGCTAAACGCTGTACTTTTTTACTCCTGAGAGTTTTTTTATTTAATTACTGTTACAACTAGGAATTGAACCCATGTTAGCCGCTTCAGTAACAGATGCTTTAATGGCTCTATGAGGTCAAATATTCGTCATCTAACCAGGGGTTTTCCAGACATAGCCCAACTGCCTGGATCTAACAAAATGCTGGTAGTGATAATATAATGTACCCATCTGTCTCTACACCTCTAAGCACCTAGAAAAGTAGTACTGGAAATCATTATGCTGTTGTCATAAAGATTATCATCACAGGTTTCAAGATACTAGTAGGTAATAAGATTCTATGTAAAATCTAAACGATTAGGGTTTGACCTTTACAAACCTCGTCAGCACATATCTTATGAGCTTGGCATTCGTCTTGTAGTCTCTGCTGTAAAGCGAGGACCACTTCTTCGTAATGTGAGACCTGCAAAATTAAAACAGAGGTAAGAAAAACTGAATAATTCAAAAATTTTCAAAAAATAACACGATTGCAATTTTGAATTTGATGCAAATCGCTTTTTTAAATCTCAGATGGAAAATATCAGTCTTCAGCGGGTCCAACAAGTGGCTACACCCGAGATATAACCTACAGATGAAAAAGTACTATCAGTGGATCGGTGAGACATTCGAAAAGACAATCCTGCAAAACATACGCAGCATTGTGGATCAGGATATCTAGAAAAAGTAGTAAGACAAGAAAAAATATCGAGTTTATTCTGAAGAGGGTATATTCTATAGCAAACACTGCAAGCATTTGACAGCGCCTACCTCGTCCATGCATTTAATATTCCTCTCATGTAGAACACTGACTTCTCTCTTCATTTGTCTCATTTCTTCATCAGCGTTTCTAGCGTCCATGTTGTCCTCCTGGAGTTTCTTTTCCAGCATCTCCAATGCTTCTTGGAGGTCCAGTTTCTGAAAGATTCATCAAGTCTAGGAATTCACTTGAATAGGTAATGAGGTGTAATGTGAAAACGCTTGACGTTCTAAAACCTTCAGTTTTGATTTCCGTGGTCATGCAGAGGGGAGCCCTTGTATTAAGGATAGCTATTGGCTGTCCTTAATACAAGAGCTCAGCCATTTTTCACTTGTCTTTTTCAGTTTTACACAGCAAATGATGCTTAGATAAATGTACCTTACGACTTACACGGCAAGGTGCCCTTATCTAAGACGTCAAGGCTTGTTCGAACTTGTACCCGACAAATGAAATAAGAGGGTGACTACTCACAACAAAGCAAAACAGAAATGGTTTATACCGATGACCGTCAGTACTCAGCAAGCACGCAAAAAGTTCCGTCCAATATAAAGCATGGTTGTTATTTGGTCATCCAACACATAATCAAGAAATAGCATCCACTTAATTTCTGCCTTTCATTTGTTACAAAGCGGAGTTGGATGAATCCTAAGTTATTTCTACCGTCACAAAAATGATGCATTTCGCCATACTTACCTCTGATTCATGGCTCGCTAGTTCATCACTTAATTTCGTTATTGTTTGACTGAGTTCGTCTATTTTTCCATCTCTTTCGCCAATCTACAACATTTGAGGTAGTAATTTTTGAAATTGATTACACTTTCAATTATTGTCATTTTTCTGCTAGCTAAAATTTAGCTTCAAATTACGAATTACTGATGACAAAATGTTTCATTTTCTTCTTTTTCATCCTGTACGTTGCACGAACAATTTAAACATCAAAACTTGCACAAAATACATAACTCAGATGCTCCCACCTGATTGGTTAGATCTTCTTTCGCTTGATTAGCCAAACGTAGATCATTTTGCAATCTCATTATCTTGAAATCCTTATCGGAATCGCTGTTTTCACGAAAAGGATCTCTGTAGCAACGCCTTGAACCTCCGTCATAGCCAGAATCCTACAAATACATCTCTTTAAAATCATTAAAGAGCAAAGGTGAACTAACGACCAAGCAAGCTTAGTGAGTTTCAACAAAGAACTGGTGTCAGCAGTTTTAGACAGCAAACATGTATCCTTAAGTAAATGAAAATCAACCACGATCTTCGTCTTCTTCGTTGCCTGCTTTTATTTAGGGCTACGGGGGGAGGGGGTAACAGCTCAATCTTGGAGTCGCCACACGTTAGTTTTCCACTACCCCTTATATATTGCATGGGTCAAGTCCTAAGCCGTACCATTCCATATTCTCAATGCGATAAAGGCAAAGCTGAAAATGCATCCCATCGCCAAACTCATCTTTGATGATTTATAATTATAACAAACTTATTCGAAGAAGTGCAAATCTTCGTTCTTACCAAATCAGATCTGTACATAGGGTCCATGTTGAATTGGTGCAACTGATCTTTTAAGTCTCGTATCAATTTATCTTTTTCAAATACAGATTCTTCCAATGCTTTTAACTTTAAACTCAAGTCATCATCGCAATTTTTAATCTCGTTTCTGAAAATTACATAAAAATTAGTAAAATTGTTGAAAAAGTTGCACACCAAAATTTTTGAAACAATTTTTAAAGTCACAAATAAAAAAAATAGTTGTTTCGGGATGGGTATGAATAATGAACGCATTTATCACAGAAATTTGACTTCAAAGTTCGCGGCTACAATGGCAAACGCCATCTGCAAAAAATTGGAAATTTTTCTTAGTATTTTCGTCAGCTCTCTTCCCCATCCAAAACTCTATAAAATCCTTTAGAGATGTTTTGGAATGGTGCTCAGGAAGCCTTCGTTGAGTAGAAAAATAACATCATTAACAGATGCGTTTCTTTATTTTATTAATTGGTGTTTAAACTCTAAAGTGAGAAGTAACCAGATCATCAGCAAACGAGCAGCTAGTTTGAGCAAAACGAGTGTGGAGACAAAACTGACGCATACTGTAGAAGGGTCTGGGAATATTTATGCTATATATTTGCTTTTAAACAGCTGGGTATTTGAAATTACTGGATTAACGTTCATTTTCTACTAGATATTGTTTATTTAGGCTTTTCTCACCTCTATTATTTTTCTAATTCTAAAATAACAACAAGCTGTGCCCCTGTTACAACAATTGTCTGTTTTCTCAAAGCTTTTCGACTGTAATATGATTTTCTAATTGTAAATCTGGCTATTGAAATACGCTTTACTAATCCAATTAGGTAATTATTAACTTCTTTGACCTCATAAAACCAATGAACATTCCATTACAGCTTGTAGCTCTATTCTATAACTACGCTGCTATAGACGCTGTAAAACCATTGTTTCTTTAAAAAGAACTTTTTTGTTATCATCTTTTAAAAATTCTCAAATTTTTTATAATTTTTCGAAAAAACATGGTTTTAAAAACTAAAAATTCTGAAATATTGCAATCAAAAAAGCAAAACCTGTCGTTTCACAGTAGCATTAGAAAACTAATAATGGTAAAAGAGTTTTGGAAAAACTCGGAGAACAAAAGAGACACAATGAGAGTTAAGTTGGTGGTAGCTAATGGCTTTGTCAGACCGTTTGTAAAATAGCTCATTTCTTTTATCTTACAGCGTACACAACCAGCCGGCGTTTTGTGACATCATGCTGTTCTTAGCCAATGGGAGGAGCGCATACGCAAGGCACGAAATTCAAAATTAGAGCGTGTCGCATTTGTCAATAGACGTAGTTTTTCATGTCATACCTTGTCAAACACAACGGGAACAATCAACAATATGTGTTTGATGACAAATATTGAAAAGCAAACACGAAAAATTAAATGGGGTAGCGCAAAAATGGGAAAAAACGTGAAATATCTTTTCACTCATAAATAAGATGGGGCCTGTTTGTTGTGTATAAAAAAAATCATTTCATTCAAAATTGAAGAAAATTAATAATGAAACAACCCATGCAATGATTTTTTCTCGAAATTTTACTAATAAATAGGGATCAACAAATGGGCACATAGAATAAGGTACTGGGCAACTGCAATAACATAAAACTATTTAACAAAATAATTGCGGGTGAAAGAGTCGAATTTTACAAAAGTACAATTACATCGCTTACTTTAATAATGCTAATAAGAACTAGATAACTATAGTTTGAAGAACGCATTGAATTTCGAAAGAGGAACCACTAAATATACATTGTTTTTCAGCAATTAAGTAATAATTAAAAGACTTACTGGAGATTGGAATTGATATTGACGGCAAGCTCTTTAGCAGAGGTAGTCAAAAATAATTCGGAGTCAATCTAAAAAGTAAAAACGATGATATATCGAGCCTGTCTCTAGTCTGAAACTCAATCTTTATAGAGACAGAGATATTTATTTTGCCACAAAAGTGCAACTCCAAATAATAAATTTACATAATCAACAAATGAAAATAAAATAAACACTTAGCGACCAGGAGTCTGGAAGGGACTTTTCAGTCTTCGGGTCAACAAACTCCTGTAGGCATATGCAATTGGCTAAATTAAGAGTTGTGGTTTGCGAAGTCACTGTTTTACACCCGATTAGATTACAAGTTATGCAAAGTTTTGCAAGCATTACTTATTCGATGTAGTTTTTCACGTATTGACGGCAGCTCTTTTTGAATTTTACTAAGGAAAGAGTTCTAATGTTTTTTGGTAAAGAATTCCAGATTTTAACCCCTTTAAATTTTATTAAATTTTGACCAGATTTGTTTTTGAAAAAGGGTAGATAGAGTTTGTCGTCATTTACGCTTCTCAAGCGATGTCTACTAACACTAGTCACAAATTTGAAGTAATCATCAAATATCGCAGGCTGGAGGCGATGCACAGTGTAATACATAAATTTGGCTACTTCGAAGAAATGAATTTGGTTAATATTGAGAAAATCATACTTTTCATACAATGGTTTAATTTTTTGTTTGAATTGCCAACCTTCAATAACTCGAAGACATTTGTTTTGCAGTACTTGAAGTCTGTTTAGAAGATAGTTAGATGTAGAACCCCAAACAGTTATTCCATAGCATAAATGAGGGTAGACTAAAGAGTAGTAAACCGAGATCAATATTTGTTTAGGGGCAAAATGTTGAAGCCGAAACAGAATACCCAATGCTGTTGATATTTTGGCCTCAATTTTGTTAATTTGATTTGTAAATGACAAACTTGAATCGATTTCTATGCCCAAATACTCGGCTGTTGGGGTGATATTAATCGGGATATTGTTCATAGCCAAGCTGAAAGTCTTAGAATTAATTTTACGGTGGGAAATTAGCAAAGCTTGAGTTTTGTAAGGATTAAGAGCCAAACGATTTGAAGTCATCTACTCGCATACAAGTAGTAATTCACTGTTACAGAGTCGTTCCAATCCATCTAGACTAGTATCACTAATCAAAAGACAAGTATCATCTGCGAATAATTGGGGGGACGTTTTTAGAGCATTAGCCAGATCATTAATAAAAATCAAGAAAAGTATTGGCCCTAGGATCGATCCTTGGGGGACTCCGTTAGCAACTAACCTAGTAGAAGAAATGGAATCAGAATTATCAACAAATTGGGTGCGATTTGAAAGGTAGCTATGAAGTAGGTCATTAGCCACCCCACGAATACCGTAATGATTCAATTTGCTTAGTAAAATGTTATGATTTACGGTATCGAAAGCTTTACGAATGTCTAATAGAATTAGGCAAGTGTCTTTTTTGCAGTTGAGATTATCATAACATAGGGAAACAATGTCATTTATAGCTTGAATGGTTGAGTGATTTTTTCTAAAGCCAAACTGTTGATTGTAAAATATGTTGTTCTTATGGCAAAACTTCAGTAGTCTGTTTTGGATTAGCTTCTCTAAAATTTTGGAAAAACAGGTAAGTAATGATATTGGTCGGTAGTTTGAAACTTCTTTTTTGGATCCTGCTTTATGGATAGGAACAACTCGAGCAATTTTAAGGCAATTTGGAAAAATTCCAAATTCGAATGCAAAGGAAAATAAAAAACACAGATATGGCGATAATGTATTTACACGCGTATTTACACGTGTATTTACACGCGGAAATACGCGTGAGAACTGTTTCAGTGTATATGCAAAAATCAGCAAAATGACGTGAATTTCCGCGCGTAAATCCGCTCGGTAAATGCCGCCTAAGGTAGCAGATCGGCAAGGCTCGCTAACTACGCTTCGCATTATTCAACGAAAGAAGTATCAACACTGGATTATTTATAATTATTAGTTTTTGAATAAATACACTCAAACAATTAAATTAATTCTTTCATTAAGCTCGCTTTATTTCACGAAGAAGCGTATAACGGCTTGGCAGGACCACCTCCGTGTCATTGCGCCTGCAGGCAATACAATTCGTTTTGAAAAAGTGCCTTAGCGGTGGCGAGCCTTTGACATCACTCCAATCAATTTTAACGTACCCAAGATACACTGTAAACTCAAACCTACCGTTCCGGAGAAGAACGCGATACCGCTAGACTGAAAAGTGAACATGACTACAAAATTAGGCTGCTAACAGTACTTACGGTTTGCACAATGCCCATTTACATACCTTATCCCAGGCACCACTTTTTAAAGCTTTTTCGACAATGTCTGCTAATGTAGAAAGATCTTTTTGAGCATAAAGGGCTGGTAGTTTTGGAGTATCAGCTTGGTCCTGGGATGGAACAACAGGTCCATACTGCAAATCCTATAAAACAATGAAATTTATTATTGCAATATCTTTATTCCCTACTAAGCATCTGCCTCTGTGCAAGCCCACAAGGTTTGCCAGTTAGGCCAAGATGTTTGTTCAGCTGGGAATACCTTTGAAAAAGATAGCTGAGGGCTGCCGATGAAAGCTAAAAGCTCGAAACAGCGCTGTCCAGCTCTGTGCATACTTGAAATTTATTATGTCGCCAAAATTTGAGATTAGCATCGGATTTCACTTCCAGTTGGATTCATGAAAAGATTATTGCAATCTAACATTTTTTCTCTTTGTTAGAATAAACAAACGGTGCATTTAAAATTGGTTTTTCAAAATACTGTAGCCGACCATGCTCTTTGCGTGGGAGTAAAATTCTGCTCAGTAGATCACACTATTGAAATAAAATATGGCTTTCAACAAACACAAGCTTTATCCTCATCAAATTATCAATTTAAATTCCGAAAATGAGTGTTTTGTCCCCAAATCGATGCTAGAATACAGACCGTTAAAGTCGGCCGTTTATCTTCCAAATCTTGCTTATTTAAAGCGTTAAACAGAGTAATTGAAGCATATTTAGCTACTTGGCTATATTGTTAGGAGACCAAGCATGAAATAAAAAGCAACATTTATGACAATGGAATAGTTAGCGGAGTAAAACGGCCAATCTTTCCTCTTCGTTTTTGTGCGTGCTCTGCATGAACTTATTGCAAGCCATGTACTCATAGAATCCCACAAATACCAATCATTAGTCAACTGAAAGAGTAACTGCATCTGAAACGGTAAAGTCGGGTTCGATTTCCGGTCAGGTCAAGCTAAAAACCATAAAAGTGGTATTTACAGTTTCCCTGCTGGACGTTCAGCATTAAAAAAAGGCAGCCTTGAAAAGTGACACCTGAAAAATCGAAGTCTGGGTACCACTTTTCAAGAAAACTTTGAGCCATTCTTACGCGTATGCAAGAGTCCAAAATGAGTGATGAGTTTCGATATTGTTCGCCTTTTATTCAATCAAAGCCAAACGTGAATCTTTTTTTTCCAACAAACCTACCGAAAGCTTGTCTTGCAGTCTGGAGTTTTCTTGTTGTAATAAATTAATTTCGGTTTCCAAACAATCAATTTTCATTTGCGCTTCATCTCTCTCACTTAAATGTACCGACATCCTTGCTTCCAATTGCTGAACTCTGAAATTACACCACAGAAAATGAAGAGAAGAAAATAAACACAACCTAACTGCGTATTGCCAACTACCATGGGCAGTAGTAATCAAAAACGCCACACAACAAAAATCTTTTGAATAAGTAACAAGATAAACAATAAAATATCAAAATTATAAATACTAAAAGTAACAATTTTTACTATAAAAACATTATACGGACACTTCTACTGCACTATCAACAATATCGAAAATCAATCAATTCCTGGAACTTCACCCAATCGAAATGATGGAGGCGATGGAAGACCGTGAAGTGTGGCGGCTAATCATCATCTGTTGTCCCCATAACACTCAAGGAAAAGCTCGCAACGAAGAAAGACGAATTCCTGTACTATAAAAACACTTCGACAAACCTCCGTTTGCTATAGCACATAACGCAAAAACATGAAAATTTTGAAATTTTTGTATTGAGTGACTAACAAATGCTCATAAACATTTAACACCAAATTTTACACGCACACATTTATTGTTTCTCTTTCACACTTAAAAAATCATAGCCAAAAGTTAGCACATCAAGAACAACTTACCTTTCGTTTGCTTCAGTTTCAAGTTCTTCAATTGTCTGTACCAACACCTCATTCTGTTCACTTAAATCTCCCACATAGGATTTCATTATTCGTAATTTTGTCTATAAAATAATAGACAATTAACTGGTGTCAAGCACCATTGAAAGAGAAGATTGAATTCAATATATGATTATGAGCAATAACAAATTGTTCTGGTAAAGGAAAAAAATGATTTGCTCATAGAACAGTTGAAAGTTGCAAAATAGTTAAATTACATTTTTAAGTCACACTGCAGAAAACTTTTTAAAATTGTTAACAATTTTTCAACTGACTTACTTCATTTCTTTACGTGGCAGAGCCAAATTTATAAAGCAATCAGTGGTCAAGTGAATGGAGTATCTGCTACTGAAATGGTAGACAAGGGTTCGATTCCCAGTCAGGTCAAACCAAAGACTAAAAAAATTGGTTTGATGTTCAGCATTAGAAGGGGCTTTGGAAGCCTCAACCACGTGTGGTAAACAGGTGGCAACTTGATTTGAAGACCAGCAGGTCCCTTCACTATCTTCTGGCCCAGACAACTTGGTGAATAAACATGTATCAGTAATTACAAATGTAAACAAAATAGCATCTTAGATTTTCAATTTTATAATGCTTTACAACTTATTGTTGCAATATGGCTGGATATCACCCTAAAAGCAAGTACCATGCAGTGATGACAACTGCTGTTCATTGTTTTTCAAGAGGCTTTTGAAGCATCATCTTGATCTAACTACAAAACAGGACAAACACAAATAATGATAGAATCGATTCAGGTATGTTTACAGTTCACACTGCAAATAAAGCCAGACTAGATAATTGCAGATTGCTAACCAAAAGCCATTCTACAAATAGTGTCCTGTGATAGCAATTTAAGGAAATCTTTTGTAATGGGAGTCAATTTCCTAATGCCAGAACCTGATAAAGGTTTGCAACATAAACAAATAATTCAAGATACACACAGACCCTTAAAGCTGTATTTGCTTGTCACTTTTTGGTTATATTAAAGTTCATCAAAAAAAGATTATGCTACACCAGCTGACAACTAATATTTTTTCATTTTTTGTGACACTAGGGGCCAGGCGCATAGCCAAAATCTTCAATGGGAGGGCTATTGCAGTCTCCTGCCCTCAAACTTTTGTATTTTTTTTTTGCAAAAAGAACCTACATTTAGGCCTATTTTGATAAAAATTAATGCTTTTAAAACGTAGTGTAGAATTAGCAGTGCAAAAATATGATTAAACTTGATGCTAGGGATGCTCATTCCAGAATATCGAATATGTTAGAACTGGTTCCAAAATTGAACTGGTTCCAAATTATGGAATCGGAATAGTAAAGATTTGTTAAGATGCGCTGCTTCTGCGTTGTGTTGCGATGAACATAATTGATCGCGCATTGCTCACTCAGTAACAAGCGCATACAGCCATTGCAAACATGCTGCCCTACACACGCATTGTGCAACTACGAGTAATACCGGGTGTGTATGATTGTACGGAGTACGCACACATGCGAGCAATGCATGATAATGCTTAATTAATTGCTTATTTCTCCAAAAACTCTTGCGTTTCTCTTCTTGCTCGTTTTTACAGAGAAAAAGAGAGGCTGAAAATTCATGGGTTCTTCCTCATGGCAGCAATAGGCAAGTATATCTTCTTTACCATAAAGAAAAAGCATAAAATGGTGATCGACAAGTGCCATAACAATGCATTTATGCCGCTATTGATATAGACATTACTATTGATATTAGGCAGTCGCAATATTGCGGTCAATTAGCATTTTTATTCTTTTTTGTCTGAATTCGAATGATTGTCGAACAGATCAAAATTGTCTGAAAACGATATTTTGCAATAGAATTCAATATTCTGGAAAGATTCTGGAATTCAAAAACAGATCCAAAATTATTCTAGAATATGCAGATATTCTGAAATGAACATCCCTACTTGTTGCATGAATGGGCAGAAGGTGCTCATTTGGAGGTGGTAAATCATAAAATCCTATAATTCAATAAAACTCACAAGGTGTAATCTATTTTGTCCATGCTTCATCAAGAAAGATAATTGGGGGGGTGCTAATGGAATGATATTTGAGAGAAGTAATTGGTAATTAACTAATACTAAATAGCCCCCTCTCCTGAGATTATATTTTGTGATGAAACCTATGTTCAGCAGTTTCAACCAGTGATCAAATATTGATTGCCAATATTTGGCAATTTTTCAAAACTTTTACACATTTGTGAGTGTTATTTTAAGACAAATTAGCCCCCTTAAATAAATGTTGCAAAAGATGCTTTAAATCATTTTTGAGTCCATTCCAGTGCAAAAAATAATCTCAAAAGTGATAAAAATGTAGCATTTTTCTTATTCTGCATTTTGGTAGACAAGCCAATGGGGGGGCTACGGCCTTCCTGGCTATGCTACTGCTAGATAAACAGCATTGCAGAAACATATATCCAATTTCTTTGCAAGAGGCTATTTCACCAGACACTTCTTTCTGCTTTTTTTAAATTCTGACCAAATCTTACCCAAACTCAAATCTTTATCCAAAACCCTAACTCAAACCATAATGTTAACCCTCAAAAAAGTAACTGAAAAATGTGCAGATGAAAATTCCTCGTAGTCATTTTTGTTGTATCTCCTAACTTAAAATTTTCTTGGTGAAATAATCATTTCAACTGTCCACAGTGTCCAGCTGGTCTAACAGTAACACATTTGTCTCTGGAGTGGAAGGTCTGAGATTCAAATCAGACACAGTGTTGACAAAGGCTTGCCACTGGTGCAACATTCTTTGAAAAAAGCTGTGGTCGACCCCCCATTGGCATGTCGACCAAAATGCAGAATAAAAAAACATATGTTTTTAGCACTTTTGAGACTGTTTTATGCACTGGAATGGACTAAATAATGATTTAAAACATCTTTTGAAACATGCATTCAGGGGGAGGGGGCTAATTTGTCAAAAATAAAACTCACAAATAAATGAAAACTTTGAAAAATAGCCCAAACTAAGCAATCAAATTTGATCGCTAGTGTAAAAACGCTAAACATAGATGTCATCAACAAATATACTACAAACTTAGGAATGGGGGGGGGCTATTCAGTATTAGTTCATTACCAATCATTCCTCTCAAATCTCTTTTCATTAGCCTCTCCCACCCAATTATTTTTCCCTGTAAACTGTAGACAAAATAGATTACGTCATGTGAGTTTTATTGAACTGAACGATTTTATAATTTAACAGCATCTAAGTAAGGGAACCAAAATTTTACCATTAGCCACCTCCCAAATAGCCATTTATGCAACCAGTTTAATCATGTTTGTGCTGCCAATTTCTATGCTACATTTTAAAAGCATTATTTTTTATCAAAAGAGCCCTAAAATTAAGTTAGTTTTGCAAAAAAATGCAAAAATTTTCAAGAACTGGGGGCTCTGCCCCGAGACCCCCATGTCTCTGGCAGCTAGAGGCTTTGCCCCCAGATCCCCAAACCAGCCCCCCTCATTGCAAATTTCTGGCAACGTGCCTGCCGTGTGCAACAATGCAGAGATGGACTCTGCCAACCTGCCAATTTGTTACACATTTTCGCATAATACAGTGAGTATAATGAGATATTTTTCAATATTAAAAGATGCTAGGCATATATTTTTGGTCATTTAACTGTTAAATCAGACAACCATTCATCAATCTGCCAATTCATAGTTTTGATGTTTAACCAAAAACAAATAATCCAGAGTACATTAAACAAATACTGTATTTTTGGGACTACAAGACGCACTGGATTTTAAGGCGAACACCCAAACTATTTTTAAAATTTACCTTTTTTTCACACATAAGGAGCACTAGAGTTTAAAGGGGGCCTTCATTTGAAATAGGCTATTATTTAAATAATCCGGAATATTTTTCTGAACACGTTATCGAAAGTTCCGTCCAGAAATTCCTCACCATTCTTGAGATATCCTCTAAAATCCGCTAATATTCCGCTAATCCGTGATGTCACTTGCCCGAGTTTGGCTGAGTTTGTATTGGCTGTGTAAGGTATAGAGTAGGTAGGCAACAGTTTTGAATAAAATAGGGTATAATTCACTTAATTTAGACAAGGATAAACATGTTGCCTACCTACTCTATACCTTACACAGCCCATACAAACTCAGCCAAACTCGGGCAAGTGACGTCACGGATTAGCGAAGTATTGGCGGATTTTAGAGGATATCTCAAGAACGGTGAGGAATTTCTGGACAGAACTTTCGATAACGTATTCAGAAAAATATTCCGGATTATTTAAATAATAGCCTATTTCAAATGAAGGCCCCCTTTAAGATACATAGATTTCAATTAAGGATTAAATTGCTGTAAAACACATACAAAAAAGAGAAAAATAACTAATTTATGTCACTTTATTGTTTTTTTCCAAGCATGAAGCGCACCTGAGTATAAACCGCACATATTACATTTTACCATAAAAAAGCTTTTTGGGTGCACCTTCTAGTCCAGAAAATATAGTAACCAAAACAATACTTAGATTTTGTAATTTAGATATTTTGGTGGACATGATTTCTAATGCTAAAAGAAAAACTTACAATAAATTTCAAAACCAAAAATTTAATTTTGAGCTTGGATATTAAACCAAAATTCTGAGCAAAAAGATACCTGACTACTAAAAAATAACAAACTGCTTGCTAAAACACTGTGTACAATGTGCATAGTGTTCTTTTTGCAATTATTCTTAAAAGCTTACTTTTATTGTTTCTTCAGATTCTCCAGCTGGATTTTCTTCTAATCTCTGAAGTTTTTCTTTGTACAACTGACGAAATTCCAGCATCAACTTGTGCATTTCATCAGAACGTGGATTTTCATTAAATTTGTCATCCATCATCGATAATGTTTTGAGACATAGAAGCAAACTACACTGATTAACTAGAATTGATCAATAATGTTTTGATTAGAAGCCAAGTATAGTACTAAACCTGATGAAAAAACGATAGGGACCTATGATTGTGCAATATAATCTCTTATCAGATTTTTAGCCTTTAGTGTTCATTGCACTAGAACATCAGCAATGCAATGATTAATGATACAGTATTTATGAAACATGCAAAAGGTGAGTTGTTACTCTGTACTTACATATTGTTCAACAACAATCAAAGATTTACGCAACACCAGAAGAAATTTTAATTTTACAATATATACAGCAAAACTTTCAATTATTTTTAATTAAAATCAAATCAATTTTTTTATTATCCTACTTGTACTCACAAATCACTGTATTATGCCGAAGCACATAATGAGTTTGCAGTGTACATCTCTCCACATCATTGCGACTGGGCAACATGGCTTTTTCAAGGAAATGTTGCAGCAGTGGTGAGCCATTGGCAACATAGTGTCTAATCTAATTAGCCCGAGATTCAAACGTTAGACTTCCCGCTACAGAGACAAACGTGTTACTGCTTGACCAACCTGCCAACAGACCAGTAGGCTATTTAATATGAATTTTAAAAATGGCCAAACGTCTATTTTGGATATGCTATCAGATATAAAATAATAATCCGATAGCTTATTCTAAATTGAAATAAACAGTTCAGCGTTTAGGCTGTTTACAGGTTCAGATCTTCCATTTTGATTTCCGTGAAAATGACAATTGCAGACTGTAGGCATTTCATTAAGCAGGCAACGCACTGTATCTGGAATACTCCCATACTGTCAAGTGTCATAGCCTAGTTACAGTTACTAGCTTTGCTAATGCTACTTAGTACTGATACAGGGTAATGGTACCAACTCTGATCTGAATACAGAAGTACAGAGTACCGATAAGTACTGGTATATATGCTGAGTACTTAGGCTACAAACTACGGTACCGTACAAATACAATACACTACAGTGCTTTCTTTTTCAAATTTACCCGCCAATTTTTTAAATAAACACCTTTATTTTCCTTGCTGTCGATTCTTGTCACAGCACTAAGCCTAGTCGCCTAAAAACTTGTAATATCCTAGCCTATCATTGCCACACCTCCAGCCTTGCCTCCAGCAACCTATTGAACAGCTCAGTGCATCTGTGCAAAATTTGACTCGCGGGCATTTTGGCGTCACGTTGCCATGTGTTGCGAGCATAGCGGAAAAAAATTTTTTCACTCCGTTCATGATGATAAGCAGGGTGTCGAACCGAATCTGAATCCGAACCGTAAACCCGAATGAACCGTTTCATTTTGGTGAACCCGAACCGAACCTGAACCAGCAAAACTTTACTTCAGTGAACCTGAACCAAACCTGAACCCTCAAACTTCTGCTCAAGTAAACCCAAACCGAACCTGAACTCCTAACAAAAGTAAGAATATATTTTTCCATATCCGGATGCCGCTGGCGCTGGTACACACACAATAAGAGCAGTGGTGATCATCAACAGGATTAGCAATTTCTCCTTTTTTTTTTCTGGACGAAACGAGTAACGACAGTTAAATTTTAAGTCAATGAACCCGAACCGAACCTGAACCAGTAATATTTTACTTGAGTGAACCTGAACCAAACCTGAACCGCTAAAATATTTTGAGCGGGAGCTAAACCTGAACCCGAATCGTTATTTGAAACGGTTCGACACCCTAATGATAAGAAACATCCTCTATGGAAATCTAGGAAAAATCATTTGAATTGTGATTTCTGATGAATAAATGATGATACATCAAACAATGCGCATGTATATGTTAAAGTTATTGCGAAAAGCTAAAAATGCGTTTCTAATCAACCCTGCAAAAAATCTTTTTTGGTCATTTTTGAAATAAAAATCTAAAAATCTAATTTTCTAATCAACCCTGCAAAAATCTAAAAAACATCAAAATTAACATCAAAATTAACTCTGCACATGGTATTGATGAAATTCCTTCTAAATTCGTAAAAATGTCTAACTGTATTTTATCCCCTGTACTAGCAAAATTATTCAACAAATGCATCAAACTAGAAACCTTTCCAGATTCATTTAAGATGGCATGGATCCTGTACAACATCCCGAAAAACAAAATCCCGAACGGACAAAATCCCGAACGGACAAAATCCCGAATGGACAAAATCCCGAATGGACAAAATCCCGAATTGGACAAAATCCCGAATGGACAAAATCCCGAATTGGACAAAATCCCGAACGGACAAAATCCCGAATTGGACAAAATCCCGAATGGACAAAATCCCGAATCGGACAAAATCCCGAATGGACAAAATCCCGAATTGGACAAAATCCCGAATGGACAAAATCCCGAATTGGACAAAATCCCGAATGGACAAAATCCCGAATTGGACAAAATTCCGAATGGACAAAATCCCGAATTGGACAAAATCCCGAATTGGACAAAATCCCGAATTGGACAAAATCCAGAATTGGACAAAATCCCGAATTGGACAAAATCCCGAATGGACAAAATCCCGAATTGGACAAAATCCCGAATTGGACAAAATCCCGAATGGACAAAATCCCGAATTGGACAAAATCCCGAATTGGACAAAATCCCGAATTCGACAAAGTTCAGAATGGATAAAATTCCAAATGGACAAAATCCAGAATAGAGAAAATCCCGAATTGGACAAAATCCAGAATCTAATCAATTTCAAAGATAGAGAAAGTCAGGATTGATTGTGTACTCACTGCTGGCATATAAGCACTAATAAATATAAATGATTAGTTTGCCGACAAAACTACATGTCTTTTATTTGCTTTTGTCGTAACGACTTAGAAAAAGAGCTCATATACAAAAATAGAGTGATCAAGTCAAAAAACTTTGCGGTTTTGTCGAGTTAATTAGGTGCGAAGCAGTTTATCCTGTAGCAAAGGCCTCGCACTTTTTACGTTTGACGTCAACTCTTTCAGTTTGTTGGAAAAGAAACTACAGTTGGCAGTAATTAAAATAAATTAGCGAGTTTTGTTCTAGGCAAAAATGTAAGCAATTAAGAGATGAAAAGGAAGTTGGCCCACGAACAAACTCCCTGAAAATAAAATTTTCTATGTTTCCAATATTGCTTTCTTTTTTGTCAAGAACAAAATTTAGTATGGATGTTTACAAAATCAAATATTAAATGTTTTTTGCCGTGACTAAAAGGATTTCCTTTGAATTAAACCAAAACTGGCAAAAAAGGAACAAAGTTTCGAAAATTATACTTTAGTTCAATGATTATGTGTTATGGTCATTAAATGTTTTAATGCTGATTTTTCTTTCTAAAACATCAGCAAAAACACCTGACAAACATGAATTCAAGAGGAGTGCAAAACAGTTTGATAACGAAACTTGCAATTTTGATTTTTCTTTATTTTAATTTTTTTTTAATTTTATTATATTTACAAAAATTACACGGAAGGTTTTTGGCAAAAACATTATACCCTTGTCAAAGTATCTAAATAATATAACAAATCACTGGTTTCCACCCAGAATAAAATTAATTATCACTAACTTTTGCTTACTTTTGCAGTTGTTCGAATTACAACCAACTAATTACGTCACCGCATACGATTTAATAAATGAAATAGTCCAATTAAATCTTGGATAAACAATCAAAAAAGTTTACGAACGTTGTCGCTATAAATGTATTTGAAATCTAAAGAGAAGCAGTAGCTGTCGTGATTGATTTTCAAATTACTGTCAACCCAAAATGGTGAGAACAATCAAACACTATCGAAGCAATCAAAATCAAAAACTTAGTTCCTGTAAAAAGTGTTTTGATCGCTTAGGCAGTGTTTGAACGTTCAATCACTTTTTATTTTGTTGTGACAGTAATTTGAAAAGCAAATATAACTTGTTTTCTTAAAACTTAAAATATTTATATTGACAACTTTAGTGAACTGTTTCGCCCGCTTATCCAACATCTAACTGCAGTGTTGAATTCGTTTGATCGCACGTGTTGATGTAATTTGTTTAAACGTACAGCGTACAGCATACTGTAATCAAATCAAATGTTTCGTTATACTAGCTGCATTACGCCGAAGCGTGTAACGAGGACAGACCCTCTCGTGGCCAAGGACAGAAATGGTCGAGGCCAAGGACCGAGGACACAAATTTTCTAATTTATGTTGGGTAAATTTTCCATAATTGTTGAGCGCGAAAGTGCTCAAGATAATGCATTTCGTTAAGTTTTAGATGATAATTCGAAAATAATAGTTTTTTAAAATAATAACGACTGCCATTTTG
This sequence comes from Trididemnum nubilum, assembly GCA_963965965.1. NCBI lineage: Eukaryota > Metazoa > Chordata > Ascidiacea > Aplousobranchia > Didemnidae > Trididemnum > Trididemnum nubilum. The sequence goes on along the minus strand of OZ014473.1, from coordinate 12,762,648 downwards.
AAGTTTGACACGTTAGCAGCTGATGTTGATTTCGCATCGTATCGGTATTGCAGTAATGATGCAATGGCTTTACCTGTAAATGGAAATATAGCCAGTACTTTAATAAGATGAGAGACACGTCCTCCCAACGGTAGTTAGCGTCTTCCCATTGAGATTTGGCTTCTCCTAATGGAAAATTCCGCGTCCCTCCATACATGGATAGCGAAAAATACCTTTTTTTTTTCTAATTTGCTCGGTCTTCATTCGAATTTGGTAGTCAAATATCGCGCAAAAAAACATATATCGCACAATAAAACAAATATCGCCTAATAAAATCACAGACAAAAAAATTGTCAAATAAAGCCTTTTTGCATTGGTCTTCATTTCAATTAAGCGGATAAAAATCGCACAAACTGGGGTGAAGATGTTGTTTTGTTTTTTTGGTCTTCATTCGAATTTGGCTGTGAAAAAATCGCAACAGAAAGCCATTGTTTTTTATTTTTCTTCTGATTTCGGGGCAAAATTCAAACCAAGTTGCTACGGCATTGCGAATGCATCTGGTCAGGCTGCTTAAGCGGCCCCCTCAGCGATATTTCAGTTTAAATGCGGAATATAGCTAAATTATAAACGTAGAAATTGTCAATTTTTAGGCCATAATTTCATCAGTTAATGCCTCGATGCAAACGCCCACTGATCACGGATTCCCACCTTTTTCGGAGTTTCCCAAAAGCAAACCCCATTGCTTGGTTAAACCATTTCTTTTGACGAATTTTTCAAAAAGTATTTTCTAAAAATATTGTAAAATACTGTGAATTTATGTTTTTTAAATGAATTGAGGTACCGTAACTAAAGGGTATTTTTGTAAGTTCAAAAGTTTTTGGCATTGAAAAACGGAAATTTGGGACGAGGGCAATATCCCCATGCCCCCCCCCGTTAAACAATTTTAGTGATTTTTTTGAAAAAAAGTAGCAATTTTTGGGACTTAAGAAGATTACACATTTAAACTTTCAAAACAATTTGAAAAAAAATACCATAAATGCTAAATTAGAAAAAAATTAGTTTTCTCGGAATTTCCCAACTCTGATTTTGAGCCAATCTTTTCTTTACATTTCAGTGCATTATGTCTGCCAATGAATGAGCGCGAAGGTTTCCGCAGCCAAAAGACACTTAATTTATATATAGTGTTTAATTACAAAAGATCTGAGGATCCCCGGAGGTTCGTATTAAGAAGGAAGGCATTGGAGACATTTGCCCGTGCCCCCTTCAGGAGGTCTACAATTGTCGAAATGGAAAAATTATAAACCATTAATTTTTTTCTAAAAACGCCCAATTTTTTGTGGAAGCTTGTAAAAAAATTTGTTAAGTAGTCCAAGCATTTGAACAATTCTAGTTATATTTGATTTCACACATACTGTAATTTAATAATCCTTCATGCAGCGTTTTTTTTTTTGTGATCCATTACTTTGTTATTTGGGATTCGTAGCGGTTATTTCCAACACACAAATTGTTCAGTGGACGTGGCTTTGCCCCCCTGACCGCTTGCCAGTGATTAGAGTTGATATTCTTCCTCATCTCAAAGTCGCGTGTTTTCAGAACAGGTTGGCGTTCTCAACGAGATATACTAACAAAATTACCGTAATATGTCACTGCCTTCCCTGGTAATACTATACTACATTTCATTATCACACACATACTTTCTTTTAAATTCACGCACAGAATAGGCTCGGTCATGTTTTAGCATTAGCAACTCAAAATGGTATGTGCTGACACTTGGATTCCTTATAATGGCTCTGGATGGCTTTATTGTAGTGCTTTGCAGTTTTACCGCCTGCACCAGAAGTATTAGCCAAAATAAAAACAACAATTTTCGGCAATGCGTTTTGTGTGCTTATTCTCCGATTAGAGCTTTCACACAATGCCATTTAAAATAAGTTTTAGTATGGCTTGGCTTAGTTGGTTATCACATTGTATTTTCAAGTAAGGAAAAGAAACAACGAATTGACCGACTATCAGATATGTTGTCTTTTGTTTGGTTTTTTCTTTTTAACCAATCAAAAAAGAATGCCGTCTTCGAACCTAAGATAGGACATTTTCAAGGACTTGTAGGCTTCGAGGCGAAGGCCAAACCAAGGACTTGAAAATGTGTCCTCGGGCCAAGGATGTCCTTGAGGACTCCACCTCTGGATTTGACCGTCCTGAAATTTAAACCTAAAACCTCCCGCTCCAGAGACGAACGCGTTTTCGCTTGACCAACTCGCGTCCATAAAAAAAACATATTAAAACATTTAATGACCATAACACATAATCATTGAACTAAAGTATAATTTTCGAAACTTTGTTCCTTTTTTGCCAGTTTTGGTTTAATTCAAAGGAAATCCTTTTAGTCACGGCAAAAAACATTTAATATTTGATTTTGTAAACATCCATACTAAATTTTGTTCTTGACAAAAAAGAAAGCAATATAGGAAACATAGAAAATTTTATTTTCAGGGAGTTTGTTCGTGGGCCAACTTCCTTTTCATCTCTTAATTGCTTACATTTTTGCCTAGAACAAAACTCGCTAATTTATTTTAATTACTGCCAACTGTAGTTTCTTTTCCAACAAACTGAAAGAGTTGACGTCAAACGTAAAAAGTGCGAGGCCTTTGCTACAGGATAAACTGCTTCGCACCTAATTAACTCGACAAAACCGCAAAGTTTTTTGACTTGATCACTCTATTTTTGTATATGCGCTCTTTTTCTGAGGCTACGTTTCCATGAGACCCGATATGAAAATCAGGTGCAACGAAAATTCCAGTTTAAACCGGTTTTTCATTTCACCCCGAAAGCAACGGGCATATAAATCCTGCGTTGCTATCTGTGACGTCATCATTTCGCTCAGATCGGCTTGCACTGAACAGAGATGAAAGCTGTAGCATTGATACCAGTACTAGTGGCTAATTTGCTTGCATTTTATCAATTACAAATGCAGCTGCTTTTGTATTTGTTATTAAAACTGCAAGAACAAGAAGCAGAGATCATGGTCAACCTGCAAGAAATTTGTAATTTGAAGAAAAAAAGACGGCGATTGAAAAGGTAAGTGGTAGGGCTAACCATGATTATAATGTACATATTTTTTTGAAAGTGTGAGTGTTTTTTTTAGTTTAAAATTAAAATGTTAGTAGGCTATTTTAGATTGATTTCTAAACTTGCTTGATGTACTTGCTCCGCGCCACCGTAGTGCCATAATAAATTGCCATTGGTCAAAAACCCATACGGGCTAAAATATAACTCTCAATTCCAGGCTCTGAAACCAAAAACGAGCAAAAAAGTAGTGATTGGTTTAGTCAAGCCAAGTTTTTTTCCAAACGCTCTATAAGGCTTGCGCTGGAAGGACTGTACCTTGAAGCCTGTTACAAAACACGGCATAAACTTGAGTCAAACATAAGCCTTCACATCAAGACAAAACAAAAAAACAAAAAAAAACACTCACACTCTCAGAAGAAATATGTACATTATAGGCATCACGCAGTTATCCACGGAAACGTTGAACAAATAATTATAGGCATTATACAGTTATCACAGAAACGTTTAGACATCCTACGACAATTAGTATCATTAGCGGCAATTTTTGAAAGACTTAACTCACTAAAAGCAATTTCTTCTGGGGCAACAGGGTAGCTTACATCGCTCCCCTAGACCCATTACGTGAGTACTGAGTAAGTGAGCACTAAAGAGGTTTTTGATACGAAGTAATTACAATACAATTTTCAAAGTAATATGCACAAGGACGTTTTTCAGCCCCTTTAAGAAAATCCTGGTTGGAACTTCTATTATCAGTTGGGTACAAACTAAAAAATGCAAAGTACATTTGACCAAGTAATCCAATAAACCACATTTGTCTATTCACCTGGCCAAATACACTATAGAAACTGTTTATTTTGTTCAATTTGCAGTTTTTTGTACAGCTGGCGTATTTCAGTTTCGGGTTGCTTTCAAGTCGTCTGCGTTCACACAGCCGAAATGAATATTCATTTCTGTCAAATTGACCGAAATGAAAATCGCGCGAAATTCAATTTCATTGCGCTGCGCGCATGTGAACACTTCCATTGTTTGCCAGCTTAACCGATACGAGTTTTTTTGCTTGCGGGCGAAATGAAGTCTCATGTAAACGTAGCCTGAGTCGCCACGACAAAAGCAAATAAAAGACATGTAGTTTTGTCGGCAAACTAATCATTTATATTTATTAGTGCTTATATGCCAAAACTGAGTACTAGAGCAAGTTTTTGTTGCACTAAAAAAATTGAAAAAAATGCATATATTTATAGCAAAAGTTGCATTTATTCACAAACATTAAAAAGCCAAATATTTGCCAACATTTCTTGGGGAGAAATGACGATCTTTTGCCAACAGTTTGCAAAGCATGCTAAAACTTCGCTCCACAGAGCACGAAGTTGTTAGCCAACTCTTGCGTCATAAATAACATTGAGACGCAGATATCCGTCACATAGCTCTTTGTTATGCAAATCAAAGACAATAGAACCATAGTAGTCTATGATAGAACAGTACTGAAATAGTTTTATAGCACGATTTGTAAATCACACAAACATTTTGCGCCATACTTAATAAAAATTGTTAAAAATTGCATGTAAAAAAAAAAAAAACTTGCTAAAAGTTGCAATATGAAATTCCTAAAAACAGCTTAGAACATTGTACTACATAAATTCTTGGTATTTAGAAAGCTGTCAGAAGCTGTAAAAAAAAGTTGCAAAAACTTGCCCAAGGTTGTGAGTACACTATTAATCCTAACTTTCTCTATCTTTGAAATTGGTTAGATTCTGGATTTTTCTGGAACTGGATTTTTTCCATTCGGGATTTTGTCCAATTCTGGATTTTGTCCAATTCGGGATTTTGTCTATTCGGGATTTTGTCCAATTCGGGATTTTGTCTATTCGGGATTTTGTCCAATTCGGGATTTTGTCCATTCGGGATTTTGTCCATTCGGGATTTTGTCCATTCGGGATTTTGTCCAATTCGGGATTTTGTCCATTCGGGATTTTGTCTAATTCGGGATTTTGTCCATTCGGGATTTTGTCCATTCGGGATTTTGTCCATTCGGGATTTTGTCCATTCGGGATTTTGTCCATTCGGGATTTTGTCCAATTCGGGATTTTGTCCATTCGGGATTTTATCCAATTCTGGATTTTGTCCATTCGGGATTTTGTCCAATTCGGGATTTTGTCCATTCGGGATTTTGTCCATTCGGGATTTTGTCCAATTCGGGATTTTGTCTATTCTGGATTTTGTCCAATTCGGGATTTTGTCCATTCGGTATTTTGTCCAATTCGGGATTTTGTCCATTCGGGATTTTGTCCAATTCGGGATTTTGTCCATTCTGGATTTTGTCCATTCGGGATTTTGTCCAATTCGGGATTTTGTCCAATTCGGGATTTTGTCCATTCGGGATTTTGTCCAATGCGGGATTTTGTCCATTCGAGATTTTGTCCGATTCGGGATTTTGTCCATTCGGGAATTTGTCCAATTCGGGATTTTGTCCATTCGGGATTTTGTCCAATTCGGGATTTTGTCCATTCGGGATTTTGTCCGATTCGGGATTTTGTCCGTTCTGGATTTTGTCCCATTCGGGATTTTGTCCAATTCGGGATTTTGTCCATTCGGGATTTTGTCCGTTCTGGATTTCGTCCAGTTCGGGATTTTGTCCATTCTGGATTTTGTCCAATTCGGGATTTTGTCCATTTGGGATTTTGTCCAATTCGGGATTTTGTCCATTCGGAATTTTGTCCAATTCGGGATTTTGTCCATTCGGGATTTCGTCCAATTCGGGATTTTGTACTTCTGGATTTTGTCCAATTCGGGATTTTGTCCATTCGGGATTTTGTCCGTAAACGAAGATGGCATATGTTGTTCCTATAGCCAAAGTTTCATCCCCCAAATCACTGGGCGATTTTCGGCCTATTTCGCTCCTCTGTGTTTTCTCAAAAGTGTTTGAAAAAATCATTGAAACGAATATGACAAAATTTGTGAACAAAAATAATAACACCTTCGCAGTTTGGTTTCAGAGAAAAAAGCTCCACTGATCTAGCTATTACAACATTTTATGACAAATTACTAAATAATATCAATGATGGCAAAATTACATGTTCTATCTTTCTTGATTTAAAGAAAGCCTTTGATTCGGTAGATATCACCATTTTATTAAAAAAACTTTACCATTATGGATATCGAGGCCCTGCATTCAATCTACTGAAATCCTATCTTACAGATCGTAAAATCTGCAAAAAGTGGGGTGCAACATATCCAAATTGTGTAACATAGAGCATGGAGTTCCGCAAGGTTCGGTATTTGGCCCACTATTATTCTCACTATATGTCAACGACCTGCCCAATGTTTCTAATTTTGAAACTACACTATTTGCAGATGATACCAACTTACATACTGTATTTCTTATAACAACATCAAAATTCTACAATCTGTGGTGACAAATGAAATAAAACAATTGACACTTGGATCAAACTCAACAAATTAACCATCAACTACAAAAAAAGCTGCTATATGCTTGTTGGTAAAAAACGTACAAAACTGACGAATTTCAGACTGTATATTGATCGTTACCCAATCGAATTTAAAAATAGCATTAAGTATCTTGGAATTCACTTAGATAGGGAATTATCTTGGAAAAATCACATTGACTATCTCGCTAAAAAGCTTTCTAAAGTTTGCGGAATGATCTATAAATTACGTCACTACGTTCCCTTATCAACTCTTCGAATAGTTTATTATAGCATGTTTCACTCACATATTCAATACTCTTTATTAAATTGGGGTAGAGCTGCCAAAAGCCATTTTCACAAACTTTCAATTCTGCAAAACAAAATTTTAAGAGCCTGTCTTTTTTGTTCCCGTCGTTATGAAACAAATTTATTATATTCTAGGTTTAGAGTTTTGAAGCTTGATGACATGATCAAAATGGAATTCGCTAAATTTATTTTTAAAGGCGGTAAATCATCCAGCCAATTCCAGTGGTTTGCAATAGCTAAAATTGAACGATAATTTTTGATATTTTTTGTTTTAATTTTAGGACTGCGGTTGCAAAGATATTCAACAAATACAAAAAGATGTCCCCTCGAAAAAAGTTTTTGGAAACTCTGAGTTTTGTTCTTCCCGCCAAAACCACAGTAGGCCTAATGGTTTAAAGAACTGTGGTAGGCCTAATAGTTTAGATATAGTTTATTTCCAAATAGTTTAGTAGGCCTAACTATCTCTAAACTATTAGGCCTAATAGCTTGGAGATAGTTAGGCCTAATAGTTTAATAAGAATACAGTAGGCCTAATAGTTTAGAGAACTGTGGTTTTGGCGGGAAGATCAAAACTCAGAGTTTCCAAAAACTTTTTTCGGGGGGACATCTTTTTGTATTAGTTGAATGTCTTTGCAAACGCAACCCCAAAATCATAACAAAAAATATCAGAAATTATAGTTCAATTTTAGCTATTGTAAACCACCTGAAATGGGTGGATGATTCACCGCCTTTAAGTACAGCAATAACATGTTACCAAATTCTTTCAACAACTATTTCATCAAACTCGAAAACATACATAACTACAATACTAGACAAAAAAGTAAAAATGAGTACTTTCAAACTTCTTTCTGTACTGAAACAGGGAAAAAAACGTTGCAATATCTCGGTTTGAATGAATGGAAAAGTATTCCGCAAGAATATCACCAATGTTTATTTGCAAAATTTAAAAAATTTTGTAAAAATAAGCTATTAAACAATTACAATTAATGTGCTTAACTACAAGAAATATCAGGCCGTCACTTTTGTGTTATTGTTAATTTTTTATCGTTATTTATGTATTTTCTTTTGTGTCTGCAGTACTTTCTATTTTTGTGTCACTATTCATCAGAGGTGGAGTCGAGGACATAAGGCTCGAGGCCAAGGCCAAGGACACAAAATAAATCCCAGGCCAAGGCCAAGGACAGCCTTTCCGAGGACAGACACTCTCGAGGCCAAGAACAGGAATGCTCGAGACCAAGGCCAAGGACCAAGGACACAAGCGCAAGTGCTCTCCAAAAAAAAAAGCAGGCGATCTCCAAAAAAAAAAAAGGTCTTCACAAAAATTTTTTAGGCGATCTCCAAAAAAAGAAAAAAAAAAGGTCTTCTCAAAAATTTTTCAAGCGATCTCCACAAAAAAACCTTTTCCAAAAGATTTTTCAAGCGCTTCACAAAATTTTAACAATTCAAAAAATACTGCTGTCCTCGAGCCGAGGACAGGCCAATTTTCGAGGACTTGAGGCCTCGAGGCCAAGGACTTCAAAATCTGTCCTCGAGGACGTCCTCGAGGCCAAGGACGTCCTCGAGGACTCCACCTCTGCTATTCATACAGTCCCTCTATTTTAACTAATTGTTTTCTTTTAAATTACTGAAGTAGCATTCGGTAATTTGCACGTATAGTTTCGAGCAGAAATATGATTGCTGTTGTAGTTACTACAATCATAACTTATACAGTAACCTTCGGCTATTATTTTTTCTTCACTGCTTTTAACTGCCATAAAGTGATATACGTAGGCCTATCAAACTGGTTAAAAAAGTAATATTTTAAAAATATGGATTGCATTTTTTACATTTTTAATTATTTTCGACAAAAGAAAAAACAAAAAAACGACGTGGTGTTGATATTGCATATTTGGGTTAATGCTGTAGAGTGTCTGTGAATATCCAGAAATTTATATTCAAATTCGTACAGTGCTTGTGCTTTAGATCCTCATATTCTTCTTTCTAAAGTCTGCAATGCATAATTTGACTATGGTATGGCCAAGATATTTATTTTATTCCATACCTTATCTATGATTGTGTGAAAATTTTTTTTTTTTTTTAGCGTAACTTCAGAGTTCGAGCTTGGGCCACTTGAGCTAAGGGTCTTTTTAAGGCGTAAAATGTTGAAATTCTGGAAATCTGGAGAAATTGGTGGTCCTAATTTTGGGTCATGTTTTTCAAAAGGTTGATGGCATTCAGATTTGCTTGATGTAATATGAACATTCATCTACTGCGTTAGTATGTAATCGATTTGGAAGCTGAGTCAATGTGTGCTTAGGTTTGTTTTGTTATATCAATTAGTTTTCTTGTACACGATTGAATTTAAACGAACTGAACAACGCATTGTTGAGGCTTTTTGATTGTTTGCTTGTAACTGCAATCATTGTCTTGATTATTCAATTGTTATTCGAGTAAATAGTGTTAAAAAATTTGTTTTTTTTTTTACCATATACAGTGTTGCCAAAATTGTTTCTTCAGATTATTACTTAGTTTTATTTCTGTCAATCCAAAATACAAGAATTTAATTCAGTCTTTTTTTAATGTTATTGCTGTATAAGAATATGACTTTAAACTAAATTATGACTGACTTGCCTTCTTTGATACAAAACAAGTTGAGCTTTTGACAATGTTCAATTTATAAGTAATTCAATTTTTTAATCAAGCAAAAGTCAGTTTGTTTTTTTTTGTGTGTGTGTGTGTGTATTTTTTTTCCTAAATATTTACTGCAAAGCTGGCAGCACAGTTATTGTTACCTGTAACATTTTTAATGATATTTTGAGTTTTTTATTTTCAATGACAAGCTTAAGTTTATGCCTGTAACTGTTAAGTATTGCTAATAGGTGCAGTTGACCTAGATGACCGCATGGTCTTATCGCTGTTTCCTGCCTGCGTACTTTTAAGCGTATGGTGAAATAAACTTGACTTTTTGCTGGTTGCAGCACTACTGCTCTTCCTGTAAAAATAACTCTTTAGCATTATCACCAGGCCAAATATCTATTTCTTACGGCATTTAATTAAACGAATCGTACTCGCTAAACTTCAAATTCTTACGCACGCCAATGAGACAGTGCCACAACTAGAGCGTTGTCCTAGGGGGGGGCAAATTTTGTTGCAGGTGGGGCCAAAAGATTGAGCTAGTTGGTGCTGGTCTCTGAAAACCAAAATAAACAAAAAAAGGTAATCACGCAGAATTGGTCTGCTTAAGTTCAAGTTCTCTGCTGATCTCAAAAAAAAAAAAAAAAAAGGGGGGGCATCGCACCGAATTGATCTGCTTAAAGGCGGTGAATCATCCAGCCAATTCCGATGGTTTACAATAGCTAAAATTGAACTATAATTTTTGATATTTTTTGTTTTGATTTTGGGGCTGCGTTTGCAAAGATATTCAACAAATACAAAAAGATGTCCCCCCGAAAAAAGTTTTTGGAAACTCTGGGTTTTGATCTTCCCGCCAAAACCACAGTTCTCTAAACTATTAGGCCTAGCCTACTGTAATGTTATTAAACTATTAGGCCTAACTATCTCTAAAACTATTAGGCCTAATAGTTTAGAGATAGTTAGGCCTAAACTATTTAGAAATAAACTAACTCTAAACTATTAGGCCTACCACAGTTCTTTAAACCATTAGGCCTACTGTGGTTTTGGCGAGAAAATCAAAACTCAGAGTTTCCAAAAACTTTTTTCGGGGGGACATCTTTTTGTATTTGTTGAATATCTTAGCAACCGCAATCCCAAAATTATAACAAAAAATATAGTTCAATTTTAGCTATTGTAAACAGGGTGTCGAACCGAACCGTAAACCCGAATGAACCGTTTCATTTTGGTGAACCCGAACCGAACCTGAACCAGCAAAATTTTACTTCAGTGAACCTGAACCAAACCTGAACCCTCAAAATTCTGCTCAAGTGAACCCAAACCGAACCTGAACCTCTAACAAAAGTAAGAATATATTTTTCCATATCCGGATGCTGCTGGCGCTGGTACACGCACAATAAGAGCAGTGGTGATCATCAACAGGATTAGCAATTTCTCCTTTTTTTTTCTGGACGAAACGAGTAACGACAGTTAAATTTTAAGTCAATGAACCCGAACCGAACCTGAACCAGTAATATTTTACTTGAGTGAACCTGAACCAAACCTGAACCTCGAAAATGGTGCTCAAGTGAACCCGAACCAAACCTGAACCGCTAAAATATTTTGAGCAGGAGCTAAACCCGAACCGTTATTTGAAACGGTTTGACACCCTGATTGTAAACCACTGGAATTGGCTGAATGATTCACCGCCTTTAAGTTCAAGCAGGATCTATTTGGTTCAAGTCCTCTGCTAACCTAAAAAAAAGTCATCGCGCCAAGTAGGCCTACTTAATTTTTTGCGAGTTCTCTGTTGGTCCCAACAAAACAAAAGCCACCATCTTGAAACTGCCGAGAGAGAAAGAGCAGTTTGGGGGGCGTGCTGGCAGGTTTGCGGGGGTCAAATTTTTGTTTGCGGGGGGCGCCAACCCCTTCCCCCCTAGTTGCGGCCCTGCAATGAGACATCTTTTTGTGTTGTTCTATTTATGTCTTTCACGAGATACTGCTCGAAATCGGTTTAATTGAAGAAATGAGAACTACTTGAGGTAATAAAGAGGTGCCCCAAACCAGGCGCGTAGCCAGGATTTGGAAAAGGGAGGGGGCTATTTTGAAAGAGTGAGAAAAGTGCAAACGACCTTGACCCGAATTTTCATTGGTCTTGAATCAGTTTTACACGATTTGTCCGAAAATTGAGACGAAATTTCTCGGAAATTCAAGGTTTTTTTCTGCCCAAGATCAGGTGGTCTCCAAAAAAAAAGGTCTTCACCGAAATTCAGACTGATTTTCCGGCCAAAATCCGAAATTCAAAGATTTTTTCCGCCCAGAATCATGTGGCCTCCAAAAAAAAAAAAAAAAGAAAAAAAAGGTCTTCACCGAAATTGAGACTGATTTTCCGGCCGAATTCGGAATTTCAAACGTTTGTGGGGGGGCTGTTCTTCTATGGGGAGGCTATTTTCAATTTTTAACTAAAAATCGGCCTCAAAAGCACCAAAAACATGCGATTTTGCATACTTCACAAGCCGATGGGGGGCTCGAGCCCCCCCCTGGCTAAGCTACTGCCCCAAACCTTTTTCCTCAATTCTCCTTATTCGCGAAAATACCTTTAATGCGTTTGACTCAGCACCATTGGCAACCCTGCATTTCGCAATTCTGTAGCATCACAAAAGGCGTACTGTAGAGTGTAGACCACTATACTGATAGGCTGGGTCTACAGTACCGATCAGTGGTCGAGTGGATAGAGCGTCTGCTACTGAAGCGGTAGACTCGGGTTCGATTCCCGGTCGGGTCAAACCAAAGACTATAAAAATTGGTATTCACAGCTTTCCTGCTTGACGTTCAGCAATCTAAGGTGGGCAGGTGGCAGCTTGACGCGAAGACCGGTGGGCAGGTGGCAGCTTGACGCAAAGAGTAGACAGATGGGCAGGTGGCAGCTTGACGCGAAGAATGGTAGACAGGTGGGCAGGTGGCAGCTTGACGCGAAGACCGAAAGGTCACTTCGCTGTCTCCTGGCCAAGGCAACTTGGTGAATAAAATGTAATTACAATTACAAAAAAAAAAAATTACAATTACAGGTTCCAGCAGTAGACAAATTTTCAGATTTGGTTATAGGCAGTTCTTAAATTGTAAAATTTTGCATGGGGGGACGCTTTTGCAGCCTTGACTGAACCTTAGTGAAGATTACATAATTCCGTCGACGAAATTGAATGAAAACCAAAAAAGTCTTCGCCGAGAGTCCAAAAACTGATGTGTTTTTTCGCCGGAAATTAGGCGAAGACCAAAAAGAAGGTCTTCGCCGAAAACTGAAGTTGTTTTCGCCGAAAATTAGGTGAAGACCAAAAAAAAAAAGGTCTTCCCCGAAACCTGAAGTGTTTTTTCTTCTGAATCACTATTCCCGCGGAATTTGGTGCTATATTCAACCGTACTTTGTAGGTTGAACATTGCACTTTGAATTTTTCCTCTCATCAACCAGCGCTCAAATCTCGATGGGAGGACGCTCAAGCTCGATGGGGGGACGCGTTCCCCCTACAATTTAAGAACTGTTTATAGGCTACGATAGAATGAAACGAAGTAATACTGACTAGATGCAATGGATGTTGCCTATATCTTTCGGTTGCACATTATTTTGCTAATTTTAATATGACTCACCTAATTTCATCCAAATGAGTTCGTTATTACCATCCTTTAACTTTTTCGCTCTCTATTTACGTTTCAACGCTAATTGAACCACCTCTATCACAGCTAAGCTAAAATATGCTGACGAATTGCTTACGCTTAAAGTGCACAGCTTGCAATTAGCAACCATACAATTCTGTTACACATACTAATTGCGAGTAAATATGCACTAACAAATAAATTACTTAAATTCGGACGAGAAAAACGCACACACCAGCATAAACATCGAAACAAGTTTAATTTAGTCCGATATTGTTAGTTTAATGTCAACTTAATTCAGTTTAACGTCTTTTTTTCTGCACCAAATAAACAAAGTAAAACATGCATTGTGCAATGCCCAACGCCACAACATGTTGAAATGCTGCAAAACATTAAGTTTCGGTCTTGATCGAATCCTATACTCGAACAAAATCGGCAATGCCAACAATGAACAGAAACTGGCCAAACGTTTCTTTGAATAGTATTTTACAGTGAAATGAACACTTTAATTTCAAACAGTAAAACAGATCCGATATCAGTATTCAGTATCATGCACAAATAAGAAAATCGAGCAACCGTATTAAAAAATTAGGGTACTTTTTGAAGTAATATTGTACAGCTACACTCTTCTTTCTGGTAAGAACCGGCTAAATTTTGAGTTAAGGTTGGCTGATCTTAGATCTTCAAAAATTTTCAACCTCATTTGTTCTCACTAAGGAAGTGCATTTCTCTAAAACTGTAAAGTGAAAGAGCATTTTTTGTCAATCGCCAAAGCTGGTTATTTCGCTAACATACGAAACTGTATAGCGGAGATTAAAATTTGACCGGTGTTCTTAATATTTTTTCACGGCAAAGCAGGCATTTTTCAATTTGTTTATAAATTTTGAGCAAAAAAAAACAAAAAAAAACAAGACCCCATATTCTTATAAAAAGAGTGCATTTTGGCGCTTACTTCAAATTATTATCACAGTTTTTGAAAACAAAGATTACGAAAGTCCCAAATAGCTGGATTGGTAAAAACGCAAATCACATAAAATTTACAAGTTACAAAGTAGTACTAGTAATGCAGTAAAATTCGTTATATTTTGAAAGATTTTACTTCTCGTAGCACATTTGAAAAAAACAGTGCGGCTAATTGGTATAACTAAAAAGTCAAACACAAAAACAAGCTAATAACGCTTTATCTTACTGGGAAGTAGAAAGAAAAATTAATTTGTAGATCCAAATTCTTTTTTCGTTTCAAAAACATCACTGTTGTTAGTCTCTGCTACTTTTCAATGAATTGCAGGTGCTGTATCAAAAAAATTTTCTTGATCACAACCTTTGAGCGTTAAAGTAAATTATTAACAGGCTATTTTTCGCATTTAATTTTCTGTTTATTTATATCAAACGCGGTTTTCCTACCAAAGTTCAAAATTAGGCTTTAATTTCCAACGTCACGTTACGTCTGGCAAACGTTTGCACATAGTCACTATACTCAAGAGACATTCAAGATACTTATTTCACATTCACAGTGAAAAAACGCTTAATCAGCGACTAAATATTCGTTTTAGCACATTGCTGAAAAATCGGAGCGGCATATTTATGAATTCACAATAATTGACACGAAACTTGTCGAGAAATCAATATTTTGAAGCTTCACAAAAATTTGCATATGAATAGCACCGGACTGAGATTTCACTAGAGGGGTTCAGAAAAACGTTATTTTGGTACCGAAAACCACGTTAGCACGCAGTAAACAACTGAAAAAGAAGCTTCGTTTATTTAAGCGAATGAACTAAGCACTCTGCGTCTATGTAACCGCATTAACGCTAAGTACCCTTTGGGTTCTGTTGACAATCTTTTCGTGAGGCTAGGTCACCACAAGAGGTAGACTGTGCTTGGTTTCGACGGAAAATATGCTTAAAAGCTTTGCCAAAGACACAACGACCCAATACAAGGGAATCGAACCAGAAGTTAACAACGTTTCGATCATTACTAAGCTATCATAGCCAGAGCAAGAAGCTGATACATATGGGAGGGCGAATATTGATTTTTCAGAGCATTTTTGGTCCAATATAATTAGTTAAAATCTAAATAGATATTAGTGTTTCCGCATTTTCAGAAAACTTTTCTACTTTTGATTTTCTTTTTGGATAAAGTAAATAAACTATTTCTACCGAACATTTAGTACGAGTTAAAATTATTTCTTTCCAGCCAAAATACTAGTGAACGAATATGCTCAACACGTACTGGTGTTTCGAATCAATGTCGCAGTAAGACATTTTATTGTCTTCAAACATTAACAGTAAAAACTGTTCGCCCAAGTTGAAGTTTCTTTCGTTTGATGTTTGTAGCGCAGTTTGCGTAGTCTAAATGCATTTGTTATCTCATGGAAATTCCAAAGCAAAAATTACTCTAGTAACATAAACGCAGTAACACAGAAATTGCAACACCACCACTATAAACCTAAATTCAAAACACATACAAATGATACGTAATAACACACAACACCAAAAAAGGGATCACAGCTGCACCGTAACGTTTCCAAGGAGCTTAATCCTTTAATGCTGCTTAAAATTCGTTGTTGAATTTTAGGCCGGGTCAAAGCGTATCATAAAAGCTTAATCTTACTGGTATGCCTATTAGTTATGGAAATAAAATTTGTACGCTAATGAAGCAGTATGCCAAGGCCTTGGGCGGAATATCTGGAATCGTAGTATACAAAATCTTAATATTCAGCTGGGCGCGATAAGTTGCAGTTGATTAAAATCAACGAAGAATATTCTTATGATTTAATGCCACGAATAAACTAAGACTTCAATGACAGTAAGAACGTGACACTGCAACAAGGAGTTTGAAAAAACATACCGTACAAGTTGTCTGCCTAATGCAAACACAGAAGGCAATTCCCAGCGGATATGAGCATAATGTTTAAAAAATAAATTGCTGGAAAAACGTGATGTCACAAATGCCAGTCACTTAAAACTTTGAAATTTGTTGCCAAGCCCTAGCAAACTTAATTGGATAGCAAACTTCGCTATCGCCTACGAAAAATCGGTAAGTCACAACGTATGAGAGTACACTCTACAAGCTTAAACAGAATACAAGTCCTTACAGACAGATTCTGCAGCCAACAAAGGTGGCGAATCGTAAGCAGCATTCTATCCATTTTGACCGACTCTAGAACGGAGTACCACGCTTTCCGTTTAATACAAAAGCTCATTTACCTGATCAGTGGTCAAGTGGTTCGAGCATCTGCTACTGAAACGGTATACTTGGGTTCGATGCCCCACATAACCAAACCAAAACTAAGAAAATTGATATCCACAGCTCCCTGCTTGATGATCAATGTTAAAAGACCGAGTGTGCCTCAACTGACTCAACCATGTGAGGAAGAACGAACACTGGGCAGATGGCAGCTTGACAGCAAGACCGACAGGTTCTTTTGATATCTACCGAGCGAGGCAACTCAATAAATAAACGCTTAATTAAAATTACATTCACCTAATTATCTTTGCTTTCCGAAATCTTATCATTAACAACATTACTTTAAACTTAAAGGAAAAAAATCCTAAGAACTGATCAGTGATTACCTAGAAGTAATAAAATTTAGTGACAAAAGAATTACTGTTGACGCAACAAGATGACTGCAGGGGTGCAGAGAATTAAAACATTATTACATAAATAAAGTGAACATTCATTAAAATAACCTATCACACGTTCACAATCTAAATCTATAAAATATACGGAATAAAAATTTTTCGGTTTTTAGGATAGTTGTCAAATTTCTTTAAATACCAGTTATGGTGAGAATAACTCTTTGCAGACAAATAGCAGACGCCAAAAAGAGCAAAAGCCAATCCCTGCAATGACCAGCATGCTAGGGCCCAGCCAACCCATTCTACTGTCTCACCCCACAAATTGGCCGCAGCAATGTATTCAAACATGCCACCACGCGGAATTTTGTAACCTGTGCTCCCATCATTTCGTAAATTACGCAGTATAGCATCACTCTGATTGTTGGTGTAAAATCCAAAGCAAAAGAGTAGCATTCCGATCACAAAATTCCACTCCAGGATATACTCAGGACGATAATCAGCAAAATATAACAAAAACACAGCCTAAAAATAATACTAGTTTAAAGTAAATTCTACATTGGGAAAATTTATAAGCTTTCACTGAGATAAAAATCACAAAAAAATTCCAACAAAAAAACAAATAAGTTTTCAATAGCATAATAAGAAATAATGCAAATGGCTAGCAATCACATTTTTTTATGCAAAATTCAGAAATCAGCTGAGAAGCATGTACTATGAGTTTTACAAAAATTGAACTAAGTTTCGATGCCCATTTGAAACATTCACCATAACTATATGTATACAAAACTGGGTTCAATGTAATCTTTCTGCGACACAAAATCTTTACAGCCATAATGATCAAGTGGCCTCAGAAAAAATATGCAGCTGCAATTGAATCAGTAGACCTAAGCTCAGTTCTTACTACAGTCAAGCCAAAGATTTCATGACTTTCTGTTTGAAGTTCACTGCAAAAAAACTGCTGAAATTTTTAAGAGTTTGACTTAAACACCAAAGCCGTCCTAGCTATCTACTGGCAAAAGCATTGGATAAATACATGAGCAATCTACCCTACCTGCATGTAACCATTCCAAATGCAAAATGTGCAAGCCATAAGAAATACCAACAATGGAGTTGGCTTGCCACCTTTGATCTTCAAAGGATAAATACAAGATCGATTTGTATAATGAATTACAAATGCACTAAAAAGAATTAACGCAGGCAATGGCACTTGGGAAGTGTCACATGTCAAATACAAATACATTGGTATCACAAGAGCAGGAATTTCCTAAAAGAAATCATATGATTAGCCTAAGCAGCATTTAGTCAAATTAATACAAAAATATATTTAACTTAAATATTAAATGTATAAGCAGTGATGTTATGGTACATAAAATTGTATTTTGTACATACACCACAAAATTGAAAAAATGGGACTTTGATAAACGTAGGGTTACAGCTGTTCCCTCATAGAATTGAAAGTCTGCTTTGCCAAAAATGGAAAATCAAAACTGAGACGACTGAAGTTCAAGCAGAATGCTAAGCTGCAGAAAAAATTAAATCTATCATTCAGATTAGATAGTCGAAGACAGCGTCAAACACATTCATTAATTCAAAAACAATCAATTTATCGTACAGTCTAGGAAAAGCTCCCAAAAATTCAAGAAAAATTAGTTTAGTGGGATTTCAGTACCTGATACCACCAACAGTACAGATCACTAAACTTATGAACTTTAAAGTAAAATATTTCACTTTCCACTACAAATCATTGTTGAAGAAATTTTAATGTAAGGAATATGTCAACAAAATGTTATTTTTAAGGTTCTGCCTGCAAATTTATTCTGACAGTATTATCAAACAAGTTATATTTCTGGTTCAAAATTCTTCTAAGCCTTACTTGTAAAAACCATGCCACTTTTGCATTAACAGGTATTCCCCAAGCTGATGATGTAAAACGTCCATAAGGAACATCAGTTCCAGAAACAATAATCAAATGAATGATTGGAGAAATACCAATTAATATTCCAGCTAATAAATTGATACGCTTCAATTCATCTTCACCAAAAACCATTATATTATATAAACTCAGTATATACATACTAGGATTGGTGACATTGTTTGAACCCATTTTGTTCCTAACCCTAAACAGTTCAATTTCATAAAAGCTTTACAAAAGCAGCTAAAAAAGAAAGGTAGCAGAAATGAGGAAATCTGGCTTCCAAAGTTTCAACAGAATGCAATCCTGAAATCAATCTTTAAATGGTTGCCACTGCCAGTGATCTCTTCACAAAGTAATTTTAAAGCAGACAGCATTCTGCCAGTGCTTAAATCTAAAATTCAAACAAAATATCTGGCAATTGAAACAGCACTACCAGACTACTGCTCTATCAGACTATTAAACAATTGGTTGAGAAGGACATTTATATGACTATTTTGCTATCCCCAGAGCTGTCTTGCCCTAACTTTCACTTTGTGGTGAAATTACTATGGCAAAATCACTTTGTTACTGTTAGTGTAAAACGAGATCACTGGCAACACTCTAAAACCACCACTTACCAGTAACCTGGTAACTTCAGTAAGTCTCCCAGGCTCCAGTGTCCAAAGTTTAACTGCAAAGCTGATCTGGGATATGCAGATAAGCTTACTCAACAGGTTACATTAAAAACCTGAGCCATCCTATGTTAAATTTTTCGGAATACTGTAGCCTAGCTCTGAGCTATTCAAAATAAATATCAACACAACAGGCTGACAGGTAAAACTGTTAAAATAACTAATTTTTTTTACTAGGTACTGCTCAGACTGCCAAGGTTTGAGTTTTGTTAAATATTGAGGCTCATCAACCAGTCAACTAGGCTGGTTCTAATAACTAAATTGAAAATTAAAAACTAACCAGATTTGATGAAATTGATACCACACTTCAGACTTTTATTCATCACTGATCTGAGACAGTAGTAGTAGTCTTTTATTGCCAAGCAACAGGAAATGCATAAATCGCAAATTCAGCAAACATTAAAAGACAAGACTTAGCACGACAAGAAGGAGCAAAAGACCAAAATAAAAACGTAGCTTAATTAAGCAACATGGTTGCCAAGTCTGCTACTCCTCTTAGAAATAGTACAAAATTCGGCTGTAGGATTTCGACACTAACAAAAAATTTTATTTTTGATTTTGGTAATTAAAAAAATTGAAAAAAATTGGTAAAAAAAGAAAGGAAAAAAAGAAAAAGAAAAACATGCACACACAGATTGGCCTGCATTATGATATCCATTGCATTGTAATGCAATGTAATATCCAAAATTGGTAAAAAAAAGAAAGGGAAAAAAAGAAAAAGAAAAACACACACACATAGATTGGCCTGCATTGTGATATCCATGCAATAAATAATGGTTTTGCTTATAAACAGGTATGGGATTTCAAAAAGTAAAGCTTTAGTAACTTTGATGATGCTTTGCCACTGGAAGTTGAAACTATATCTCTTATATGTCTTGGTAAACTATTCCAAATTTTAACACCAAAAATTTGAAACGATTGATTAGTTTTTGCCAAAGATGTTCTTTGCACAGAAACATTTTTGAAAGAAGCACTTAGGGTCAAGTACGTATGGATATAGCACTATGTCTAAAATCATTATTTGATTGCCACAAAATACAGGCAATTTATTTGAATTGACTTTGGCCACCAATTTGGCAACTTATAATTAGTAAATTCTATCAATATTTAGGACCAGGGCATAGTATGGAATGAAAGACGACTTGCCATATCTTATACTGGCAATTTTCTTCCATTCCAAACCAAAAATTTTCCATTCCATGCTACAATTTTTTTCCATATTCCATTCCACACTTCCCTACCAAGGTAAGTTTAGACCGGAAGCTAAGCGTAATTTGCATAGGTGGGCAAGTTAATGCAAAACGTTAGCTTCGTTAACCACTAGTTCTTTAACAAACTTCACACCTCCGTTAACCTTAAACCGTTATTTTCAGCTTTAATTAACAGAAGTTATTAAAGTCTGTTAATTTGTTAACATTTTGCGTGTAATTTACTATTCGTTTTATTCACTCGCTTGTAGAACACGTATTGACGCTGTTGAGCAGTTTGTAAGGGAATATTTATTGCTATGGTGTTCTTTTTGTGTTTTGGAAGTTACATTTTACAGTTTAATCTAGTTTCAAAATAAGAATAAGTTAAAATGCACTAACAAAGCTGCGATCGGAAAACCTTTGGAAACTGTGAACAGCAATAATTATTAGACTTATAAAGCTGCAGGTTATTATTTGCCGCAAAAAAAGAGCCCTTTTCTTACTCTCTTCTATAAAACTTGCGCTAATACACAACAAGCGTTACCAGTGCAAACTGGTTTGTACTGGTACGATGAATAAATGGAGCAAGAAAATAACGATTCAAACCTTAACGGAAGTCAACAGAACTTAACGGAAGTTACTTTAGTCCATTAATAGAACTTAACGGAAGTTAATTTAGTCCGTTAACATGAAAAAACTTTTTAACGAATTAACAAGTTAATGAAAAAGTTAGCTTCGTTATTAATGGATTAACGATTAACGAACTTGTGCCCACCTATGGTAATTTGAATTGTAATTTTGCAACATTAAGGGTACCTTTGCAAGTAGTCGCTCACAAAGATATGCATTGTGGTACAATGCGTAACCAAACTGCCTAAAACATTTTACAAAAATACAAAAAAAATGTGAAACGAAAAAAACAACAAAAAAGTAAGCACAATCAAGGATAGAAAAGTAAATACAAATCTTTGTTGCAAGGGAAGAAAAAGGTTTGTCACTTGGCAAATTCAGTGCCGTCACTACGGGGAGCCATGCACCCCCCAATTTGGCTTACTAAAAATACATTTTTTGGAACGCCATGTAATGACAAGAAAACCAACAATGATGCAAAAAGTAATAATAACATTCAATCCTACCTTCTTGACCAAAGTAGCCTACATTGGCAGTATATTGAAGTTTTTAAATACCAAAAGTTTAGTGGCTTACTAAGTTTTAAGCACCAGATTTAACATCCAGAGTTTACACGTTTGAACCTAATGTAATAGGTTATCCAATAATTAGGCTAGTCATATCAATTCCAGAAACATGAATGCTTATGGTATTCAATTCAAAGTATTCTAAGTCCGAGGCCAGTGTTTCTCAAACTATGGGTCGAGATGCACACACCAGGATGCTAAGCGTTTATGGATATAGTCACGCAGCTATGAGGGCAAAGGAGGCTTCAGCCCCCCTAGCCAAGTCACTTAAAAAATTTAACCCTAAAATGCAAGCAGTTAAATGTGTGTTTGAATTGACCTATAAGTAAAGTAGGAGCTGGGCAGTTTAATTCTTTCAAATCTGAAATAGCTTTAAAAACATGCAATAATGTGATCCAAATGGCATTGAAATAGTTACCGTATTTTTTCTCGAAAAACAAAAAAATCGCTCAGTGCCATAGGTTTCACCTCCACACCCCAGTCTGCAGGTCTATATGAGATGATTGAGTCGCACCACTTTGCTAAGCTCGCCCGCCACCCAATTGAGGCATTTTTCAAACAAATAACTTTCAACCCCCTCCTTTAGTAAAATCTTAGTAGCAAGCCTATTTATGGGTGTGACTGAGAGTAGAAATGTAGACCACCAAATCATTAACCTGTATTCCCTTTTCTAAAAGACCAGCAGTTTTTGTTTTTTTAATGCACACTCAAGGTTGTTTAGAGGTCGCAGTCACTGCTGCAGATAGACTTATTATTCTATACAATCTGATGATGCAAAGCATAAACTGTTTGCGCAATGTTCATGACCAAATTACCCTATTAATTTGTCACAGATAATTAGCTGCTAAATGCTTCCACATATTTTTGATTATCACCATCCGTATATATTTTTCTGTAAATGCCATGAGCAAAATCTAGTAGGCCTATGGAATTGATACAGAAGTACCGCAGATCCTCTTCCATTCCATTCTTGAAATCTTCCATTCCTTTCCATTCTGGCATCTTCTATACTCCATACCGAAATTTTCCTTCCATACCATGCCCTGTTTAGGACTTGCAGTTGCTCATATAATGGTTTTAATCTAATTTTTGTACCAAATTTGTTGCATAATATTTTCATGATAAAATATTGTTTAACTTGTAGTTTTTGTTTAATGATTTTGAAAGAATTTCTGCAGCAAGTAATTGTATATTGGAGATGAGAATATACTAAACTATAATACAATTTATTAACAAACTGACATTACATCTTATTGAGGTATATACTGCACTTGCATAATGCATACGGTAATTTATAGATGGCACCAGAAGCAGCCGATACTTTGGTTTCAATGTGTTCAATGTGCTTGTTCCAAGTGACTTTCTCAACAAGTACTCCCAGATATTTTATGCAATTGGCCTGTTTTATTTTGCAACGATCACTATTATCATAATAAATCATTAAATAAAATTTAAAAAAAACTGTAAAATTCTTGTGATAACTCATCACAGATTATTAAATAAACCTTTAAAATTCTTGCTTTATTTTATGTTTGTGTGTTCTTATGTATAATAAATTGGCCATTGGCACAGTAGTTTTACCGGTACATTGTTAGGGTAAGAAGGCTCTGGGGATAAAAGAATACTGTAGTTTTACTATTTATGACCGCCATTATCATTCCATGCGATAAGTTTAATAATACACTTGCAGTAGTACTGGTAGGCAACAATACATTTAGTCAGATAGGCCTAGTCTGTCTTCAGAATTATTTCTGTCACATAATCACTTTGTATGAAATCACTGTGTGTGTGTAACTAAATCACTTTGTGACAGGATCATCTGATCATTGGCAACCATCCATAGGCTACCAGTGCTACAGCAAGCTACTACCGGTACTAGAAAGTTCTGTGCAATCTGGAATAGAAAATGGATTCAATTCAATAGGCCTACCATACTGTACTGATATAAAATAAATGGAATTCAAATTGAAGAACAGTTCCCAACTTCGGAACTTGAAAAAAAATTGTCTCTTCAATCTAACCAACACTGTAACACCACCACACTACAGACTGCCAGAACCAGACTAAGCAAAAACAAACAAATTTAGAATCTCCTACGCAAAATGATGACATAAAAATCTACTGCAGGCTATCTAATTTAGTAGGCTCTACAGTAGCCTAACAATACCAATTTTTGATTAACCAGCAAGTTAGTAGGCTAGTTACAATTCTACATACCGGAATCTTTTCAGGGCTAGCCAAGTACAGTATCTCAGAGTTAGAAGACCCATCCTAGGCCATTCAATTTTGCAGCATTACGACTGGTATATCAGCCTAACCTGCCTATCGAAGTGGACATCCCCTGTCCCCATAACTTCCTGCTACATTTCAAGGTTAGAATGTTGTGTCGGATAATCAGGCGCACTGTAATTACCGAATCCTGCGCCAGAATGGCGCAGATAGCGCAAATTCTTGAGACTCATTAGACAAAATCCACTCATTAGACGAAATCCACAACTACAGCACGAGAAGAAGTTAAACAGCGTTCATTTTCTTAAACTAACTAATTCAAAATTTGGTAAAACCAACATCGAAATTCTTGGACCGAAATATTGGGAAAACGTGCCAAGTAGCCTAATCTCAAGATAATTATTGATGGATTGCAGCTACGTCATAGCTTTTTCCCGCCAAAACGATTGGACGTCAAAACGCCATTACAAAGCATTGGACGTTACCGTAAATCAATGCATAATTCTTTCAGTGAGCATATTTAAAGAATTTGATCGTAAAGTAATACTTTTGGAGATACCCTGGCCTTAATTGATAGTTACCAGGAGCGATTTAAGCTGCTTGCAAAGCTCAACGGGTCTAGAAAGTTACGCTTTTTGTAAATTTTCATCGTCTATTGCCTGCTATTGCAAACTTTAAGCGGTTTTTTGCTTTGATTCACGTGGTAAATTCAGCCATATCCTAAAATGCTTAAAATTCTACGCCACAGCAGTAACATATGGCAGATTAATGTTTAGTTTAAGCAGTATTTGTGAATAATATATAAGATAACTAACTCAATTTGAAATAAATGCAAATTAAGGCTCGATCAAAGTAACACTGAGGCCAGTTAAATTATTAGTTTAAATTTTAAATGACAGACATCTCTACAAACTAATTCAATGAAAACAACTGCTAATGCGTTTTAACTCCTTTAGCAACCAACAACCATAGCGGTAAGCCGCTAATGACATCACGAAATGCAAAAAACAACCAAGATCCTGCAAAATAGACTAATGAAATCAAAAAAGTTTAAAAATGCGCTAATTTTTTCACAAATAAACGAGATACAACTGTTCCATTATAGCGCCGTCAATAGTAAGCCTCAAATTTGATAACCGAAACTAGCTACCACCATCTTTATTACATGATTCTAATGGGTTACTTAACAGTAAGCCGGAATTTTGTCACAGAAAATAAGCAAACAAAAAACGAATTCTTACTAATTTAAATCTTTTTCAGGTTTTACCGGTTTTTATCTAGCATTTAACTTTGATGTTGCAAAGAACCAACTTATTTAGAGCCTGAAAATACGCTCTATATCTTTGCTAACAGTGTTTTTGCATGCATTCACATAGCGCCGATCCGCGATTTTGACGTCCAGCGGTTTGGCTAACTACGCGATGACGTCACGTGCAATCCATCAATACTATTTGCGAAAATTTACAAAACAATGCAAAAGGTAGCTTATCTCACACTATTAAAAGCCTACATTTGTATGCTAATTTATTGCTTTTCGCAACTTTTGCAATTAATATTATGCTACAGATTAAGATGATCCTCTCACATTTTTTTGTGAGTGTGAGGTATGCGTGTTTTTTGTTTAGCTGTATGACTGATTGTACATACTTGATACTGCTTGCTTTTGTTCGTGTATGTAAAACAAGCACTAACGATGATGCGCTGGAGATGGTAACTAACTTTGATAACCATGCTGGTCTTTTCGCTACCTGCTTGTCAAGTACTTTAAGTGAATTTGTTTTGTTTATGCTATTTGTTATCGAAGTGCTTGACGAAATATACTTTAAAATTGCAAAAATAGTTTGGCGCGGCGCAAAAGCTCCCCAGCCCTCAAAACGTAAAGGAGTGACTCTTTTACCAAAAATTTTTATGGTAAGGAGAATAAAACGAAACTGAGGAATATTCATCCCCGCACTTTTTCATTTAAGGCCTACTTTTTTAAGGGGTAAGATTAGGGTTTGGGTAAAAAAAAATTGATAGATCTGAGACTAACTTAACCCAATTTGAGCTTTCTACGACCTTCTGTTCCTGAGTTCCAGTCTGGAAAGTATGTATGCTTTTCCGAAGATCTTCGGCGTGGAAAGTTTGTCACTCTGGCGTGGCGGCGCGAGTTGAAGAGCTGCTACGACAATCGGCGTAACACTAGCGCAAGATTAACAGCTTTGGCGTAAGCCTTTGTTTTAGACTGGGATTTTAAGTAGCAAGCACGAAACTCGCAACATGTCATTTTTCATTTGCTTTGATCTTTTGTTTTGACTGTCGACTTCGCCGAGCTCAAATTGTGCACTCGTCATGCTTCATTGATCGCAATATTTTGGTCAATATCTCTTGACCTGTTTATGCTACAGAAAAAGTCAAGACATAAAATATCAATATGTTGCATTTTTCGTCTAGTTTTCAAGCATCTAAAAATAGTTTTTTAGTACACAATATTTTGTTGACTTTTCCGTGATTTATTCACTTAGCCCTTACCCCTTATATTTCTTCCAGAGCTGGAGTCTCGGCCAAAATCTTCGAGACCGAGACGAGACATTGAAGTTGCGAGACAGAGACGAGACCGAGACTTTGAGCAAAAACTTGAGACAAGACCGAGACTTGAACGTTCCGAGACGAGACACGAGACTATTGAAACCAAACGTTTGCAATATTCTGCAAATATTTTTGACACTACATTTTGGACATTTGGTGAACTTCCCCACACATTGCAATATACAGTAGATTTCTAGGCATTTCGTTATTATATTAGAAACAAGTTAATTAAAAAAGTTATACTATTTAAAAGATATACGTTTGTTTTTAATTAGAAAGCTTTTTGGCTTATGGTTTTTAAGATTTAATACTATCATGATCATCAAAGAATTTTGTTAACTAAATGTGCAAGTTACGAAATGGAAGGAAAAATATTTATGTAAAACTTAGAATAATATTTCGGTCCTAACTGTTCCGGTGTAATATTCACTAGACAAATGTTGTCACATTAATTGTTATAACCCACACCTTTATCGCCCCAAGATGTGATACTATAGGTGTACCTCTAATTTGGTCTTTTCGCACAAATGTTGTTCTGATGGTTCTTTCAGAGAATTGTGATTTTTGTTTAGAAAAGCCTAATTCTTTGAAGAGCGCAAGCTTATTTCCTATCATTCCTCCAAGTTCAGTTTATGTTTGTTAATTTGAAAATTCCGATTTGATTTGTTTGTGATGAAAAGGATTTTGATGGCAACTATAGCAAAATTCAAACGTCAAACCGCTTTTGAGGTCTTCTTGTTTAGAATGCGAAATATTTCGTGTTACTTCGTGTGTATAATGCGAATGCACTCGGCGCAGCCTATCTCACTGCTTGATTCCTTTTTCACAAAGTCGTGGAGATAACTTCGGTATTCTTTCGGACGCAGAATAAGCCAGAGAGTAAATCCGGTACAAGAAAAGCAGCTGCCGTCTTATCGGAACACAAAAAACTTGTAGTTGTACCACTAGTATAAGAATAAAAAATACGAAATTTATTGATAATAACATTTGTCTAAACCAGTGGTAGCGAAATGTTTTATATCTCAGACGCTTTCTATCCCTAGTCCATATTATTGTGAATCAAAAATACCCGCATTTAGGGTTTTACAATACATTAACTCTGCAAAAAAATCTTTTTTTGATATATTCATTCCCATAGATGGGCAAGTTAATGCAAAACGTTAGCTTCGTTAACCACTAGTCGGTTAACAAACTTCACACCTCCGTTAACGTTAATCCGTTATTTTCAGCTTTAATTAACGGAAGTTAATAAGTCCGTTAATTCGTTAGCATTTTACGTGTAATTTACATTTTTTCTAATTCACTCGCTTCTAGAACACGTATTGACGCTGTTGAGCTGATTGCAAGGAAATATTTATTGCTATGGTGGTCTTTTTGTGCTTTATAAGTTACATTTTACAGTCTATAATCTAATTTCAAAATAAAAATAATTTCAAATGCACAACGAAGCTGCGATCGAAAAATCTTTGGAAATTGTGAACAGCGATAATTAATAGATCTATGAGGCTGCAGGTTACTATTTGCCTCAAAAAAGAGCTCCTTTCTTTGCTTTCTTCTATAAAACTCGTGCTAATACGCAACAAGTGTTACCAGTGCAAACTGCTTTGTACCTGTACGATGAATGAATGGTGCAAAATATTAACGATAAAAACCTTAACGGAAGTCAACAGAACTTAACGGAAGTTACTTTAGTCCGTTAACAGAACTTAACGGAAGTTAATTTAGTCCGTTAACATGAAAAACCTTTTTAACGGATTAACGAGTTGATGAAAAAGTTAGCTCCGTTATTTACGGATTAACGATTAACGGACTTGTGCCCACCTATGTTCATTCCCCATGGGCTATTAAGGTATAACTTTAAGAACCATTGGTTTAAACAGAAAGGGATTTGTTTTTGTTTTTTTTCAGTTAAAAACTTTAAATTATTGTGGGTTTTTACGCTCGGATTGGAAATAAGGCCGAGACTTGCCCATTTTCCGAGACTTCGAGGTGCCGAGACGAGACCGAGGCTTCAGACCTTCAAGACCGAGACTTAAAAAAATAGTGTCTCAAGACCGAGACATGTCTCGAGACACTACAGCTCTGATTTCTACCTATTTTTCAGGTCTAAACCTCGTATTTTTTTTTGATGCAATGTTACAAAAGTCAACATCACTCTTTTTTTTTAAATGCAGATGTCGGCCAGGCCCGGTGCTAGAGTAGTTTGACTGGGGATGGGGGTATAAATAATTTTGGGGGGAGCACAAAAACTTTTTTCCTCGAATTCGAGAGTGAAGACCATAAAAAAGGTCTTCATCACAAAATATGCGCAAAATTCCACTAATTCTAGGATGAAGACTGAAAACAAAAAGGTCTTCATCGCGAAATGTGCGAATCTTAGGGTGAAGACAAAAAAAGAGATTTTTATCGCAAAATCTGCAAAAAAAACGGCTCTTGCCCAAAAATACTTGGTTAATGACCAGTATTTTGGGGGTGTCAGCCCTAGAACTGCTGCGCACTCCAGTGGGACCGAGCCTGTCACTTTCTTTGGGACACAATTCTCGCTTGGGGGCACATTTCTCTTTTAGGGAGGCACAAGCAGTGATTTGGATGGCACGGCCCCAGTATGCCCCCGTGGCGCCTGGCCTGATATTCGGGCAAAGCAGCTAGAATATGCTGGTTGACAACTTTTTCTTACCATAGTTCCGAAGTAGCAAATTGCAAAAATTAATTCAATTTAAGGTCTGGAGATATGGAAAACTCCATAGAGACTTCCATAAAACAGGGTAAATCACAAAAGATCTTTAAAAAATAAAATAAAATGTTTTTTGATGAAAGCATAGTGGAATTGTGCACTTAAAATTAATCAATAATTCAATCCATTTCGCGCTTAATTTATTACCTGCTGTTAAATGGGAAAAAGATGTATGCTACAGAATGTGGTTGCTAATTACCCGAATTAAAAATGAGTACTTGTTTATGGTTGAAAAAAGTCAAAGTATAGTAGGCTATTGGGATGAAGTTTTTCTTGTCTGTAAAATTCCGTTTTATTTTATTTTTTGTTAACACCATGTCATTCAAACCTGACTTACTTAGTTACTTATTATTGCAAATAATGTTTTCTAGCGTTACTTTTGCTTGCGTGCTTCTGATATGTAAAACACTCTCCGGGTGACAACAAGCTCAAAGTTCCAAGTATCACTTCGTTGCCTCCTTGCGACGAATTTGTTGTCGGAGATTTTTTTAAGATTGCACGATACCGGTACTGTTAGAGTTGATACATGTTTTATTATTTATCGATATAATTGATGGCAAATAAATAAAATAAAATGGATAAATAAATGTTATACAGTACAAGCCCACATACTTTAAGCACTTTATAGACCTTTTTACAACGTATGGTGCCATTTGATTCAAAGGTAAAAATAAATTCAAATATCTCAAAATTTTCTAATGGAAACACTGTATTTTTAAAATATTGCTATTCGCTAGCCGCTGTCAATAGCAATAGCGATGGTCGTGGTAAATAACAATAGCGATAGTCAATCGCCAGTCGAATCGCTGTTATTTTTCAAAGTATAGCGAATAATTCGATAGTCGCTAGTTTTTTTTCTTGTATTTCAGCGACTCCGAACCCTAATTATGATACATAGGCTACTGTTGTTGTTTGAAACATTTCGTATGGTGCTGGTAACTAATACTTCTATTCTTCGGTTGCCACGCTGATGGATGCCGAAGCCATTTTCAAAGGGGGGGTGTAAATTCCAGGGCGGAATCAAAATTATTCCTCAGTTTTATGGATCGAGTAAAAAGTGAAGGGGTTCACGGAAGCCCAGAAAATTTTAGCTAATTCCAATGAAAAAATGACATACCGGTACATAGTATTGTACGCAGGATTTTCGAAAGGGGGGGGTCAGGAAATTCAGAAAAGTTGAGATTATTGAAGACCAGAATGAAAATTTTACAGCCCAAAACCAATTTCGTTTTCCTGCCCAAACTTAGGTGAAGACCAAAAAAAAGGTCTTCACTCAAATTTAGTCCAGTTTTTGATCAAAAAACAGGTCTTTGCCCACCGTTTCTGCGGTCAAACCTTCTGCCCAAGTTACAAAGGGGTGGCCATGCCACAGTTTTGCATACTATTCTATGCAAATTATACTATTCTGGCGACCCAAAAGGGGTGGCCATGGCCCAATAGCCCCCTCTAAATACGCCCCTGCCGGTACAAGCAATAACCTATAAGGCCCGTGATTAAGAATCAAGCCCTAATCAAAAATCAAGAAGCGTGTATCACTCGAGCGCAGAGAATAAAGATTTGAAAGTCTTTTGACCAACATAAGGATCACCCTGACGCAGAGTTGTAAATCGCACCGAGTTTTTCGGATCGGGCTCGGGGCTAAGCTTGAGACGAATTTCGGGCCCTACCCAGTTCGGGCTTAGTTTCGGCGATCCTTCGGTTAACTAGCCACATTTGGTTAACTCGCTACATTGAGATACAAAATGGAAAATAATTTCCAAAGCAAACGCTTAGGCAAGAACGGTATAGCATCAATAACAACATTACGCAGAGACTTCATTGCTCGATTGTTAGCATCCCGGTGATGATACAACGAAAGTCAACAATTTCACTACTACAAAAGTGTTTTGATATCAACACTAATGCCAGAATATAGGCCACTGCTGCTTATTAGAAGCTTCTAAAAGTCGAAGTAAGTGGAAAATAATTTTTATCACATCGTTGGCACTTTGGCAATTAACACTGAAGTAAGAAGGGAAATTTTTTTTCTTTGTACTGTAGTATTTCAAAAACGATAGGACATCGAAAGCTGAAACTTGGATGGGATAATTTCAATTTTTTCTTGATTTTTTTATTCGCAAGTCAAAACCAGACTTTCCTACCCCCACAAAAACACTTGTTTCGGTGAACCATCGAGTAAACGTGGAGACATATCTTTTAATGATAACTATTAACTAACATAATAATTCATAGCACCTCTAGCAGCCTATAGCAAAAGTCGGGAGTTGAAACTGTGAAAACGTATGAAAAAATGATATCTTGATTCAGACATGAAGGCCACAACGTATTAAGGTTTTTTCTGATACTCATGTCACTATGTTGATGCATAACAAGCGAATAATGCAAACGCAATAATTACTCTAAAGTCCACACTCTGCAGCAGTAACCAGGGGCGTATTTAGTCGTCAGAATAGTATAATTAACATAGAATAGTATGCAAAATTGCGGCATGCCCCCCCCTCCCGTTTGCAAGTTGGGCAGAAGCTTTGATAACACAAAGGGTATGTTTTATACGTTTGTTTTAGTCCTTCACGCCACAGCCTGCACCCGAGTTTGGGCAAAAAATCTGACTGATTTTGGGTGGAGCAATTTCTGATTCTGATCTTTGTTCTTCTCAAATTTTCTAAAGTTCCTGCCCTCCCCCGTTTCAAAATCCTGCGTACGCTACTGGCAGTAGCGTAGCCAGGGGGCGGAAAGGGGGGCAATAGCCTCCCCATTGGCCTGCCAACCAAAATGTCGAATAAGAAAAATGCTACGTTTTTAGCACTTCTGAGATTGTCTTTTGCTGTTTAATACATTCAAAAAATGATTTAAAGCATATTTTGAAACGTGTAGTCAGGGAGGGGCTAATTTGTCCAAAATACAGTACAAATCATCAATCAGAAAAAAAACTTTGAAAACTGGCCAAAAATTGGTAATCAAATTTGATCGCTCATTGAAAAATGCTTAACATGTTTCATCAAAAATACATAAGCTTAGAAATAGGGGAGGGGTGGGGGCTACTCAGAATTAGTTAATTACCAATCACTTTTTCCAAACTTCCATTACCCCCCCTAAATATATCGTTTTCCATAAAAAATATAAGGCTGGACGAATTAAATTACTCCTTGATAGTTGTATAAAACTACCGATGTAGGATTTTATGATTTACCAACTTGTAAATAAAAGAACTGAAATTCTAGCAATAGCTATCTCCCAAATAGCCCATTTATGCAACTAGTATATTCATGCTTTTATATATTCATGCTTATTTTTATGCTTATTTCTATGTATATTCATGCTTATTTCTATGCACTGCTAATTTCTATCCGTTGTTGTAATAGCATTAATTTTGATCAAAATAGACCTAAAATTAAGTTATTTTTTCCCAAAAAATACAAAATATTTGAGCGCTTGGGGCTCTGCTCGCAGACCCGCATAACAGCATCTCCATTGCAGATTTTTGTCTACGCGTAGTCATGGTCTACGCGATTGCTCTGCAGTCTTTACAGTTCACCACAAACATACAGTCACTTGCCAAGGATCCAAGAGATCATCCGAGTCAACTATCAACAAAGTATTTGCATTTTTTCAAATGCAAAACAAAAAAGTTCAAAACAATACTGAAAGGCGGTAAACGGAAGGCACCAAAGCTGAACGCAAAACTGCGCACAGGCGTCAGCTGGATGCGAAACGTGCTGGATTCCATTTCCACTTGGCGACGCTGTGTAGTTTTTAAAGTTGGCGAACAGTTTGCAAGGTTCTAAAATGAAAAAAAGTTGCTTGGCGTAGCGATGTGTCTGCTTGGCGTAACTTCGGCGTGGCCAGAATATGAATCCAATAATCCATACTGGCTGAGTTGTGAGAGAGATCATAAAACAGATTAGGTACCGTATCCCTTTATAAACTTTACCAGAGTTACCAATTAGAAACAAAATTTTAAATAGTTACTGCATGTTCCTGATTCTCAGTAAATACTTAGCAAGTTTTAGGGCAGAATTGTTGTAAAACAAAGTACGGTACTGTAGGCCTAAAGGCTTAGAAGTTCAAAACTAAAATTAGCAGCTTTTCAATAAATCAGAAATGTACATTAAATGTGTAAGTAAGCCTGCTTTCCAAACGTTATATAATTATTTGTCACAATAGGCTACTGAAAAAATGGCAATACTGGTGTAAGAGGAAAGTGGTTAATTTTGAAGTGCTGTGCAATGTACTGTAGTGGCGTCACAAAGAATGGTGATATCCTTGGCGGAATTTTGTGGTGTCATCCTTCATCATGTATAGTATTACAGATTAGTACTACTGTTGTACTAGTAGGCTGCAAAAGGTTATATTGAAAGATACGGTAGGTGCTACTGCTACTAGTACTACCGGTACTTCACTGCTTCATTACTGCAGATAGAGAATGTTATTTGGCTAGTTCCATATATATACGGTATACGGTAACTTCTCATTGAGATGCTAAAACTTGGAAGTATAAGCAGCACACATCTAGCAGTGTAGTATCAGACGCACCAGCAGAAATCTACAGTGGGGTAGGGGCTGTGTTTATGGGGTCTGAGAACTCTGCTGAAGGCTGTTGCGTTGGGACTTGGGGTAGAGCCCCAGCACTCGAAAAAAATTTATTTTTGCAAAAATACTGTAACTTAATTTTTGGTTTGTTTTGATAAAAATTAATGCTTTTCAAACATGGCATCAGGGAAAACTCTTGTAGCATAGAAATAAGCAGCGCAAAAACATGATTAGACTAGGCGCATAGCCAGAAATCTGCAATGGCAGATGAGGGGTGTTTCAAGGATCTTGGGGTGGAGCCCCCAGTGCTCGAAAATTAATGCTTTTGAATTGTGGCATATAGAAGCTAGCAGTGCAAAAACAACAGAAATAGGCAATGGCAATGTGGAAGGTGGTTTAAGGTAAAATTTCAGTTCTCTTATTTACAAGCAGATAAGCTGGTGCAGTAAATTATAAAATCTTAAAGTTCAATGAAGGAGCAAACCATTTTGTCTATATATTTAATAGAAAAAAATGGGGGGCTAATGGAAGATTGGTGCAGGGGGCTAATGGAACGATGTTTGAGTCAAATGATTGGTACCGTAATTAACTAATACTGAATAGCCACCACCACCACCATGAACCTCGCTACTGTATTTCTTTGCTTACCCGTATTTTCGTGACTCTTAAGATGCACCCAAAAAACTTTTTCATGGTAAAATTTAATAAGAGTGGCTTGTACTTGGGTGTACCGTACATATGGAAAAAACAATAAACTGACTTAAATTAATTGGAACGACCGACGCTCGCGTCGCGTGTTCCTTTGTTTTTACTCGGCCATTTTCAAACTAACGAGTGCGAGATTTCAAACTTTTGCTTATAACTCGAGAACCGTTTGGTCTAACTACATGAAATTTTGACAGCAGTTTGAGATTAATGAGTTTTATGTTTGTACCAAATTTCGAGGCAATCGGTCACGTGACTTCGGGTTTATGACCCGAAAACCGCCCCGAAAGTTTGGCGTAAAAAGCGGTCTAAGTCAAAAACGGCTTAAGTACGGCAAAAAATATTTCTCATGGTTATATGTCTTAAGATATCCTTTCATCCCTACCAACCCACTTTCGGCCGCGATGAGGTTTTTTTCTTATTTTTTTCCTTTTTTTTTTCCTTTTTTTTCCTTTTTTTTCCTTTTTTTTCCTTTTTTTTCTTCCTAAATCTTGTACGCTCGAGTTCTCCTAAACCACAAAACATAGAAATCTAATTTTTGTGTGAAGTTGTTGAGGTACATACGCAATTGTGTCTCCTGAAATTTTTTTGGGGCAACTCCCCCGGGAACCCCCCAAAATGGGGCCCCAAAAAATCAATTTTTTGAATGGCTCAAGCTAGGGTGCCAGTTTTTTTGGATATCAGTAGATATTTGAGAGACAAATATTTTGACATAATTTGGGGGTACCACCCCCCCGGGGACCCCCCCAAATAGACCCCCCCAAAAACAAATTTTTTTAACCATATAACCTAGGGTGCCATTTTTTTTTGATATCAGTAGATATTTAAGAGAGAAATATTTAGACATGGTTTGGGGGTACCACCCCCCCGAGGACCCCCCCAAAATGGGGCCCCAAAAAATCAATTTTTTGAACGGCTCAAGCTAGGGTGCCAGTTTTTTTGGATATCAGTAGATATTTGAGAGACAAATATTTTGACATAATTTGGGGGTACCACCCCCCCGGGGACCCCCCAAATGGACCCCCCAAAAACAAATTTTTTTAACCATTTAACCTAGGGTGCCATTTTTCTTTGATATCAGTAGATATTTAAGAGAGAAATATTTTGACATGGTTTGGGGGTACCACCCCCCCGGGAACCCCCCCAAAAAATCAAATTTTTGAACGGCTCAACCTAGGGTGCCAGTTTTTTTTGTTGTCAGTAGATATTTGAGAGACAAATATTTTGACATAGTTTGGGGGTGCCACTCCCCCGGGGACCCCCCCAAATGGACCCCCCAAAAATAAATTTTTTAACGATTTAACCTAGGGTGCCATTTTTCTTTGATATCAGTAGATATTTAAGAGACAAATATTTTGACATAATTTGGGGGTACAACCCCCCCGAGGACCCCCCCAAATGGACCCCCCAAAAGCAAGTTTTTTAACCATTTAACCTAGGGTGCCAGTTTTTTTTGATATCAGTAGATATTTAACAGACAAAAATCAATGTTTTGAATGGCTCAACTTGGGTGCCAGTCTGTTTTGATATCAGCAGATATTTAACAAACAAATATTTTGACATAGTTTGGGGGTGCCACTCCCCATGGGACCCCCAAAAATCAATTTTTAAACGGCTCAAGCTAGGGTGCCAGTGTTTTATGATATCAGGAGATATTTAACTGACCAATATTTTGACTCTACTTTTCTGGAGGTTTCATAATCAGATATTTTTGAATGATTGCTGATTTTACGGTAGACAAAAAGTACTTTTGAGCGTCAC
Source organism: Trididemnum nubilum (assembly GCA_963965965.1). Classification (NCBI taxonomy): domain Eukaryota; kingdom Metazoa; phylum Chordata; class Ascidiacea; order Aplousobranchia; family Didemnidae; genus Trididemnum; species Trididemnum nubilum. The sequence goes on along the minus strand of OZ014473.1, from coordinate 12,726,555 downwards.
AGCATTAGCTATGCGTCGGTCGTTCACTGGGTTTGCTGGCAAACTCCCATCTAGTTAGTTTTCGCTTTTTTTTATCTGCTTTACGCAGAGGTGGGCACTTGTGCTGCAACTATTTTTAAACGGTTACGCTGACGCTTGCGCCACAAGTATTTTAGCAATTTTGAGCGCAATCGCGCAAGTGCAATTCAAATATGATTACTGTTTTTCAAAACCATGATTTAAGTTTAGAAAAAACATTGACGAGGACGATTCATAAAAGCCTTGTCATGGGAAATTGCATTTGTCTACTGCTTACAAAACTTCGAGTTTTTCGCTGAAACTTTTTCTCTGAAATATTTTGCCGATTTTTCAAAGTTTTAAACTTTTCCATTGCGTATTTCAAAAAATGGTTGCAAAATTAAATTTTAAAAAGAAACACTATTTTTATAAATTGTCTTTTCTGAAATACGCTACAGTATTCGTTCTTAAAAAATTGTGAAATATTGCTTTGGGAAAGAATTTAAAGTGTTGCTTGCTAACTGTACTAAGTCTTAATGTAATTCAAAGTCTAGAAACACCAAAAACTATTATTTGCAATTTTTGCTGCTATCTGGAAAACTTGAAAGATGTTGTTAAGCGAAGTGACAACATCGTTATAGCTCTTAATTGGAACGACCGACGCTCGCGTCGCGTGTTCCTTTGTTTTTACTCGGCCATTTTCAAACTAACGAGTGCGAGATTTCAAACTTTTGCTTATAACTCGAGAACCGTTTGGTCTAACTACATGAAATTTTGACAGCAGTTTGAGATTAATGAGTTTTATGTTTGTACCAAATTTCGAGGCAATCGGTCACGTGACTTCGGGTTTATGACCCGAAAACCGCCCCGAAAGTTTGGCGTAAAAAGCGGTCTAAGTCAAAAACGGCTTAAGTACGGCAAAAAATATTTCTCATGGTTATATGTCTTAAGATATCCTTTCATCCCTACCAACCCACTTTCGGCCGCGATGAGGTTTTTTTCTTATTTTTTTCCTTTTTTTTTTCCTTTTTTTTCCTTTTTTTTCCTTTTTTTCCTTTTTTTTCCTTTTTTTTCTTCCTAAATCTTGTACGCTCGAGTTCTCCTAAACCACAAAACATAGAAATCTAATTTTTGTGTGAAGTTGTTGAGGTACATACGCAATTGTGTCTCCTGAAATTTTTTTGGGGCAACTCCCCCGGGAACCCCCCCAAAATGGGGCCCCAAAAAATCAATTTTTTGAATGGCTCAAGCTAGGGTGCCAGTTTTTTTGGATATCAGTAGATATTTGAGAGACAAATATTTTGACATAATTTGGGGGTACCACCCCCCCGGGGACCCCCCCAAATAGACCCCCCCAAAAACAAATTTTTTTAACCATTTAACCTAGGGTGCCATTTTTTTTTGATATCAGTAGATATTTAAGAGAGAAATATTTAGACATGGTTTGGGGGTACCACCCCCCCGGGAACCCCCCCAAAAAATCAAATTTTTGAACGGCTCAACCTAGGGTGCCAGTTTTTTTTGTTGTCAGTAGATATTTGAGAGACAAATATTTTGACATAGTTTGGGGGTACCACCCCCCCGGGGACCCCCCAAATGGACCCCCCAAAAATAAATTTTTTAACGATTTAACCTAGGGTGCCATTTTTCTTTGATATCAGTAGATATTTAAGAGACAAATATTTTGACATAATTTGGGGGTACAACCCCCCCGAGGACCCCCCCAAATGGACCCCCCAAAAGCAAGTTTTTTAACCATTTAACCTAGGGTGCCAGTTTTTTTTGATATCAGTAGATATTTAACAGACAAATATTTTGACATAGTTTGGGGGTGCCACCCCCCCGCGGACCCCCCAAATGGACCCCCAAAAATCAATGTTTTGAATGGCTCAACTTGGGTGCCAGTCTGTTTTGATATCAGCAGATATTTAACAAACAAATATTTTGACATAGTTTGGGGGTGCCACTCCCCCTGGGACCCCCAAAAATCAATTTTTAAACGGCTCAAGCTAGGGTGCCAGTGTTTTATGATATCAGGAGATATTTAACTGACCAATATTTTGACTCTACTTTTCTGGAGGTTTCATAATCAGATATTTTTGAATGATTGCTGATTTTACGGTAGACAAAAAGTACTTTTGAGCGTCACAGCATTAGCTATGCGTCGGTCGTTCACTGGGTTTGCTGGCAAATTCCCATCTAGTTGATATATTAGATGGTTCAATTTCTTTAAACAAAAGCATGATGATTTTTGTATCATGCTCCATTCATCAAAGAGTGATGCTAATTGTTCCAAAAGCAAAAATGCACAGATGCATCGATAGCTGGTAAGAAAATAGAAGACATAAAGTCAGAATCTGGGTCAGCCTCTGGTTGTCAAAAAGATGACTGCAGATGGGATATGAACCCATGCCAGCAACAATCACAGTGGTTTTGAATTTGTGGCAGTCCTTCAATGCAGGACAGGCATTAGACCCTTCTGCCACTGTAGCTATGTGTTAAAGTGAGCATGCTAATATTGACTGGGTGCACTGAGATTTGAACAGTCACCCTCCAGTTTTGATGCTCACACTGTGCTGGTGACGAGTTCGTAAGATTGTTGATCAACATTCTACGCATCGGTATGGCTCTTAGTTGATTCAATTCCTTTATCCAAAGTACATCATGATTTTTTTAGCATGCTCCATTCATCAGAGCAGAGATGATGTTAATTGCTCCAGGAGCACAAATGCATTGAAGCTAGTAATTGATTTTCTTGACGAGCCATTAGAAAAAACAGTGACTCCGAAGTCGTTCACTTGCAACCACATAAAGACTTTATTGGTGGAAATTATCACCCCCGATTCCTTTAAGCGTGGGTGTTGCATGCCATTTTTCATTGTTCTTTGCTCAAAATGAGCGGAGTTAAGCCATGCACATTTTCATATGTTTATATTTTTGAAAAGAAATCAATAATTTTTTTTTTGTTTACTATTAGGTAGTGTGCATAACTTGCTTTGAATATTTGTTTCGTATCGTAACCTATAGTGCAGTTTGAGCAGTGAGTCAATCAGAATTATGCTTTTTAAAACGTCACACTTGCGGTGCAATTATTTTTTTGGGATTGCGCAAACGTTTGCACCGCAGGAATTTTAGGGTGGTTGTGCATGCACTTGCGGCGCAACTATTGTGACTTGCACTGCCCTTCTATGGTTTTACGTGTACAGCAATTTAACCCTTAATTAAAATATATGTGTCTTATACTCCGGTGCACCTTATGTATGGAAAAAAATCAAATTAAAAAAAAAAATTTTGTGTGCACCTTGTAATCCGCTGTGCCTTAGTCAGAAAAATAAGGTATAAGTATATTATTATTTTTTGTAGTGAAACCTATATTCAGCATGTTTCAGCAAGCAATCAAATTTGATTGCTTAGTGTTGGTGATTTTTCAGAGGTTTTACTAGTTTGTGACTTATATTTTTGGCAAATTAGTGCCCCCTCCCCCCTTCTAAATAAATGTTTCAAAAGATGCTTTAAATCATTTTTTAGTTCATTCCAGTGTGCTAAACATTTCCAATGATTTAAAACATATTGTTTTTTTTTGTCTGATTGGTGTCATAAAATGGTGTTACCCCAAAATGGTGACACCCGGGACAGGCCGCCCCCTCTTTAGCTATGCCACTGATGCAATACCTGATACTGAATATCTTTAAAATGGAAAAGCAAAAAAACTTCAAATTTAGTGGGAATGTATTCTACGCTTATCTCAATATTTTGGTCAACAGTGAAAAAATTGACTTGAAAACCCTTTTATGTTTTAAGTTTGCATTAGATTTGAGTCAGAATTACGAAGAGAAAACTAGATAGATATTTCTGGTAAAATAGCCTCTTCCAAATGCAAATTGAAGCACAGGACGATGAAAAACTGCCTGAGTGTGATAACTGCGATGTCGAGGGGGTGAAGATCTTTTACCAAAAATTTAGAAATCATACCAGTATCATATTAAACCTTCTGGGAAAATATGAATTGATGAAGGTCTTGACTTTTTTTTTTATTCAAAATTCGATAAACAGTTGTTCAGGTGTTTCCTTTGGATTGAGTTTATCTAAATAGGCATAGTAAAATTTTCACCCCAATGCTGATACTTAATCCTACTATCAGACTATGCCTGTTGAGAACTATTGTTATTAACAATTTTGACTTCTTATTCTAATCCTAATTCATACTTCCAGTTTTAGGCGAAGCGGGACATCCTGACGTGAGACAACTCACCCCGGGAATCCTGATGCTCGAGACATCCTGACGCCAAGAGCTTCTAACTTTTGTGCTATGTATCTACTCATTTTTGAACGTTGTTTTCTGGACTTGGGCGTTTTTTTACTTTTGTTTTTTTTATTTTGTAGCTTTGCATTTTTTAATTTATTTTTTGTTTGTTGTTTTTGTGATCGTACTCTTTAGTAAACTGAAAGTTTTGGAGCTTATCAAAATTAGCACTTTGTTATTGTTCAAATGCTTTGATTTTGCGAGCAGAGAAATTATGATAATTTGGCATGCTGATACGAAGCGTGTGAACGTGTTGTTTTGTTCTTTCAAAGATAAAAACTGCAATTGTGAAAACCAACAGCTCCATTTATCGAGGTTAGAACTAAATAAACCACCCATTGGGAAATTAATTAATTGGATAATTACGATCTATTGTATTTTTAAGCTATTTTCATTTTTGGCCGTAATTTCAACGTTAATTTCAAACGTTGTCTATCGACAAATTATTGTTAACATAAAACTAACAATTTTTTTGTGAAAATGGGTGTAAAATTGCAACGTGGTCATCCAATAATAATAAGCAAAAATAGTGAATTTTAATCACTGCATTAATTAATTTCGATTTGCAGTACTTGACTTTGAATTACATTTTTAATATCTTCTTTAACAAACAATTCCTTTCAAGAGCATTTTTTTCTGTAAATTAACCACACGTATTATTATTCATGAAATATCTACGTGGTTGTTTAATTATAGCAAAACATATCTTACTCTCAATCGCGGCATTTTATCATCGTTTGAAACTTCACTGATTCGCTAACTTGACTTTCGATTTCATCAAGATTTTTTTCGCGAAAATACAACTCGCTTTTGAGTTGTTTCTGCAAAACAGAGATTCCTATAAAGTTTGCAATTAAAGGAAAATATTATATTTACGTCACAATAACCGAATGTTAATTGTTTCAAGAAAAAAAGCGTAGCTGAGGCGTAGCGCGGAAAAGAGAAAAGAAGAAAAAGAAAAAAAGCGGAGCACAAAAGTTAGAAGCTTTTGGCGTCAGGATGTCCTGAGTGTTAGGATGTCCTTGGCGTCAGGATGCCCTAGGCGTCAGGATTACCGGGTTAAGTTGACTCGCGTCAGGATGTTGCTGACCAGTTTTAGGCAACACGTGCACTTGAGAGTTTTGATTGTTATGGTATAATCTACTAAGTAGTAGGTCTACGCCACAGCATAAAAATGTATTAGTTGGTTCACTTCAAGCTAAAACCATTGGGGCGTGTGTCTGCATTTTTTGAGAGCCAAGCAAAACTTTGGAGTCAAATGACATCATAAGTGTGGCATCATGTGTGGATTTGAATTATACCAAATGATAGCACTGGTTCTTGAGTTTTATGAATTTTGTCTCCCCTATACGGAGTTAAGTCCTTCCCCTTTTTCTATGGCCCTAAATGTTGAAGAACAGCATTTTTCACAACTGTGATACTCCTGATGTAACTTGACATAGCTTTCGTTGTACTTTTCATATCAAAATAAAATTGGTACCAATAAATCTGTTTAAGCTTGGACTGTGATTTGTTCCATTTGTTACGTCACTTGTGTATGATGTCGCAAAGTCACAAGTGCAAAAATAACCTAAAATTGGAACTTTTCGTTCTTTCGGCAACTTAAGTTAAGGGAGGTTTTGCTCACGTTTGACATCCAACAGTTTTCTTATGCCTGAAACTTGCTCTGTGTCGTCAACTAGCTTTCCTGAAATTTTCATTTTAGTTGCTGAAGGATTTACAAAAATATCGTTGGTTGTTTCCATGACATGGTGACCTTATCACAATTGATACAGCATTTATATGGCCTTTGTTCTTTAACTGATGTAATTTATTGTCACGTCATTGTCATTAGTCAGCGACAAGAATATCGACTTTTAGTCCGAAATATTGCAGAGCACTGCAGCTGTATTACAACACTGTGTGTTAACAGATTATAGTGAATTTTCGTTTAGCCGTGTTGCAATTACTCTTGAAGAAAGAGATGCATTTTTGACTCCAAAGTTGGTTTTAATGGTATTCTTTCAATTTTATAGACTTTACCGGTACACGCAACAACAAACTACAAGCGGTAGAAATATTTAAATTTGAGAAACCAAATAATTAAAATAGTACCAGTTCAGTTAATTCTATGTAGCTGAAAGATGCTGTTTCGAACTGAAAGACATCAATCAAGTCGCTGACTAATGACAATGACATGACAATCAAATCATATCAGTTAAAGGACAAAGGCCATATAAATGCTATATTAATCGTTATACGAGGTCTGTTCAAAAACTTCGTAGACTGTTTGAACTGCGCAGCTCTCGTTTGTTCCAGGTGCATTCGCTTGGTGTTGCTAGATTCACAGAGATCAGCTGATTATGACGCCATTTTCTGATTGCAGATATCTTTATTTTAGTGCTGGTTATGTTCAGTTAAGTTATGGGTAGTTTTTTAGTTTGTCGGAGTTATAGGTTTTACAAATTTTTTTCAAAATGAATAACTTGAAAGAACAACGATTTGCTGTGAAATTTTGTGTCAAGCTGGGAAAATCTACTACAGAAACGTTTGCCATGCTTAACACGGCTTACGGTGATGTTGCCATGAAGCGAGCGACATGTTTCAGGTGGCATAAACGTTTTAAGAATGGTCGGCTGTCTGTTGAAGATTATGAGCGTTCTGGACGTCCTTCCACATCAACTGATGACCCACACATTGATGAAATCAACACTCTGGTGCGAGCGAATTGACGTCTGTCTGTAAGAGAGCTTGCTGAAGAATGTGGGATCTCGGTAGGCTCTTGTCACCACATTTTGATGGAACAATTAAAGATGCATCGCATTGCTGCAAAATTTGTGCCACGTCTGATGACAAGTGATCAACAAGCTCATCGTGTTCAAGTCTGTCAGGATTTGCTTGATCACTCAGAAAATGATAAAGAATTATTGTCAAAGATCATAACAGGTGATGAGTCATGTGTTTATGGTTATGACGTGGAAACAAAGGTCCAATCTTCACAGTGGACGAGCAAAACATCCCCCAAACCCAAAAAAGCTTGCCAAGTTGCCAAGTTATAATCAAGGTGCTGCTCACAGTTTTTTTTGATGCTAGTGGAGTTGTCCACCACGAGTACCTTCCTGAAGGCTCCACATTGAATCGGACCTACTATATTGAAGTTTTGAAACGTCTGAGGGATGCCATCCTACGGAAAAGGCCAGAATTGTGGTGGAGTGGTGACTGGTTTTTCCATCATGACAATGCTCCAGCCCATTCAGCCCTCAGAAATCTTGAGTTTTTGGCCAAACATTCCATCACTGTTCTTCCCCACCCCCCTTACTCACCTGACCTTGCTCCATGTGATTTCTTTTTGTTCCCCATGCTCAAAAGACCTTTGAAAGGAAGAAGATTTGAGACCATTTCAGAGATTAAGGCAAATGTGACGAAGGAGCTCAAGGGCATTAAAAAAGAAGCGTACCTAGACTGCTTCCGCAAGTGGAAACACCGCTGGGATAAGTGTGTGCGTTGGGAAGGAGAGTGCTTTGAAGGAGACCCAGACCTGTAACTGCTGTAGAAAGTACATTTTGTGTTATGACTTCAGTTTACAAACTTTTTGAACAGACCTCGTAAGTTTACCATGTCATGGAAACAACCTAACGATATTTTCGAAAATTTTTCAGCAACTAAAATGAAAATTTCAGGAAAGCTAGTTGACGATACAGGGCAAGTTTTAAGCAAAAGAAAACTGTTGGATGTCAAACGTGAGTAAAACCTCCCTTAACTTAAGTTACCAAAAGAACAAAAAGTTCCAATTTTAGGTTATTTTTATGCTTGTGACTTTGTGACATCATGCACAAGTGACATAACAAATGGAACAAATCACAGCCTGAGCTTAAATTAATTTTTGGTACCAATTTTATTTTGATGAGAAAAGCACAACGAAAGCTATGTCAAGTTATGTCAGGAGTATCACAGTTGTGAAAAATGCTGTTCTTCAACATTTAGGGCCATAGAAAAAGGGGAAGGACTTAACTCCGTAAGGTGGAGACAAAATTCATAAAACTCAAGAACAAGTGCTATCATTTGGTATAATTCAAATCCGCTCATGATGTCACTAATATGATATCATTTGACTCCAAAGTTTTGCTTGGCTCTCAAAAAATGCGGACACACGTCACAATCGAGTGAACCTACTGATGTATTTTTATACTGAGCCTATGCTGAGTGATGAAGCTAAGCAGCGAAATTCTAACTATTGCCAGGGATTTCAGCATAGTGATTTTCTCACAAAAAGATTTCATGACAGATGCATTTGATTTGGAAAAATACAATAACTACACTAGAAATTGTCACTGTACTGTCATACTACTGTATTATATTATCATATGATTAGCTGGAAGGCGGTAATAAAAATATTCTATCTCCAGGGCCGTCATTCCCCAACCCTCACCTTGTAGTAAAATCACTTTGTGATGCAATTAGTGACAACGATAGGCAGTGGTGTTTGACTTTTAAGGTATGGTGTTGCAGTGATGTTTGACTTTTGAAGCTGCATTACAGCCGGTGTTCCCATGAAGCCAATCTTTGTCAGCAAATCAGCGATTTATTTTGGCATACAAGGGCAAATAATTTTGGGCAATGTGATAAACATAGCTGTAGAAAAGTTGACAAATTTGTGGAAATATGACATTTAGTATACTTTTAATAGCGGTATTGAATTGGTACGAAATTTAGGGCACATAAACATTTTTTTGCAGCTTTGGGCTCACTTGTTTTAAGAAAATTTGGATACTTGCCAATTAGCTAAAAGTAAAAAGTAAGATGGAACACTGATTATGGTACTGTATACTTCTGGGTTTCAGGACGTAGTTATACAGCTTGTAAAGTTGAAAGGGCATGAATTTTAAAGACTTATGCATAAAAATATTTAGCAAAAAGCTCCTTCCTGAAAAGTTATTTACCATACTGATGTCTTCTATTTCTCTATGATTTGGCACTAATGTTTGATTAGTAATTGTCTTTTATTCTTCCAGGTGTAAAGTATTATACTGGATGCTTTTTCTTAATCTGCTTTTGTGCTTGTGCCATGGCTTACACTATAAATTTTTATCGTCAATCTTTGCCAAGTACGTGCATTGATTTTTCTTCTTCGCAAGGCAAACAAGTTTTTCAAGAAGCTTTGGATACTGGATATATGAATGCTTATTTCAAACTAGGACCACAGTTAAGAACGCAAGATGACCCAGCTTACTGTGGCCTATCTTCTCTTGTGATGGTTTTGAATGCTTTTGCTGTTGATCCTGGCAAAGTATGGAAAGGAGTTTGGCGATGGTACCACGAAGATATGTTGGCGTGCTGCGTATCGTTAGAATATATTAAAAAGCATGGTTTATCTCTACAACAACTGTCGTGTGTTGCCAAATGCAATCAGCTTAACTCTACACTGATTTATGCCAATGATCGTTTTACTCTTGACGCTTTTAGAAAAACAGTCAAAGAAGCTTGTCAAACAGGTGATTTTGCGTTGGTTTTATCATTCCGAAGAAAAATAATAGGCCAAAGTGGGGGTGGTCATTTTGCACCTGTTGGTGGTTACTGCCCCAAAGGTGATCTTGTGTTGCTGCTAGACCCAGCCCGGTTTAAGTACCCACCATTTTGGGTGGAACTGCCCTTATTGTTTGAAGCAATGCAAACTATTGATGGTGTTACTGGAAAACCACGAGGCTATCTGCGCCTTTCACAGCAAACTTCTCAACCTACCCTACTTTTTCAGTTGGCCAGAAATTTGAATGTATTTTTACCATTAGATACAGACTTTGGTCATTTCTTAACTGAAGCGTTACGTTATTTAAAGAATAAAGCACCTTCTAATGCCAAGATTGATGAAGTAATAATAGATGTTTCTAATCATCTTAGTGAATTGGCTTCTTCCCATAAAGGTATTGGTCGTAGTTTGTTTTTTACAGTAGCAAAGCAAAGCGATATCAATTCTTTGTCCCCTGAACATCAAGTTGCTATTACTTTTCTGGTGAAAGCAATAGAAAACACTGAGATCTATCAGTTAATCAGCAAATCCAACCAGATTCAGAAGGAAGTAAAAATTGAACTTGCAAGAATTAACTGCGCTTCAAAGACTTGTGTGTTGTGTTTACCACATTATCTCACCTTGATGTTCTGCATGTTACCTCTGTTTACACCTGGGAATTCAGGATTAGCGCAATTTGCTCTAAATGAAAATGCTTATCGTGGTTCAAGTTTGGAGTTACTGGTCGATGTAGTTGAAAGAGTTCTAAGAAAGATATCGGACGATTTGCATGCTGGAGGCCAAAATGGTGAAGAAGCCAGTCGACGTCGCCAATCATCACGATTGCTTTTGAATGAGATTGAACAACTGCAGACACAAATGCGACATGTGTTAAATGTTGGTACTGGTGCTCACAGCATATGCTGTGGAAATGAACAATCAATTCCGTTAGCCCAAACAAGACTTTGCTGAAATGCTAATTAATTTGAAGAGTATGTAAAACGAAATTGTGAATTGGTCATCACATTCATTTTGATCTTTGCATAGCCTACTTTAAAACAAGCGACCTTTTTACAAGTGTCTATTTAATATTCATTTGTGATGTGCAATTAGTTTTAACAGCAGTTGAGTTGAATCAGTCATAGTGTTGCATAAGATTGTATTAGTGAAAATGAAACTATGAATCAAGTTTTGATTGGTTTATGGCTACTCTTATTACTATTATTGCTAATTTTTTGACCAATTAATTTTTATTTTTATAAATGTTGTTACTTGAAGATTCGAGATTTACATGTCGCCGAAATCATCAGGGGTATCTGCCAAAAGTAGCACCTGCGTAGAAACGTCAACAAAGTGAAAATCCTGGTTAAAGCTTTTCTTTTGAGGCTGGGACTAAATAGCTAAAGGTTGGTTCAGGCACCTATGAGAATATGAAATTATTTATTTGGGTACTAAATTTGAAGTTCGATAAAATTGCTAGGTGACCTTTTACAATGTTTAGTTAAACTGATTTCGAAAGGTCCAAGAATTATGTTATGCTTCAGTTTTTTGCTTTTCAAACTTAAACTTTTGGTTTGAATATCAAGATATTAGCTTTTCAAGTGTACTTAATTGTCCATCCCATTGCTGCATTTTTCGTGCTCAGTATTATTGAAGTAGGTGTACATTTTATCGGTAACATATTTGTTAATTAAACTGTGCTTTAGGTAGAAGGTGATTGGAAAGTCATCGCTTTCGGATTTTATGCTTGAACAACTTTTCTTGTCGCAATTAGGTTTTCTGTATATATTACTCCTTTGTGCAGTTGATTATGCCCAACATCAAATTAAGCTGTTCAACGTAATTAAGTACTGCCCTCATGTGCTTGATTTCAAATATAGCGTACCGTATTTGACGGCATATAGGACGCACGGGCATGTAAGGCGCACCCCATTTTAGCAGGTCAGATTCAGGAAAAAAAGTTTTCAGTGTATTTAAGCGTATATTGTTGAAAATAGTCTAGCTAAACATACACAAGCAGAAACATAGCTGCATACAAGCAATTTAGCAGTAAATTACACTAGCAGAAACATAGCTGTATTAGAGCAATTTTGTAAGCTTACTGTTTGTAACGAGCGTCGCGTACTAGTTGTTTAAAGCGTCACAAATTACGGTAAATTGCCTTGATTTTTACTGATTCATTTTTAAAACACCGGTAATAATACAATAGTACCAGCAATAACACAAGGATGCATGGAGTTTAGGGTGGGTAGAATTACTAAGCGTAAGCTGGGTTAGTGAGCGTCAGAGAGAAGATTAGCCTAGGCTACGGGATGTTTCGAACTTTACCTGCGCCATGTAAGACGCAGGGCGATTTTTTGAGCCAAAATTTTGGAAAAAAGTGCGTCCTATATGCCATCAAATACGGTAAGTCATTTTTTGGAAAATCTTGAGCTCTCCTGACTCTTTCATTTAAATTATATTCTAATATTTTTGACCAACTCCAAAGCCAATACGATAAGGTTACTTCCTCCATCCTTATTAATGAGGAACTAAAATTTGGAATATTTGACTCAACTTATTTTAAATTATTAAGAAAAATACCACCATAACAAACGAGAATTAACACCAAAAAGGTCAATTTTGTTTTCATGATAATTTGAGCAAATCCCGTTTCGTTCCATGCTAAAAAGATGGAAATATGTTCTACGATATTTGAACATTTGTTTACATTATTTTTTACTGTTTACTGTGTGCATTTTTTTGTTAATTTAAAGTTTGTTTTGAGTTTTGTAGAGGTGTAAGGCTTTGAAAATACTAGTTTGTTGAATTTTTCTACCTACTTGCTGGCTAAGAATTTTTGAGATCTTCGTTTCCAAGCAAGTTTGTGTTCAAATTCAATCAAGAACTGAAACAATGGTTTGTATTGTTACTTTGTTAAATGTTGCATTAATAATTAGTTGTTTAACTAGATCTAGCAACAATACGTCATATTTTAGAAGGACACGTGTTATGATATTCACTCTGGCGTTTGCCCTTGAGCACTTTTCTGAATCAGTTGAATTCAAACCGTTTTCATGGTATTCTTCATTCTAGTCAGTTTAAAATGTTGTGCCTTGGTTACTTTATGTCAATGTTGTGATATTTTAAACTCTTTGCGCTCTTATTGTTGCTTCATACAAAAGACGATATCCGTATAGTTTAGATTAGCTGTTCACCAAATTTTTGAGATTAAAAGAGGTAAACATTTTGATTTGTCATTGTATGATGTCGTAGTCGATTTTTGCGGATGATGTAGTTTAATTTTTTTAGGTTGCTATTTTTAATTTTCAAAGTATGTTGGCCATTCTTCTTTTGACGATATGCACATGCGCATACGTTCGTGCGTTGGCTCCAAGTCTGTTGGATAAGAACAAAACTGGATTTTTGGGAATATTTTGGAAATTTGCAAGGATAGGTAAATGGAATAAGTCGTTTGCGTTATTGCAGCGCTTAGTTTCCTGTATAGTGACCTCTAGTAACTCTACGAAATATTTAACAAGCTAATAATTATAGTGATATTTTTCTGCTACTTTACATGTTTGAGATTATCTCAATGTCCCAGTCTTGGCTTGATGACTTCCAATCAAAAGCTCTTGAGAATTTTAACTCCCCCGTCATCGCGGAAAACTAAAATATGAACTCTTTTTTAAGGCGAAAACATAGAAGAAACAAAAAAAGGTATTGACCTACTGTCTTAGCAGTTTCGAATGCATTAGAATAGAGGCCACAGGTCATCACCGTTGGAGTTACCTCTCCCCTTACTACATATCAACTTTACGTGCACGATAATCGTTGATTTTTTGGTTTTGCTCTTTCTACTTCTGACCTTGAACGGCGTCGATTCGGCAATTCCTTTGGTTGAACCTTGTTTTGTTGAGGAGTGAATCTTTCAATGGAGAGTAAACCTTTTCTAGTGACGCAACCAGGGAGAGGGGGCTGGGAAATTTAGTTCTTTCAACCATGGCTTTACAAACGTGCGAAATGCGATCAAATGGCATTAAAGTCGGTATTTTTTCCGAAAAATCACAAAAATCCTGGTGGTTGCGCGCCTGACTTTTTCCAATTCGATTCGATCTTGTTTAGCTACGTTACCAACTAATCGATTACTGCAGCGTCCTTACCAAATTATATTTTCTGAATTTCTGCTCTAATTTGTTTTTCAGGTGAAAGATTAAGCCCCTACGTTGCCATTTGTTGTCTAGCGATGGGAATAAGTGTTCTATTTTGGTAGCACAAGCTTTTTCTCCTTCACCAAGTGATTATTTACCTATTCAGCATCAAGGACGGCAGGCGGAGATGCTTTTCGATTCCTTTGTTAGTCATTATAACGATATAGTGCAGAGTTTATGCGAGTAGATTTCTAAACTGCGGGTGCAATTCAATAAATAACAGATATCAAAAACAACTAGTTTATTGTATGTAAACGCAACACAAAATAGAAAGCGATCGGGCCTAAATTTTACGACTTTTTCTTCTGCTGCTTTTTTTCTGCTTCGGCAGCTTTTTGCTTCTCAATTTCTTCAACTATATTATCCACGACATTCGATTCCAGCATCTAAAAAGACATTGATACCAGTCATCAGTAAAAAAGCTACTACCAGCAGGTGATTAGCATTGCTCTTGTTACATTTGTTTCGATGTTGGTACGCCATTACGCTGCAACTTTTTTTCACCAAAAAGTTGTTTTTTCTATCAAATTTGTTGACGCTACCTTTTTCAAACATTACAACAATTTTCGTAAATTTTACTTGGTTAATGGGAGTAGATTAAAAACTTTTACGCAAATATGCTACTTTTTAAACGTTTTATTATCTGACCAAATTGGGATAACTTGGCAATTCAATTCTTTCAAGTGGTTCGAAAAGCTGTGCAAAATTTCCCACTGGCATAAAAATGGCTTTTCCCATGAAATCATTAACCATAATTTCTTTCATTAAGCGTTTAACACGCCGTAGTTTATATTTAACACTTAGGTTTCTGGATACTGAACATATTTTGACATAAAAAAGAGATACTTTTGGTGTCAGCCGCACCCTTTAGCAAAATCCCGGATATGATGGTGTATTGGTGTGTGTAATACACAAGAGCATTGTTTCTTTGCTAATAAAAAGTTTTTTGATATAATGTAAAAAGTTTTAATTTTCGGTTAACAAAAAACGAAGTTTAATTATATTAAAAGTTGGCACCGGATTAAAACTTATTTAATTTGGTATAATACAAGCTTATACTTACTGTACATGAGCAGTGTTAAGGATAAAAATACTCGAAACATTTTATGAGTAATTTGCGGCCCGCAAAAGCTCAAGGAAAGTGTAATGCGACCGGCCCTCAAAAACTGGGCAGCCTTGGTTTTCAGCAAGGAGATAAATAGTACTCGATGCAGATTTTAGTTGTCGACAGTAATTATAATTTCTTTTGTAGTGCGGTACGTATCTTTTCACGGCGAAAGAAGCATTACCTCAAGTTGATAGGGTTGCTTTTTTCGCATTACTGCAATTTCCATGCTTTTGCTTCCAGATTGCACAACCTCCAGCAGCGCTCGTATTGCTAGTTTGATCGTATCTTGGTCATTAGCAGCAACGTCGTCGTTATAATTCTCTTCCAAAAATTCTCGAACGGTTTTCGAACTTCGCCCAATAGCATTGGCCTAAAAGTTTTATTAGTTTTTCTACCGATCACGAAATAGTTGAAAAGCAAAAAATGTAAATAACAGGAAAGACAGGAGATAACTGTAAAAGGACGCGAAAAATCAGAAACGCATAATCTAGTTTACCGACCCTGTTAGTCGAGCGGTAACGCGTTCGTCTCTGGAGCGGGAAGTCTGACGTTCAAATCTCAGGCTGGTTAAATCGAAACAGAATTGTCAACGGCACGCCACCGCTGCGACATTTCTTCAAAGAAAGCTGTGTTGCAAGGGCGCAATGAGGCGGAGATGCGCCCCGCAAACTCGTTACACTCTTCGGCGTATTACATGAAGTATAATAATAGATTTGATAAATCTACTGTATTTGGTTATAATCTGCAAGATTTATAATGTTTTGTGAGTATCACAGTCTATCGTGGCCACCCTAGTGGTAACCTATATTTGAAAAAAGCAATTTTAGAACAAACCGACAGAAACTTATTTTAGTTGATTCCAACGTAGTTTGATAATAGTAATCGGTCTATAATGGAAAAATACGGATCATTTGGAATTCGAAATGTCCAAAACAAACTTACTTTCCATGAATGATATGTACCAGAGGGATCAGTCTGGTAAAGGTTAGGCGTCCCATCATAGTCGAAACCAACTATTAAAGCTGATAAACCAAACGGTCTTTTACCATTGCTTTGAGTGTATCTCTAAAAAAAACAGAACAAATTTTTATTACTGTATATTAAAATCGAGCAGCAGTATAAAATGAGTCCTTCAATAAAACTCAATATCATTGGTTTTATATATAAAGATTAGGTATTGACAAACAAATATTTAGTATCGGCATAGACTTGAGTAAGTTATGAATTAGGCCAAGGATATCTGGCAACACGGTGACTCCTGCACTTGTTCCTATCTTAACGAATAGTAAGCCGATAAACCGAGCGAATTTCCTGTATCTTCCCACAACACTGGTTTTTTAGTCTGATACAATATCCTTCGGTGATGAACATTCTTCTGAAATTTACAGTGAATCCAAGTTAAAATCGATTAATCGGGTATAGAGGCACATTTCAGACGTAGACTGTGATATTTTTGAATTAGAAAATCCGGACAGAATTAGAAAAACCGCAATTTTTACCGTATTCGAGGTGAAGACTAAAAATATGAAGAAGGTTTTCTACTTAGAGAAACGCAGCTCCGTGAATTTGAGATGAAAACAGCAAAAAAAAGTCTTCACCTCAGGGGAATCTGAAGTGAAAGTAAACTTAAAAAACTCTGGGACAAATTGGTTAACCGGGCAAGACACTGGGACAAGGCTTCAAAAACGGGACGTATGTTAACCTTAATCACACTTCGAATAATCTTACGTCACCTGTTTAACGGTGGCTATGTATCGTGTAATGTATTCAATAGTGACAGGATCTTCTACTGTTAATCTGTGGCTCTGGCATTCCACTCGAGCCCGATTTATTAAAACACGCGCATCAGCAGTTAAACCTAAAAATAAGCTTGATCACAAATATATTAAAAACCAGTCGCTAACTACCTGGAAATATAGCCTATATCTTTTCCTGTTATAAAAACTGCGGTTAATACATTTAACAATCGTTTAGCGCATCCTCTTCGAGATTCCACACGCAACTGAAGTTATTATTTCGTAAAAAAAAAGGCACAATGTTGTGCATGCTTTATGCTATACAGATCAATGCAAAACTGAGTCAAATAGAAAAACACTCGAAGCAAACCAAAACATACTGAGCAGCTTTTTCCAT
Organism: Trididemnum nubilum; assembly: GCA_963965965.1. NCBI lineage: Eukaryota > Metazoa > Chordata > Ascidiacea > Aplousobranchia > Didemnidae > Trididemnum > Trididemnum nubilum. The sequence goes on along the minus strand of OZ014473.1, from coordinate 12,709,342 downwards.
TCTGAATGTTTATTGGGTCATATGGACCCTCTTCTTTCTTCAATCCCCGCTTTTCCGTGAGGGTTACGGGGGCAGCAACTAGAGATTAAGCTGCCACACTTCACCGTCTTCCATCACCTTTATTATTTCGCTTGGGTGAAGTCCCAAGGAATTCCATCCAAGATTTTCAATGTAAGTGGTCCATCTAGTAACAGGTCTTCCAACAGGTCTTTTTGGACCTCAATGGGGCTCATTTTGCGGCCTTAGGACTTAGACAAACCGGTGATTACAATCGTTACATGAAATATGGGCTGGTATCAAGGTGGATGTATTAACCCACTGTAAACTCGTCCTAAACGAACCAAGATACGTGAGCTAGTCGGCAACATTGTCAAATAGACATAGCCGTAATGATTCCATTGCAAGGCAATAAACAAACGGCCATTTGCTGGTACAAACTGTTGGCAATTGTAGTTTTGTGTGAAAACTAAACCTGAAAATACACATCGCTTACGAGAAAAGTTACAAAATTACAAAAACTTTGTTATTTTTACGTGCCGGCAAACGCCATTGCAACATGGTCATCGATTGCACATATTTTTCGTACTGTTCTTTCTTCTTGTAATTTAGCCACTGATTTTTTTTCGACACCAAGAACGACAATGTTTTCACCTCTGACTCCAACCTACAAATCATATTGATCATTTTAACGACAAAAATCAGAGCACACAATTTTGACATCAATTCGCTACCATCAAACAATACACTTCAGACATTGAAATCTGGTAAAAAACGGTTCAGAAAGTCGACATCAATAGTGAATGGCTTTTCATCGCTACAAAAAGACATGATTTAATCTAGCAACTTGCAATACATTTCAAGACAGGACTAATCAAAAACTCACATCCAAAGTTATTTTTTCTCCAGACCATACGCTGACCTAGATCATAGGCGTAGCCAGAGGGGGGCCAGCCCCCCAACTGATATGCTACCACTGATAAAAATGCCACAAAAAGACTATTGCTTCTTCAGTTTCAGTTTCTTTTAACATCTTCATGTACAACAGTACACGCATACAACAGTAATTAACTATAATATTGATCCAGGGAACCCAGGCCCCCTTACTTTAATTTTTACAAACCAATTTAAATGAGCCCCCTACAAAAATATTAAATGGCCCTCAATTTAAACGGGCGCCCAACAATAATATTGATCCAGGGGGTCCATTTAAACGGCCTGTAATTTAAATGGGCTCCCAACAATAACGTTAATCCAGGGGGCCCATTTGCATGGGGCCTCAACACTAATATTGATCCAGGGGGCCCAGGCCCCCAACAATAATATTGATCCAGGGGGCCCGAGTCTCCTCAATCTAATTTTTCCAACCAATTTAAAGGGACCCCCTACAATGACATTTAAATGGCCCCCCAACATTAATATTGATCCAAGAGCCTGGGCCCCATTAATTAAATTTTTGCCAAACAATTTAAATGAGCCCCCTACAATAATATATAAATGGGCCCCCATCAATAATATTGATCCAGGGGGCCCGGGCCCCTTCAATTTAATTTTTGCAAGCAATTTAAAAATTCCCCCTGCAATAATATTTAAATAGCCCCCCAACAATAATGTTTCAGGGAGCCAGGGCCCCTTCAATTTAATGTCTGCCAAACAATTTAAACGTATTACCTAAGTGAAAAAAAGGGTTTTTATCCTAAAAGTTGCTAACTGAGGCCCTCATCTAACCTTTTTATGAACGTAATGCAATAACCATTAACCAGGGACGAATTTAAAGGCGGTGAATCATCCAGCCAATTCCGGTGGTTTACAATAGCTAAAATTGAACTATATTTTTTGACATTTTTTGTTTTGATTTTGGGCCTGCGTTTGCAAAGATATTCAACAAATACAAAAAGATCTCCCCCCGAAAAAAGTTTTTGGAAACTCTGAGTTTTGATCTTCCCGCCAAAACCACAGTAGGCCTAATGGTTTAGAGAACTGTGGTAGGCCTAATAGTTTAGAGATAGTTTATTTCTAAGTAGTTTAGGCCTAACTATCTCTAAACTATTAGGCCTAATAGTTTAGAGATAGTTAGGCCTAACAGTTTAATAAGATTACAGTAGGCCTAATAGTTTAGTGAACTGTGGTTTTGGCGCGAAGATCAAAACTCAGAGTTTCCAAAAACTTTTTTCGGGGGACATCTTTTTGTATTTGTTGAATATCTTTGCAAACGCAGGCCCAAAATCAAAACAAAAAATATCGAAAATTATAGTTCAGTTTTAGCTATTGTAAACCACCGGAATTGGCTGGATGATTCACCGCCTTTAACATATGGCTCAGTGCCGGGGGCCCTGCACTCTGATAAGACTTTTTTTTGGTCTTCACCTGTATTTGGGCGAAAAAGATTGCAAAAATCCCGAAGTGCCAGGCGCTCAACTCAATGTAAATCCTGCCCAGGCAATATCATGTTTTGTAGGCATAACTATCTACTGTATATACATTTTTCAATAACAATTCACCTCCACATGGCCAGTTTTTATGCAACAAAAAACTTTTGAAAAAAAGTAGCTACAGTAGGGCAATGCTCATTAAACAAATTTTTGCGTTGAGAGGGCCTGGGCCCCCTGGCGTATATGTACTCTTATAACTGGTTGTTTTCATGACAAAGCAATAATATTTAAGGAAAATATTCAACTGGATTGTTATTTATTGCTGAAATATTGCAGGAGGCAATGTGCTTTACTTCCCCCTACCTGGGCCAAATCACTTACAAACTTTACCCCAAAATGCATAGGTGGGCACAAGTCCGTTAATCGTTAATCCGTTAATAACGAAGCTAACTTTTTCATTAACTCGTTAATCCGTTAAAAAGTTTTTTCATGTTAATGGACTAAATTAACTTCCGTTAAGTGCTGTTAACGGACTAAAGTAACTTCCGTTAAGTTTTGTTAACTTCCGTTAAGGTTTTTATCGTTAATATCTTGCAGCTTCGTTGTGCATTTGAACTTGTTTTTATCTTGAAATTAGATTAGACTGTAAAATGTAACTTTCAAAACACAAAATACCACCATTGCAATAAATATTTCCTTACAATCAGCTCAACAGCGTCAATACGTGTTCTAGAAGCGAGTGAATAAAACGATATGTAAATAACACGCAAAATGTTAACGGATTAACGGACTTCATTAACTTCCGTTAATTAAAGCTGAAAATAACGGATTAACGTTAACGGAAGTTTGTTAACGGACTAGTGGTTAACGAAGCTAACGTTTTGCATTAACTTGCCCACCTATGCCAAAATGTAATATTTTAAACCTGTTTTGGACTTAAATTGCAAGCAAAAGGAGGACTGAACAACTTAATTTTTTCAATTGGTTTTCAAATGTTGAAAATCTAGTACTTCCAAATGGCTCTGATAATGTGCAAAATCTGATCCAATGGGATTAGAATAATTTTTTTCCAAAAACTTACCAAAAACGGCTCGAGGCGAAGCCCCCAGACCCCCATAGCCTCTGGCAGCTGGGGGCTATGCCCCCAGGCCCCTTTCTGTGATACGTTTTAATTACAGTACACTTCTTCACTCAAACACGTCTCCCAATTTAGACATTTTCACATTTTAACCATTGGTTTAAGCCCTCTCCCTTGAACGAGTTCCTAGTTACGTGCCAACACCAGGCCACAGCTTCTGATTTTTCATTCTACGATATCTTTGCCCCCACAAAAAGTTCCTCTTTTAAAGTTTCTGATGATGTCATTGTGTGTGATTTGTGGTTTGCCCCCCCACCCCCAATCAACAATTCTGGCTATGCCTATGACCTACATTATGATGTAATGTCTTCTAAAGCATCAAATTATACTATGCCATACATGATCAATTTTGATCATGACAGATCTGATGCAAAACAACAGCTCAAAACTTACTGCTGTAGAACCTTTTTTCACAGCTTCTTGTGCATATTCAACTTGAAATAAATGACCATCAGGAGAAAATACTGTGATTGCACGATCATAACGAGACATTTTTTGCTGGCAATTATCTAATGTAGAATCGCAAAAATTGCAGATATATCCCTAATATCCTTCTAAAAAAAAAAATTGTATTTTTAAAAATGTTAAGCTTGATGTAACAATGATTTTAGATTTTGAGAAATTAACAGCATATACAGGGTGTCCCAGAAGTAACCAAACCGCAAACTTTAATAAAAAATATTAATCAGAAACAACAAATTTAATTACGAAACAACAAACATAATAGTTGTATTAATTGTTTACAAATGTTCAAAATGTCTACCTTCAACTGCAATACAATCATGACATCTTTTGACAACTAATTTTTATTAAAGTTTGCGGTTCGGTTACTTTTGGGACACCCTGTATATCATCCTAATACAATAAAATTCAATAGCAAAAAAAAAAAGTCTCAACAGTTGTGGCATAGCAAAAAAGGGTAGAGATTCAAAACATTTTTAAGAAAAGCTAGTATTGATGTATACAAGAAAATTTAGGAACAGCGCAAATCAGGAAGTACTGTTTATACAGATTCTTTAAAACAGGCCTTTAAAACACTTAAAATGTCTGCGATACTACTGTTGCATACTGGACATAAGATTCCATATGTAACAAGAACTGAGCAAGTTTTAAAAATATAGTACACGATTACACAGCATCCCACTTCTAATTATCATAGTTAATGCATTTCAATATACAGTAATAAATTATTAACATCACATGGAGTAAAAATATGAAAAACCACTTATTTCTAATTTCAAGTTTCGATTATGTCAGCGACAATATGTTGTGATTGAGCTCCTTATATTAACCAAACAAATGATGGAAATGAATAACTTGATCATAATAAAACATAAAAGAAAATGTCATGTTGTCTGTTAATCACATTCAATCTTAGCTGTAGCAAAAACTGTGACAGTATTGGAATAATTTAAGGGAAAATGACTTTTACATAATTCCTTCCAGCAGTAATTCAACAAATGACATTATTTCAAATGTCAGTTCTATGTCTTTTCAATGATAATCTTTTAAATAAATCTTTGTATGGAGTTTGGGATTCATTCTTCGAAAAAGGAATTCGAAAAAAACGTTTTACTTTATGAGATCGAAAGAGCAAAGCTTGTGAAGCACCATACATACTAGAACTAAACCAATACAAAACAACAGCAGTAGGCATTTGACATGCTACTGGAACAAGAATGATAGAAAGGGTTCTTGATAACATAAGTAAAAATTTTTGCATTCCAACTGGCTTGATTTTTCCATCACCTCGATAAATTTCAATAATACTCAAATTTACAATGCCAAGAGCAATTGGTAGTACGTAATAAGAGTCAACATGGCACAAATTTGAAAACCATAAGCACCCTTCCTGGCTTAATTGTAAACCAATTGTTTCCAAGTCAGATGTGCGGACAGTGTTTATTGCCAAACTTCCCGCTAAATGACGAAGTGAAATCGACACTGATACCCATAAAGGTATCTGCACAAATGGTAGAAAGAAGCGCTTACCAATGCCAGGTATTTTGTACTGATTCTTAATCTTTTTTCTGTGCATTAAGAGATTAGAAAGAAAAACATTTCTTGTGGTCTTATCGTCCCAATTTTTTTGTTTAGCAGTTTCATTGGTTTCTTCGGTAAGCTTTTTGAACAAGTCAGCAAAGATTGGAAGGTACATTTGATATTTTATGTTATTTTTCACTTGTGCAATATAAAGTGGAGTGGTTATTATACAACGTAACAAAATAGTGGAGATAACAATTGAAGAGCACCAATGCAGTCCAGTGACATCATGAATTGTAATGAAATATTTCTCTACAAATTGAACCCCAGAAGTGTTGGTTGCCCATTCAAAGAAAGACCCAGAAATATTTGGGTCAGAAAACTTGCCATAATCCGAGTCCATATTTAAACATCTTGCTTGGCAATGGATTACAGAGCACAAATTAGAATGGATTCGACGCCTTTCATAAGCTTTTTGAAATGGCTTCCCTAATCTATTTATCTTGTGTTTAAAAGTTGAAAGATAATCCACATAGTGAATAGATTGCTTTGATAATTGCAACATTTTATTAACTCTTGAAGTGGTTGTTCTAAACAGGCATAGTGCTAAAAGGGAAAGATTAGGAGATAAGGTTTTTCTATGCCATACTATATCTAGCAGCCTAGGCTACTTACAAGTCAGAAATCACCAAGGCCTAATGGACTTCTATTTTTTTTTTTCATCTCTTTCCTGATTAATATCAGTGGTAACAAACCGTTAAACGGGGTGACTTTGATAAGATTTTCTGTTTGAAATTATCTGCTTTCCAACTCCTGTCCTCTAGGCTTCTCATTACAGGCCTATCGAAACACTCTTGGTCTCAGCTTCCAAGCCATGCACTACAACTTAATTCTGACCACAAGTATTCGAGATATTATGCAATCAATTAGCTATCAAAGTCGACTTTGATAGTTGGTTTAAACCTAGTTATAGATCAATGTATCCTCACTGATGAGGTGAGATTGATACATTTTTTATTTTTTTAAAAAATTGTAAGGTTTTTAATAATTCTAAAAGTCTTTTAACATTGTTTTATTAGATCACAAAAGAATGAGAATATAACCCGGAGAATTTAATACCCTGCAAAATAAAAATTTTGTTACTACAAATAAAACGGAGTAAAAAAATTTACTACAAAAGTCCTAAAAATATCTGTCTCTGCAATTTCAAAAAAGACATTTTTATAACAACATATCGCATTTGTAAGAGGGTGTTGTAGCCCATACAACATGTAGTCATGCAATATCTAAATTATTATCAAAGTCACCTCGCTTATCATAGTCACCCCGTTTCACGAAATATAGTAAAAATATCACCATGACACATTACTCTATAATTTTCAATCACCAATACACAGATTCAGAATTGCTATTACTGGGATTTGTTACAGTACCTAATTATATCAGCTACCATGTATCTGGTATTACTATTCATACCAATGATTTTTACAGACTACCAAAACACATTATCCAGAAATTAATACCGTATGCACTAGCAAAAAATTGAACAAAATTAACTGGTACAGAGTAGGCTTAAAAACATCGCAACCACTAAGCTATAATACAATAGGTTGTAATCCTCAGTCTAGTTAATATCTGATATTTACAATTTGGTGAGAGTGGCACAAATTTCAGTTGAAAAGAAGCAGCTGCTGTTTACAGTTTAGTTATACTGTATAAAACGGCTGTAAAGAGAATATGCAGGCACAGGCACTGGGCAAGGAGCTGAGAGTGGGCACTGATTTACTTACAGGTAGGCCTACTTGCTTTTTTAATATGAAGTGATTTGGCGCTCGAAACATGCACGGTTGAATAAACAAAGATTCTGGTGACGTCACTTTTTTTCGGAAACTTATGTTTCATTTATTACAGTTAGGCCTAGGCCTGCAGGTATGGGTGAGGGTTAGGGTTTGGGTTAGAGCTAGGATTAGAGTAAGCGTTATGTTTTCAAAAAGTTTTATCACAAAATATCTGCAAGCATGGAACAAGCGCCAAGCCTTTTTCTTTTTAATTTTATAAGCTATTTTTCTTTTTCCTTAGACTTGAGATATGCTTTGAGTTTAAGTTAGAAACTTAGGACTAAAGGATTACAGTAGCTTAATCGGCACTGGACAGATTAGGCTAAAGTTTAGATCAAGTTTGGTAACAAATTAGAATTGCGGTTAATTAAAGGAAGTGACTTGGCAAATGGAACACTTGCGGTATTCTTTTTTCCTCGCGAATGGAGCAGGTGCTATTAATAGCTGCTGCAGGGAATTGCTATCCCTCAGACTGGCATCGCTGCCCTAACCCTAACTGTAATGCAAGATTTTGAAGCAAAAAAAAGAATGATACACGTATATTCCTCCCTTATCCGTCTATTCTGCGTATTCTTCCATTGTGCACAATTGCACTTCCGGCGGGAGTCAAACCCGGGTGCAATGGTTAGCTGCTAGGCGCTATAACCATTACACTACGCAGCTTGCACCACCTCACCGACAAAATGTCGTATTTAAACCATATGTATGAAAAAGGCAATGTCTCCATTCGCGAGGAAAAAAAAATACCGCGAATGTTTTGTTAATTAAATTAGGCCTATATACTGTATCAATTTTTGTATTAACATAACACTAACAGCATTTCCTGCTTTAAAATCTGAAATCAAATCAAATCTTTCATTATACTCGCTGTAATACGCTGAAGCGTGTAACAAGTTTGCGAGGCCCATCTCTGCATTATTGCGCCGGGCAACACAGCTCCTTTCGATGTTCAAAAAAATGTCGCAACGGTGGCGAGCCGTTGCCAACACTGTGTCCGATTTCACCGGCCCAAGATTTGAACATCAGACCTCCCACTCCAGAGACGAACGCGTTACCGCTCGTTAATCAACTTATCGGTAATTATGGTACTGTACCAGACTACCGGTAAGTAGAGTAGGCTATTTCAGGTTTATTGGTATTTTATGAAACCCATAATAACCCAACATTCCGTTGATACACTACAGTACCGGTATATCAGTACCATACTGCCATAGCAATTTACAAACAGACATCATTCTTAGCAGTGATGGAGTCGAGTACTCAACTTCCGAGTACGAGTACGAGTACCGCAAAAAACTTCGAGTACGAGTACTGATATTGAAAAATGTACTCGAGTACGAGTACCGTAAAAAAGTTCGAGTACGAGTACTTTTACAAGTTTAGAAAAAGAAGTTTTTAAGTTGTATCGGATCAAAATTTGTCGCAAAAATATAAACGAATACGTTTTTTTCTGTGAGTGGGATGTTAAGAAGGCGCACAACTGCAGGCGACAATTTTTTGACAAGTTACACGCAAAATTACTGTTATATTTTAAACAAATTAGGTACCTTGACATTGAAAGCAAGTGCACGTTTTTTTGCGCGTCGGAAAAAACCTTGGCTTGCAGAAGCAGCAAATTGCTCATTGTTGCAAGAAGTTCTGTTACAGCCGCAGAAAAATGTTTAACTCTAAAACTGAGCAAAGAATTAACTTTGAAATTTTTGGTAAAATTCAAGCTTTGATGGAAGTTTACGGCAAAGAATGCGTGTCAAGAACCCGTGTTTTTGAATGGCACAAAAGATTTCATGAAGGCCGAACTGAAGTTGAAGATGATGAACGTTCACGACGCCCAACCATATCAAAAACCACTTACAATAACCGAGAAATTGAAAAAATTGTCCGAGAAGATCGTCGGCTTAGTATTCGGCTGATAGCAGAGAGGATGTCCATTGACAAAAAAACAATGTGGCAAGTACTGCATGAAAATCTGCATATGACAAAGGTCTGTGCGCAAGATGTTTCAAAGCTTTTAACTAGCGATCAAAAAGAAAAACGCCAAGAGGTTTGCGCTGACATTTCAAAACAAATTGAAGAAAACCCTAAATTTTTAGACAGCGTGCTTACTGCACATGCGATGAGAGATAAATTTTCCAGTACGACCCAGAGACAAAGAGACAGTCCATGCATTGGAAAACTGCAAACTCACCACGAATTAAAAAAGCAAAATCAAAATTCAAGGCAATGTTAATCGTTTTTTTTATGTTAAGAGCGTTGCCGTGTTCTTTTTTTTTGTGAAAATCCGAATGAAACGCTGTGTTGATGCTAAGGGAGAATACATCAAAGGGGAAACAAAATAAAACGACCTTTTTTCCTTGAATAAAATTGCTTTATGTCACCAGTTTTGTTATTTAAAAGCGACACCTCGTATACCGTGTGCTTTCAATCACAAGTAAGCTTTCAAAGTCCTCTACTCCAAACATGATTACCCACAACAATTTTTTGAGAGCTTTTGCGATTTAATGTTATATTCAATTAACATTTAATCATAGGTAGGCAAGTTAATGCAAAACATTAGCTTCGTTAACCACTAGTCCGTTAACAAACTTCACACTTCCGTCAACGTTAATCCGTTATTTTCAGCTTTAATTCAACTTAAGGAAGTCAATAAAGTCCGTTAATTCGTTAATATTTTGCGTGTAATATACATTTCTTTATGTTCACTCGGTTTTAGAGCACGTATTGACGTTGTTGAGCTGATTGTAAGGAAAATTTTTTTGCTATGGTGGTCTTTTTGTGTTTTGGAAGTTACGTTTAAAGTCTAATCTAATTTCAAGACAAAAAAAAGTTCATATGCACTAATAAAGCTGCGATTGGAAAATCTTTGGAAATTGCGAACAGCGATAATTAATAGACCTATGAGGCTGCAGCTTATTATTTGCCACAAAAAAGAGCTCCTTTCTTTGCTTTCTTCTATAAAGCTCGTGCTAATACGCAACAAGTGTTACCAGTGTCAACTGGTTTGTACCATTATGATAAATGAATGGTGCAAGATATAAACGATAAAAACTTTACGGAAGTTAAAAGAACTTAACAGAAGTAAATTTAGTCCTTTAATATGAAAAGCTTTTTAACGGATTAACGATTTAATGAAAAAGTTAGCTTCGTAATTAACGGATTAACGATTAATGGACTTGTGCTCTCCTATGCATTTAATTAAAGACTATCTAAAACTTGTAACACTAAACTGCAAATGACGTAGTAGTAAATGTTCTCGAAATAATGCTGCATTTCAAAGGAGGTGACTAAGTTATGTGAGCATAAAATAACAGAGGTGGAGTCGAGGACACGAGGCTCGAGGCCATGGCCAAGGACACAAAAAAAAATCCGAGGCCAAGGCTAAGGACAGGAATGCTCGAGGCCAAGGACCAAGGACACAAATGCAAGTGTTTTCCTAAGAAAAAAGGTCTTAACAATTTTTTTCCGTCGATCTCCAAAAAACGGTCTAGAAAAACGTTTTTCAGCCGCTCTACAAAATTTTAACCATTCAAAAAATAGTGCTGTCCTCGAGCCGAGGACAAGGCAATTTTCGAGGACTTGAGGCCAAGGCCAAGGACTTGAAAATGTGTCCTCGAGAACTCCACCTCAGTAAAATAATGCTGCCATTTAATATCAGCTACCAGCTACAACCAAGGGCGTACGCAAGGGGGGGGGGGGGGGTTTAGGGGTTCAACCCCCTCCCCATTGGTCTGTCGACTAAGATGCACAATAAAGAAAATATCACGTTTTTAGCACTTTTAAGCCTGTTTTTTTGCAATGACACGGACTCCAACATGATTTAAAGCAACTTTTGAAGCACTTAGAGTTTCTTAGGGGGGGTTAATTTGTCAAAGATATACCTTACAAACCAATAGCAACTTCAAAAAATTGGCAAAATTAGCAAATTTAACCACTAAAAATGCTTATCATTGGCTTCACCAAAAATATAAAGATGGGGTTTCAGTATTAGTTAATTAATAATCCACTCAAATCTCGTTCCATTCGCCCCCCTCCACCTTCTCCAACTGTCTCACTCTATAAACTACAGAATATAAATGCTTGTGAGTTTTTCAAATCAAGATTTTATGATTTACCGGCTTGTAAATTAGAGGACTGAAATGTTACCATTAGCCACCGCCCACATAGCTCACTTATGCGCAAAGGCATACACAGGGGGGTGGGGGTTTAAACCATCCTCCCTATTGATCCTACGTATATCATTCGAAGTATCGTCTTATTAAGCAAAACGAACAAGCTCCTTCTTTACTCTTATAGTAATACGAAATATTTAATTCTATAGTAACTAACTTTTTTGTTATTTAATGCAACAATGTAAGCGACTAAATGTAATACTGAAACTCTGGAATGTCATGTTACGAGTTAGAGTAACTTTCAGTAACGTAGGCAGGGGGGTTATAGCCCCCCCCCCCCCCATTGGCCTGTCAACCAAAATGCAGAATAAGAAAAATACCACGTTTTTAGCACTTCTGAGCCTGGTTTTTGTTCTGGAATGGACTAAAAAGTGATTTAAAACATCTTTTGAAACATAAATTTAGAGGGGGGGGGCAAATTTGTCAAAAATAAAACTCACAAAGCAATGAAAACTTTGAAAAATGTCCGAAAACAAGCAAGCAACTTTGATCGCTAGTGTAAAAATGCTAAACATAGGTTTCATCAACAAGCATATTATAAACTTAGGAATAGTAGTGGGCTTTTTAGTATTAGTTAATTATCAATCACTTGTCTCAAAATTTTTTCCGTTAGCCCCCCTCCCAATTATTTTTCTCTGTAAAATATAGACGAAATAGATTGTGAGAGTTTTCCTAAACTATACGATTTTATGATTTACCAGCATGTAAGCAAGAGAGTTAAAATTTTACTATTAGCCACCTTCCGCATAGCCCGTTTATGCAAACAGTTTAATCAGGTTTACACTACCAATTTCTATGCCATGCTTTAAAAGCATTATTTTTTATCAATATAGCCCTAAAACTAAGTTATTTTTTTAAAAAAATGCAAAATTTTCAAGCGCTGGGGGCTCAGCCCCCAGACCTCCAATAGCCTCCGGCGGCTGGGGGCTCTGCCCCCAGACCCCCACAACAGCCCCCTCAATTGCGAATTTCTGGCTACGCGCCTCCCACATTTTGCACTGTTTATAATCATATGAGTTTTCGCAGCTTTTGTTTTGAACGATTTTTTTCTTCATCGTTCAGTTGCAAAGCTTGTGATGTTAACTATAATAGATGTATGCTTAATGCTTAATTGTATTTGGTTTGAAAAGATTTATTTGCATTACGCACTGTGAGACTTTGATTCCATCTTGTTACATTGCACTAAGTTATTTATTCGCCAAAGCATAGATCGCGAACAATTTTTTGATGTCACTTTTGAACCCCCTGAAAAATCCTGAAAAATCACTTTTAAACCCCACTGAAAAATCCTGCGTACGCCACTGGCTACAACAGTAATTTATAGCGGTATTTTTATTCTGTATATTTACCTGTTTACAGTTCTATTATTTAATTTCAAATCTAACATCCATTTTTATAAAATAATCCTAATTAGTGCTTGGTCATATTAATATTTCAAACGCATTTTACATGCGTTATCAAAAGACTTGACTTAATATTTTATCAATTTCTTGCAAAAAAAAGTAAAATTTTGCCTACAGCTGCAACTCAGCTACAGAATAATTATGCAACTCAACTATCTCTATCTGACCTAAATTTAACGCTGAAAATATTGCCTCCAAATCTAACTCTATGCTTTTTCGGATACCCCTTCCAATACCACAGTAAAACCATTATTTGGGATTGGGAGATTACAGTAAACATCTACTGTAGAAAATATTCTATCAACATTTGAGGTGAAACCGTAAAATGCTAACCCAACAGATGCCATCTTTGTAACACGCATGGCTCGATTTCTGTACCATGTAACTTTAATTGCTAAATAAGTTAAAATTTGCGGCAACTTTCACACGTTTCCTGCAGGAGAAAGGCGTTAGTTGTCAAACAATACTATGCGCTGTCGACCCAATCACTTTAAGCACATTCCAACGCTTGATTTCGCTCATTCTCACCATTAAAAAGTTGTTTGTTCAGCTGCGGTCTGCACGGATTCCAGCAAAAGCAACTCAATAAATTAGCGGGTTTTATTGGTTGCAGTTTACTATCAAAAATTCATTTTGTTTATTACTTTTAGCAAAGACCAAATGTACTCGTGTACTCGGCTCTTTTTTTGACCGAGTACCGAGTACATTGACCTTCGAGTACGAGTACCAACCGAGTACCTGGGGTTCCGAGTACGAGTACTCAAAAAATGGTACTCGAGTTGTACTCGAGTACGAGTACTGTACTCGAGTACTCCAACACTGATTCTTAGTAATAGTAGGATTCTAGTATTTTACCGGTATGTGTAAAACACTTACCGTACCATACGCTTACCAGCTTGCGATATCATTATCTGCTGAAATACTGATAATAGGCTAGCCTAGTTCATTAAACTATGCCCATAGACTGATACAGGTTAAACAGTCAAGCTAAATCACGATGATATTCCGCCCATAGGCCTACCCTTCTTACGCAGTAGCAGTGCCTAACCCTATACACCATAGGTGGGCAAGTTAATGCAAAACGTTAGCTTCGTTAAACACTAGTCCGTTAACAAACTTCACACCTCCGTTAACGTTAATCCGTTATTTTCAGCTTTAATTAACGGAAGTTAATAAAGTCCGTTAATCCGTTAACATTTTGCGGGTAATTTACATTTCGTTTTATTCACTCGCTTCTAGAACACGTATTGACGCTGTTGAGCTGATTTTAAGGAAATATTTATTGCTATGGTGGTCTTTTTGTGTTTTGAAAGTTACATTTTACAGTCTAATCTAATTTCAAGATAAAAACAAGTTTAAATGCACAACGAAGCTGCAAGATATTAACGATAAAAACCTTAACGGAAGTTAACAGAACTTAACGGAAGTTACTTTAGTCCGTTAACAGCACTTAACGGAAGTTAATTTAGTCCGTTAACATGAAAAAACTTTTTAACGGATTAACGAGTTAATGAAAAAGTTAGCTTCGTTATTAACGGATTAACGATTAACGGACTTGTGCCCACCTATGCTATACACCATTAAGCTATGTGCCTTATGTTTATTTAGCAAAATGATTTGCAATTTTTCAGAGGCAGACGGAGTTGTTTTTTTGTTACACTTCGTTACTCCGTACTTCTATTTTCACATAGAACAAGTAATAAGCACCGGCAACTTCATCCAGCGGTAACGCGTTCGTCTCTGGAGCGGGAGGCTTGAGTTTCTAATCTCGGGCCGGTCAAATCGAACACAGTGTTGCCAACGGCTCGCCACCGTTGCGACTTTTCTTCAAAAAAAGTAGTATTACTTGGGCGCAATAATGCGGAGATGCTCAACGCCAATTCGTTACAAGCCTCAGCGTACTTTGTTAAACAAAATAAAAGATTTGATTTGATTAGTACTAAGCAGAGGTTGAGTCATCAAGGACGTCCTTGGCCTCGAAACGTCCTCGAGGATACATTTTGAAGTCCTTGGCCTCGAAGCTCAAGTCCTTATCCGTGGCGTTGGCCTCGAAGACTACAAGTCCTCGAAAATATCCTGTCCTCGGCTCGAGGATAGCATTATTTCTTAATTGAATGAAAAGGAAAATAACCAGACAAAAAATAATCTAAACTTCTGGCCTGCCAATTCGTTTCATTTCTTTATTTTTTAAAAAATTAATATAATGTGAAGTGATAGCCAACCATACCGTATTTTAAATGGCATTGAGTAAAAGCTCTAATCGGACAATGAGGAGGCAAAAGGCAGCGTAGACACTTTTGTTTTGTATTTCTCCAATGCGGGTCGTTAGTGATGGAGTTATCGAGACCGGTCTCGGGTCTCGAGACTGTCTCGAGACACATTTTTGAAAGTCTCGTCGCGGTCTCGCCTCGGACTTGACCTTCAAGTCTCGATCTCGGGCTTGGTCTCGAAAAGTCATGGTCTCGAAATGTGAGAAGTCTCGAGACTCAAAATCTTGGTTAGGCGTAGGAGTAAAATTTTGAATTTAATTATTTAATGCAAGCAACGCAAACAAAGATTCGATTGACTTTTTAGGTCTTAACCCTATTCGGCCCAAGGGGGGATCGATTAGCTCCCCCCCTTCATTTATTTCGAAAGTTTATTATGAAGCAGTCAAGCCACAATAATGAAATTGCTTGACTTTTCCTAAAATTTTTTGCTTCAACTTTCATTTGTAAAACCATTGTCGTATGATAACTAGATTCGGAGTTATTAAACGTTTCTCAACGTCGACCCTGCGTTTCTGGCAAAATTTTTGAAAAATTAATGTAATCCTGGTAGTCCCAATTGTTCTGTCGTAATTAATAATTTCGCGCTTTTTCGTAAACACTGTCAACGTAAATCCAAGACCTCTTAAACGGCTTTTGTTGCGATCGATGTTCAAAACGAGTTGTAACAAAAGATTGCATTTACAGTTTTGCCTGAGGCATTATAATTTTCATTATGATTTCAAAAGCTCACAGTTGAATTTCTCAGATAATTTTGTGTAATTTTACCAACTTTCAAACTAGGCTTCATTTTTAGCATGTCACTAACTAATAAAAATTGCGATTTAGTAAAATAAACGTATTTGTTGATGAAAGAATTAGAGGCCAACATAAGCGCAAATCCTTTAATTTTTTGCCAATATTTCTTTTTTCACGTTGCTGATATACAGTAGTTGAAAATGTCCATAAGTTATCAAGCTTTATGCAGCATAATTTTCGGTATAGTCTTTATGTTCGAAATTTGTTTTTGGTGACTAAAAAAAAGCAAAAAAAAAAGCAAATTTTAAATAAATTTTTAGTTTTTGCTACGTTGCAGTGTCAATTGAAAGATCTTCAGTTCATTTTTCAAAAAAACATATTCATAATATTGACTGCATCAGGTTTTTCATGAAGTTCAAGTGATAACATCCAACAGAGAATTTTGCCCGAGTGTCTTTGCGCGTGACGTAGCAGCACACTGATATTTTCATTGTGCACTGGCAACTGCTTTGCTTTCACTAAATTGCAACATTTCATATACCTTTGGGATATTTAATCACATTGCAAAAAATGGAGAGTTTTTGACAATGCTTGTTTCGGAATCATTATTTTCAATTTTTACCTTTTTTGGTATTCAAGATTCTTATTGCTAAAAGCTTTGCGTAAAAAATACTTTTCGAAGCAATAACCAATAGCTAGTGTGAAATATTATCAATTTTTATAAAATTGACATCAAATTAAACGAATATTGGGTATGCACTTTGCAAAATGTGCTATGTGGTATATTATACTAGTTACTGCATTTAATAATTTTTATTAGATGCTGCAGGCCTACAGCTTGGCGTACTATTGCAGATATTACTGAGTTTCACAGTGATTTTTCATTTGTGGTCTCTAATGATCGGTGGCAACCGTGGCATGCTAAATTTTAAAAAATTGTGCTGTTGCATTACTTTTCAATTTTCGCTTTTATGTGTGTACATTCAAAACCAACAAAAATTAGGTTTACATGCAGATACAAAATATAAAAACGGAAAGAAGATTCTCTAACTAATAGACTTTGCAAGTAACAATCTAATTAGTTAACCATTTGTAAATAATTTTATACTGGATTTTTTTGTGATCATAAATAACTAAGATATCTAAATTCACTGATGTCGTTGGCAAATTTTTAATGTTCCTAATTTACTGCAGCTACCTAACGGCATTATCGCATACGAAAATTGCTGGTTCTAGATGCAAGGACAATAAGGAGTAGAATATCTTTGATAATTTTGATCAAAGTTGAGAACCGGCTAATAAATTTCTACCCTTGGTATTATATTATTCTTTTTTTACTGTTTTTCTAAACTTATTCAGCACTAATTCCAGTAACAGATGCGGAGTCGAGGACACAAGGCTTGAGGCCAAGGAAACAAAAAAATTCCGAGGCCAAGGTTAACCCTTATCTGCCCAGAATTATTTTTTTGTAAAAATGACTTTTCTTTCTAATATATTTATTGAATTTGGTCAGTTTAAACTCATGATGCGATTTTTTTTGAGCCCCCATTTTTGTAACTCCCCATATTTGGTGTGCCATATTTGGCACGCTGGGCATAAGTGATTTACGTTAATTGTTTTTTTTAGCGTTGTTTTGATTTGATAATAATTATTATAACTCAACTTGAATACTTGCATGCATATTTCTGTTGCAGTGGTTTATCCCGTTTCAGTGAAAGAGATAAGAGAGGGGCAATGGGGCATCATTACCTTTACCACTTTTTACTTATTATGACGTCATAATAAATAAACTTTATTATTGGTGAAAGTAGAATGACATTTTTCGTTGCAACATGTATCATTTCTTCGTGTTTATAAAACTAACAACTTGCGATGTGCTTAGGCGTACCAAGTATAAGAAGCAAACTAATATCATTAACCAAATAAACCACTCAACGTTGGTTGAAATCTTACGCTGTAATTGCAGAAACATCAAAAGTTAGTGTAACAAACAACAAACTGAATAAACAACAAAACAAACCAACAATAAATCAAACAGCAGAGTTTGTGACTCTTCAAAAATTAGCATTTTGTTATTTTGTGTGATAGTCCAAGTTGCATCCTACACAAAGACCTACGTCACATTTACAGCATTGCGTAAAGGGCCGTTTTGAACAAAATTCCCCTGCACATCGCCTTCGTTTTGGAATTTCCACGAGATAATGTTTAAAACCGTCGTAACGAACATCATCTATAACCCTTTTACGCTTTGGACATGAAGGCCCTGGTAGTTGCGGAGGGGTACCGTATCGTTGCAAATAAGATAAAGCTATGTATTCTTTGAAATCAAATTGAGGCATGCTTCCTCCACATTTTTTGTGAAGGATCCAAGCATTTTGAATTGATATATCCAAAAGCCACGTAAAAATGCACCAGTACCATTTTTTACCCCGAAACGATATGCGATATTTCGCAATATTTTGATCTTGTCGGTCAGTCCCCGCCATATGCTTGTTATACTTTTTGATCACTTCTGGACAGTCAATTTGAATCCGTTTCTTTTCTTTTTGAGAATAACGGAACACCTTACTTGAATTCTGGTTCGTATGACAAGTAGACGCAATGGTGACGACAGAGTTATCCATCCATCTACATACAACAATTTGGTTTGCAGTGTCCGTCACGTATTCCGCAGAACCTCTGGGCAACTTTTTCATGTTGTTAATAGGGGTCAAAGGGCATTTTTTACCACGATTTTCTCGCAAGGTACCAGTTGCACCATACCCAGAACATTTCAGATGTTGTAGCAACTGCAATGATGTAAACAAATTATCGAAATAGAGCTTAAATGGTAATTTTTGCTTATTAGCAGGAAGAGAGTCTAGATTTTTTAAAACAGTTGCCCCGCACTTTCCAAACAACTCTTCATTTTCTTTATTTCCTTCATACGTCTTCCCTTGGTACAAATCAAAGCTTGCCAAATATCCTTCAGAAGTATTCAAACACCAAACCTTGTAACCGAATCGAATAGGTTTTCCTCGGATGCACTGCTTGCATCCGTGCCTTCCAAAGTATTCTATCATAGCCTCGTCATGAGATAAATTTTCTTCCGGTTGAAAATGTTGTCCAAATCTTGTAAGTAGTAGTTTTGCTAATGGTCGAATTTTGGCGTATTTATCAGAGCTTTCATTCAATGTTGAATTGTCGGCAAAGTGAAAATATTGCATAATTTTTTCAAATCTATTTCGCCTCATTGCATTGCTTGCAAAATTGTTTTGGCAAACTGAATCTATTTTCCAATAGAGTCTCCGAGACGGAGCAGGGCATAATCCAGATACCATCAGTATTCCTAAAAAAACTTTTATCTCGTTTTTCGTGAAAAAAAAATTTGTTTCTCCTTTGCTATGCGCATACAGAATAGACTGTTGAACCACTAACTCAAGTAACTCATCGTCAAAAAATAATTCAAACAGTTCAGCTGGAGAAAAATCTCTATATTTTGAGTAATCTGCTTCCGGAAATACCACATTTACTTCCGGAAAAGATGTATTTTTTCTCCATTTGGGGGTTTGGTAGCTATTCTCTTTAGGCTCTTCGTTTTCATGTTGATGAGGGATGCTGTCGGAAATATTCGTATGCGAATCTGAACAGTTGGGCGTTTCTAGTGAATGAGCAGATGCACTAATCGAACTGTATCTTTGGCTAGAAATGACTAGTTCAGCCGGAGCGTTGAGTTGTTTTTCTGATAAGTTGTTCAAAAATCCACCCCCATCTTCCTCCCCCGAGTCTTCATCCGTAACATCACCACCATTTGGTTCGATAAAAATATTTGCGGCCACGTTTTCATCTTCTAGCATCGATATTATATCGTGAGTTGTATAAAATCTGCAAAAAATAAGCAAGTCATTTTTGAAGTACTTGATAGTGCCCAGCGTAGCACATGTGGCACAGACAAAACGGAGCGTTGCTGCATCAAATATTTACTAGTACCATATGTTTCAGTTTCAACAATTTTTAGGTAGAAGCATTATCTTTGTGTTTTAGCAAAATTTCATTACTAACATCAGTTCAAATATGAAAAATAAAACAAATCATAAACTTACCTTTCATTTTCCGCCATTTTTTTCACTTTGAAAACGAAGTTCTACTTTGAATGATTCAGTGATCACTTTAAATTGACCAAAACACTGTGACTTCATTATTGGTGACAAAGACATTGTTTGCTAATAAGATTAACACAATTGCTGTATTTGCAGTGCTTGAAGCAACAATTATTTTTCAGAAGTATTGTTCTACTATACAGCGTGCCAAATATGGCACGCTGGGCAGATTCGGGTTAAGGACAGACCCTCTCGAGGCCAAGGCCAAGAACACAGGCACAAGTGTTCTCCGAAAAAAAAGGTCTTCAAAAAACTTTTTCAGGCCCTCTCCAAAAACAAAAAAGGTGTTCCAAAATATTTTTCAGGCGATCTCCGGAAAAAAAAAAGTCTTCCAAAAAATTTTTCCGGCGCTCCACAAAATTTTAACAATTCAAAAAATAGTGCTGTCCTCAAGCCGAGGACAGGCCAATTTTCGAGGACTTGAGGCTTCGAGGCCAAGGCCAAAGCCAAGAACTTCAAAATCTGCCCTCGAGGACGTTCTCGAGGCTAAGGACGTCCTCGAGGACTCCACCTCTGTCCAGTAATTACCAAAGTTTGCAACAATTTGTTATAAAGCCACCTCTAAAATAAAATCAGAAAGATTATCAAGATAAAATTGTTACGTTTGAGAATTAGACAGTCTTTGTAGAATAATACGAATGAATAGTGATAAAAAGAATAGAATGATGCGAATGAATAGTGATAAAAAGAAAGGTATATTTCGATCAGTACAACCATTAATTGCATTTACAATGTTGTAATTACAAAGCCAACCTTCAACTTCCCGTTCACTCTATTCACCAAAATCCGAAACCAGAAAACGGTGCTGTGTTTGCGTGTCAAATGCTTATATATAGTCCTGGCTGCAAAACAAGCAAAGCCAACATACCAGCTTCCGAAAATCGATGCCAAAATGTGGAATGCCTGTCTGCTGCAATCATATTTTGCAAATCGGACCAGAATGCCTAAAGCTGCTGCAAGGTGTCCAATTTTACAAAATAGTAACTTTTTTATGTTTTTGAAGTTACCCCGGTATGCTATTTTTTGCTCGTGTTGTTTTTTCTGTTATAGCTAAAATCAAAAACTGAGAATATTGTCATAAAATCACTATTACAAAAAAATTAAACTTGACTTTTTTAAATTTTGTTAAATACCTTCGGATTAGAGGTAACCTCGAAGGCAAAATGCAAAAGCAAATTGCTAGTACACGCATGACTGCGTATTTGATAAGTCCTGCACTGACGTCAAAACAATTGCAGCACGATTTTGTAAATAAAATTCCGTTGTATAAAGAATAAAAATTGTAAGTAAATGTTTTTTGGAAGCCTAAATATCATTTGTTGTTTTATCTTAGTATTTCGTGTTCTTTATTTGGCTAATACTGAAACAACGCAATGTATTTTTTTTATGTAGGCACTGTTTCTAATTATATCTCATTGCTGTATGCTTTTCACAATTGATCTATTTATTGTAGAGTATTGTAGACTTTGATAACCAAATTGCAACAAATAATACTGTAAATCAATGTCGACTATTTTTCTCCGTACACATTATGGAGATTTTTTTTGTTTAAAAACTTTCGGATGATTATTATTATTTTGCTTCATCGTCTGCGCTAAAGGTTATTGATGTTTTAATTTGTATGATGGTTCAATACGATGCAGAACGAATCTGTAACATCTAATTCAAGCGAAAACAGAAATCATATTTAGGACCAAGCTTTGCGAAAAAAAAAATGACCGATACTGCTACCGTTTTTTACAGTTCACTCTATCAATTTTTGATCTTTATATAAGATGTTGGAAAATCTAATGACCAGCAATGACCAAATTAATTAGGGTTTCTTACATAAACTTCATAAAAAGTGCAGAATTTTTAAATTTTTGAGAAAAAAGACTCTCCGATATTAGACAACGTAATCTTTTACCAAGTAAGCAAAAAAAAAAAAAAAAAAAAACTAAGCCGTTGCCAAAACCTATTACAGTACTCCAAATTATCCAAACTATTATTCTAAAAATGAACCAAGAATCTGAGTATCAAGTTAGACCAATTTCTTTTTTTTTCTTATGATTCAAAAGTCCGTGAAAAATTGTATAGAAAATAGTTTGAAAAGTTAACATTCGCTACACTCCGCCGGACAAATTTTGAAAGTTTATTTCGTAAGTTCGAAGTAATTGCATTTTTATTTACCAAGTTGTCTACAGACAGCGAAAAAATCGTTTGTTTTCGAAAAAAGGCTGTCGTTTGCCCACCTGACTACCACACTCGGTGAAAGCATTACACGGTCCATTTTATTGCTAATGTCTAACCGGGAAGCTGGATGTGAATACAAACTTAATCAAGTTTATATTGATTTTGGTTTGACCAGACCGGTAATCGAACTCAAATCTACTGTATCAGCAGCAGACGCTTTATCCACTCGACTAATGGCAAAAAATGATGAGATTGATAAGATAAACTGTGTTGTTATATACAGAATGCTATGCTGCACTTTTGATTAGGTTTAGCAAGAGCAGCAACAAAATGCAATTTTTGCATTGCCAGATTTACCAGATTGAGAATGAAATTCCAATTAAAAACTCTTACTATATGATATTAGACCACGAATCTTCAGCATATTAAGAATTGCATCAAAACGCAACCAATTTTATTGACGTTTGTTACAGCTACGTCATAAACATTTATGCACAAAATGTGAATGAGAAAAAACAATGATTCAATGCTTGTTATTTTATAAATTTTGCGCAAAAAATACCATATTTTGTAGTGTTTAGCAGAAGGACCTAAAACAGTAACAAATATTCAGCTTGCAATTGATTCACGCAACAAACTAATAATTTAGATATTTTAACACAATAGAAATAATCTTTTAATTTAGTCCGTAACTATCTCTGAGTTACTGAATAAAAAACCCAGCTGCGATGCCGCGTCACGGCAATCAAACGCTTATTAACATTATGCAGATGAAAAGCGAACCGATCGCTTTTGATAGTCCTCGATTTACGTTGAAATTAATTGAAGATCAAGGTTGCAAATATTATGACAAAAAATTTGGACTTTTAGTCAAAAAATTGAGCTTCTCGGGGAGCAAAAGCAGATTTTTTATCTTTTGTACTTCGGGAGTTATTAACGTTTGAATGTGTTGGGTCGAATCGATCCCCCCCTGGGCCCTTAATCAAAAAATTTTGCCTGGTCCGAATAGGGTTAACAGTTTTTCATTGCTTTCCAACAATCTCCTTTATTTATTCATTTCGGTCAATTTTCATTTATTTCGTCAATGTTTTTGAACTGAGATCGTGAGAAACAAAGTTTTGCAATAAAACCTCAATTTTTGATAATTGGCTACTCAGTGGGAGATACTTGAGGTTCGAAAAAACTCAGGTAAAGCCGTGAGAGAAAACTGCTCGACCTGTTATTCATTGTTATCTTTGTTATTTACTTATGAAAGGTGTGATGTAAAACAGTCTGGAGGGGAAGAAGCCGCTTAAGCGGTATTATTTGATGTTGATCTTTGTTGAAGGTGCTAATTGCCGCTGTCTACATTTTTGCTTTCTGGTAGTAAATGCTTTAAACCTTTTTCTCGTTCAGGTTCCTTGCACGTGGACCGAGTTTGAGGTGGTAGCATGGCAGTGGGATGAGGTTTGGTCAAGGAAGGTTAATCAGGACAGCTCAGACCTCAAAGCGATTGTTTTCAGTCTCATTGTGTTGAACAGATCTTTCTTAGTATGATACAGTTAAGATTGCAGACTCAGAATGATGAACTTAAGTCTACTTTACCTCTGCTTTTTTGTAAATATCAAATATTAGGAGTAACAATTAGGTCTAGTGAAGATTAAAATAGCTTGAGATATAAACATGGGCCACCGAATGGGGAAGACGCGTGACCCCAAAAGATTTTCAGAGAGGTATTGGAGAAATAAAGTCTTGATAAGAAATAATACCGTAACTCATGTATTTGCTATAGATTACGGTGTTTGCTGTGTACTCGGACCACTAGGTTACTGAATCATTCATCTTGATGTCTTGTTTATAAAAATACAATCGCACATTCCACCACAGCCTTCTTGTCATTAAAATAACTACCTGAATGCAACTGCTTTAGCAAGCCCGCTTTATTTTAGATTTAAACGAACGGTCAGCGTTAGTACTTAAAGACACCGCCATCATAGCGTGAGGTCTGCGTTTCGATTCTTGGTCCGGTCGAAATCGGACGCAGTGTCGTTAACGTCTCGCCCCGCTGCGATGTTTCTTTGGTGCAGTGTTGCTCAATGCCCATGCACAAAGCCGCGAGTTTATAAAAGCTTTTATTTTAATTTGATTTAGCAACTCGCTTCGAATTACTTTAGATTGGTCCACGAGCATTTTGGTGACGAAACTTAAGCAAATTTAAGATGCATTTTATATGAATATCTTTGTAATACGTATTGTAAGAATATCTTTGTAATACGAGTGACAGTTGTGTTTAGTTTGAGTTAATTCGTTAGGCATCTCTTCATGTGCTTGTGAATAGCACGTGGCCCAAGTTCGTTTTTTGGTTTATGGTCGTTCTACTGTATTGCAATTGGCCGTTTGTTTAAGGAAAAACCATGAAAAGGGTTGTCAATAGTCAATACGAATAAGTTTTGCTTCTAAAATCTCGGGTCTCGAAGTCTCGTCTCGGTCTCGAACAAACTCACCAAGTCTCGATCTCGGTCTCGAAAATTTTTTCAAGTCTTGGTCTCGGGTCTTGGACTCGAATTTTTTCCAAGTCTCGGTCTTGGTCTCGGTCTCGACCATCAGGGTCTTGACTACATCACTACGGGTCGTACAAACAGCAAAGCGCTAAAACCGTCCAGGGTCATAACAAGAGATCCGGGGCTCCAGACACAAACATTTTTGAGTTGCTAAAGCGAAAACATGGCCGTGCCCATCTGAGCGTGCATTCAGAAGAAAGCATGTGCATGATGATGAAATGTAATACAGTAACCTCTTATACTAAATACGTTGGTATATACCTGATATAACAAACAAAACGCATTTTGAGAACGCCTTGTTCTGAAAATACGAGAGCGATTGTTGCGAAGATTTTGTGTTGAGATATGGAAGAGCAATTCCGCTATCACTCACAAGTGGTTTGGGCGCAAAGCCACATCCGCTGAATGATTTTTGGGTTAAAAATCGCTGCTAAGAATTTCATGTAATAAACTACTGCACCTGTATAAAAAAAAACGCTGCATGAAGAATTATTAAAAAAGCGAGTGTGAAATTAGATAACTTATATCTATAAACGAAACTTAACGTAAGTTGATGAACCATTGTCGTTTAGTTAACGAGCATTTTAACGAAAGTTAATTTAATGCGTTAAAATAAAAAAAATTTCTTACGAATTTACTCGATAATAAAAAAGTCAGCTTCATTATTAACGGATTAACAATTAACGAATTTGTGCCCACCTGTGCTGCTAACGCGTTAAACTTCAAAATACCATTTGTTATTTTTAGAAACTACTATTTTCGAATTATCATTAAAAACTTAACAAAATGCAATTATTGCAAATACTTTTGCACTAAAACATAATAAAAATTAGGCGACCATAATTAAAAAAACTTGCCGACTATAATTTAAAAAATTGTGTCATCGGTCCTTGGCCTCGGATTTTTTTTTTGAGTCCTTGGCCCTGGCCTCGAACATAGGGTCCTTGACTCCACCTCTGGTAGTAAGTAGTACTTTAGTGTTTAGTAACCAGTACCGGTACCATAAGAAATCTGAGTCTTACATGTTACCGCAGTTGATACAAAACAATAAAAAAGTTAGTAAAAAAGTATATTTTTCATAATATAACTACCGGAACAAACTTTTGCAAATCCTAAAACAGACCGGAACTGAATTCTCCCGAAGCGACATTTTCTGATTTGATTTTTATTTGCATCAGAATAAAAAATCATGCCGGTACCCTAATGGTATCTTCATGGGTATAGATCAGAGGTGGAGTTCTCGAGGACACATTTTGAAGTTTTTGGCTTCGAAGCTCAAGTCTTTGGCCTTAGCCTCGAAGCCTACAAGTCCTCGAAAATGTCCTATCCTTGGCTCGAGGACAGCATTATTTTTGACATAAGCGACAAGTCTAGCCAGGGGGGCCCAGAAGGCCGCCTTTCCCCAAATCAAAAGGCCACCGATAATAAAATGTGACAAAAAGCCTTGTTTCTTGTTTCTTTTAGTGTCTTCGCGTACAACAGCAGGCTACACGTGTAGAACTGTAATTAACAATATTATTGACACCGAGGGGGGCGGGTCCCCTCAATTCAAGTTTTGGCTTACTAATTTAACTGCTTGACGCGGGTAAAGTTAAGGGTTTTTGTCCTAAAAGTTGCTGCCTCAGGTCCTCATCTAACCTTTTTATGATCGTAAAAACTAGGGCCGGATTTACCATATGGCACAGTGCCAGGGGCCCCGCGCTTAAATGGTAAGACTTTTTTTGACCTTCATCAATATTTGGAAGAAAGTACCAGAGGCCCCGCGCAATATAAATCAGGCCCGGAAATAACATGGTTAGTAGGCGTAACCATCTATTGTACCATTTTGCAAAAACAATAATTCATCTCCACCTCGCCAGTTTTTACGCGACAAAATACTTTTGAAAAAAAAATTAGCAAGCGGAAATGCTCATTGAACAAGCTATTGAATTGGAATTGACGGGGCCTGGGCCCCCTGGTGTGAATGTACCCCTATAACTGATTAATTTTTTGACAAAACAAAAATCTCTCAGGAAAATCTTCCGGTGGATTACTATTTACAGCTAGAATATTACAGGAGCATTGCATCTTACTTCCCCCTACCTGGGCCAAATCACTTACAAAATTTAACAATGCAAGATTTTAAACGTGCTTTGGACTTAAATTGCAAGTAAAAGGAGGATTTAATTAACAATTTAACTTTTTTTCCAATTCTGAATTGGCTTTCAGATGTTAAAAATCTAGTTCTTTAAAATGGCTCTGAACACGTGCGAAATGTGATCCAACGGCATTAGAATGGCTTTTTTTCCAAAAAGTTACAAAATATTGCCCAGCAGCTATGGGCTTCGCCCCCAGACTCCCGTCTGTGACTATATTTGAGTTACACTAGTTTACTCAACAGTCAACACTTCTCCCAAGTTATAGACATTTTCTCTCTTTACTATTGCTTTAAGCCTTCTCGCTTTTGGAAACTTCTGCTTAAGGGCTAAAACGGACAGCGGTTTCTGATCTTCCATTCTATGATATCTTTGCCCAGTACTTAAATTGTAGAGGGAACGCGGGGGGGGACGCGTCCCCCATCAAGAATTAACCTCTCTCTATCGAAATTCAGCGTACCCTTCCAAAAATAAAGCGTCGTAGCTGATTCGGACACGAAAATCTATTTTTCTGGTCTTCTCCAAGCGTTTGGACAAAAGAATTGCAAATTCAGACGTGGAAACCCTTTTTTACCTATAATGAGCATGAATATTTTTATTTTTCCGCCCTGTGACGTTTTTGTTTTTTTTAGAATTGTACGGTTACGGTTGCAGAAGCGTCCATCCAACCAACATTTTACAGTTCAAGTGCTGTCTGCTTGTCTTTGCCCCATAAAAAGTTCCTCTTTTGAAAACTTTTGGTGACGTCATTGCATGTGATTTGTGGTTTGCCCCCCCCCAATCAAAAATTCTGGCTACGTTTATGATTTTTGATTGGTAAAAAGAAAAATAACCAAACAAAAGTAACTTCTAGCCAATCAATTGGTTTGCTTTCTTTTTTTGAAAAATATTATTGTGTAATGTGATATCCAAGTCATAGCTATAGTAAACCTTATTTCAAATGGCATTATGTGAAAGTTGTAATCGGAGAATTAGGGGGAAATGGCTGGGTAAAATAGGTCTTTTTATTGCTGGTAATACTTCCGGTGCGGGAAGTACATACAGGAAAGCACTGAAACCATTTGGGACCTTAGCAAGAGATGCCGGCTTCCGGACACAAACATTTTTGTGGTGCTGTTGCTAAAACATGACCGTGTCTATCTGCGTGTGGTTGCAGAAGAAAGTATATGTGTGATAACGAAATGCAAAACCGTTACCAGGATTAGCTTATCCCAATAAAAGTGCAAGTACATTAGCCTATATCCCTGATCAGTAACGTAGGATTTTCGAAAGGGGGGGAAGCAAACAATTCAGAAAATTTGAGATTGATGAAGACCAAAATGAAAATTTTTCCACACAGACTCAGTCCGTTTTCCTGCCCAAAATCAGGTGAAGACCAAAAAAGTCCTCACTCAAATTTAGTCCGGTTTTTGGCCCAAAATTAGGTGAAGGCCAAAACAAAAGGTCTTCGCCCACCGTTTGTGAGCTCAAACCTTCTGCCCAAGTTACAAGGGGGGGGGGGGGGGGTCCATGCCGCAATTTTGCATACTATTCTATGCTAATTACACTATCCTGGCTACCCAAAGGGGGGACCATGGCACCATGCCCCCCCCTAAATACGCCCCTGTCCCTGATATGACTCACAAAAAGTATCTTGAGAACGATAACTTGTTCTGAGAATACGCGAGGGCGAAGAATTTGTTTTGAAATAAGAAAAAACAACTCTATACACTGGCACAGTAGCGTATTTAGGGGGGGGGGGGCGGGAGGGCTCGAGACCTCCCCATTGGCCTAAAGAGTATGCAAAATACCCTGTTTTTAGCACTTTTAAGGCCGAATTTTTCACTCAAAACGGAAATAGCGCTCACCCCCCTTCAATGGTATTGGCGATGAGAATTGGTCAAGAATCTGATATCGACCCAAAAAACTCGCTTTCAGCTAGGATGAAGATCTTTTTTTTTTTTTGGAGATCACCTAAATTTCGACAGAAAAACTGTCTTAATTTCAGTGAAGACCTTTTTATTTATTTATTTATTTTTTGAAGATCACCTTAATTTGGTCAGGGAAACTGACTCAATCTGAGTGAAGACCAATCAAAACCTGGGTCAAGATCGTTTAATGTTTTTCCAGCCTCAAAAACAGCCCCCCACTGCATATTCTTGGCTACGCTTCTGCTCTGGCAAGTGGTCTGGGGGCAAAGCTACATCCGCTGAGCGATTTTTGTGTTGAAAACCGCCGCAAAGAGTCCCAAATGATAAACAGTACATTAGAAAAACGCTGTATGAAGATTTATTAAAAAAGCGAGTTTGTAATTAAATATAACCATAATTATCATGAAAATACAAGTAGGCAAAGATAAACGTTTTAATGTAAGTTTTAATAATAATGATTTATTATTTTTACGTTTTTACAACTGTCGGTATTTTGAAGGTGGACCCGGGGCAAATGTCTCCAATGCCTTCGTCCTTAATGCGGCCCTGCTGGGATACCCAGGTTACTTTTTGGAGTTAGATACCTAATGTTAAATTTTGCGAAGTGTCTTTTGGCGCCCAAAACATACTCGCTCATTCATTGATCGGCATTAGATGCGAGAGAGACATCACATGCACTGAACCGTAAAGAAAACTGTTGCTTAAAATCAGGATTGGAAAAATGTGGGGAGACTAAAGTTTTTCTAGCTTACCTTTTACTGTATTATCTTTCAAATCGTTTTGAAAATTGTCTAATCTCCTTGACTTAAACGTCATAAATTTGCCGATTTTCTGATAGAAAAAAATCACTAAAATTGTTCTACGGAGTCATGGAAACTTTGTTCCCGCCCCCAGATCCCTGTTTGTTTCCAAAGACTTGAGCTTGCAAATACCGGTTACGGTACCTCAATTCAATTTAAAAACAAAAATTTGCAGTATTTGCTATGTGATATTTAAAAACTATAATTCATTGTATGATTGAACAAAAATCTTTCAAAAAGAAGTCATTCAATCAAACAATAACGTTGGTATTTGAGAAATTGCTAAAAAAACTAAGGTCCAATTATCAATGGGCGTTTGCACCGGGGCCCTAACTGATGAAATTAAGGCTTTAAAATTGACCATTTTCATGTTTAGAATTTACAGTAATTATTACCATTTACGAATAACAGCCGTGTTTCATTACTACGATGCCGCTACGGAATGTAATCAACATTGCTGCTAATGCGTAAAACTTCAAAAGGACATTCATTATTAAACTACTGTTTTCGAATTATTATCAAAAACTCAACGAAATGCAGCATCTTAAACACTTGCGCGCGCTTAAAAATAATGGAAAATTTACCAACCATAAAATAGAAAAATTGTGTCCTTGGCCTTGGCCTCGGCCATTCCTGTCCTTGGCTTCGAGAGGGTCTGTTCTCGAAAAGTCGGTTCTTAGCCTTGGCATCAGAGTTTTTTAAAGTCCTTGACCTCGAACGTTGTGTCCTCGACTCCACCTCCGTTTAATGTACACATTTACCCCTGATATGACACAAATGATCTTAAATGCGTCCATTTTCCCTGCGTGGCCTTTTTCTCTTTTCTTTTCAGGCTACGTATCTAGTTTTTTATCATTTGTAACGGAAAGTATAGAAATTTTGAGAAAATTTTGCTATATAAAAGGATCTGAAGCTAGAATAGAAAAGAAAATTTTTTTAATCACCAAGAGAATGCACCGGCCAGTTGGTCGAGCGGTAACGCCTTCGTCTCTGGAGCGGGAGGCCTGAGGTTCAAATCTCTGGCCGGTCAAATCGGACACAGTGTTGCCAACGGCTCGCCACCGCTGCAACATTTCTTCAAAAGAAGCGGTGTTGCCCGGGCGCAATGACGCGGAGATGGGCCCCGCAAACTCGTTACAGGCTTCGGCGTAATACAGCGAGTATAATGAAAGATTTGATTTTGATTTGACCAAGAGAATGCACAGTGATGGCATAGTAAATGGCAATTTTTTTGTTTTTAAATTAGTATTATTTTTGTTTATTAAATTTGTTTATAAAAAAAAAAATTAAAACTAGATCAAACACAAGTTTGATCACAACTATCTCAAAGACATCAAGTTTGTGTAATTTTTGAAAACCGTTACGGTATTTCCAGTTACCTTGCTGCTACTTTACGATAAAAACTGTATAATAACGCCTTAACCAACGATGTAACACGGGACCACGGTGACAATGAAACCAAGGGCATGCGATTAAAGTCCCTTTAGTTTTTTTAAAAGGCTGCGGTTTTGGGGCGTAAAATTCTATATATCGGTATCTTTTACCAAACTACCGAAGTTAGTGAAACCACAGCAAATCAGCTTCCTTAGCGCATAACTTGCTGAAGTTTATTCTGCTTGCTTTTTTAATATACGAGTACTCTCAATAACGTTTTTTTCAGCACTTTATCCCAACTTTTAGTGATCTAATTTTCGAGAGAAGATTAAAATTATTTTACAACTTCACTGTTTCGTGTCTTCAAAGTGAAACTCTCCTTCAACTAATATTAAGTTCTACCATTTTGCGATTTTTAAACTCGCTTGCCTTACTGTGAGATCGTTTAGTTGTGCTGTACCTTAAAACAATCAATTATTACTAGCTCTCACTTGGGAAATGCATAAATGACTTTAAAAAACCTCAAAAATCGAAAAACTTTCCGTTACCTTAGCGACTTTAAATTTTCAGAAGTCATTTGTAATGAATTTTGACTCAAAGTCAAGGTAATTTGAAATAAAGTCTTTTTCTGAAGGGATTTATTACAAAAAAAAAAAGATAGCCCCCCCCGCGTGTAAAACATAGTTTAACAAAAACTTATTAACACTATACAACAAAATAAAAACGATAAAATTGCAAGGCTCTACCACTATCTCACCCATAAATAGATCATCAGGTTTGTCATATTCGGACAATTTATTCAAACAATTTATGTCATTATTTAAGAAGACTGAAAGAAGTTCGAGTAATTCCTCTGTCACGCATTTCATTCATCAATTAGCAACTTCGCGAGATGTGAATATTCCTGCTATTGGGACGCGTAGGAGCCCATAGACTCCAGAATTCGTTTTTGACTTGAAAACACTAAATGTTATTAGCGCATAACTTCGCCCTTGTTTCCAGCCCTTTCTTCTTTTTTCGGTCCAATCACCTCTCAGCTGTTGACTCAAACTACTTATAATTCCTTTCAAAATCAACTGAAACTAGCGCAGAGCGCAAAAGGTCTTGTTTTTTAAATCTCGCTTTTTTTGTGTTACAAATTACTAGACTAAAGATGGCGAATACTACCAAGGCCTCACAGAGAATCCTTTTTAGGCAGAGGGCTGATACCGTCCCCCCCACTCTCCCCCAAACGCTTTTGGGCCCTTTTTTGCTGTCGAGATTAATCGCTATCCACACTATCGATATAGATCTCTATTTAACAGCAAGGGAATGCTGAACTTTGTATGATTTAAATTCATCTAGAAGGTCTAGAGGAGCGTTATAAGCTCTCCAAAAAACAAAAAAATTGCCATTTACTATGCCATCACTGTGCATTCTCTTGGTCAAATCAAAATCAAATCTTTCATTATACTCGCTGTATTAGCTCTCCAAGCGGGTTCGAATCAATTCAAATCAAATCTTTCATTATACTCTTTCATTATACTCTTTCATTATACTCGCTGTAATCTTCATTATACTCTTTCATTATACTCTTTCATTATACTCGCTATCGATTCAAAATCAAATCTTTCATTATACTCGCTGTATAAGCTCTCCAAGCGGGTTCTGGGGCAGAGCCTCAAAAGCGTTTTATCTTTTTTCATGTTTATGAAGGGTAAAATATAGCTTTTAATTAAATCACAGAGCCAAAATTAACAGGCAGAAAGAGCCAAAATTAACAGTGTGATGCACGTAAAGCTCATGTAGAAGTGGGGAAACGGTAACTTTTAAAGTCTTCATTAGTAGAGCAAAATGTAGATTTTTACTAGAAGAGATCTAAAATCTAGATAGAAACTTATCAATTTTCTGGTGTGCAGGTACCACCTAGATTACAGCTATTTGGCTGGTTAGACAAAATATTTCATGTCCAAAATTTTGATTACTGGTATCTTCACAATATTAAGATGCCATTGGCGGCTATGCCTTTTTACCAGTTCACTAACTGTTTGGTTCTATTCCTTTTTCATTTCTGAGCCGCTAAAAAACTTTTGAAATCATTTACAATTTTTTGAATGATAATAATTTATACTTCATGATTTTATACTTCTAAACACACTTATGACCAGTGATGACCTTTTTTGGTTATGTTCGTTTATCCCTACTTGAGTTTAATATTTTCTGTTTTTCTTTTTTATTATTTCTTTGTTTTCTTCCGGTATTTACTTTTAGTTTGAAAAATGCAGAAATTTCGATCTTTGGTTGATTGTAGTTATCAAGAAGGTCTCTTGTCCACTTTAAATCGGGGGTGCCACGTTGGTTACCCCCAAATGGGTCCTCCAAACTTTTTCAATTTGTTTTGACCCATTACAGTAAGATGTGTCAAATTATCAGACTAGTTTTTTATTAAAAACAAGTAAAACTGAACAAAAATTGTGAGTGCCATATTACGGGGTTCCCCTTTATATAGCTTTGCCAAAATTGAAAGTTTTGACCTCTTAAGTTAGGCAAATAAAATTTTCAGGATAGATGGATATAAAAGAAAAATAAAATATGACAAAACTTGGGGTTGCCACAATGGATATTTTTCAGTCATGGGTTGGAATTGCTGAAAGGTTATTTACTAGAATTGGTTTTGAGCAGATTGGATTTTATTTTTGGAATGAGCAGCCGCGCCGATTACGGTTTTTAGGCCACGAGCAGTCGGGGTTGCAAAAATGTCAGCCCATGCCAACTCTAGACAATAAGTTTAAGTTCAATATTATATAGTAGGGCCTTTGTAAATCCACAGAAAATAATAACGGTCATTTTAGTTGTTTTGCTTAAACAGTTACTTTTTCAAAGTGGTCTCTTATGCAGGCAGCATAGACATTATTCTTCAATTATATACTCCACTCACTACCTTAATATGAAGTTTCACGTAACACATAAAGCTTGAACTATTAGGATCTTCCGAGGCCCGAACCCCCTGATCCGGACTACGATGTAATCCCTGAACCTCCTTACGTAGATCCCCTTTTAAAAAAAGATCTAGAATTATGCATACTTATTACGTCGTACTAAAATATTACGTTAATTAATGAATTGAATAATTGGTCGAGCGGTAACGTGTTCGTCTCTGGAGCGGGAGGTCTAAGGTTCAAATCTCGGACCGGTCAAATCGGTCACAGTGTTGCCAACGGTTCGCCACCGCTGCAACATTTCTTCAAAAGAAGCGGTGTTGCGCGGGCGCAATGACGCGGAGATGCGGCCTGCATACTCGTTACAGGCTTCGGCGTAAAAAAGCGAGTATAATCAAAGATTTGATTTGAATAATATTACATAGATATACATGATGTTAAATTGTTGATTAATAAAATTAAAATTAAGGAGATAAAATCCCGGTCAATGGGCAAAATCCCAAATGAACAAATCCCGAATCGGACAAAAGCTTGAGTGAAGGAAAAGTTTTGAATTATAATCCATGACTGACCATCACAGGCCCGGCGCCATGTGGGGGCATTCTGGAGCCGTGCCCCCAAACGAAAACTGTGCCCCCCAAGCTAGGACTGTGCCCCGAAGAAATTAACAGGCTCGGGGCTACTGGAGTGCAAATCGAAGCCTAAGACTCCCAAAATAGTGCTTATCGCTCTAGAACTTGTGAACAAGAACTGTTTTTTTGTAATTTTTGCGGACTCACCCGGATTTCATAAAACTTCGCGTATATTTTGGGACGAAGACCTTTGTTTTTTTTTATTATTATTATTTTTTTGGTCTTCACTTTAGAATTCGTGAAAAATCGCAAACTTGCTGAGATGACAATCAGAATTTGTGGAAATTTTTAAAAGACCTTTCTTTTTTTTTTTTTTTTTTGATCTTCACTTTAGAATTTGTGCAATATCGCAAGATTTTTGAGATGAAAACCGGAATTGTGGAATTTTTTGTATTGCAGACCTTTGTTTTTTTTTGGTCTTCACCTCAGACTTCGTGGAAAATCGAGCAATTTTTGAGATAAAGACCAGAATTTGTGGAAATTTTTGAATTGAAGACCTTTACTTTTTTCGTTTAATACACACTCTTCGAACTCACATAAAAAAAGTCCTCGTGCCCCCCCTCCAGTCACAATATCCTGGCGCCGGGTCTGGACCATCATTCTGAATTAAACAATAATCTGAACGGAAAAATTCCCAAAAAGACAAATTCCTAAAAAGGACTAAATTCCAAATGGATAAAACCTCGAATGGTTCAATTCGGGATTTGTCCATTTATAAGATTTTATTTGTTTTATTTTTCACACGATTCTAATATCATTCATATGTCAAGTTTCTGATCGGAAACCAAAAGTTTAATTTAAAAATTAATATCTCTCAAATGGTAGAGTTAGAAGCCTAAAACCCAGACCAATTAAATTCGATTGATACATTTGATATAAAGCTTTGTTACATTACTATTAATACTATTCAGAGTTTATTTCAGACTCATATATACTCGTAGACTCCATCGTACAAACAACGCCACAAAAATTAGAAAAAGAAACATCATTCAGTGACAAGAAATTCAGGTTTAGTTTATTACAATAACACTTCCCTTTTAATCAGACACAATCACAAAATACTGCAATAATAATCATGGTATTGCGATGAATTACAGCTAACAGAAGACATTAATTGTTTCAAGTCAAAGATTAATGGAAGCACAATAGCGTTCAATGAAGTTTGACTTTTATAATTTAACTCCATATTATATCAATGTTGTATCATTATTAAATCCATCATGCTGATTGTCAACCACTTGACGGGTGAAATGCATCAAATATAACAACTATGATGATCAGCGAGTTATCAGTTTTACCGTCCGCTTTATCGTTAATTAATACATTGGCTCAAAATACTGTCAATTTAATTCCAAATTTCAATCTTGGAAGTACTGCTTATTAACACGTTTTTAAGTAAGCATAAAGTCTAGTTGAAATTGTCGGCCTGAAACTATTGGTCAAGCGCTGTTCCGCAAAAGTAAACTTTTAAGAACAGCTGGAGAGACGGAGTCGAGAGTTGGAATTTTATTCTTACTGTCACTGAATCGAGAGTTAAAACAATTTGTGTTGATTTAGAAATTGATCTAAATCAGCACTAATTAAGTACCACTTTACCACAAACTTCAAACGCTGATAGGTTGTAATGAAATAAAAATGCTTTTGATTAGTTTTAAACAAGGCATATTTAAATATAATCAACACAAGCAATACATATGCAATATAAATCATTTGTCCTGCATGGTAACCACTCAATAGCACACTTCAAGTTATTGTTGTAAATTGCTTTGGCTCTGTGATGCAGTAACTGATACTCCAGAAATAGTTTTATTGGAATCGGACTCCGCAAGAGCAACTTCGCAACATCTTACATTCCACGGCCACAGCAATTTCTTCCAGTGATCGAAACAACCTATTGTTATCCAATGATTTATTAACAAGTTTATACTGTACAGCCATACTTCGCTATTTATGACACAGTCAGTCGCAAAAAATGAATAAACTACAACCGTTGCAATATCAGTTCCAAGGCAAATTGATGCAAAGACTATTGCTTTTTTAACTCTTCTCATCAGATTGGTATTATTTTGTTGATCTCTCCACCGCGCTTGCTTGAGAATGGGGTAAATGAAGAGGCTTAACAATGAGATTTGCATTAAAATTGACATTGCGGTCCAAGTAAACACCATTTCGTAATAAGGTTTTACAGAATCTTTGTCAAGAACACAGGCACTTTTTCTGTTCAGGCGATATTGTACTTTAATAAAATAGGCGATCAGTAAACTTATCCAAAACAAAATCCACAAAATCAAAACTCCAAAACTGAAGACACTGACATATTTGTTGTTAAGAACTTTCAGCGATGGATGAACGTAAATAATCCTTTGTCTGAGCCACAAAAACAAGTAAACTAAGCCTTTGCCACCGGATATTGTTGCAAAGCTGATACGAAAAGAAACGGTGCACACGATTTCAGCAGCTGTCTGATTGGACCCACTAAATATTGCAATGCCTTCAACCGGCCAGTAACTAGCCGAGCTAACAAATTGAACTAAAGAAACAATTGCAATGGAGATACATGTACATTTGGAAAGGACTTGGTATCTTTCTTCAATCGAAAGTTGTAAAAATCCGACTTGGCTTGATTTTTTTACCCTTATTTCGTGATAAACCAAGGCAAACAAAACGTAGAGAAAGATCAGTGAAACAAGGGTACAAATTGCAATGTTAACGATCCAATACTCCAGTTTGAAATCCAAATAAGTGCATTCCGTAACGTTCTCCATCCAATTCGAAGAAAATCAATAATTTTACAACACAAATGTGCTTGAAAAATCTCAAATCGCACAAAATCTAAAAATATTCCGTCGTGGAACTCGTTCGTTTGTGCTTATTCGTCCGTCAAATCACACAAACGCAGAGCACGGTTTTTTGGGTTTTGTTATGCAATACAGTCTTTTTTTTTAGGCTGAACCACCAGCCACCTTAATGGAAAGGCTGCTCGTCCCCAATGAGAAATAACAAAAAGCGTAAAATGTCTTTCCTAAGGCCACAACGACGCATTACCCGTTCGGGAATCGAATCGGGATTCAGCAACCTTTTGATCTCCTACCCTACGCTCTATCAACTGAACTATTGCCGCCAGATCCTGTACACGAGTCCTATAAGCACGAGTCTGAAACACACAGTCCTAAAGGACATCATTCCTAATAAACACGAGTCCTGAAAGGCACGAATCATAAAGGACACGATTTCTAAAAGACACGAGTCCTAGAAGACACGAGTTCTAAAAGACTCGAGTCCTAAAAGACACGAGTCATAAAATGCACGAGTCCTAGAAGACACGAGTCCTGAAGGACATGAGTCCTACAACACACGAGTCCGAAAAGACATAAGTCCTAGAGGACACTAGTCCTAAAAGACTCAAGTTCTATTAGACACGAGTCTTAAACGACGGAACACGGGTTTAATTATAACATATGCTCTAACAAAATTATATATTCTAAAAGTTTAAAATACATTACAGTTTGGTAAGTTTCATCGTTTTGAATTAGTGCAAACTTCACATTTGAATGCTTTTATTTATTTGAGATTTTTTCGTTTGTTTCTTAGTTTTTAGCTGAGGCTGGCATTGTTTTTAGTTTGTTTTAAATTTTGAGAAAAAAAATGAGCCCCGTGTTTTTACAAAATATTTTTTTTTTATAAAAAAAAGAATGCATATTACGCCGCTGATATTTGTCAATTTTTGTTTTGCAATTTTTGAACATTATATTATGCACGATGTCAGAAGCTTAGGTGCGATAGTCTACAGGAACAGATGAAGAAAGCAACAGCAGGCCCCGCGCCAGAGTAGCGTGACTGGGGGATAAGAAAAAACATTTGGGGGCACAGATAAATTTTATCCTCATCTTCGGAAGTAAAGACCAAAAAAAAAAGATCTTCAACCTGATCGTTTACCTTCTTTCGGGGCACAAGTCTCGCTCGGGGGGGCTCGGCGGAATCTTAAAGTGCGGATCTCGCTTCTTGCTCACAAATTCAGGGGTGAAGACCAAAAAAAAAGTTTCAGGGCAAAATCTTAGGCTCAGTCTTTAATAAGTTCACTCGTGTTTTTCTTCCTGAAACGAAATTTTACGCACGCTCTTGGGGGCACAAGCAGTATTTTGGTGAGGCACAGGCCCCGAAATGCACTCCAGTGGCACCGGGCCAGTTACTTTATTTCAGGGCACAACTCTCGCTCGGAGGGGGGCACACTTCTCGCTTGGGGGGCACAAGCAGTGATTTGGGAGGGCACAGCCCCAAAATTCCCCCTCGTGGCGCCGGGCCTGAGCAAGAGCAATAATCAGTGGTGTAACCACGGTGGGTTCAGTTCCCCATACCCAAGTCACTTCAGAAAGTAACCTAAAAATGCAGGCGTTTAATTGTGTTTTGGTATAAGTAAGGAGGCTGAGCAATTTAATTCTTTCAAATGGCTTCCAAATTTTAGCAATTTAGTTCTTTGAAATAGTTCTACAAACGTGTAAATTGTGATCCAACGACCAAACAGTGATAACCTGCCGATTTTTTTTGCTAAAAAATTGCAAAAATTGGCAACCAGACCCCCGCTGTTATATGCTTGAATGCGCCAGTTTGCTCAGCACACCGCCTACTTCAAACATTTTTCGGACAAAAGATTTTAACGTTTGGTTAAAGCCCCTCTCCCATCATTAGCAAAATCCTAGTAGAGCGCCTAGAAATGTTTATCAATACAGAAAGTGTTTACAGTAACTTGCAACTAGGGTAGGAAGAATGGCCAGTCGTTCTGACTTCTAAACGACTTTCGGTAACCAGTTGCGAACAACAAAACCATTTTGAAACACCCACTGTCAACGCAACAGTTTGCGCAAACATTTAACACTTTTTGCAGTAAAGTTTGCAATTGAATAGCATGTCCCAGTAAGCAGTCTGGCAGAGTTGTACGTAAAGGTCATAATCAAACGCCACGTCGGAAGAAAGCAATGCCGTAACCAAACTAAAGTACAACGGAGTGTCATCTTATTTTTCACTCTACTCCGGTAGTTTAAGTTACGAGGAGCTAGTCGTTCAAAACTTACGCAGGGAGCCGCACTAAAGCGTAACGGTACGTCGCTTGCGTAAGCGAAAAAGCTGCTGCCACGTAAGTGCTATCCCTCAGGCTAGCATCGCTGCCCCAACCCTAACAGTAATGCAAGGTTTTGAACAGAGGTGGAGTCGAGGACACAAGGCTCGAGGCCAAGGCCAAGGACACAAAAAAATCCAAGGCCAAGGCCAAGGACAGGAATGCTCGAGGCCAAGGCCAAGGACCAACGACACAAAATGCAAGTGTTTTCCTAAGAAAAAAGGTCTTAAAAATTTTTTTTCAGTCGATCTCCAAAAAAAACGGTCTGGAAAAACATTTTTCAGCCGATCTATAAAATTTTAACCATTCAAAAAATAGTTCTGTCCTCGAGCCGAGGACAGGGCAATTTTCGAGAACTTGAGGCTTCGAGGCCAAGGACTTGAAAATGTGTCCACAAGGCCAAGGACAATGACGTCCTCGAGGACGTAAAATGTGTCCTCGAGAACGTCCTCGAGGCCAAGGACGTCCTCGAGGACTCCACCTCTGGTTTTGAAGCAAAAAAAAAGATTGCACCATGCATATCTTTCCCTGTTCCTGCTTACTGCATCTATACTCCGAATTCTTCCATTCCATGCAAACGCAACCCAAATGCGAATCGAACCCAGGCGCGATTGTTGAAAGCTGTGCACGATAGCCACTACACTACGTAGCTTGCAACAATGCAATGACAAAATGTCGTATTTAAACCAAATGTTTGAGCAAAAGGCAATGGCACGTGCGTGAGTTTTGCATGACTAGCTTCTACTGTTTAAGTTCTGACTCCGGCTCCAATCCAGCTCCAAAAACGTAGAACAACACTTCACACCCAAATGCTTAGGTAAAAATTTTGCACATTATGCCAAACAAAAAAAAATGCGATTTTGTTCTCGTACATATGATGCAAGATCAAAATTAATTTACCATATTCATATTTCATTTCCACTTTGGTTTATTTTGAATTTTAAGCATTAATAAAGATATTTGTATTGTATATCAATATGTTAAGATTGCAATAATTTTGACAGCGATGTAGCGCATCACACCCTTTTTTCCTCTCCTTTTCTTAGCGGTCTCTGCTGCTCTCCGCAACCTTTTTTCCATTGCGCTTTTGAGGCCACGTTATTTTGGAGAATAAGACAATGAGAACAAAACAAAAAAATTAGTCCAATTGGGATCCACGAGCATCGCCAAAACAAAAGTGGTCAATACTTTGTTTAGAAACCGCAAATCTTTTTTCATCGGTTTTGGGTTTTATAAAGATCAAAGTTGCTACTATGCTCGGGTTTTGGTCACTGAAATTGAGGTCTCGTGACAGGACGCCTCCAAAATTGGTTTGCACCTAGCTTTTATTTATCTTGTTCCTGTGTATAATTTTAGCTATGTTTTTTAGTTTTTGAGTTATGAACAAATTAATAATATTTCAACGCCAATTTGGCCATTTTTTCAATTTCCGGATTGTAAAACGTCGACCACGAGAGTTCTTGCCATAAAAATTCTATAGCATAATGCTTTTATCTAATTCCCATGTTTGTTCAAATTTCAGCCTTCTACGTCAAGCTGTTTTTTAATCACAAACAAAAAAGTCAATAATCATCGTCAAATACTGGTACGTCGCAATTTACTGAGTAAAAACAAAAATCGGGGCGGAAGCGCGCGCTCGATTTCCCAATTAAACGGGATGAAGCATCCAGCCAATTTCGGCAGTTTGCGATAGCTAAAATCGAAATATAAGTTTTGAAAATTTTTGCTCTCATTTTGAGGCTGCGGTTGCTTACATATTCAACAAACATAAAGAGATATCCCCCTAAGAAGTTTTTTAGAAACCCTGAATTTGTTTTCTCAGCATAAATTTCCAGCGAAAAAGAGATACTAAATAATATCTACCCTTCCAGTACGCAGCTACCTGACGTGATGAATTCAATTTTAGTAAACCTCCCATTTTTCTGGAAATTCAGGCTGAGAGAATAAACTTAGAATTTCCAAAAACTTCTCTTTGTGTACAGTATGTTGAACATCTTTGCAATTGCAGCCTCAAAATGCGTAGAAAAAAATTCAAAAATTATACTTCAGTTGCAGCTAGAGGAATTGGCTGAATGTTTCACCCCCTTTTTAAATTTAAATGCGTTACTCTGAACAATTTTTATTTTTATGGTAAACCAGTCTGACGTATTTTTCAAATTTTTGCTCGAAAACCAGCTCTCCAGTCGCCTTTTTTGAGCAGTGCAGCACTTTAGTTTCAGACGCTTTTTATTACAAACACCAATAGTGCTTTGGGCAAGATTCCAACCCGGTATCACAATCAGTAAAATGTTAATTCCAGTCTCCAAATCACTTGACAACGGCTTGCTGATATTCATTTTCAATTTTTTGTTTTGGACCTAAGAGCATATTGTATAATTACGGTATAATATCATGAACTGACTTGATAACTAAAGGCTGACAGTAAACTTTTAACTTAATTGTCTACCACTATTTGTGTAGTCGACAACTCTACTCTTTTCATTTGGCAAAAGGGAACATTTTTAATTATTCAATTTTAACATTTCGAGATAATCCAGATTTTATGCGCCTTTGTTGTCAAA
This sequence comes from Trididemnum nubilum, assembly GCA_963965965.1. NCBI lineage: Eukaryota > Metazoa > Chordata > Ascidiacea > Aplousobranchia > Didemnidae > Trididemnum > Trididemnum nubilum. Next base: position 12,667,146 of record OZ014473.1, on the reverse strand, counting down.
CTATGGCGTAATAAATACTATGTAAAAGTTTGCCGTGAAATTTTAGGCATATTTTCATTTTATGTCGTAACGAAAAACTCAGAATGTTCCCTTTTGGCGAATTCAAAAACGCTTTTTAGATTAATGGATTAATTAAAAACCGTTTTTTTAAGTTGATTAAGATATGTTCCCTTTTGACAAACCAAAAACCGCTTTTAGATTAATTAAACATGCTTTGTTTGAATATCCGTGAAATCTTTCACGAACCGAAAATTTAACGGCGTAAATCTCTTCAAAGTTAAAGCCAGACAATCAGGCCTAATTTGAGTGACCTTGCGCTGTCTAGAAGTTATTTGGTGTCTAATTATCTATTACGTGCGAGTTGAAAGATTTTACAAAAACTACAATCGGCGATAGATTTCATTTGATAGTGCCTTAGGTTTTTCATTATATTTTAGGATTTTGCAACTACACTATCAAGTCCGATAACATGTAGCGGTGTTGGTATAAAAACACTGACATTTTCCAGATCCGCAGTAAAATTCTATTAAAGTGAACACAGCAAAATAGAATTTATGCTAAGAAAAAACTGCCAAAAATTTTTGCTCACTGTCTGCAACCAGAGATTAAATAACATGAAAAAGGAACCCGCAATCGTCTCAAAATGAGTACCTTCTTGGCTGGAAAATCTGTAAATTTTCTTGCAGTTTCCTTCCAACACGTTCGTAGTGTTAGATAGTAAAAAAGGAGTCTTAATGCACACTACCGTCGACTGTTTTGGGTGTTATAATGTATATTTGGCGATCCCTATTTGAGTGTTCTGCCACCGTAGCTCGGTGTTCTGCCACCGTAGCTCTGCCACCGTAGCTCGGTGTTGAATACTTCTGCCACCGTAGCTCGGTGTTGAAACGAGCATGCTAACAAGTAAGATCATGTTAAACTGTTTACCGCCACCGCATCGTTTTGACTGACATCTGCAAGCTTCAGAGCTGTGATTCCCAAACTGTGGCACCCGTACCACTAGAGGTACGCAAGTCTTTTACGTGGTACGCGAGCCACTTCAGCTTACTTATAAATTTACGAAGACATTCAAATTTTAAAACTTCCATACTTTTTACTTCGAACAACTTCGAAAACTTTCAGAAAGAATAACTTGCAATATTGCGTTTTAATTTGCTCACCTGTTCACTACATTTTTTGACTTCTTATTGCGTTTTAATTACCTTTACTTTGAGGTATCCCACGTTTATTACGCAGCACTCATCGTGTTCAACATAAAAGCCATATTAGGCTGAACAATACGCTTTGTGAAATAAGTCAAAAATGAACCGCGCTTCATACCTGCAGTTTCAAAAAATAGCTGGTGGAGAAAAAACAACTGATTCATCGCATTAAAACTATTTGCCGTGTTTCGCTTATTTTTTGCTTTTTAAGTCTTTCTGGACTGATGTTTATTTGACTTTTACGCAGTTACATGCTAATTTTTCTTATATACTGATGTATTATTATTTTTTAGTTTGAGATATTCTAGTCAAAATTATCTCACAGTAGGTGGTACTCGTCTGCACGAACACTACACAAAAGCTCAAAATGGTACGCGTGTAAAAAAAGTTTGGGAATCACTGCTTTAAAGCGACTGGCGCTGTAATTAATGTAATTAATCACGCGTCGAGAGGAATGTAGGTCAACAAGCTCACGTGCCCGTCAATCGCACAGCGAGAGAATCGAAACCGGACTACGGAGTGTGACTTTTTAAGTCTCAGTGCAGCCATAAGTCAAGCGAGCAGCCATACAATGAGACGACTTCAGACTTTATATTCACAAAAATGGAAGAAAAATTCTTTTCAAACAATATCAAGTAAAATAAACCGAACTACAGTATAACTGATTTTTTTTAGTTGATGCTGATTTTTGAACTAAAGGTGAAAATTTGAAGTGTCTATCTTTCCTAGTTTTTGAAATAACGACTTTTATCAAAAATAATTTAGCTAAAAGGAACATTTGCTCACATACTTATTACGTAATAAAGAATACTTTTGCCACGGAAAATTTATAAATTTCTTGTGCGCTTGGAAGTGAATCGAAATGTTTCATGGTAAAAGTATTCTTTATTACGTGATAAGTACGTGAGCAAATGTTCCATTTTGCCAAATTAATTTTGAAAAAAGTCGATGTCTCAGCAACTAGGAAAGATAGACACTTTAAATTTTTACCCTTAGCTTAATAATCAGCAGAGGTGGTGTCCTCGAGGACGTCCTTGGCCTTGAGGACGTCCTCGAGGACACATTTTCAAGTCCTTGGCCTCGAAGCCTCAAGTCCTCGAAAATTGCCCTGTCCTCGGCTCGAGAACAGCACTATTTTTTGAATGGTTAAAATTTTATAGATCGGCTGAAAAATGTTTTTCTAGACCGTTTTTTTTGGAGATCGACTGAAAAAAATTTTTTAAGACCTTTTTTCCTAGGAAAACACTTGCATTTTGTGTCGTTGGTCCTTGGCCTTGGCCTCGAGCATTCCTGTCCATGGCCTTGGCCTCGGATTTTTTTGTGTCCTTGGCTTGGCCTTGGCCTCAAGCCTTGTGTCCTCGACTCCACCTCTGATAACCAGCATCAACTCAAAAAAAAACAGTTATACTGTAACTTGGTTTATTTTACTAAACACAGTGACATTTTTTGAAAAGAATTTTTTTTCTATTTTTGCGAAAATACGTCTGAGATCGTCTCATTGTATGGCTGCTCGCTTGACTTATGGCTGCACTACGATTTAAACATTCATACTTCGGTTCTGATTCTCGCCTCTCGCGCTGTGCGATTGACGAGCAAGGGAGCTTGTTGACCTACATTCCTCTCGACACTTAATTGCTATCCATCTAGTTCCAGTAGCTTTAAAGCCTTCAAATGTCAGTCAAAATGACGCGGTGGCGGTAAACAGTTTAACATGATCTTACTTGTTAGTATGCTCGTTTCAACACAGAGTTATGGTGGCAGAGTATTCAAACGCTTGTGCTACGTTAAAGGATAACCGCGACGTCGATACTGTATATGACTACTCGTTGTTGGGAGCATAATTTTGAATCCTATCAATAGTCATTTTTATTGACAAACAGAGGATGATCCAGATTGTGACTTTATGTTTTCTTATATATTTGACTTTTTTTGAAAAGTCAGTAATGTGAGTGGCTACAGGCGGGCATTTCGTCCCAAACTCATAACTTCTGGTAGTTAAGGGTTTAATCCCAGACCAACAGTATGTGTGAGGTCGGCACAAAATCCCGACAAGAACAGTCAAATAGGGACTACAAAATATACATTATAACACCCAAAACAGTCGACGGTAGTGTGCATTAAGACTCCTTTTTTACTATCTAACACCAAAGTGTCGAACCGAACCTGAACCCGAACCGTAAACCCGAATGAACCGTTTCATTTTGGTGAACCCGAACCGAACCTGAACCAGCAAAATTTTACTTCAGTGAACCCGAACCAAACCTGAACCCTCAAAATTGTGCTCAAGTGAACCCGAACCGAACCTGAACCCCTAACAAAAGTAAGAATATATTTTTTCCATATCCGGATGCCGCTGACGCTGGCACACGCACAATAAGAGCAGTGGTGAACTTCAACAGGATCAACAATTTCTCCTTTTTTTTTCTGGACGAAACGAGTAACGACAGTTAAATTTTAAGTGAATGAACCCGAACCGAACCTGAACCAGTAATATTTTTCTTGCGTGAACCAAACCTGAACCTCGAAAATGGTGCTCAAGTGAACCCGAACCAAACCTGAACCGCTAAAATATTTTGAGCCGGAGCTAAACCTGAACCCGAACCGTTATTTGAAACGGTTCGACACCCTGTCTGACACTATGAATGTGTTGGAAGGAAACCGCAAGAAAATTTGCAGATTATTCAGCCAAGAAGATACTCATTTTGAAACGACTGCGGGTTTCTTTTTCATCTTATTTAATCTCTGGTTTCAGACAGTGAGCTCCAAAAAATTTGGCAGTTTTTTCTTAGCAAAAATTCTATTTTGCTGTGTTCACTTTAAAAGAATACTACTGAAGATCTGCAAAATGTCAGTGTTTTTTTACGCCAACACCGCTACATGTTGTAGGACATGGCAGTTGCTAACTTCTAAAATATAAAGAAAAAACTGAAGCAACTATGAAACAAATTTCCAACACCGATTGTAGTTTTTGTGAAATCTTTAAACTCACGCTCAATCGATTATTAGACACCAAATAACTTCCAGACATCGCAAGATCATTCTAATTAGGCCTGATTTTCTGGTTTAAACTTTGAAGAGATTTTACGCCGTTAAATTTTTGATTAGTGAAATATATTTCGGGTATTTAAACAAACAAAGCATGTTTAATTAATCTAAAAGCGTTTTTTGGTTTGCAAAAGAGAACATATCTTATTCAACTTACAAAAAACGGTCTTTAATTTAGATTTTAATTAATCTAAAAAGCGTTTTTGAATTTGGCAAAAGGGAACATTCTGATTTTTTCGTTATTGTGAGAGCGGGTTCGAATCTTGCCCAAAGCACTAATGGTGTTCGTCACAAAAAGCGTCTAAAACTAAAGTGTTGCTCTGCTCAAAAAGTCTAATGGTCATATTTACATGTTTGAATCACTGGAGAGCTGATTTTTGAGCAAAAATTCGAAGAATACGTCAGACTAGTTTACTACAAATGTAAAAATCATTTAGAGTAAAGCATTTAAGCTTGGAAAGGAGGTAAAACACCCAGCCTAGAACTTGGGCTGGGATCCGCTAGAGGCTGATGCATCGGGTCACTCGACATATCAGTTACCGGATACAATTTCCGACACCGAAGAATTTAGCTTAAAGTTTAAGCCCTTACCTTCTAAGCAAAATTCTAAGATATGACCGCAATTTTAGTAGAGAAACTTAAAGTAGCAAATTTAGGCTGTATGAAAGATTGAGCAGCTGGAGGCTGTTTAAAGAGAGTGAAGCATCCAGCCAATTCCAGTAGTTTGCAATTAATAGCTAAAATCGAAATATAATTTTTGAAAGTTTTGTTCTAGTTTTTGGGCTGCAGTTACAAAGATATTCAACCACATATCTCCCTTAAATAGTATTTGGAAACCCTGAGTTTGTTGTCCCAGTCTGAATTTTGAGAAAAAAGGGGTACGTTTACCAAACTTGGATAGGCGTGTGATGTTACTGGAAGGGTTAATGTTATTCAGTCTCTCCTTTTCCCTGAAAGTTCAGACTGAGAAAACAGCTTTAGGGTTTCCAAAAACTTTTTACGGGGGATATCTCTTTGTATTAGTTGAATATCTTTGCAATCGCAGCATCAAAATGTGAACAAAAAATTTCAAAAACTAAATATTAATTTTAGCTATAGTAATCTACCGGAATTGGCTGGATGCTTCGACCCTCTACTTGAAAGATGGCAAAAACTAATTCAATCAACTATAAAAATTTTTACATTTTTTTGACACTTCGAAAAATCAATTTACAATTTTAGAGAAAAATTTGCATGTTGAATAAGCATTTAACATGCCTTGCAATTTTGTGTAGACACAGTGTGATAAAGTTTTTGTTTTCATAAGATTTAGTAAATTTTTAGTTGAGACAGGCTATTCTCAAATTTTCGTATTCATTTGCAGTGGCGTCGCTAAGATTGGTGACTCCAGGGGTGGAATTTCGTGGTGTCACCTTTCATAATGTATAGTAGGCTGCAAGAGGTTGTATTTGAAAGATGACGGTACTACTTCATTACTGTAGATAGCGCTTGTTATTAGGCTAGTTCAATAACTTCTCATTGTAAGATTCTAAAACTTGGAAGTATGAGCAGCACACCTCTTGTATCAGGCGCCTAACCAGAAATCTGCAGTGGGGGGGGGGGGGGGGCTGTGTTCGGGGGTCTGAAATCTCCGCCGGAGATCATTGAGGGTCTTGGGGTAGAACCCCCAGCACTCGAAAAATTTTGTTTTTTTTTGCAAAAATAGCTTAATTTTAGGCCTATTTTGATAAAAATTAATGCTCTAGAAATGTGGCATTAAAATTAGCAGTGCAAAAACATGATTAAACTGGTTGCATAAATGGGCAATGAATATGTGGGAGGTCGTTAATGGTAAAATTTCAGTTCTCGTATTTACAAGCTGGTGCAGCAAATCATAAAATCTTATAGTTCAAAAAAGCTCGCAAGGAGTAAACCATTTTGTTTATATTTAGTAGAGAAAAATAATTGGTGATGGGAGGGGGGATAATGGAACGATATTTTAGTCGAACTGATTAGTAATTAATTAATAGCTTACTGAATAGCCACCACCCACCTATTCCTGAGCTTATATTTTTTTTATGAAACTTAATTTCAGCAAGTTGTTTCAGCAAGCGATCAAATTTGATCGCTTCGTGTTGGCAATTTTTCGAAGTTTTTACAGATTTGTGATTTCTATTTATGACAAATTAGCACTACCCTTCTAAAATGTTTCAAAGGATATTTTAAATTATTTTTTCGTCCATTTCAGTGTGCTAAACTTTTCTAATGATGTTAAACATATTGTTGTTTTCTTTTTTGTTCTATTGGTATCATAAAATGGTGCCACTCTAAAATGATGACACCGGGGCATGGCACCCCCCACCCCCCCCACTTAGCGACGCCACTGTTCATTTGTTCTTTACTCTTTCAGAGCTGGAGGTAGAAAATTGCTTTAGGCTTTAAATACCGGAAAAACACCAAAAAAATTTTTAAGTTTGGTTAAAAATTGTTTTTTTTATGAAAGGTCACGTTGTAGTACACAACTTTAAAATTTTATTTTTCGAAAATCTTTCCAGGGGCCTACTTAGGGGAAGGTCATCAGACCCTCCCTTCCAAAAAAAATTGAAATCTTGGAGAGCAATAATATCCTGATTTTTTAGCCGAACTGTCGTCTACAGCCGAGATGAGGTAAAATTCGTATTTTTTTCAAAAAATCTAATAAGGGTCAAATCCAGGAGGGTTTTATCAGACCCCCTAAAATTAGATAATCAAACCCCCCCAAAAAAGTTGATGTTTTTAGCAAAACGGTCGTCTACTGCCAAGATGAGGTGTAATTTATTAATTTATTTCAGAAAATCTAACAAGGGGCTTTAGAAAATCTCACCAGGGGAGACTCCATGGGGTTAATCAGACCCCTTAAAAGTCAAAGCATTGGAACGCAAATCAAATCTTTGAATATACTGTGCTCTAAGATGCAAAAATGTGATTTTTTAACGAAACGATTGTCTACAGACGATATTTTGACACAATAAATCGTTGTTATTGTTTTTTGCTTTGCTGCCAAAAACGCATAAAAAGAGTAAGTGGTACGATTGTGTCCTCTAGTGGTCGTAGGGACAGTCGAAACCCTCGACAAAAATCAGTCTAACAAAGTAATTACGGTAGCTAAACTAACTAACCCGTGTTTTTGAAACAAAAAGAATTTTAATACTACGCTGATATTCACAATTTCACACAAAAACAAATAAACAGTATCAAATCCAAAGGGTTTTTGATATCAGAACTTCCTGAAGCAGCTAAAAACTTCAAAAATAGAAAAATTGAAATTTACTTTTTTCTAAAATTTTGTTTTTGCCAAATTTTAGTTTGATTTTTTAATTCTAAGTCATAAATAACAGGACCTCAATAATAAAATGCAGAATGAGCAAAAACTTAAATAGTGCCATCTTGATTAATAAACTTGCGTGACAAAGAAAGTCAATCAATCAATGAAGTGCCATCTTGCTCTTGATCAACGTAGTGGCGTGGCGAATAAAGTTAATCAATCAATTTATAGAATCTAAAACTGTTGTGTAATAAGCTGTTCTACTTTTTTGATAATAATACTTGCATGAAACAGTGAAGCAGACGCATTTTAGCAAAGTGTACCCATATATTTACCATCTATTGCTTTTTTCTCTTTAACTCGAGTTTAATACGGGACTTAGACGAACCGACTGCGTCGCCACTGTGGTGTAGTGGTTAAGACGCGCGTCTACCAAATTTCGTGCTCGGGTTCGATTAGTGCTTCTACTTTTATTCTTTTTCTTCAGAACGTTGCGTTAGAGTTAGGGTTCTGGCAGCAATGCCAGCCTGAAAGATAGCGAATCGAAGTACAAAAAAGAGGAAACTCTTTGCAATTGTGCGAAGCGGCAATCCTAAAAAAATAAAAAAAAAGCCGTGAATCGTAGACATCACCACAAAATGCAACAAATGGCAAAGTGACATTCATGCGAAAAAAAAACAAGAAAAAAACACGCATGAATCGATGATCTTGGCCACTTTATAGTTGGACAACAGTGGCACTTAGCCATGAAGGTATTTTCGGCGCGACAGTTTTTTTAACGTGAAACAAATTGGTCGCGTACGGCATCGTACCATACGATATGAATAGTCGCTTACGGCAGCAAAAGGGTTAATTTATTTGTAATTTTATTGGAGTATAGAGAGACACAAATTTGTTCTCGCTTGGTAAAAAGAAGTCTTTTGTTTTAGATCATGATTATAGCAGCTAGACAATCAACAATAGCAATATAAAAGAGGCCAAGAAAACTGCTGGTTACTTACAAATGCGTAGCTTACCTTATGTTTGTACATAATTTTTTTCATGCTGAAGCGGCACTACTCTTAAATTTCAAGCTAAAATGAGTCTCGTGTTTTTATAAAATTGTTTTTATGAAAAAATGTCTAAGCTTTTTAAGTTATAAACTTAACCATAGAAAGCCCAAGGGGGATCGAAATGATCCCCCCATTCACATATTTTGCTATTTCTTATGAAGCAGTTACGCTACGATCATGAAATTTTCTGACTTTTCCTAAAATTGACTACTTCAACTACTATATTTTACAAAACCATTAACCTATGACAGTAAAATTTGGAGTTAGGAAACGATTTTCAAGGTCGAGTTGGTGTTTTTTGCAAAATTTTCAGCAATTTAACGTAATCCTATTTATTGCCGTTGTTTATTCATAACTAGCAATTTCACGCGATTTCTTCAACGGTAACTGCGCTAAGAACTTAAACTCAGCGACATCTTTAACTGCATTGTTTCGCTCCTTTGCTCAAGAAACAGAAACAAAAGATCACATTTACGGTTTTGCCTGGAGCATGATTTTCACGCCACAATAATATTTAGAGCTTTGAGCTGAAATCCCTGTAAAAAACACTATGGTAAATTGAAAAAGTTTGACGTCCTTTGTAGTCGACTTCTGCGAAGTCGGAACGACTTCCATTGACACTTAGGTGGCAATTTCCAACCACCAACATCTGCTGTTTGGTAAAATTTTGCAACTATGGTAAATGAGAATATTCATTAGTGGAATTGACCAAAATTATTGCACCGTAGTAAACGCATTATGATTATTTGATAATGACTTTCAATAAAGTCGATTTCATTTTGCTTTCGCAATAAGCTTTTCGGACAGAACTCTTCAGTTGTGATCTCTGTCTGGTTTGGTATGTGGTGAGCATGATCTTTTAAAGACCAAATGCAGTAAGAAGAAATGCACTCTGCAGTAAGGAGAAATGCATTCTTCAGTAACGAGAAATGCACTCTGCAGTGAGGAGAAATGGATTTTAAGGAGAAACGCAATCTATCCAATGGCAGCAGGCGTTGATCTTGCCGAAACAGTTGTAGAGTGAATACGAACTGCTTTTGCCTGCACAAATCTGTTTTTTTTCGTGAAATATAAACCGCTTCCCACAGGCTCAAGTGAAGCTGAGAGCGAGCTGTGGTTAGGATTTTAAACTGCAAATCAAAATAGGTACGTGCGCACTTATTGGATTCCAACAAATGTTGGCCAATGGCTGAATCGCTTTTTGGTTCGAACTGAGTCTTACTTTTTGCTTTGCATTTTCTATTTGGCTGGGTTCTGGTCGGTTGAAATCGGTGGGTTCCCTGTTCCTGAGTAAGAGTGTTTTTTTGTCTTAATGCTTTTGGAACAGGTTGCTTGATGCGTTCCTGAAGCCTTTGAGTAGTGCGACCTACGTACCGACTATCACAGTGGCACACGTATTCATGAATAACCATACTTCTTTGATTGGCAGGTAGCACATCCTTTTTGGCAGCATCGACTTTATTGAAAGTCATTTTCAAATTCTGCACCACCTCAAAATTGTTCATTATAATTATCTAAACAAAATTGTTCTTGCTTTGTTCGACGAAATCATGGACTAACGGTTTTGCAAATTATGAAAGTTAAACTCCAACAAAAAAAAGGATCAAGCAAACGGTAATTTTCTTATTTTTCGGCGACATGCTCGTATTTTACCTAATGATTACTGGAGGACGAAGAAAAACACGAAAAAAATACATTTGAATACATAATTGCACGAGATCACGCATTTTTTGTGTGTTAGTTTCCAGAGGTGGAGTCCTTGAGGACGTATTTAGAAGTCCTTGGCCTTGACCTCGAAGCCTCAAGTCCTCGAAAATTGTCCTGTCCTCGGCTCGAGGACAGCACTATTTTTTGTACCGTTAAAATTATATTGGAAAACGCCAGAAACCTCGAGGAAAATCTGCAAAGACCTTTTTTGTTTTCCTCTTTTGGAGTTCGCCTGAAAAAAATTTTTGAAGACCTTTTCTTATTTTTTTTGGAGAACACTTGCGCTGTGTCCTTGGGCCTTGGCCTTGGCCTCGAGCATCCCTGTCCTTGGCCTCGAAAGGGTCTGTCCTCGGAAGGGCTGTCCTTGGCCTTGGATTTTTTTATGTCTTTGGCCTTGGCCTCGAGTCTTGTTTCCTCAACTCTCCCTCTGTTAGTTTCTATTCAGATTGTTTGTTAGTTGACAAAATAACGAAAAGCCAAGCATAGTAAACGCTTGCTTTACAGGAAGTGAAACAAACGGTAAGCAAGTACCGTACGCATTTTGTGGATGACGCAGTAGAGCACTTTTCTCGAAATAACTTTTGCTTCCTGTACTGTGACATGACTATTTATTGATGAGAATAATGAACTACTCGCTCTGCGTCTGCTAGCTATATGGCCGAGCACCTTTTTAATCCGTTTTTGTTAACGCACTAGCGCCCTTCTCTTGAAATAATTGTTGATTTCTGTACTCTGACATTACTATTTAGTGATGAGAACTAGAATGTGACATCGCAAGCGATATCAGGGCACTTCTAGAAAGTATCTAATCTTACTGAACCAAAGAATTTCACTATCTTAAAAGTAGTCTTCAAATTGCTTGAAGCAGTGTTTATGGTTGTTGATAGTCATATCTGAAATCGCTTTCAAATGTGATTATGTTCCACCATAGACTCTATTAGTAGACTGGAAACTGCCATTTTTGTTCTTTTTTCTTCACGGTTTATTTGTTCTAAAGTATGCCGATTGGTCCAACCAGCCTGACTTTTTTCTTCACTTTTCACTCCTCCTACGAATATATCCAATCAAATCTGTCGAATACGAGTGACCGAAAAAAACCTTTACAACAAGAGCAAACTTTTTTTTCTTCAATGCTCTTCTCTTTCTCTCCGTACGTCTATTTCTAGTCTACTAAATAAAGAGTCCATGGTTCCACTAACTTCATCAGGTTTGAGGTTAGCGGCTTTCAAAGTTTAAATGTCTAGAAAAACTAGCTATAAAATGTCAATTAAAATTTTACAACTCTTCTTAGTTCCCGTTTAAACTTTTAGGGAGTTTGTTGAAATTTTCACATAGCAATGCAGCGCAATTGTTAAAGTTGTGGTTGTAAACAAAACCTTTGTTAAAACAAATATCTCGCAGTAACCTTTTGCCCCGATTACAACAACAAAAACAACGAATTTCCATAATAATTAATTTAGAATTGGAACAAAACTTTTTGATCTTAAATTGCCAATATATTTTCGGATTTTGTACCTTACATTATCTTGATCAGAAATTTGGCACACTATCTTAAATATCAAATCTACACTCTCAACTAGCCCATTGCAGTATTTTTTTTTTAAGAAGAATTTTTATATAAGCACATGTGTGAACAGCTTTATTGATTTTTCTCAAAATTAAAGAACTAAATCAGAACAATGCCCGTCTCAGCATTTAGCATGAAAAAAGATACATATACTAGCAAAATTTGGAAACAAAAAATGAAGTTGTTATAAATTTTTAAGTGATATTGCCGGGTCTCTGTTTACGATGACTTCACATCGAAAACTCGTATCAATCAGTGACGTGCGGTGAGGCTTCTGGCTGGTGAGGCACAATTTTTTTTCACACACATGTCAATGCCGCAAACTAGAACGTACTTACTTCTAAGGGGGGCAAAATTTGTTTCTGAAGGGGCCAAAAATTTTGGGTTGGTCTAGTTTTCACCAAGTTCTCTGTTGATATCCAAAAAAAAGGTCATCGCGCCAATATGGTCTACTTTTCTCCGAGGTTTCGGTTGGTTTCAAAAAAAAAAGCCACCATCTTGAAGCTGCTGCAAGGGTAACGAAAAGTTTGGGTGGGTATGCTGGGCAGTTTGGGGGGAGTTTTGTTTAGGGGGGCGCCGCCCCCTTTTGCCCCCCCCTAGTAGCGGCCCTGACACATGTTTGCAAAAAAATGATTTAAGACAATGAATGACAAGCAAATAACTGTTTTCATGGCCATTAAACGAAGACCAACTTTTTCGATAATTAATTACTTGTTTGATCTCTGCTGCTCACTTAAAGCCAAATCAATTTCGAAAGTCTATAAAGGTGGCCAATTATTTGACTTTGAATGTGGACATGATAAAAGTTTTGTTTCTTGCTAAGTAACAATAACCAGGTTTCAGCCCCAACATTATTATTTGCTAAAAATATGAATGCAGAAATGACTATTTTTATTGTGCAACCACTCTTTTCTTGAGTACGGTAGTACTCTTTCTGAAATGAGGGATTCTTTCGTATTGATGTCTCGAGCAAATCTTTTAAACCGATTTTGTTCGAGCTAAAACTTCAAGTTTAGTTATGGAAAAATCTCTCAGCTTTAAAACTAAAGTTTCTTCCATTTTAGTTCATTTCCTCGTAATGAATTGTTTTTATTTCGCTAGAAAAGTAACTCGTTCATTTTCGCGATGAACGAAAGACTACAAAAATACTGCTTTGACTTTTTCGTATTCTATGACGTCATAGGTGAGGCGTGCCTCAAAATCAGATTTTAAAGCATTAAGGCGGGTTCACACAGAAGCCGTCAACGTCAACGTTACCGTTCCGTCGCAGTTACGTCTAACGTCAAGGTGTTCACACAGAAAAGTTTAGCGGTGACGGAAGTGATTTTCTTGATTTCATCCGTCTTACGTTGAGTTAAAATAATTTTAACTTTACGTAAGTAACGTAAGCGATTTTGAGCATGTTTTTGGTGGTTGGGGCAAACTTTGAGCCACAAAAACTGAAAATCTTGAAAAAATAATTGGTTTTTGTTGAAAAGTAGCTTTCAGCAGGCAATGTTAAGTGCTTAGGGCTGTATGTAGTAGGCTAGGCTAGTCATGTACCGCTACTTTGCAGTATAGGTAGTGTACAGTAGCAGTGATACTGGTATCTAGCCTAGCGGTACTTCAGACTGGATTGCTTTTTTTTCTGCTTGGGAAAAGAAGAGAGAATGAGATATTGAAACTACCGGTAATTGGTACTGGGTAGGCATGTTAAATCTGAGTTGGTTGCTAGCAGCCAGTTGAGAAAGCCAATTCAATTTGGCTTTCCTTGCTCTTGTTTCGGTACAATTGGCTAAAGTTCAATTTTGAACTTCAATTGACTTGACTCTTGAAAGCTGAAATTATAAACTACTGGAAGCAATCAATTTCTGCAGTAGAGACCTTTCTCATGTCTGAAAGTGGCTATTTTGCCTCTGGAGGCAAAATAGTGTTTTTCCTTTGTTTGGGTTAGGGTTTGGGCTAGGGTTGGGATTAGGGTTAGGATTAGAGTTAGAGTTTGGTTTAGGGTTTGGATTAGATTTTGGATTAGTTAGAGCACAGTTTGGGTTAGGGTTTGGGTTAGCATGAGGCTTAGGGCTAATTGGGCATTTGCGGCAAAATAGCCGTTAGGACTATTTTGCCTCCAAATTGCAAAATAACATGGGGCTATTTTGCCTCCAGAAGCAAAGTTGCCACTGCCTTTAAATAAAGTGGCCACTTTTGACCATTTTGGACACTGCATCATCAATAGCCTAGTCATGATCATATACCGTAGTTCACCGGGGTACTTTGATACTGGTCTGTGGTCATGATTATTGCCATGATGCATATAAATACTGACCAGTGATTGCTTAGCTACCAATATCATAGACTCTTAACTTTTGTTTATTTTTAGGAACTCATAAGCCTATCTATTTGTTGATTTAATAATAGTCAGGTAGAGGCTACTGGTAGTTGTATCTGTATACTCTGCAGTTTGTTTTGTGTGAATGCTGAACAGTCACTGAAATGAAATTGTATGATGTTAGAATCATCTTGTATTCTTAGCAGTGGATCACTAGATGCCAAAAAAATAGCTGGTTTACTTACACAGTGTTGGTACAATGCACATACAAAGTTGGCTGTGGTTTTGAATTGCATTGAGCTTTATTTGTTTTAAGCTTAATGTGGTTTGGGGTTATAGCTACTTTAGTAAATCAACGAACCAGTACCATACAATCAACTTGGAGTGGAGAAAACATACTGTACACTGGTACAGTACTGCACAAATCAAGAGTTGAGTAGTGATAGTTTCCGTACAGTTCAATTGTCGCTGCACTTCACGCATATGCTAGTACCGTACCAGTTTGTGATAGCCTACCAGTACAGTAGACCATCACTTCGCAATATAACAGATGCCGAAGACGCGAGATCGATTTTTGACAGTGCACACATACCTACGGTACATAGTGGTACTGAGCCTGGACCGCATGGGTTTGGGATAGGTTTTTGTGCTGCTGCACTTATGATTCTGTATGGTCTAGTACTAGTACGGTAGTATGCCACATGACAGACAACAAGTGTATGATATCGGTTATCGAAACAATTCGCGATACGGTAGCATACAAAAAAATAGACTTCTTTAAGCATACACATACCATACTGTAATAGCAATTTTCAATTTGATAGCGCGATAACGATTTCTGATAATGAATGCCATAATAAACTGCATGTGCTGCATTAGATATCTTTTTCCTCACTTTCTGACCTGCTAACTGTTGTTATGGATGTTAGTCAAAAATTGCAATCACATCAGATATTGAGAGTTGAAACATTTCAAAAAACTCAAACACTGATTTACCGCAATTTTGAGTATAAAAATTTCTAGTTCTGCAGGTTTTACCAGTACTTTTCAGTTTTTAAAGTAATTTCTGTCAGTACTTTCAGCTTTTTGAAGTCTTCTACTTCTTACATTAGGCCTACTCACTATTGCAGTAAGCCTACTGATTGAACTACTAAATCTGCCAAATTCAAATTCCACTTCAGTACGGTACAAACCTATATTTTATCTACAGATTATTTCTGAAAAACAAAATCTAGTGATTAGGCTATTTGAATTCATATCATATTGCTTACAGTAAATTTAAATTTAAGTTCTACACCACCTTAAAATTGTTCATGCAAATCTAATTTAAATGATATACAGGGTGTGCCATAAGTAGTATACAGCCATCGCTCAAAAGTGCTTCGAATTTTTTTTTCCATTACAGTTTTTACTTGATTTTAAGTCATATTACAGTTGCCAGTGCTGAGCAAGTAATGCGAAGTCTTTAGGAATGTGCTGCTTAGGCCTATTAGAAGTGAAAAGAAATTTAAACTGTTTATATTGTGATTGCTGTATACCTACTTTTGGCCCACCCTGTACTCTAAATGCAATTACTTACTAATCACTTTTTTACTTTTGCAAAATAGACTTAAAATCTGTGATTATATCAGTATTTGACTGTTAAAGAAATTTAATTATTTAATAGAAATTCAACAAATATGTAAGCTGTAACTTAACAAACAATCTCAGCAGTTTTTTAACCCAGCAGCAGTACCATGAAAAAAATTACTTGAGCAGTACCACTGTACAACTAAGCAAAACCAAAGTTAAAACTCATCACTTGTTTCCACAATTATCACTGATACTTGATAAATGTTTGTTGATGATTTTGGCAAGCACTTCAAAACCAGCAAGTTTACCCCACAGGATAAAGTGCATTAAATAGCCTGCACATATTATCAGTAGCTCTCAATTTAAGCATAGTTTGATGGTATAGTGATTACTGATTACAAAACCCAAACTTGATAGGCCTATTGATTTATTACGGTGACGGATCAGTGTGAACCTCTCACGTTCAGGTTACCGTCACCGCCAAATTACGGTAGAACGCTGAACGGTCACGGAACGGTGACGTAAACGTTGACGGGTTCTGTGTGAACCCGCCTTTATGCGTTGTCCGCGATTTGTCTTAGAGAAAAAGGCATACTTTTAGTTCGTTTATTAAAATTTACTTGGCTGAAGCGAGGCACGATCGAAAATGCCTCACTTCGCATATTTCAAGCGACGCTAGCTGGCGCGCATAGAGAGATAGCAATTAACCGAATACTTTCGTCGTTTTAATGCGAAGAGCATAACATAAAAGCAGTGAATACACAAAATAACTAAATATGATAAAAATTAGTTAAGCTTTTGAGAAATATTTTGATTTGCGTGAAAACATTTTATTTTAATTATATACTTTTATTTTTGTTTTTCTTTGTACAATTCTTCAGGTGAGGCACGGCCTCACCTGCCTCCCCTGACCGCACGTCCCTGGTATCAATTTATTCCACTCTATGCTTTCCAGAACCCTAGGTGTAATGTTTAAAGTCAAACAACTATTTACCAAAAATTATCTACTTCTTTTGCACATTAATCTCTTTTTATTTTAACAGCTTTGTGTTTGCTCGTTCTCAAAGTTTAAAAATATCAAAACGTTAGAGCTGGGCATCCGCTACTTGAAAAGTAGCGCCGCTGCCGCTGTCGCTACTTGCATACATAACAGCGGCCGCTGTCACTACTTTAAAAAAATGAATAGTAAAAGGAACGATGGCATTCAAATACGGTACCTAATCGTGAAATTTCAACTTTATTTACGAAGGTTGCTTATGCAAGCTTTTAAAATATCGATACAAGTTACAATCGACGTTAGTAAGCTTAAATGGTACATACAAGCAAGCAAATCACAATTCAATAGGTTGTTGGCAAGCTCCTTTGAAAAAAAACGAGTATTACAAAATGCTGGTTGGTCAAACCAGCGCTTTGGAAACTACTTAGGATGTTACCTTTGGATGCTACACAGGAAAGTTAAATTTCTTATAGCATTTTCTACGCAAACAAAAGGCAATAAGAAATAGTTTAAATCACTATCAACTCAAATAAGCTCAGGTTTTAACATTTAAGCACGATGGCATACAGTATTCAGCTTCTGTACAATTCTGTCCCAACTCATAGCTCGAAAGTAGTCGATCTGTTTTTCAAACGGTCGGCCCTCAACCACTAATATAATTCCTCGTGTAAAGATCTGACAGGAAAATTTATCAATCGACCAAGCTACAAAACATTTGGAATTTTGTAGAAATGGTAGGTGATTTACGTGCGTGAGATGATTTCATCTAACTTTGATAGAAAATGGATCGAGCATTTAAGAATTGGTGTTTATGAACTCGAAGACAATTCGTAGCGATGACGTTTTATACAGTTTAGCGCGGTCAGCATGCTATACGCCGCTATATAGACAAATGTTAAGCAAACTAGATGGGAGTGTGCCAGCAAACCCAATGTACGACCGACGCGTAGCTAATGCTGTGATGCTCAAAAGTACTTTTCGTTTACCGTAAAATCAGCAATTATTCAAAAATATCTGATTATGGAACATCCAGAAAAGTAGAAATTCCAAATAATGTCAAAAAATATCAACATCATCGTTTCTGATTCTGAAAAAAATAACCCGTCAGGTTAAGCCAGCATTTCTCAAAGCATGGATCGTGACCCAAATGTAGGTTGAACAAATAGAAAAATCTTAATAGCGTAGTGAAAACCCTATCCTATCAAATTACGTGCAAAGCCAACATCTTAAGTGATTAACAACAATTTATCTGTTAAAGCTTCCACTATCAGTACTATAAATAAATATATCGTAGCTCAAGCGTAAATTTAAAATGCATACAAAGCTATCGTGTAATGTCTAGTACATATTATTTCTTTACATAAGACACTCTGCATTGTATTGGTCCAGATCTATGTTTTTGCCTTAATAACAACAATTCTAAACATTCTATCTCGAACAGACGACGATTTGTATTTTTAATTCTTTGTCTTACAAATATCTACTAAAAAACTGTTTTAAGCTTAAATGAAAAGTAAAGATTTGGGAAATCTATGTATTTTGGAGGTTCCCGCGCAGGGGTGTCACCTCTCAACCATGCCAAAATATTTATTTTTTAGAGACTTAATATTAAAAACAATTAGCTCACTAACAAGTGATTTAAAGAAATTGATTTAGGAGTGGTCGAATTTTCGGTTTTCCAAGGGAGTGGTACCCTTAAACAATGTCAAAATATTTGTTTAATATTTAGTAATATTAAAAACAGTTAGCTTCCCAGCTTTAGCCATTCGAAAATTGATTTTTGGGGAGTCTATTTGGGGGAGCAGAGTTCTTGGAAAGGTACCCCCAAACTATGTCAAAATATTTGTTCGTTAAAAATCTGCTGATATCATAAAACGCTGGCACCCTAACTTGAGCCGTTCAAAAATTTGACTTTAGGGGGGTGCATTTGGGGGGTCCCCGGGGAGGTGGCACCCCCAAACTACTCCAAAATATTTGTCTGTTAAATATCTACTGATATCAATACAAACTGGAACCCTAGCTTCAGCTGTTCAAGAAATTGATTTTTGGGGGTCTATTTGGGGGGTCCCCAGGGTGATGTGGCACCCCCAAACTATGTCAAAATATTTTTCTGTTAAGTAACTGCTGATATCATAAAACACTGGCACTCTAAGTTAAGCCGTTCAAAAAATCGATTTTTGGGTGGTGCATTTGGGGGTTCTGGGGGGATGGCACCCCCAAACTATGCCAAAATATTTTTCTGTTAAATATCTGCTGATATCAAAAGAACTAGCACCCTAGCTTGGGCCATTAAAGAAATTCATTTTTGGGGGTTCATTTGGGGGGTTTCCGAAGGGGTGGTATCCCCAAACTATGTCAAAATATTTGTCTGTTAAGTATCTGCTAATATCAAAAAAACTAGCACCCTAGTTTGAGCTGTTCAAAAAATTAATTTTTGGGGGGTCCATTTGGGGGATCCGGGGGGAGTCGCCCCAAGAAATTTCGGGAGACAAAATTGCGTTTGCAGCTCAACTACTTTACACAAAAATTAGATTTCCATGTTTTGTGGTTTAGGAGAAGAGCGTACAAAAGTTTCGAAAGAAAAAAAAGGAAAAAAAAGGAAAAAAAAGAAATAAACCTCATCGCGGCCAAAAGTGGGTTGGTTGGGATAAAAGGGTATCTTAAGACATATAAACACGTGAAATACTTTTTGCCGTACTTAAGCCGTTTTTGACTGAGACCGCTTTTTACGTAAAACTTGCGGGGCGGTTTTTGGGTTCTAAAACCAAAGTCACGTGACCTATTGCCTCGAAATTCAATACAAACATACAGCTCATTAATTTCAAACTGCTGTCCAAATTTCATGTAGCTAGACCTAACCGTTGTTGAGTTATAACCAAAAGTCTAAAATTTCGCACTCGTTAGTTGGAAAATGGACGAGTTAAAACAAAGAAACACGCGACGCGAGCGTCGGTCGTTCCAATGATGCACAATGCGATTCACGTAACACTAAGTATTTTTTCTACAGAATGTAAGTCCATAACTTAACTGTCTTCAAGCTTATTTATTACCTGGTTCGATTCATTAGTTCAATTCTCAGCGCACTTACTATAAATTTAATTGTCAGTTTTAATTACTCTTCACTGTTTTGAGCAAAATTTATGTTAGTATGAATTGTTGATAATAAAATCCAACTTGCAGCGCACGAGCTATGCTGAGGTATGGCTCTGGGACCAGATAGCAACAGGCCATAGGCGTAGCCAGGGGAGCAGGGGGCCCACCCCTCCCATCCCAAATTGAAATGCTACCAATAATAAAACTGTCATAAAAAAAACTATTGCTTCTCCAATTTCAGTTTATTTTGACATCTTCGCGTTAAAGAGCACACGCGTGCAACAGCAATTAACAATAATGTTGATCCAGGGGTCCCGGGTCCCCTCATTTTAATTTCTACCAACCAATTCAAATGGGCTTTCTAAAATAATATTTAAATAAGCCCCCTGCAATAATATTGATCCACGGGACCTGGGCCTCCTCAATTTAGTTTTTACCAACCAATTGAAATGGGCCCCCTACAATGATAATTAAATGGCCCCCAACAATAATATTGTTCCAGGGGGCCCGAGCCCCTTCAATTTAATGTTTGCCAACCAATTCAAACGTATAACCCAAGCGAAATTAAGGGTTTTTATCCTAAAGCTGCTAACTGAGGATCTTATCTAACTTTTTTATGAACGTAATGCAATAACCACGGACGGATTTAACATGTAGCACAGTGCCAAGGGCTCCGCGCTCAGAAAAGGCTCTTGTCTGGTCTTCACCTATGTTATCGCACCGACCTCGTTTATTTTTATTATGTGTTTCAGTTGGGCCTCGAACGCACATTTATAGTGGGATTTAAGACATTTAAGCACCAATCGAAATATACTTATACGTTTTATCATAAATAAAACTTTTTATAAAAAATCAGTATTGACAAACCACACCTTTCGAAAACACTTGTTGAATGGTTTCAAGCTGTGACTAATATACTGTGACCATTAAGACATGCACATCCAGGGACGTATTTAGGGTGGGAATATTGTGCCATGCCTCCGCACTTTGGGCCACGGCACAAAGCAAAAAAGTGCAAAATATACGTTAAAATCGCGTAATCACATTATAATAAAGCATGCATGTGGAAGAGGCTTTTGCTACCTGGCATTTTAGCATCATTTTAATCAGCTTAAGAGTATAGAAGTGGCGCAGATTTCAGATTTTTTAGTACATGCTAAAATCTTGCCGCTTTGAAAAGCTTGTTTCAACTTAAATTTACCACACTCTACACTGGGCAAGAAAGACATAGCTCTTCTTTTTGTATATCTATCTCACTAACCATGGCTTGTTCTGAAGTAGCAGCATTTCTACAAACTGCTAGGGCACATCAAATTTTGAATGTTTTCCAGCCAATGTCATAACAGTTTAGTGTTTTAAATGAAAATAACAGACGCGTTGCGTTCATCGGGATAGTTATTCATAACCACTTCGTACTACCGCTGAGTTTATTTATTGGTTTGACGTTTCGCTTCCCAAACCGGGAAGCTTCTTCAGAACAATTTTCGACAGTGCTGCTTTTGCAGTTACAAACAGATAAATGAGAAAAAAAAATAACAGCAAAAGATAGGTAACAGTAAAAACATATGAACATCACAATACTTGTACTATTATACCCAAAAACATTAAAATGATGGAGCAATAACATTATCTTCTTCTTCTTCTTTCTTCATTGCCCGCTTTTCCGTGAGGGTTGTGGGGGCAGTAGCTCAATTTTGAGCCGCCACACCTCACGGTCTTCCATCACTTCCATCATTTCGCTTGGGCGAAGTCCCAAGCGATTCCATCCAAGATCCTCAATGTAATCGTTCCATCTAGTTCTAGATCGTCCGACTGGTCTTCTCCCATTTGCTTTGGCATGTAAAGCTTGTTTGGGGAGTCTTTCCTGAGGCATTCTGCTTACCTGGCCAAACTATCTAAGCTGAGATCTTTCAATTCGGAGAAGTAACGGCTCGATGTTGAGAGATTTTCGAATTTCAGAGCTACGCACCTTGTTAAACAGTGTAACTCCTTCGATTCTTCGTAAAAACCTCATTTCGTACGCTTGCACTTGTGATCGCATTCTTTCGGTCATTACCCAAGATTCATGACCATAAGTGAGAATGGGGACAAAAACTGCTTTGAAAATTGAGAGTTTTGCCTTTTTCGACAATTCTCGTTTCATGACAACCGAGTAGTGCAAAGCTCGCATTACTGCACTAGCCTTGCCTATTCGGGTATCCAGTTCTTCGTCTTGCCTTCCGTCACTCGTAAATGCAACCCCAAGCTAACATTAAAAATTATGTCACTAACAGCGTGAAAAAAAGGCAATATTTAAATATTATGTCACCAACAGCGTGAAAAAAGGAATACTGAAAAATTATGTCAACAACAGCGTGAAAAAGATTAATAATATTCATAACTACGAGGCTGCTTCACTAACAGTTTGAGAAAGTATGAAAACGATCTATTGCAAAACATCATGTATTGGAAAAGGTTTTTAGCTCCACAGAGATTTATATTAATTGTTCCGTCCGTATATAATCTCTGTGGAGCTAAAAACCTTTTCCAGTACATAATGTTTTGTCATAAATCCTTTTCATACTTTCTCAAACTGGTAGTGAAGCAGCCTAGTTGTTATGAATATTGTTAATTTTTTTCACGCTATTAGTGACATAATTTTTAAATATTTCTTTTTTCACACTGTTAGTGACATAATTTTCAGTATCATAAAATGTTATTGCTCCATCATTTTAATGTTTTTGGGTATAATAGTACAAGTATTGTGATGTTCGTATGTTTTTACTGTTACCTATTTTCTGCTGTTATTTTTTTTTCTCATTTATCTTTTTGCAACTGCAAAGGCAGCACTGCCGAAAAAAAGTTTAGTGTTTGCTGCTCGGCAAATTGCAAATAATCTGTCACCAATAGCTAAAAAATTGTAACTTCATTTTTTGGCCTTTTGCAAAATATCATTAGAAAGAACGTCTGATAATTTAGCTTGTGCCCTCCAGTGCTTTTTATGCTTATTTTGTGCACGTTTTGCGCTGCTCAAAACAGGTCTTTGAAACCGAAACTTAACCAAAAAAGGTCTTAAAATTGAGTCATTTTTGCAAAAAATGCAAAAGTTTTTTTGCAAAAAATGCAAAAGTGAACAAGAACCTTCTGTAAAAAAACTGGTCGACCGGGCCGGTCGAAAACCGGTCGACCGACCGGTCAACCGGCGATGATTTTGAAATTTACCGGTCGGGTCGAGAAAATCCTGACCGGTTCCATCTCTGGTTCATTCGACAATACATTGTGCCAAAACGGTAAAGAAATCTCTATTGAATTGCGTAAGTTTATGCTTTATTGTAACTTGTATAATTTATTGCATATTTTTCGCGAGATTGTTTCTCATTTATCATCTTCAAAATGTCAAAGATGAATAAGAGCGAAACTAATCTACCTGCTGACTTTAATTGTGAGTAGAACGACCCAGTCGGTTCTCCATATTTGATTGGCAATGCCAGTCATTTGATCCTATTACCTGATTATGATAATTCTGGGAAATTAAAGGAAACCCCCGCTGTTCAGGCTACCCCTGGAATGTTCCCCGCAGATTACTTACTATGCATCGCAAGTTAATGGTAGATATAAAACGTAGTCGCGGCGCCCTTTCAAAATGTAAAACTAAGGCGCAGTTAGATCAGGAATCAAGTAAAATTTCTGCGTTAACTGGGGCCCATAGTAACTTTATTAGCGCCATAAAGGAGCTTAAACATGACGATCTTTTTGAAGATTTGTCTTCTGACGTTACTGAATTCCTAAAAAATGCTCTGACTTGTATCCTGAATGTCGCTTGCGTATTTGCGATAAACCAAATGATAAAACTTGCGAAGTTTCTGACACTAGCGAGGAGGAGACTGATCCTGAACCGTGCGAAAGCGTCTCGGAAGTCGATAGTCGCTAAACTGCTCCTTCCAGCAAATCTTCAGTCGTAAAACGTATTGAATTGCAAAAGAAGCGCGCTTAACTTGAAAACATGCAAGAACTCGCAAAAGCTAAGGCTTGTAAAATGAGGATGTTGGCTGAAGCCGAGGCTGATGAAGCGGAGGCCCTTGCTAAAGTACGCTTGGAAATGGTTAATATTGAAGCCGAGGAAAAGCTGCTTGCTTGTTCTGAAAGTGGGTCTTCAATTGTTGCTCTTTCTAAAACCTCTAAAACTAAATCTGTGTTTCGGCAAGGTGTTGGCTCGGAAATTCTCGCCAAGTCCAGCACCACTATTCGTGTAGATTCCGCTGTTAAAATTGAAGGTTGCCCTGAATTTAATTTTGACACACGCTTGAGTGCGAAAACTCCCTCTTTTGTGCCTGTTAAACTTGACCAGGACACAATTAGACCAAACCCTGCAAACAATCGTATCAATGATCGCACTAAACGTGTTAATGCTCGGTTAAATGACGAGACGCGTCAAGAGGCTCCCTTAAGAATCGAACCTGAAACCGTTGCGCCGAAAATTGAGCAAAAAACTAAATATCGCAATTGCGGAGCAGCGAAGGTACCAGATTCAGCCCCTATAAACGCTGACCGCAAAACTGGTGCTTCTCTACTCTCTCAAACTTACGATCGTGCCAAGCAAACGCTTTCTAATATTGATAACCATGATGCTGATTTGCTCACGTATCTTGACCGTCAAGGCAGGAATGAGTACATTACACTTGCGTCGCAAATTGCTTATGACGGTAGCAATATTGCTTTCGTTTTTTATGAAAACTAAATTCGACAACTCATGCAGAAGATTCCCTTTGAGGAACGTAAACTCGAAGTGTTGCAAGCATCTTGCGTTGGACAACCACGTGAGGTGGTTAACTTGTTTTGTTCACCTATGAAGAGCATGTCTACCTCGGAGCGTATCAAAAAGGCTTTAAGCCGTTTGCGGCAAAGATACAGAGTTACGGCTGGATTTACTTTAGAACCTAAAGTTAAAGCCGAGCGTTACGGCCCTAAAGTTTCGTTTAACTCTTCGTCACTCAAGATGTTTAATGAGGATAATACCCTCGAAGTTTTTGCTTATGCCCATGACGAACCGGGAAAGCTTTCTGGCCAACTCCTGCTAGATACCGCGGGTCGTTTGCCCATCATTTTGAAACGTAGGTACTTGGACTATCTTGACAAATTGGGATTAGATATGAATCAACCTGGGTTTGAGTCCCTGCGAAAATTTATTGTTCACGAGATTGCTATGATGGCCTCCGAATATGCCCAGGGTTTCTTTAAACAGGATAAAAAGGAGGGGCCACGTGATTCCGGGACTAGTTCCAAGGATTTCCAAGTGCATCAAGTGGGCATTAACGTGGGCAATCGAGACCGGGGCCAGGGCTTTTCTGGGACCACTTCTGATATTCGTAGAACCAGTTTACGCAAAACTAGTGCCTTTAAAGGCGATGAATCATCCAGCCAATTCCGGTGGTTTACAATAGCTAAAATTGAACTATAATTTTTGATATTTTTTGTTTTGATTTTGGGGCTGCGTTTGCAAAGATATTCAACTAATACAAAATGATGTCCCCCGAGAAAAGTTTTTGGAAACTCTGAGTTTTGATCTTCCCGCCAAAACCACAGTTCTCTAAACTATTAGGCCTACTGTAATCTTATTAAACTATTAGGCCTACCACAGTTCTCTAAACCATTAAGGCCTACTGTGGTTTTGGCGGGAAGATCAAAACTCAGAGTTTCCAAAAACTTTTTTCGGGGGGACATCTTTTTGTATTAGTTGAATATCTTTGCAACCGCAGTCCCAAAATTAAAACAAAAAATATCAAAAAATAAAGTTCAATTTTAGCTATTGTAAACCACTGGAATTGGCTGAATGATTCACCGCCTTTAAGTCCTTGAATAGTGCTAATGATAAATCTAAACTGCCGCCTGTATGCTTCGTGTGTTCCAAACCTGACGCGAAGCATTTTTTGATGGATTGTAAAATTTTTAAGAATCTTTCACCAAAAAGTAGACGCCAAACGGTTATCGAAGCCAAAAGGTGCTTAAATTGTCTTTCTCTAGATCATATCGTGCGTAATTGTCCCCGCTCTACCAAATGTCGTAAATGCGAACTGCGCTCTCAAAATAAACACGCTACCGCGTTGCATAAATGCTTTATTTTACCAAACACTGGGGCCGCGGATAAAGGCAGCGATGAACCTGGCTCCAAAAATGAAACTATTCAAAATGAACGTAATAAAAGAGTTATTTTGAAAGCCAACTCTGCGGAAGAGCGCGTGATTCTGCTTCGTACTAGCGCTGTTAAAATTGTTAATCCTACTTCGGGCAAGTCGTCTCTCGTCAACGCCTAACATGACAAGGGCTCTGAAGTGACGCTAATTTTGGATAACTTGAAAACTGAACTTGGTTTAGAAACCGTTCCTGAACCTTCGGTAACTATTCATACCCTTGCAGATAAAACTGCACCTGTTGAGGGTTGCACTAACTTTAAACTGCAATCTCTTTACAATGGCGAAGAGTTCGATATTAAGGACGCACTGGTTGTCCCTAAATTTTCGGACGATGCCCATACTCTGCCACATGCTGTAGGCACCAGTACGCTGGAACACTTCGATGGAGTTCATATTCCGGTTGCACAGGATCGGAGACGTGTTGATGTTCTAATCGGTCAGTCAGACAAATCCTAGTTGACTGTCCTTGAAGAGCGCGAAGGCATGGATCCGGGGGAGCCGAATTATGTTCTCACGTGACTGGGGCCCATTGCTAGTGGGGGCAGAGTGCGTAGTGACTTTGGTTCTTCAAATTGTTTGTTCAGTATGCGGATTAATGTCAGTTCGGCGGTAAATGCTAACTGCGAATGTGCTAAACTAAGGGAAGAAAATGTTGCTTTAAAACAGTCAATTCGTCAGTATGTGCTTCAGGACGAAATCGTACAGCCATCGAGGAATGATGAGCTTGCTCATGAACTGATTGAATTTGACATCACGGTGAAGACGCTAAATACGAAATTCCGGTGCCCTTGAAACTGGAAATACTTCAAACGTTACCTAATAATTACGAGAATGCCTCAAATAAAACTTTGGCACTGCGTAAAACCGCTTTGCGTAATTCTCAGCTTCAGCAAACACTTGTTGACTTGAGTTGATTTGCGAGAAATGGATTGAACCTATTGAGGATTTGTCATCTAATGTTAAACCTATGTGGTATTCACCCTTTTTTGTAACAAAGTCGGCTAAACCTAGAGTGGTATACGATGGTGCGGCTGCAGTCCAAGGTATGTCGTTAAATCAAGCTGTGTTCGCTGCTGAAAATTTATTGAGTAATCTGGTTGAAGTTTTGACTCGGTTTCGTCTAGGTAAATTTGCTTGCATGGCCGATCTAAGTAAACGTTTTTTCCAAGTTCAAATCCCTCCCAGTCAGCGAGACCTTTTTTGGTTGATTTGGCTTGAAGATAATGATGTGAAAACTGGTGATGTTCAAGCTTACCGTTTTACAAGACACGTCAGGGGGATATACTCCAGTCCATTTGTTGCTTTACTTGCTATTTAGCGTTTGGTTGAGGAAAACCCTGTTAATGCTTCTTCGTTCCCTTTGAAAGCTGTGGAACATTACCGTTACATGGATGACGTATTGCTTGCTAACAATTCGTTAGAAAATCTTATTCTGATTGCAAAAGAAGGACTAGAACTTTTCTGTAGTCGTGGGTTCAAACTACGAAAATGGGTGGCTAACTGTCATGCTAACGAAATTTTGCCTCGTGTGCCTCAACGTGATTAGGCGACAGGTGTTAGTGAGGTTGATCTTGGGTCTGATCCCTTGCCCGATTCTAAGACACGAGGCTTAACCTGGGATCCTGAGAATGATAAATTTTGAGTTAATATGAAGGAGTTTTGTAACGCTACTACCAAACGAGAAATGTCTAGTCAACTTGCTAGACAGTTTGATCCTGTAGGCATAGCTTCAGCTTACCTGCTTTGGGGTAAATTAATATTGCAAAAGGTCGTTACTTCGGGTGTTGAGTGGGACGAGACTCTCTCTGTCGACATTCAAGATTCCTGGAAAAAGTGGTTTAGCTAAACTTTGAGTCCAATAAATGATTTTTCTAACCTCGAAATTGTTTACCTGATGTTGAGCTTGATTGTGCTGCAGCTAAGTTTCAATTGCATGGTTTTTGTGACGCTTCTGATTCTGCCTTAACTTGTGTAATTTATCTTCGATGTTTGGTTAATGATAAACCTTCAGTAAGTTTTTTCTAGGAAAATCTAGAGTGGCTTTGAAACAACAGGCAGATTGGATAATTTCTAGAAAGGAACTTGAAGCTGCAAAATTGCGCAGCGATTTATTGTTACAGGCTAAAGAGTCTTTGCGTCATCTTAATTGCTCTTTATATTTTTGGACAAACTCCCGAGTGGTTTTTGGCTGAATAACTAATGCGGATCTGCATCTCGCTCGCTTTGTGAAACGTCGAGTGGATAAGATAGTTCGGGTGGCTTTCACTTTGGCGTGAAATTATATTCATACACGCACAATCCGGCTGATGTTGGTACTCGTAGTACTGCTTGCAGAAATCCTGACTCGGTTCGCTTGTGATTGGAGGGACCTGGTTGCCTGTTGCAGGAACGGGTTGACGTTCAGACTTCCGACTCGAGCACTGTTGTTCATGTAAATGTTGTGAGTAGTTTATCTGTGGAAGAGGATGGCGAGTGCGGGTTTGATCAGGTCATTGCCACGCCACGGGATCTGTATGCCTTGAAAAAACGTATTGCATATCTCATGACTTTCCTGGAGTTTGTCGTAGTAAAATTAAAAAAGATAAGTTTTCAAAAACCGGATTTAAACGCTGCGTATTTTGATCACGCCCTTATCAAGACTGTGAAGTATGTGCAAGGGCGTTGCTTCGGGACCGCAGTCGACTCGCTGCGTAAGGGCACGCCTGATGATTTTGACGCTATTTTGCGACGTCTTAATGAAAAGCGTTGCGACCCGGAGAGTAGAAGACGGATTAATAAACTTAAAACGCTAGAAAAATTACGGCCTTGCATTGGATTAGACTCTCTTTCGCGTCGATGGGCGTTTGGAAAATGCTGAGCTTCCTATCGATGCAAAGCATCCTATAATCTAACCTGGGAGGCATGCCTTGACGCGCTTGATTGTCCTTGACGCACATAAAAACGCAGGGCATGCAGGCCCTTCTTACACGCTTATGAAAACACGCCAGCGCTTCGGCTAATCCACGGAGTTTCAAGCGTTAAACATTATATTGCGCTGTGTGCTAGCTGCTATCTTTATAAAGCAAAACCGATAAGACAATTAATGGCAGATTTGCCTGCTTGCAGGCTTACTGCATACAACAAACCGTTTAGATACTGCGGATCGTATCATTTGGGCCCTGTTCGTTACAGACAAAACGGTAATGAATGTAAAGCATGGGGCTTGTTATTTGCTTGCATGTGAATTTGCTGTATTCACGTCGAACTGGTTACTAGTCTCGACCAAAACAGTTTTCTTCTGGCATTTACTAGATTTACTAATTTGCGCGGAGCGGTTGATACGATTTTTTCAGCAAACGCTTCTACCTTCTGTGCCGCTTCCGATCAATTGCCTAAATTACTCAGTTCTACGGAGTTTCATAATGCCATGCGTAAATCGATCATTATTAGGCGTAAGATCCCTCCCTACGCGCCCAGCCAAGGAGGTAGCTGGGAGAGCATGGTTAAATTATTTAAAACGGCTCTACATCGTGTTTTGCACAATACACGACGCATGCCTTCTCTCATTGAGTTGCAAACCTTTTTCTCAGATGTGGTGCGTATAGTAAACGATCGTCCTTTAACCACGTTAAGCGATCAACCTAATGACTTGACTCCTATTTCCCCCTCGTCGTTTTTGGGGCAAGAGCTGGCACCGAACACGCCCATGGGTGAATGCCATGACACAGGGATCTTCGCAGGGAATTATTTTGTACAATTCTACCTTGGCTTATTGTTTTTGGCTGGGTTGGATGCAATCCTACCTTCCCTCTTTACAGGGACGAAAGGGTACTATAGAAAAACTTAGCTGTGGGACAACTGGTTCTTGTGGGAGATGCGGAATACGTAACTTACCGGGGTGCTTACCGTTTGAGATGGATCCACTCCCTGCATCCACACATACGTAGGGGCAAAGAAATTATTCGCCGGGCTACTGTGGCTGTCATTGCTAAGAACACGGTTGGGGATCCTGGAAAGATAAAGTATGCCTTTCGGGACTTGTCAAAAATCGCTCCTGTGTAGTGTGTTTTTATCGTGTTGTTTTATTTGCATATTTAGTACCGTTATTTTTTCGTTCATACTTGCCAGCATATTAATGTAACGCCGTAATAAAAACTGTTTATCCTGTTTTAATTTTACTACTGTTCCTCTTTCCGCAGATTGTGTTTATCATTTGGTTGTTTTTAATTTCAATATAATGCGACCACTCATAATTTCCATATTTTGGAAGTTTTCTTTTTTCCATGCTTTCACTGTGTTTATATTTTGTTGAATCTTCTGCAAGATTCTGTTTCAAGGGGTCGCTTATGTTATCACACCGACCTCGTTTATTTTCATTATCTGTTTCAGTTTGGCCTCGAACGCACATTTATAGTTCTTAGTTATGCAGCAACCAAAAAAAAGCGCTTGCCTGTAGCTCGTGTATACTTTGCGTCGTTTTTGCACAGCTTTAATAATTATTTTTTCACGCTTTTGCACGGTTGCTAATTACTTTAGCACTGTATAACCTGTTTCGCTCATTTGAATTTTAGTTGTCTGGCGGTTGGACGTATTTTTTTTGCTAGAAAAGACTTCGCGGTTTTTAAGTTTGTATTTTTCTTTTCCGGGAAACTTTTGGTTATTTAATGCCGTGTCGGTTTTATTTTAACTTACGAAATAAATTTTGATTCAGTTACTTTTGTTGAGAAGTTGTTTAGTAGAGTCGGAGCGGTGAAGACCTAAACGTTCCGTCCAGGACATATTCAACATCAAGTTACGGGTCATTCTGCAACAACCTGTATTTGGCAGGAAAATATTGCGAAAATCCAAAATGCCATGGGCCCAACTCAAAAATAAATCCGGCCCGGACAACAACAAGATTTGTAGGCGTAGCCATCTATTGTACATTTTTCAATAACAATTCACCTCCACCGCGCCAGTTTTTATGCTACAAAATGCTCTTGAAAAAAACTAGCTACTGTAAGGGGAATGCTCATTGAACAAATTTTTAAATTGAGAAAGCCTGGGCTCCCTGGCCGTATATTATAACTAGTTGTTTTAATGACAAAGCAATAATCTCTGAAGAAAATATTCGACTGGATTGTTATTTGCAATGTGCTCTACTCACCCCTACCTGGGCCAAATCACTTACAAAATTTAACCCCAGAATGTAATACTTTAAACGTGTTTTGGACTTAAATTGCAAGCAAAAGGAGGATTGAACAGCTTAATTTTTTCAATTGGCTTTCAATTTTTTAAAATCTAGCACTTTCAAATGGCTCTGAATACGTGCGAAATGTGATCCAATGGTATTAAACTCGTTTTTTTTCCGAAAATTACGAAAAATCATCTAGTGGCTGGGGCTTCGCTCCTAGACCCCATAGCCTCGAGAGGCTCCGCCCCTAAACCCCGGCTATGATACGTTTCGATTATAGTACACTTTGCTCAACACAAGTCTCCCAATTTAGACATTTTTGCAGTTTAACTATTGGTTTAAGCCCTCTCCCTTGAACGAGTTCCCAGTTAGATGCCAACACTATGCCACGGCTTCTGATCTTCTATTCTACGATATCTTTACCCCCTCAAAAAATTCCCCTTTCGAAGTTTCTGATGACGTCATTGCATGCGATTTGTGGTTTGGGCCCCCCAATCAAAAATTCTGGCTACGCCTAAGGCAAAGGCCCAGCGCCAAAGTAGCAATTCTTTCAAAACGATTACAACTGAAAAACTTTACCAATGCACTGATTACTACTGTATGTTAATTTACACGCAGAGTTCAATTTGGTCCGCTACCAGACCACATTATTAGTTGAATTTTGGTTCAGAAAAAAAATAGGACCACATACGATAAAACTCGCCTGCAGATATATAACAACGACAAAACGTCGAAAAGGTAGCATTGTTTGTTTTATTGAAGTAAAATATCGTACAAGCTTGACGTCCTTCGTGGTCGACTCCGGGGAAGTCATAACAACTTCTACTGGCAGTTAGGTGGCCAGATCAACCACCAACCCTGCAGCCGGAAGAAAATCGAGTCATTGATGCACAGAGCTGGACAGCGCTGTTTCAAAAGTGTTAACAAAAGCAGAGTGAAAAAAAATGTGTTAAACGTGTTAACGTGTTAACAAAAGCAGAGAGAAAAAAAGCGGAGAGTCAAGACTCCGATCGGTAGGCTGTAAAAATGTGAATCGAAAAAAGTCTTGGAAGAAGTTTATTTGCAGTAGCGGCAGATTATTTTCTTAAAATAGAGCGCTGAAACGCTGCCGCTTGCTTGACTAAAAAAACAGCGGCGCTGCGGCTTGTCGATGGTAAGAAAAAAAAGCAGCGACGTTGCCGCTACCGAAAAAGTAGCGGCGCTGGTCGACAGCGCTGATGTGCCCATTGTGCTGCTGTGCTGTGCTGTGCTGTACGTCAATCAAAAACCTAATATAGCAAAGTTGAAACTCAACACTTTTTAGGAGGTACTAACAGTTTTTCAGTTTATTTTGAAATAACTAACATAGAGCGAACTTTAAAATTCCAGTGTCTTTAGAGTAAACTATTATCGCATCAGCCAAACTTAACATTAACCACGGCCAAAAATATGCACACATATTACAGCCATTTCTATTCTGAGAACGCTATTTAGCATTGCGACCCAAAGTCCAACATATTGAATATTGTGCTGTAAATTGCATTACATCCATTATTCAGCACAAAAGTTTTGTTAATAAAATCGTTCAAAAATTTTGAAGAGCAAGTTGAAAGTTTTCTTAATTTGACAAATGACAGCGTAGTAAAAAAACTCGGCCATCCAACTTAAATCTATCAAAGCCATTAAGCTCAAAGACTTCAACGTCATAAATGTTGAAGTAATCCCATTAGCTTAACTCTTCTATACTTTTCTGTGATATCAGTTCCTCGTGAGAATTCATCTTATAATTTTGAAGGTCCATTTAAGGGCTAATTGTCCAACATGGCATCCCCAAGTTTGGCGTGCTTTATCTTATTGCTATATTATAGTCTAATGGTACTTTTAACATTTGATATGTCTAGCTAGAGTGCCTGCTTGTTAAAGATTTCAAATTTTTAAGGAGCCCATTTGGCATGGTCTCCTTAATGTGGTCCACCAATTTTTGTTACCTTTAAGTTTTGACTGATATCAACCAATCCAATAGATTTAATTTGTTTAGCTTTTGTAGGTAATGAGGAAGGTGTCAACATAATTGGAGGATCCCTATAGTATGGCATCCTCTAATTTTTCATATTATATTTTTACCCATCTTGAAAGTTTTTCATTTGTCTTTAAAGCTTGAGTGATTAAAAATTTTGACGGACTCATTTGAGGAAGGCTACCGAATTGTGGCACCTGAAATTAGTTATATCTGTATCTTTCCTTTGTTTTCTGTAACATTTATGTGTCTAACTTAAATGGTTGAAAAGTTTGAATTTTGGAGGACTTAATTGAGGGACCACCATTTTGATACCACCAAATTTTGTCGTATTGTAAGTTTATACTTTCTGTTATACTTATCTTTCTTGAGAATTTTGTGTGTCTAGCTAAAGTGGATAAATTTTTTAGTTTTGGCGACCACAGTTGAGGAGGACTCCTCATTGTGGTGCCCCCAAATTTTGTCAAATTTTATCTTTTCTTCACATTTGCCTATCCTGAAAATTTCATGTGTCTAGCTTGAGAAATAAAAAAGTTTAAATTTTGGCGTCATTGTTCATAGGTGACCACCTCATTTTGGTACCACCAAATTTTGTCAAATTCTATCTTTAGTTCATATTTGCCTACACTAAAAATTTCATCAATCTAAAGTAAGTTGCTAAAAAGTTTGAATTTTGGCGGCCCCGCTTCGGGGAGACCCCCAGATTTTGGTACCCCTAAATTTGATCAAATTTTATCTTTTGTTCATATTTGCCAATCCTGAAAATTTCAAGTGTCTATCATAAGTGGTCTAAAAGTTTGAGCTTTGGCCCCGTTTGAGGGAGACCCCCATATCGTGGAACCCCCAATTTCAGGCGGGCACCAGTACTTAGGTAGTGATAGAAGAAAAAAAAAAGAAAAAAGAAAAAATAAGAAAAAATTTTATCCAAGGCGGAATACAAAAATATGACCATGAAAAGATCGTAAGTAGTGTGTTCAAAAACCACAAATTTTTTCCTGTCAATATCGGTTTTTAACGAGATGCACCGGTTCAAAATTGTCCACTTTTTGCCGATTTTTGGCTTCTGGAATATCGGTCACGTGACAGGGCGCCCCCAAACTTGATACGCATACAGACTCTCTCTGCACCCAAGTCGTGTTCAAATTTTAGCGTTCCACGTTGTTCAGCCATTGTCTAGTTACTAGAGAATTAATAAATTTTCGAGACAAAAAAGCCATTTTTGGCGGTTTTACGGTTGCTAAATCATGATCACGTGACTTAGGGTCCCCCAAATCGCCATACCAGACGCTTTTAATTATTGTCATGTTGCATCCTAAATTCCACTTTCTATTGTTTACCGTTTTTCAATAATAAGCAAATCAATAAATTTCGATGCTCATATATCAAAATGACCGAGTAAAAACAAAGGTCCCACGCGCGCGCGCAAAATCCCAATGATGAACTACGCGCTTCGCGTCTGCCTAGCTACAATGAAGCCGAGTATCTTTTTTGGTCCGTTTGCAAGTCTGGACCACCACAACAGCCCCCATGAAATCTGCCATTGCAAAATTATATAAAATTGCAAAATTCTATAAGATTGCAAAAAGTTTATTGCATCGGAAAATTGATACGACCATGACTAACTACAACAAGGAAAAACTTCAACTGCATTACAAAGTGCCTAATGGTTTAATGGTTTCAAAGCAAGCTTGGTGTATAAAATTTCTGAAGCAAAACCCACAGCAAATAAATTTTTCAAAATGATGAAATGACATTTAGTCTATTGCGAAGAGAACTACGAACTGTAAATAAATACTCGGCTTGCAATTTCTTTATGCAAAAAGCAAACTGATAATCTCGCACAAAAGAAATAATTTTCTAATTTAGTCAACAATTATCTCTGCGTTATTAAACGAAACTCCAGCTGCAACGCCGTGTCACGGCATTCAAACGCTTGTAAATCGCGCAGATGAAAAACAAAATTATCGTTTCTGATAGTCCTTTACTTAAACTGAAATTAATTCAAGATGAAGTTCGCAAATGTATCATTGAAAAGGTTAAACGTTTCGTTAGAAAATTGCGCTTCTCATGGCGCAAAAACTTTTTTTTGTCTTTTGTAGTTCGGAATTTATTAACGTTTAAATATGTTGAGTCGAATCGATTCTCCTTAAGCCATTGATTGCAAACTTTTGCCTGGTCCGAACAGAGTTAAATACCAGTATGCAACTTCGATTCATAACATTCTCCAAACTCTGGTTAAAATTATAAAAATTTTAGGTCTTTTTTCGGTTTACGCCGTCTAACATTGACTCTAATAAACTCACAAAGTAAGTTACAATTGTTGGGCTTATACCATCCGCTCTTTGTTTTTTCCGGGCTCAGTAATGACGTGACGTAGCTAGCTTTACGCATTTCAACGTAATACAAAACCCAAAATCTGTTGTTGTAGCTTCTGCGCCGCTTAAATGAGATTTATTTTTACAGTTTGAAGAGGCTTGAATTTAGCTTCTACTTTCCGCAGCAGTTACTTTGCAATTTACAATATCTGCATCTGGTTGTTACTCTAAAGATTTGAAATCAGTCGTTTTTATAACCACAATTTAGCGCTCCTAAACTCAACAACTTTGCAAAAGCCCCCATACCCCCATGCAAAAATTTTTTTAAAGAAAAAGCAGCCAGATTAAGGCTATTGGTTCGTACCGCAATAAGTTTAAGCTATAACTGCTTTTCTATATTACCTTATATATAAGGCTAAATTTTGCTTACATTCTTGTCCTGAAAATTGTTCTGAAATTACGCGAGCTTGTTTTGAAAATGTTCTAAAAACGCCTACTGTTCAGAAAATACGCTAGCGCGAAGAATTTGTTTTGAACTAGGAAAGAACAACTCTTATCAATGGCAAGCGATCTGGGGGGGCAAAGCACTACTTAAATTGTAGGAGGGACAGGAGAGGGGACGCGTCCCCCCATCGAGCTTGAGCGTCCCCCGATTGAGATTGAGCGTCTCTCAATCGAGATTTAGGCGTTTCCCATCGAGATTAATTTCGAGCGCTGGTTGATGAGAGGAAAAAGACCAACAAAGTCTGGTCGAATATAGCACCAAATTTCGCGGGAATAGTGATTCAGAAGAAAAAACACTTCAGGTTTAGGCGAAGACTTTTTTTGGTCTTCACCTAATTTCCGGCGAAAAAACACATCAGTTTTTAGACTCTAGGCAAAGACATTTATCTTTTTTGGTTTTCATTCAATTTCGTCGACGGAATTATGTAATTTTTACTTAGGTTCAGTCAAGGTTGCCAAAGCATCCCCTCATGCAAAATTTTGCAATTTAAGTACTGGGGCAAAGCCGCATCCACCGAACAATTTGTGTGTTGGAAATAGCCGCTAAGAATCTCAAATAACAAAGCATTGGATCCAAGATTACAAAAAACGCTGCATGAAGAATTATTAAGAACTTACAGTAAATGTGATGCTAAAAATAACTTTAATTGTTCGAATGCCTGGAGTGCTTAATAAATTTTTACTCCACTTCATTAAGATGAAGAGGCGAAAACACGCAAAAAATTGGGCATTTTTAAAAAAAATCAGCGGTTTATTATTTTTCCGTTTCTACAATTGTGGACCCTTTGAAGGCCTAAGGGACCCGAGCAAATGTCTCCAATGGCTTGATTCTTAATACAATCCTGCTGGGATCCTCAGTTTTTTTTGTAATTAAATACCTTATGTTAAATCAACCAGAGATCCCTAAATTCAACAAGTGTATTTTGGCGGCCGAAATGTTTACGCTCATTCATTGACAAGCGTTAGATGTGAGAAAGACAAAATACACTAAAATGTAAAGAAAGGATTGGCTGAAAAATAGAATTGGGGGATTGTGGGAAAACTAAACTTTTTCTAATTTAGCATTTACGGTATTTTCTTTTCAAATTGCTTTGAAAATCTAAACGTATAATCTTCCTTAAAGTCACAAAAATTGCTTTTTTTTTCCAAAAAAATTCATTAAAATTATAGAGACTTTGCCCTCGCCCCAGAACTCTGTATTTTTCAATGCCAAAAACTTTTGAGCTTACAAATATAGGCCGGTACGGTACCTCAACTCACTTTAAAACCATAAATTCACAGTATTTTGCAATATTTTTAGACAATACTTTTTCGAAAATTCCGTGAAAAGAAATGGTTTTACCAAACAATATGGTTTGCATTGGAGAAACTATTAAAAATTGGGGATCCATAGCCTAATCATACAGTGGACGTTAGCACCGGAGCTCTGACTGATGAAATTACGGCCTTAAAATCGACCATTTCTACGTTTATAATTTAGCTCTATTCCCATTTACGGGTTATGGCGTTTTTCATTACCACGATACGGCTACGGAACGTAATCAACATCAGCTGCTAAGTTATGAAAACGGTAGTCATTATTATCTTTTAAAAACTACTACTTTCGAATGATCATCAAAAACTTAACGAAATGCAATATCCGACAAGTTTGACGTCCTTCGTGGTCGAATCCTATTTTTTCACTTGTTTTTTTAAGTAGGCTACCACAAGTGAAAAATCGTTTATTCCCTACAAAGCCTCTGCCGCTGTGCAAGCCCTTAAAGTTTGTCCAGTTCGGGCAAGAGTCTTGTCCAGGTTTGTCCAGTTCGGCCAAGAGTCTTGTCCAGCTGGGGAATACCTTCAATTAAAGAATAAAAATTGATTAACATTGAAAACAATTGTGACATGTTGTGTTCTGTTTGTTTCTCGAAATTTTGTAATAAAAAAAAAAAAAACACGACAGCTGGGGAATAACTTTGTTAGAGAAACTGAGGGCTGCCGATGAGAGCTAAAAGCTCGAAACAGCGCTGTCCAGCTCTGTGCATCTTATGACTCGAAATGCAATATGTTAACGCACTTTTGTGTTTAAAAGTTATGGAAAATTGACCCAACTTAATTTAAAAGACTTATGTCCTCGGTCCATGGCCTTGGCCTCGACCATTCCTGTCCTTGACCTCGAGAGGGTCTGTCCTTGAAAAATCAGTCCTTCGCCTCAGATTTTTTTTTTTTTTTTGAGTCCTTGGCGTTGGCCGCGAACGTTGTGTTCTCGATTCCACCTGCGGAAAAGATAGCTCACTAGTTTTATCCAAATATTGTAATCAGATGTGGAGTCGAGGACACAACGCTCGAGGCCAAAGGCCAAGGACACAAAAAAAAATCCAAAGCCAAGGCCTAGGACAGCTCTTTCGAGATAGACCCTCTCGAGGCCAAGGACAGGAATTGTCGAGGCCAAGGCCAAACCTAAGGACCAGTGGCGGATTTAGGGGGGGGGATGGGGGGGATGCATCCCCCCCCACCAGCCTAAAAGTAACGATTTTGGCCGAAAAATCAGCCTCTGTTTCGAATAATTCGGCTCCATTTCGGGATGCATCCCCCCCCCACCGACCTAAACGTAACTAATCCGGCGAAAAATCACTCTCAATTTTGGTGAAGACCTTTTTTTTTTTTTTTTTTTTTTTAGGAGACCACCTGAATTTGGGCGAAAAAAACGTTTGAATTCCCGATTTCGGCCGAAAAATCACTCTCAATTTTGGTGAAGACCTTTTTATTTTTGGAGACCACCTGAATTTGGGCGAAAAAAACGTTTGAATTTCCGATTTCGGCCGAAAAATCACTCTCAATTTTGGTGAAGACATCCGAATTTTTGAGGTTTTGTGCTTCAAATCCCCCCCCACCAAAATTTTCTGGATCCGCCAGTGCTAAGGACACAGGCGAAGGTGTTCTTCAAAAAAAAAAGGTCTTCACAAATTTTTTTCAGGCGATATACAAAATTTTAACAAATTAACAACTCAAAAAATAGTGCTGTTCTCGATCCGAGGACAGGGCAATTTTCGAGGACTTGAGGCTTCTAGGCCAAGGCCAAGGACTTCACTTCAAAATGTATCCTCGAGGAGGTCCTCGAAGTCGAGGCCAAGGTCGTCCTCGAGGACTCCACCTCTCATTGTAATATTATGGTAATATGCGAAGAAAATGATGAACTAATAAATTAATTTTAAATAAATCAAAATCCTTCTTTATACTGGATATATTACGCCGAAGAGTGAAACGAGTTGACCGGGCCCGTCGCCACGTATTTACGTCTGCGAGCAACACAGCTTCGTTTGAAGAAATGCCGCAGCGGTGGCGAGTTGTTGGCAACACTGTATCGGATTTGATCCGCCCAAGATTTAAATCTCAGACTTCCCCCTCCAGAGACGAACGTGTTACCGCTCAAATAGCTGGCTGGTACAAGTAAATTTCAATACTGTGAATGATTTGACCATTTGATTTTAATAGACCGATATAAAAAAATTGAATATTAAGAAAAAAACAAAAACGGTTGGATTGTTACATACGAAATAATTCTTATTTATTATCAATTTTAATATTGTTACGACCGGTAAGCAACAACATTGCAGTACTTTTTTTCGAATTATTGGGTCTGTGACAGAGGCGGAATTGACACAAATCGGAGTAAATTTCCCGAATACTCCGACGGTTGCTGGGCAACTTGTAAATCATTTTTCTCACTACTGTATGAGGTTCCTGGAGAGTGGAGAATCAATTGATATCGGTTAAATTTCTAGAGCTATAAACTGCTGAGAAATGCAGCAGCTACGCTGAATATTCGGGATATAGAATGTACTATGTTACTGCTACATCTACAACCTTGCACCTCATTTGAAATAAACTAGTCCAGCATATAAAGAACTATCTCATTCTTTACCAGATCCACCATGATCTGTGGTTGGCTGCTAGGGTTATAGAAGTACCAGTATAATAACTTCTGACCTGTGGTGTAAAAAGTACTCAAAAAGTGTAATCAAGTAAAACTTTGGTTACTTGAACCATAAAGTATTTGAAGTAAAGTACAAAGTATTGAACAAAAAAGTAGGCCTACTTGAGTAAAAGTAAAAAAGTAGGCCAAGGCCTAGTCGTTTTTAAAAGTAGGCTACTCAAGTACAAGTATTTGTGAAAGTATTTAAGCAAAATAAACAAATTATTCAATCGAAAAACTGTAGTACATGACAACTAGTCAACTACCTTTATATCACTGCCACATAATGCATGGTCTTCTAACACCTCACCCTCTCAAGAAGTCATGAATTACCAATTGATGCAAGTTTTTGTTACTGGCATTATATTCAAATCAAAAAGAACATCAGCAAAACTTTAAGATTTGAAAATTACGTTAGGCAGGGTTTATTTGGAATCAAAATAAATAATCAAAGAAATTTCATAAAATCTGAGCTAAATTTACTTAAAATTGAATAACTGCCAGTAGAAAAATCTGTTTGAACAAATTTGTGGTCCAAATTTAAAACTGCAGTAGGCCTACTTTAATCGATTGCCAGTGATTTGATCACAAAGTAATTTCGTCACAGTGACTTCGTCGAAAATGATTACACGACAGATGGCATTTTGAGCACAGAAAAGACAGAATAGGCCTATCTGCTAACCGAATTGTACTACTATTGAATTAAAATTAAATTATTGACTAAGAACAGCAGTCATTGAACTATCCTGCTATCCCCAGAGCTGGCTTGCCCTAACCCTCACTTTGTGGCGAAATCACCTTGTGACAAGATCACTGGTAGCCCTTTACACTCTTCTGAATCAAAATGATACCCAAGTCCGAAGTAGCCTTACTTTATGCTAAAAGTAAGCAAGTGAAAATGGAAAGTATCCAAAAATATAATTAGCCTACTTTTTAAAAGTGATCGTTACTGACAAATTCTACTTGAGTAGATTACTTAAGTAGAGCTACTTTTGTTACTTTACTCCTCTGCTTCTGACTTTCCCCAAGTTAAAGTGAAGGCAGAGGCTGCTGTTACGTTATGTAAGATGAAGAAAATTGCTAACATAGCCGTAACTCCAACCCTAAACCTCAGATGTAACCCAGACTCTAACCTTAGCTTTAACCCTAACGTTAATCCTAACCCAAACTCAAAGTCTAACCCTAAACCTAAAAGAATTAATGATTAAGTGAGCGCTCACTCTTTCAGCTCTTATTCTCTTTATAGGCATTACTTAACGTAACTCTAGCCACTTCCTAAATTGAAATTTTTGTTAAGCCAGTTTTCTATGCTTTATATACCTACTGTTGCAGTGCAGATTATTAGCTTAAACTGATAATTAGAGTTCAGGAGTTAAAACAAATTTAAAATCTACCTCAACCACCTTCAGTCCTTGTAGTTCAGTATTTTTAGTAGAGCCGTTTATGGATAAGCTACAGCACACTTTGAGCCTGAATGATCCAGAGAGTCATTGGTCAAGAATATCAGATTTGAGTTGAGATAGAAAGCCTTGTTCAGGGTTGTTACAGTGAGTTCTAACTTTAGTTCATATTTCATTTTACTTAATATTCATCCATATTTTACTTTTCTATGTCAGATGTAAGCTATTTGTATTTCATGCATTTGATTCAGAGATTTTTCAGTTCAGAGATACCGCCAATATAAAATTAATTTCAAATAAGTTATAGGATATTGTAATCTTTTTATGCTGATCATTTTCCTTTTTCTCTGTAATCAATTAAATCAATTATATATGTGGTGTTTGAGTGTAAGACGGTATCATCAAAAGAGTGCTCAGTGGAAAATTCACTGCAGAATGATATTTAATAGTGATTAGGGCAAGTTTTGCAACTTTTTTACAGCTTGCGACAGCTTTCTAAATACTAAGAATTTATGTGCTGGTAGTGCAATGTATTTAGCTGTTTGTTGGAGTTTTAAATTGCAACTTTTTTCTTTTTTACATGCATATTTTTCTGCAATTTTTATTAGGTTTGGCACAAAATGTTAGTGTTATTTAAAAAACATGCTATAAAACTATATCAGTACAATTCTATTGTCTTTGATTTGCATAACAAAGACCAATGTGACGGATTACCTGCATCTCAATGTTATCGAGAACGCAACAGTTGGCTACAACTTTGTGCACTGTAGAGTGAAGTGTGCGCATGCTAGGCAAACTGTTGGCAAAAAATTGCCATTTCTCCCCAAATAATGTTTGCAAATATTTGGCATTATTTGTAAATAAATCACTTGAGTAGGCCTATACATCAATGTCGTTTAAAATGTTTGAGCATAAATGCAATTTTTTGCAACTTTCGTCAAAAATCAAAGCAATTTTTTTGATTTGTTAGTGTTTTAGTACAACAAAAACTTGCCCTAATAATGATACAACAAGGTCTGGAACTTTTTTTTATGGAAGTAAGTGGCTAGTGTTATGTCAGATTTAACGTAACACCCACAAAGAAAATAAGAGAGCAAAGAGCGAGTGCTCATTTATTTCTCTTTTTTTAAATTATTGGTATGGTTTTGGTTAGATTTTGAGTTTGAGTTAGGATTGATGTTAAGGTGGGAGTTAGTGTTAGATTTTGGTTTAGGTTTAAGGTTGGGGTAAGGGCTAGAATAGCATAACAGCAGCCTCTGCCTTTTTTATAGATTGTTTGCTTGACTAAAACTGTGAATTAACTGTAATTACATGTTATTTACCAAGTTACCTTGGCCAGGAGACAGCGAAAGGACCTTTTGGTCTTCAAGTCAA
This sequence comes from Trididemnum nubilum, assembly GCA_963965965.1. Classification (NCBI taxonomy): domain Eukaryota; kingdom Metazoa; phylum Chordata; class Ascidiacea; order Aplousobranchia; family Didemnidae; genus Trididemnum; species Trididemnum nubilum. The sequence continues at coordinate 12,624,457 of OZ014473.1, read as the reverse complement.
GCTGCCTCCTGCCCACCTGTCTACCACACATGGTGGAGGCTTCACACTGTCTCTTTAATTGCTGAACGTCAAACGGGGAAGCTGCGAATACCAATTTTTGTAGTCTTCTGTTTGACCCGACTGGTAATCGAACCCAAGTCTTTCGTTTCAGTAGCAAACACTTTATCCACTTGACCACCATGAGTATCTTAGTGCATTTGTTCATCATGTTCTTTTTGATTATTTTTTGTTTTTATTTTTTTTAGCTTGGTAGAGTTGTTTTTTGTGTTGACGATTAGAAACTTTTTGGCTTTTCTTCTTTCAGTTTTATTGTGACTGCAGATTTTGATGACTGTTTTTTTGCAAGCCTTAATAAATTGAATTGAGTTGATGGTTGTAGTAACCATGCAATTGCAGTTTGCAAATTTATTATAAATTGGCTATCGTTTATATGATTTTATGTCTGAAGTTGTATTGCTTTATTCTTTTCTTGACTCTGCATGCTGTCTATGCATTATCATTTATTTTGTTGCTATTGTGGTGATCAAGAAAAGCAAGAATGAAAATCAAAATTCAGCAAAAAATTCTTCTATTATTGTGGTGAGATAAAAGTAGTTAGCAACATCTGTTTTTGCTTGTAATCTGTTTTATAAATTGTTTGTCAGTATCAGATGTCGAATATAGCTAGACTAATAGTTCTTAGTTAACATTACTGTACTTAGGCAAACATTTGCTGTGTTGCTTAAAAACATACTGTAGATATTGAAAATATGAGATTAATATCAATTTGTGATGGTTGAAACACAACCCAGTCCTGCTGAAACATTAGATTCTGGTCAGCAAACTCCTCTGCCTCGTTTTCAGCAAAAAGAAGATAGAGGCAAGGAGTTATGGAACATATTGAAGTGAGCTTTTTTGTTTGTTTTTAAGTCATAGTATTTTTGTTGGATATTGAAACACTTTTATTCTTATTTTGCCTTAAAGTCTTTTGGATACAGTAATACGCAGTACTTCTAAAATATACAAGATCACAAGGCTATGTACCTATTAAACTGATTTTGATCAGTGGATTAGCATTTTTATTGGGCACACGCTGACTCATTTTAGAATTTTTTATTGTTTGCTATACAAAAATCGCTGATTTTTTGGATGCACATCGATTCACCAAAATCTCAGAGGGAACACTGTTGCAAGGACTATGGTCCTGTATGTTTCTGTAGCACTTGTTATATGTGGTTATAATGTATAGTTTTTAGATATAGGTTTACTCCTACTACCAATACTATGCTCCCTACTGTTAGTACTGGTAATACTTAATTTGAGTTTTAAATAGTCTGTGGTTGATATCAGGGTTTCAAAAAGTGCCTAATAATTGTACCCGGTAATTACATTTTATTTACCCAGTTGCCTTGCCCAGGAGACAGCAAAGGGATCTTGTGGTCTTCGAATCAAGCTGCCAACTATCGGTACCCAGCTGTCTTACCACACACCTTTATCCTGCACACTTCAATGCTGAACGTCAAGCAGGGAAGCTGTGAATACCAATTTTTTGTAGTTTTTGGTTTGACCTGGCCAGGAATCGAAACAAAGTCTACCATTTCAGTGGCAGATGTTTTATCCACTCGAACAATAATGGAGTTGCAGCAAATATTACAGCAGATTATCACACTTACCCCTGATGTCCCATTTCCGGCTGAAACAGATTGTTTGGTTTTTATTTTTAATGTTTTTAGGCTAATGTTTTAATGCTGTGGTAATCTACTATCTTAATTTGAGTTTGTGTTTATATCTGTAACAGAAGTTAATGCCAGTTTTCAAATTATTTTAAGGCAGTGGTTATTTTTACAAGACAGTGCTAATCTTATCAACTGCCTAGTCCTGCAAATATAGCGAAGTTGCTGCCCGTATGCTTGGCTAGTTTTATACTGTGTAACAATAGTCAATTTGTTATATTGTTACAATATGTCAAATCAAACTGACCATCAATTAATTATTATAATCTTTCAGAAACTCTGTAAAGTCTACAACAGATTTGGTGAAAAAAGCTGATTCAAAACCAGCAATCGTTCGACATGGAGTTCATCACTTGCGAAAAATAAATCATGATGAACCTCTTGTTGACGTTGTGTATAACTCAAACACGGAGGTACCAATTTAGTAATGTAAAATCTAGTTTGGTCAAATTATTTTGGGAAAATTTTATTGCCATTTTTCAATTTTTGTTAATTTTTTAAGAGTAGAAATTACTAGTGCACAATTTTTTGTGTGCTTAATTGTGACATTTTACAAACCAGAATTAATTGAAAAACATACTTGTTCACCTAGTGCACTTTATGACGATTTTAGTCATATGTAATAGGTTTTCTTGAAGTATTTAAACTGGTTACACTGTTTAGAATAGCCATTTAAATATATGCTTTAAAGCAGTTGTTTTCAAACTTTTTTGGGTTGTGGCACCCATGGAAGTGTTTGATTCTACTGTGGCACACCTAAAACTGCTACATCAATCCTAGTAGCTCTGCATTTACCTTGCTTGTTAAAAAACTTTCTGTAAAACATTGCTACCTTAAATGAACTATGCAAAACAGAAAAATTCAGAAGTCATTTTAATGTTCATGCTGGTCACGGTAAAGTAAATTGTCATTGTAAAGTAAATTGCCAATTCTTTTTTCAAAACCCACAAGTAAGATAAATGGACAATATGTATAAGTCTATATTTTAAAACCTTGCGCCACATTTGCAGCTCTCTTGTGGCACACAGTTTGGGAAACCCTGCTCTATAGTAGGTCAGTTAAATTCTTCTACAGGTACATTTTGGGTACAATCTTGTCTTGTTTTTGCTGATAAACGTGTGCTATAACTCATATTTTTTGTTGTGTTTAGGAATATGTGACTGTTGACAACCAATATGTTCGAATATTTCACAAAGATGGAAGAAGAAAAGACATCATTGATGTTGGCATTCAAATCACAAAGCTTGAATTTTGTGCACTTTCTGGCAATTATGTGGCACTGGTTTCCCTCCAAGAACTAAGGGTACGAAAATTTTTAAACATTATGCTGAATTGCTTTTGGATGAACTACAATTTGTTTTTAATCCATCGTAGGCAATTGTTTTGGTAAAATATATAACTTTTTTTATACTTTCAGCTTTATAACAATGAATTTGATTTGGTATCAGTAGCCAAGTCTTCACACAACGTATCTTGGTAAGTAGGCAACAGAATAACACTATATTGCTTAGCAAATTACTTGCAGATTTTTATAAATTCTTATCTAATTTCAGCTTAGGCTGTGTTCTTTCTTCGCTTTGTTTCTAAATTGATAAACACCAGCTTTATAGGCAACAGCAAGATTATTAAGTGGTGATATTTTTGGTTATACCGTTGATTAATCAAGTGTTATACTCTGAGTTTGTTTTTGGACGGGGTTTTGGACTTTAGTTTTTGTTATTGGAATGTGGGACGAATAGCAAAGTTTGTGATGTCTTTTTCAAGCATTAATATGGTAGCTGACAGGTGTTGTTGACAATAGTCGTTAGCGAAAGTTGAAAAGAATCCACCTAAAAGAGTGTTTCGCTTTATATGTGCTATTTTGTTATTGTATCACAACTAACTGTGTTTTCAATTACAGTACTTTTTTTTATCTCTAGTATGATCTACAATCCAAGCACTAATGAACTAGTCACAAGCGGACCTGGCCACTTAACCGTAAGATTTTATGTCGATTTTTTACATATTCTTCAAAATATCGTACAGTATCTACTATTGAGTGATGATATGTTAGTTTAAAGATGTGTTCGATCTTTCGTGGTCATTTCAAGTCTCGTTTGTTTAGTAAAGAAGATTACAATAATGTCATATTGCAATATGAAGGCACTCGTCCTTGGCTGCCAAATTAATATGGAATGTAGCCAAAAGCTTATAAAGTATCGTTCAAGTTTTCTACTCGATTAGAAAAGATTTTGGTGAAGTGTGGAAATGTGTCCGACATTCTACTAATTTTACATCCTTTTATTATTATCAATGAAACTGCGTTGCACTTCCAAAAAGCTACATACAGGAGGCCCTTCAGAAGCTGCTGGTTTCCCCCCAACGAAGAACTGGGGTCTCCGAAACTTGCATGACAACAACGGCTCATACTGATGAGTGATCATGAACGAACTAGTGCCCAAACGACGAAGAAGAGTTTTTTAATCTGTAAATATGATTCAGTATCTGTTTTTAGACATGGTGTTTCCGTTACGGAAACCGGTACTTGGTTCCGCACCACTCCGAGGGCCAAGGATTAACCTGCAAGGATTGCTTCGACAGGCTGGCTCTAGAGCGAACCGAAAGCAACTCTCAACGTTGCTTTGCCGTCTGTGGCACCGGTGTCGCAGTAAGTGCTAAACTGCTGCTGCCTTAAAACCCGTTATTGCAAGCAAAAGAATTCTTCAAAATTTAATTATCCATTTATTCAATCGATCCTAGTATTTTAGTTCCATCTGTACCGCCTTGCCAATTAGCTTTCATTTTATTTCGTTCTTATAATATCAAGGCGTCTACCACTAGCTCAGAACTTCAGCATTACTGTATTTAGTGATTTTCCTAAAAGATCTAACATCTAACTATCGTTGCACTGTCGTGGAACAGAATTAACGCCGCAATCATCAGCATCGTTTCAAAGTTTGAAATTATATAGGTTTAGTACTATTTTTTTTTGTAAAATGTGTTTAAACTATGCTTCGACTCAATTTAACTCTATAAAAACAATAAGTCACTCACTGACTTTTTTGAGATCCTTTGCTACCTTTTTTGCTCGTCATGTCGGAGTCTTAACTCATATTTAATTATTTTGACGTTTTAGGTCTTTAACTTATTCGAAACAAAGCTGCTTGTTTATAAGAAAGACCTCCACGTTCGTAACATTACAAGGTGGGTTACTTAATTTTTATTGTATTCAAAAAACAATTACTAACTTTATCTTCTAAACAATTCCCAACGAACTTACGCTCACAAACCAGCAACTACTGCTGTACTAAGTTACTCACTGCCACAATCAACCGTTAAAAATAGCGACGGATTCACTCATTAAATCGTCGAGTTAATCATACAAGGCAGCTTGATTCTAGTTCGATTTTACGAACGTGCGATGTGTTTTTGTGCCTTTGAGAAAGACACTCAACGCTTTTTCCATTAAGGCTAAGCAGTTTGCCCATTGTGGAAGGCCTGACAAAAGTCCAGCCTGATAAAAGACTTGCAAAATAAGCCCCCAAAAAGGGGTTGACTAGGCGAAAGCCGAAATTTCATACTGATGAATAAATATACCGTTTGTCCTTTGCACTCTGGAGTTACAATGGACGTATTGTGAAGCTAGTATTCATTCTAATTCTTCGTAGACTGAAGTAATTGTGTTGGAAAATGTTCGTCGACCAAATTAATTACATTGTCCATTCTTAAATCCAATTGCAAAAAACCTCTCACTGTTTCTAACCAAGAAAACTTTGGAATTAATGCTCTACTTCAATATCATTTAAAATAACGTCTTGAATCGACTCAACTTACTATTTTCGTTTGTAGCATTTTATTTTTCAATCCGTTGAAATACGTTGTCACTGGGTCCAGGGACGGTTCGATAAAACTGTGGGACGAGCGATTCAATGTTTTGCTCGTCTTCGTCGGTCATCATGGAACGATAACGTCCCTCAACTTATACCCACAGGTATTGCGTACAACCTTAAACCATAATATTTTTAGAAATTATACTTGTTAAGTCCCAATATTTTTTTAGCGTTATCTTCACACTGTCACGTTCATGGTGGAGACTACTCATTTGTCAGGCAGGGAAGCTGTGAAAAGCAATTTTTATAGTATTTGGTTTGACACGACTGGGAATCGAACCGGAATCTACCGTTTCGGACGCTTAACCACTGGTAGGTTTGATCTCATGCTCCAATCGGGCACTGTGCAAGTTGACCGAGGACACCGTTGAGTTGCAGCCCAGATTTTACGGCTTTCAAGCAGTTTTTAAAAGCGCTTTCAAGCAGTTTTTAAAAGTCAGAAAAAGTCGGAGATTTCTGTTGATGAAATTCTATAATCGATAATTGATTTTTGGTAATATTTCTAATTCTTCATGTTTGTTGAAATGTGCGATTGGTGGTAAAAAATAATGGCTGTATTTTTCATTTATTTGTAATTAACCAATATTTTGATATTTTCCTCCTGCAGGGACCCTACATTATGTCTACATCCATGGATGCAAGTATCAGAGTCTGGAGCTTGGAAACTTGCGATGAAGTTGATTTGTAAGTCAGAGTCGGATAGACTACATCAATGGTAACAGAGCGTCCGAAGCCTGTTTTAGTTTAAGAGGAACGGCCCCTCTCTAAAATTTATTAAATAAGCCCAAAAGCATCTTTTGGTGCTTCACTACTCTGTGTTTTCGATAAAGTACAGAAATATTTACAAACCAACAAGTGATGTTGAATGACATGTCAGAGCAATGTTGAATGACTAGTTAGAGGCGAAGTGTGACAAATTCTAACCTCAAAAAAGTCTCTGTTATCATTAGCAGGTAGGACCTAACAAGATTTTTGTTTCAGAATTATGATGGAGGATCCAGTTTTAGGAATGAGCACCACCCCTGAAGAGAAACAACTTTTCACTTACTCGAAATGCGCTGTTGACTTGTGGTATATCACTCATGTACATCAAATATTTACTACTGTCAAGTAAGTTCCATTTTGAAATTCTTTGTAATGTTACGCGATGTAATGATGGCGTGAGAAAATGAATCATATTTTAATTGAATGCATTGTGAAGCAACGTTTTTATAACTAGCTTTGGTGTTTGGATTGTGAAAGAAAAAAATTTGGCGTATTTGAGCTTTGTAAAAATACAGCTTTAGGGTATTAGACTATTAGCAGTTTGTCAAAATGTTGGGGTCGAAAACTCTCTTAGTATTAACATTTCTTATTGTTCCAGTGACTCCGTTTTCAAGCTCAAAATGACTCCGCATTCACAAGTAAGTTTGCTGCTTAATCGTATTATATTTCAGTTGCTAGTCGCCTTACTGCAAAGATATTCAAAATTCGTTGTTTGGAATTTAAAATTAAAAAAGAAATCATAATTAAATTGAAGCATTGGCATCGCTACAGACGAGATGATTCAGGATAATGTTTAGATTTAACTGGCAAGTGACGGGTGGTAATAATGATGATATTGAAATTGTATAGCTGATCGACCGAGTGTTGAGCCAGACAACGGATGGAATGATTCACATAATTTCACCGGTTGATGGCACTGTTGTGACGAATATGGCTTCGCCGGATTCATACTTGAGCATCCACACCATCCAGACTCCGGCGGAAGGGAGGAGATCCTTTTCTATTCCAGTTGCTTTGGATCTCGTTTCTCATCAACCACTAGTGGACGCTGTTTACTCATTGCCAGTGGAGACTGTCTTTGCCCTATATGGTAACAGAAGACTAGTGAAAGCTTCAACTTTAACCAATCCTGCTACAATAAAGCGAATATGGGATTACAACGAAGGTAGAGGTTTTTTTTATCACAAATACTGTTACGACTAATATTTAGCATAAAAAAATGTGTTACATTTTACGCTCTATTGATTTTATACTGTGATTTGACTTCACAGAACTCGCTTTCAGCAATTTTTTTTTTGCAACAAAATGATATACAAGCATTTTTCTGACAACCTTCTACCAAGATACTTCTATATCTATACTTCTAACTATCTATTCTGACAACCTTTTAAACTTCACAGCACTCGCTTTCAGCAATTTTTTTTGCAACAAAATGATATACAAGCATTTTTCTGACAACCTACTACCAAGATACTTCTAAATATCTATACCAAATCGTTTTGACGCTTGGGTGTTTTTTCGTGTGTGGTTTGAAGCGAGTAGTGACGAATAAACTACTATTACTGATATTAAATTTGTTTAAATGATTTAAATTGACTTTACTTAAAACGGTCGTCTCTCGATGAGCTATGAGTATTCACAAGCAAAGCCCCTAGTGGCATCCTTGATTCAGTTCTTCGAGTTGAGGAGGCCTTTCTTTCTATTTTAGGTCTGTTTTAGGTTTGTTTAAATTAGAGGGCCGCGCTCAATAATTTGTAGACTAATGGGACACGTATAGAATTCTGGTCCATAGTCGAAATTTTATCAAACTATGTATTGGTTAGAGATACTTCACTTAAAACACAAACAGATTTTTTCGAATAAGATTATCAATGTTAATGAACTAGTTTATGGATCACCTCCAGTTCCAATAATATATCTAGAGCAAACCGTCACCAGTTCCACGAAAAAATAGGAAATGCTTGTCTTATTACCAGTGCTTTTGTTTCAGATAACGAACTGACATGTTTATGTTTCTATGAGTACACTGTCAACGTTATTCAAGCTCGAACTACATGGGATGATGTGAAAAACGGAGCAAAAATCACTAGGAAATTCATGGATACTCCCAAGTATGGTATTTGTCTTTAACGTTACACATTGATGAGGCATTATTTTTGTAGTTTTCTTAGCTGTAATTACCATAGGCCGAGTTAGAGTCGATTTTTTGTTGTGACGCGGTAAACTAAAGATTACTTGTAAAATTTTGAGCAAGTTTTTGTGAATTAATTTACTCAAGTGGGCTGCGTAAATGGGAGGGTAAAGATGTTGTCATTATCTCGACCCTGATTGCATGGTCTGGGTTCTACCCTCACCTTGTTTACGTTGTTACGTCCTTGGATAATACACTTTGAAATGATTACCTTTGCATCAAATTTACGTGGAAAGAAGTGAACCGTCGCCCAGAAAGATTGGAAAAACGACCTACGCCTAAGCAGGTGTGGATATGTCTAAAGGATAACTCCGCCGTCGTTTTCTCGGGACAGGAGAATGACAGCGCATTGATTAAAATAAGAGAATATATGCTTTATACTTTGGAAAAAGCTATTGGTCCTCTGACTCTCTGGTGTTGTCTAGGTATGGAAACAGGCTGATCTTGCTTGCTGGACGGAAGGACGGGTGCATTGCCAACATTGATTTGTTTAACGGTGAATTTCTCAACTGCATCGAGGCCCATGGATCAAAAGGAGTGATTGGAATGATCGCAAATGTCCCCACGGACCAAGTTGTGAGTGCTGGTAGAGGTGAGTTTTTGCCCATTTTGCTGATTGCCGATTTTGTCTGTTGCATTGGCATTTAACTCGTTTCAATTTTTGTTGGAAAGTTAGGAACAATAGTAGGTCAAATATAAACAAAATAAGTTAAAAATTAAGCAAATTAGAGTTAAGTTGATTAAAACAGGAAAAAATGTAAAAGGAGATTAAGAAAAACGAAAATTTCCAGCATTAATACGAGCTGAGCGGATTCGTCGCAGAGTCATTTTCAGCAATGTTTAAGAATTATTGCAAATAGTTTACCAAAAACCTTTACACACTTTTATAGATGCGACGTTTAGTAATTTTTGCTTTACAGATAATGTTGTCAAGGTTTGGAAGGTGTTCCCCAACACTAAAGAACCCCTGGGACTTTTAATGTCATTTTATTGCGCCCATGTCCCAGTTCATATGGCAATCGGCAACACCAGATTAGCGGTCGCTTTTCAGCAGCCCTCTACCGCCACCTATACCGTGGTTATGTACGACTTAGAAAGCAAAGGTAAGATTTTTTGCATATTGTTTCCTTTTTATAAAGATATAGTATTGATAAATGGTTGTGGGATAAATTGGTGCTTGGATCAAAAACCTGTTTGTAACACCCTTCGACGTCTTAAGTATAGGTTTAGGGGGTGATTTTCTTCTCGAGCCCATCAGGGGAGTTTTTCTTGCCGTTTCAACCACCCCCGTTCGGAGAAAGGATTGCACCAGCACATAGTTGCGGCGGGACCTCTCCCTTGGAAAGGATCTGATAGCGTCACCACGTCTGAACTCGTGCAGAAGGTTACATAACTTGGCCTATGTTTATTACAACGCACCACAAAAAATGAGCAAGTTTGTTTGTGTGTTTATTTGTTTTAAATGTTCTTTTTGTTTGTGTGTTTATTTGTTTTAAATGTTCACGTTTCAGAACGCTATGACCACTCTCCCGACTACGATCACACGGATGATATGGTGGGACTCACTTGCTGCCCAAAACTTCAACTTTATGCTTCTGCTAGCAGAGACGGCACCATACGAATTTGGAATCTAGACAACACTCTCGTTAGGTAAGAATATGCACGCATTTTCTAATTGGAAACTTCTTATGAATACAAAGCCTTTTTTTAAAACCCATTTACTACTTAATTTTGTTTACTTATGCAAAGTACATTTTTCAATTCATTTTGTGTACTATGAAGTTAATATGGTGCAACGATTTTTAAGCAATGCTTAATGCCCGGTCTACACTGTGTGTAAAATTGTGAGCGTACGCCTATCCTTAGTTTCTTTCAAACAGAACTTCGGTACGTTTGGCGTATCATCTTACCAGCTTATAATCTGTCAGTTGTTTAAAATAAACTAACGATACGCTCACAGTTTTACTCACAGACTAGATCGGTCGTAATGTTTTTTGCTTTCTTTGTTGCAGATTCTGCTTAAGCGAAATGCTTGTTGTTTTCTTTTGGTTGGAGGCCTTTTCTACTTTACTACAATCTTTTTTATTTCACTCCTGTCTCAAATGTCGTTTTGTGTATAGAAATTTAGCTTTAAAGAAATCCTTACCCACTCTTTCCCAAGATTTTTGGCAATTTCTCCTCCACTGCAGTAAAATCCATTCCTTCACCGACGGAAACTAAGTAAAATGTTACTTTAGAGTCATCAAAGTTAACGATGATCCAAAAAGCATTGAATTTTGCAACCAGAGAGGAGATTTACTTGTTGGTTTGGGCAAAAACATCCACATAATTCGGCACACGGATTATCTTCCGCAAGGGAAAATCTACCAAATGTTCTGCATGCAGTTTCTTACCCAAGAAAAAGAAGCGGCCATCCCTCTAGCGGAAAACCTGCAGCAATTAGTGAAATCGAAAATAGCCCTGAAAATAAGAAATACCAAATCATCGTACTTAACGTAAGTTTGACATTAACCTACTAATGTTTGTTAATGAAGTATTAATAAAATCAAAGCTGTAAGATTCTTTTCAGCTCTTGAAATTCCGAAGAAACAAAACATCAGCTCTTATTTTGAGAAGAAGTAACCAATTAGCCGTAGCAACTACTACTGAAATGTGTAAGAAAGGTGTCAGTACCTGCGTTTTCCGTTTACCGGTCCAGGTTTTGAACCCATGCCACAGTAAACCTGTCCACTAGGATGTTTCATAATTTCACCTTTTTTGAAATTAAAAATGCTTGGGGTCTCATCAGATCGGATTTCGGCCACAATGAAGAAATAAAAAAATTTTTTTTCGATTACTTGCTGTTTTGAGGGCGTCCCGCCCCCCCAAAGTTTGATATTTTTGGACGCGGGGAAATTTTTTTGACTAGTGCGATATCTCCTTAACAAAACGAGATAGAGAGTAATGTTTGGTATCAAAATTTACAGAATGGTCGACTTCCTATCTGTAGTCAATACCTTCGTAATCGCTAACTTCAACAGAAACGAAGTTATTTACGAAAAACTGTTTTAGCACTCAGAAAGCTGAAGATAAGATAATATCAAGTCAGTACCGACTTGGCATACAAAGCAAATCAAACTGCAAAACAGTCATATGCAAAAAGAAAAAAATCAAACAGTTTTAGAACGAAAACAACAAATGGAACATCTCATTACACGCTGCCTTGCATTTATACAGCTCGAGAGGTCCATTTGGGGATGCTCTTTGGCTCCTAAAGGTACGGGTACGTCGATACAGAGTTTTAAAATGGCTGAAATTTTTGAGCCTGCAACAAAGTTTTTTACCCCCCGTGGACGATTAGAGAAACAAAAACAACGAAACGAGTACAGTAACAAAACAAAAAACACATCAACTGGAGCTACTACATAAGTATGAACGTAGACGAATATCTGTCTGGTTTCTTCGTGAAGAATTGTCTCGAATCTTCTTGCGATGCAACAAATCTTTCAGCTTGCCTATTTCCCTTTCATTGCAGCGATTATGATTTTCGATGGATTTCCAAAATTCGGCTGAGCCAAACGAGATGCATGGCGCGGTTTTACTGGAAATGGTAAAAAAGTCTCTTAGTTTGGCTCGTCTCGTCAAAAGCAAATCTTCAATTGCCACTTCTTCCGGCAGCGAAGTAAGAGATGTCAAAACTTCCTTGGTCGTTGGTGGATTTTCAGAGTAGACACTTAAAGCAATATTATGTGGCGAAAGCCAACTCTTTGCATGCTGCAAAAAGTACCGGTTCACTACTTTACACACGTCCGAATCGACTGCTTCAAAAGCTAACAAGAGATCCCTTTGAAACAATGTCACAAAAGGACCCTCACATGCATGTGGTTTAAGGTGAATCATCAGAAATGAAGGCAAATACACAGAAACAATATATGACACAAGCTTTGAGAGTTTTGTCTTCTCTACAGTAGTAAGATCGGAAGAGTGAAATAAAAGCATTCGCAGATAACCATTTGCTGTAGTTAACCAACGGGAGTGACTAACCTCTTCTTGTTTATACCATAGCAAACTTTTGAGATTGGCTGGTATATCCATAAAAAACTGACAAGACAAAACCAGTAAGCACATCTGGTCGCTGTGAAAGCCTGCATCAGCGCTGTTTCTCATACTTTTTTGTTCAGAAAACCAGCAAAGTTTGTTTTGAAGATGTAGCTTAGCAATGGGGGTAATGCGTACATCTAGAGCTTCTCTGTCAATCAAAGTCTCCGGAGAACCACTGGTGATAGACTTGATTTTGTTTAAAAGAGCGCCTTCTACCAATGTATTTGGACCTTTGCTTTTACCTTCAACCTCATCAATAACGTGAGATAGATAAATTTCATTTATGTGAAACATACACTCTAACGAATGTATATCATGTTTAAAGTTTTCAGCAATGTAATCTTGAAGGCGTTTGTTGATGCCAGTCTTTTGACCAGTATTCACTCTGCATGTATCGCTCATAACAGAATAAATTTTGCTCAGTATTCCGCCACAAGTTTCATTAACAATTGTATGGAACACCGCTTCACTGTTTACAGATGTTTCCGGCAAGTATGATTTTACCCGAACTACCTTCTCTACTTTTTTCCTTGTTAATTTGCTGTAAAATTGTACCATAAACACATACCTTTCCATTCCAATGATTTTCCTGCTGTCATGATGTAACTGCAGAAACTCTTATTCACTTATTGCAGACTCACTCTCTTTTAATGAGAACAATCTTGCTTCCTCTCTACGTCTGTAGACAGTGGCAGGAGATGCAGCCATACTTCCACCAACAACAGCTAATATTTGGTCAGATCGTTGACGTATAGATGTATCGCGTCTATCTGCCAAAGTACAACTGTTAGTGTTAATAGAGAGTTTCCGCTTTTTTGTGTATTTCTTTCCTCCGGCGATAGGTTTAGGAAAGAAACTGGGATCATCTGAATCGGTAGTTTGGATGTCCTCATCCAGCAGAGTTGAGTCAGATGCTGCTTTATCCTTTGGTCTTAACCTGCTTTCCAGTGTGAGGCCTGATGAACAGTTACTCGACTGAGCAACTGAGTAAGAGCAGGATGGTTCGTCTACCTGCATGCGTGGCGTAGCTTGATGCTTCAGCCGGTTTTGGATTTTATTCGCATAAACTTTATCCAGGGATGAAGACATGTACATTTTTCTGTGGGTCCTTTGGTCTTTCAAAAATTCGATTTCTTCTTGTGGAATCCTGTCTTCCCAACAACACGAGCAGAACATCTTGCCGTTGTGTATTGGAGGATTAGGAGCTATTGGGCATTTGCATTTGGAAATATCAAAAACTAAATCCCACCATTCGTCGTTAACCAGCAATTCTTTTTTCTTGCTCATCTTTTTGGCCTTTCTCTCCGCTTTTTCGTGTTTGTCAATTAGTTCTTTACATTTAGTCAAAATTCTAATTTCGCTTATTACAGTAAGACCAGCTTTCAGCCAAATTTCACGCACATTGTTTACCAGCTCCTGTTTAACATCCGTAAAAACTGGCAATTTCTTGAAGAATTTGGGGTCTGTACTACATAAGGTTTTGCGTAAGAATTCGTAGTGATTAACAACATTTCTATTGCTTGGTAACACATTATTGGCAAACTTTTTGCAGCTTATCAAAAAACTTGCCAAATTTAGATCTTGTAGCTGACATTGTCTTATTCCAAAAGGAGTTAACTAACACGTGGCAAAGCATTTATAACGACCAAACTATTACGACGTAACAGACGGACAGTAGATAACTATTCTTAATGAGAAGAAGTTATATGATATCAAAACTTTAGGATTTCACACTATTGCAGTTTTGAAAAGTAAAAAAAAGTGGCAAAAAACAGTTTTTCGTAAATAACTTCGTTTCTGTTGGAGCTAGGGATTATAAATGTATTGACTGCAGATAGGAAGTCGACCATTCTGTAAATTTTGATACCAAACATTACTCTCTATCTCGTTTCATTAAGGAGATATCGCACTAGTCAAAAAATGTTTCCCGCGTCCAAAAATATCAAACTTTGGGGGGGCGGGACGCCCTCAAAACAGCGAGTAATCGAAAAAAAATTTTTTTATTTCTTCATTGTGGCCGAAATCCGATCTGATGAGACCCCAAGCATTTTTAATTTCAAAAAAGGTGAAATTATGAAACATCCTACTGTCCACATTTACGCTAGTTTTCGGAATTTTTGATGGGTTAATCCCCATCAATAAGGGACAGCGTGAAACTGTGGATCTTGCACCGTGAGCAGCAAATCGGTAACAGCTTATTAACTCGGAGGCCACGAGGTCGTTACCGCCCGTTAGTTGTATTTTGGTCAAAACAATTCAGAAATTTACTGTCTTCATATAATCAAAAAGTGTCTCTTTAGCGTTGTGCACGATTGGGACCCTAGGACTAAATTGGAACAAGAGCGATTGGCGATGGAGAAAAGGGACAAAATGGGGGCGTACGCCCACTATACGGCCCGGGACAACGAACTGTCTCGCATCAGAGAAGGATCTTTGAAGCCAAAGCGGTCGAGTCACCGTTTCGGAAAGAAAACTCAAAGCAGAGCATTTCGAAAATACATGGACTTGTTCTATGATAGGCCCCAGAAAGTTCATGTGAGTTTGTTTTAGAATTCTCGTGTTTCTGTAAGTTGTGATTACTCCAGTAACCGCATCAGAGTCTCGCTTGCTTGTTTCTTTTTTTGCCGTTTGTTCGTACGTCACGAAACTCTTGTCTGGCAATGTCAAAAGTTCCACTTTGTGGCTCTTATGCCAATTAAAATCAGTAGAAACGCAACATTAATCATGGGACGCTGGTACAGTACACTTTTTTTCAAATCGGCCTGCCCTAGAATGGATACCCGGACCTCAAGTACTAGTGTTAGCTGCAGCAGTAACGGCGCAGTGTGTTATGGCTGAATTATTTTCAGGTACCAGAGGAAGACGATTTCAGTCCTGACCCGCCCTATATCCGAAAACCAAGTAAGTTACTGCATTTTCAGTATGATACTACAATTTACTGTGATACACTATGGGACAGTATATACGGCTTTCACCGTGCGATATCTGGTAGTCAGATGTCAAGTTATCTCGAAAACCGAAAGTTTCCTTGCTAAGGTAATTTGATAAACTAATATGCACCATAACTTTGTAATAATATTGTGATTCCATTCTTGTATATCAAGTTGTCTTGGCCAAGATTTAGCGAAGAGATTTTTCTTTTACTGCTGAATCACCAAGCCGAAAGCTGTGAATACCAATTTTGTAGTCTTGGGTTTGTTCCGACAGAGAATCGACCACTGTCTTTAACCAACTCTCTTATCTTTTTAGAAGTTCAAAAGATCTATCTTTTTATCTTCGCTTTAACTTCTTGATTTTGGCTTAGATATGAGAGTGCACCGTAGTGGGCTTCCTTGGACTTATTGCGCCCCCAATATCCACCGGAAGTGGTTGGGTGATATTAAACCAAATATTTTTTCCACAAACGTATTGATGGCAAGATTGCTGCGATTAAAGCTTTGTATAGTTTTCGGTACTTCAATGTTTACGCTAGTTTTTTCCCAGCTCCTGAAGTTTTTCAAGAAGAGTCAAAGATTGGATTTTTCCCTCCGATAAAAACAGCCAAACCTATCAAAGACTTGTTGGAGAGCGGCGTCGAAAAAGAAAAGGTGATATTTATCTTTTAGTTTACCCAAAACTTTGCTATGTCGTACATTTTAGTTGTGTTTTTCATCAATTTTTATTTCAAATTCTGTGCGCTTTTGGCAAAGAATTGCAATCTTTCATGGCGACTAAGAAAAGATTGTTTTTTTTAATGGGTTGACATATTAGTTTTTGCTTACAAGCATGACTTCTAAATACTGGCACCTGGCCTAAAAACGGCAATGCACAGCGACCAAAATGAGGCCAACTGAGCAAAATTATTATTTTTTTTTGTATTTTTTATCTTCTAGTTAAGTTCAAAAGTTTTATTTCTTTAGGTAACGGAACTGAGCAGCAAACTGGAAGTGCCGGTATTTAGAAGTCCATTACTCACAAATGTCTATCTTTTTGAAGATGATGTTTTTGTAACGTTGTTTCTTTGTACCAGCACATTAGTTTCTTTGTAGTATGAGGATAAAATTGCAATGCTTTAAGCGATTTATCTATTTCATGTTAAAAAAATTATTAGATTCTGTCTTGGAAATTCTCAAGAATGTATTGAAAAATCGACGCCATAACCATAACCATACTCTCAAAAATCGTCGCCATAACCATAGTTTGATTTTCAAAAAATAACATTCAACATTATTTAGAATCCAGCCTCAGCAAAGATCGAACCTAAGTCTTATGATTCAAGATTGCAGTGACGTAAACGATATTTTATTTCAGCATATCTTTGAGTCGGGACCGGATTACGACACAGAACAAAAGTTCATCATTCCTCCTTCCGGATTTATTCCCAACTCCGTGCTGATCAAGCTCCTCTGGCCTCAAGATGAGGTGAAGAAGCTGGAAGAGGACATGTACAAACCTCCAACGCTCTCAGAGGAGCAGCTGGAGATGCTGCAGCACATGGAGAAGGTCTCTTCAGAGGTAGAAATAGAATTTTTTTTGCTTTCTCGGATTTATATTTATTTTTATTCGTTTGGTCGTTTGATCAACTCGTTAAATGTCTGGGAAGGTTTCTTGCAGTCAGTTGCTTGTTTCCTCATCAAGTCGAATCAATCCATCTGTACCGTGGAATGGAGT
Organism: Trididemnum nubilum; assembly: GCA_963965965.1. Lineage (NCBI taxonomy): Eukaryota > Metazoa > Chordata > Ascidiacea > Aplousobranchia > Didemnidae > Trididemnum > Trididemnum nubilum. The sequence goes on along the minus strand of OZ014473.1, from coordinate 12,607,190 downwards.
GTAAAGCGGACAGTTTTTTTTTGAGTTTGTTGTAATTGTGAATGAACGCGGATTAGTGAAAAAAATGAAACAAACCGTATTTCATTGGGAGAAGCTCGGTTTATTTTTCGGAACAATCATTGCCCTAAATTTTTAGTGAATAATCGATAAAAGTTTAGCTACTTTGGTAAAAATGACCAAAAATTTTTTGTAATTGCGTATAGGTGTTTACGAGCTTTATAATTTTGCTTGCAATTGTGAAAATGACCGAGAATTTTTTAGAACTGACCAAAAAAGTATTTCTAAAATCGGACATTTGATCTAAAGTTCTGGGCTAAAAGATAAACCCAGCGTACAAAAGAAAGATTTCTGCAGTGCAGTGCATTCAGCCACTTTCGTGAGTGGGGTTACATAGGATGTGAAATATGAGATGATAGTATGGTTGTTAGAGATTGATATTTGGGAAAAGTTATGATTCATAGAAACTTTGCATCGCTTCACTACTCCTCTATTTTCTGAATCTGATTCTGTTCAAATTACAGGCTTTGAAATTGACATTTACGGTCCCTTGCTTGACGTCAGCATTAACCTCCACCGTGTGCTTTTGGGCAGACCGGCACCAGGCAGATAGAAGCTTGACTCGAAGACTGAAATGTCCCTTCGCTGTCTTCTAGCCTAGTAATTAACTTAGTCGGTTACCTTTGTAAATAAATTTATAAGTTATCCTTTTTGTAGGCGGTGGCGCTGCCCAGTGAAGGAGGGGAAAGTGCAGCCGGCGACATGGACCGGGTTCTCATCTTGGATGACGATTGGGAGGATGAGGTGAAGACCATCAGTTACGGAGATGAGGAGGAACCAGTGATGGAGCCTTCCGGTGAGGATGAACATCAAATTTTTGTTCTTTATTTTTCTTTACTCTAGTCTTTTTTTTAGTAGCTGGTATTCACAGTTAGTGCTTGACATTAGGCATAATATAATGTGGAGCTACAGGCCATTGGTCCAACCGTACTTTCGTTTCTCGAGGTCTGAGGTTCAAATCTTGGGCCGGTCAAATCGGACACAGTGTTGCCTACGCCCAGTTACCGCTGCGATATTTCGTCAAAAGGAGCTGCGTTACCCGCAGCGCAATGATGCGAAGATAAGCCCCGCCAACTGTTTACTTGCGTCGACATAATACAGTGAGTATAATGAAAGACTGGATATTATATAATGTAGAGCTTCCACCACGCGAGATAATTCAGATGAGCAGCTTTATTTTATTCTTGTCATTATCCCTTATAACGTGACTGTTGCGCTAATTTCCATGAGCAACCTGGCTACGGCACCGAAAAGTCGCTTTTGCTGTGTTTTAGCAACTTAGAAAAATAAATTCCAAATTTGTGAATGAACAAAGCAACTCGGCTATTATACAAAAACGAATATATGCACTGCAATTACTATTAAAACGCGTTAAAATATAAAGCATGTTTTTCAGCTGGCAAACCAAAGAAGATCTTACGACGTCCCAGCACTATTCAGGAGCGGAAAGTGGAGGAAAAACCGGTATCCTCGTTCCTGGATAAGATGAGGAACGCCATGAAGACTCCGCCTCCTCCACCCAAAGATCCAACGCCTCCTCCTACGCCACCTCCTCCTCCAGGTAGAATTTTTTGTTGCGCAAATATGCCACTCGAAAACATATTTTCATAGTTTCTTATCGAAAAGCTTTGGTTGCAATTTTCTGCTTGATGGGGAAATGTTATTTCAAACACCGAGATGAATCAGTTTCTGTGTCTCTTGCTTTGTGTTCACGTGTTTTAGCTGTTTACTTTTCGAGAGGAAGTCGACTTGCCAGGAATATCTTCTTTTAATTCCAGGGTAATTCTAAAATTTTAATTTTCATTGGACTTTTTAGCAATTACTAATCTTTTCCGTTCAAGATTTTGTAAATTTAGCTCAACCTAAGCTCTTTTTATTTCGAAAAATTGTATTACCACTGTACACTTTTATTGCAGAGCCCAAAATAAAATCGCCTACCAAACCAACCAAACCCATTGTTAAATTCGTTTCCAGGCCTCCACCACCTAAAGAGCCAACACCCCCGCCCCCCACACCGCCTCCTCCTACTCCCCCACCACCCCGTCCTCCCACTCCTCCAAAATATCTTGTTCAGTTTGAAGGCCTCCAATGGTTTGAACGCCACAAGGATTATATTAAGCAGGTAATGTTCAGATATTCGGAATTTTTCGTTTTTTTTTTTTTGCTTGTGCTGCTTTGTTTGCTGCAGTTCTATTAGCAACGTTCGGAGCTGTTTTTTCTACTTCCTGGATGAAATGAGAGATAAAATGTCACAAGTGAGTTCATATATTTTCTTGAAAAGTATGAAAACCTTTTTTTTTTAACATCTTGCTTGGCTGGTTACACTGAGAACTGAACAAGTGAACTGTGGTATTTGATGCTTGCTGTGCGTGTGACGAGCACGTGAGATTGTTGGCAATTCCTCGACTCGTGGATAGGATGAACTATAGGCAAGCTTTAATTATTTAACCTGAAAATTTTATTTACTTTTATTTAATTCTGATCCAACTCAATCCCCAACTCACATTATTACTTTAAAACTAACCCAAACCCTAACTCAAACTTCAAATTTAAAGCCTTAAAAATGCAAATGAAAAGTCCGTTGATAAGTATACCTCAGTTTCTTTTGACTCTCTATTACTTTAAATTTTTCGCTAAAATAGTTCTTACCTAAACAAACTTGCACACTGCGTATTAATGATAATATTGACTGATTTCTCAAAACAAAAAAACAAAAACAGTAAGTCTTCTCTTTTTTTTGTAGAGAATGAACAGTCCTCCCACTGCGTTGCATTTCTTCAACATCATCTGCGACCTTCTTGGAATCTCGATAGACTGGAGCCACCGAAGCGCCATAGCGGACGCCATACTGTTGCTATGGCAACAAGAAGGCATGAGCAGCACTCGTCACGTAATTTCAGCGCTATCCTCAGTGTTGAATGCAACAGTGCCACCTAGTGTTAAGGTATAGTTTGATCTTCTTAGCCTAAAAGGTATTTTAAGAGATCAATAATTCTTATTTTTTAAACTTTTTTGTCAAAGCAAACCTGAAGGCAAAGTTGCAGTTGTTCAAGAAAAACAAATTTCAAATGAGCAGTCAAGATTTTGGATTTTGAAGTGTGATAAAGCGTTAAACTTAATGAGTCAATAAAAATTAAAGTTTCCTCCCTTCAAAATCTTTAATCTCAAGTATGCACCACTTTCAAAGATGCTTTCAAGCTCTTGCATCCACATTAGCCACGACTGAGCAAGCTGTTAAAAAATATATTGACTTTCAAAATTTATTTCAGGACCCAATTGAGCTCAGTTTTCTTCGCTCTGCGTTGAAACTCTACCAGACGGTGGCGGGCGGAACTGAAGATTTCATCATCGAGCTTCTCACCGAGTTTCTCGAGGCTGATCACAACCACAGAAGCTTTATTCGAAGCCTTTTAATCGAACAAGGTTTACAGGTATTTGATTTTGATGAACCGCATTAATTTGTGCAGTTTCTGCCCTGTTGAAGGCATGCTGATGAGGCATAAGTAAACCTTGTCGTTCATACTAACACATTTTTTTTAATTGGAGAAACGGAGAAATCACGATCAGGTTTTTGTATTTCGCGGAAACGGGTAATGCGGGTTCATTTCTGTAGTGATTTTGCTGTTCTCCAAGTTACCTTCGCTAGGAGACGGCAAATGGACATAGTTCTCTGAATCAAGATGCCACCAGTGTACCACACACAATGAAGACTATATACATGCACAAGTACGCATTGTCGCTTGTATTGCTAAAAGTCAAGCATAGATACAATGAATACCAGTTTTTATAATCTTTGTTTTATTCCGACCAGGAATTGAACAGCATCCCACCACTTCAATATTAGACACTCTATTGTTCCTAAACTTCACAGCTTTTTACGATGAGCTACTGGTAGCAGTGGGGTGCAGCTCTGTGTTTGAGTTGCTCGGGTGCTTCACGGCTCCCCGTTTACAAAGGAAAAGAAAAAATCTTTTAAAGGCCAGTATTTAATCCCAACTTTTGCTACAGAGTGACTAATTTGTTGTTTTTTCAAAAGTTAATTAGTGGTACAGAACTTGAGAATTGCTTTGGTTAAAACATTCGTGTCTTCGAAGCAGCTTTTTGTCTGACGCTTGTCAAGAAGAATCGTCAGAATGGAGAGCGCGGTAAAAGGAAGACATGAACCTTTTAATCAAAGTAATTTTTTCTTCCAGGATCCACATCAATACTTAAACAAGGAGTTGGAATCTTGGGAATTGTGGAATTTGGATGAATCTCGACCCATTAAACTGCAGATGAGAGATATGGCAGAAAAATGGGTTAAGGATTGGAATTTGCGTTTTCAAGTAAGCGCATGTATAAACATTGTTCTTGCATTTACTGAAAAAAAAAAGTTTTTGAAAAACCTACGTTTTGAATATAGGCGCGCTGTACTTAAGATAACTTTACGTTTACTGAAAAACTAAAAAGTTCTTTCTGACAGCTCTACAACATGGGACCTACCCAGTACCACCAGCAGGTACATGACAACCCAGTGCCGACCAAAACCACATTCAGGCGAAAAAACTGGGTACACAATCAAGTGTAGAAATTCTGCGTTGCTTGTCATGTGTTTACAGTCTTGATCGCGTGGCATCGCTGTCTTTAGTTCAAAACTGTCAAGATCTAAAAGATCACAGCTAAGTTTAAAACATTGCGTTGTCTTTTTGTTTTTGATGACGTGGATAGGTTGTTAGTCCTATTACTGGGCTACACAGCGCAAGAAAATACCCTTTAACACATTTCTATTTCTTAATTTAGCACCACATAGAAGACACTCTAGAGAAACTAAAAAAAGGAGACGTCAAGGCGAATGTGCGACGCTCAGGTGCCAGTAAGACGGCCGAGGGTGGGAAGAGAGTTCATTTTGAAGTAACCTACACGGAAGGAATGAGTAAATCGAATGCTCCCATTGAGGTAAAATTGAGTTTGTATCTAAAACACGCTGTCTCTAGTAAAATAGCGCAAATACAGAATTATGGCGTTAACGTGGTGCTTGGCAAAGAGCGTAGAGAACTACAAATTGAAATCTCAGGACCGAAGCCTTTAGTGAAGCATTTATATATATATGCTTTGAAGTGAAATTGCAATTTGGGCGCTTTGTTGGGAAACATTGCGGAAGTTGCGTTGAGGACTGAAGTCTTTAGAATTTGTTGTGCTTTGATTGCGCTGCACTTTCGAAATTTTTTTCGGTTAATGGCGCAATTACATAGATTACGCTTAATTTTGTTCCATTTCGATCGTAATATTGATAAATGTCGGTCTTCTTTAGCAAATTATTTACTCTTTTTCTGTCTAAAATCGCAAAAATTACGGCATTCGCATTGTCTTGTGAAATTTCAATTTCGGAAGTTAGGTTGCGCTTTAGTTTGGTACGAAAATGCCGTTCCGCAATTGCGAAATTGCGTTGCGCTTCAGCTGAATCAGAAAGCACATTGCGGAAGTTGCGCTTCAGAAATTAAAAAAATGAATTGCGCATTTTGTGCTGCGCTTTCACTGGTAGAAAAGATCGTTGCGCTTTGTCGCGCTGCGCTTTTGATATAATGGTGTTGGTGCTCACCTCTGCGGCACTAGGCTTAAAACTGTGTGCGGACGAGTTGGTGTTTCGTTTATTTTAAAGAGAAATTTAGCGTGTCCAGTGAGCCTTCATATCGGCTTGCCATGTTTTCAACGTAAAATGTAGTAAAATATTTTACTTTAAGTGTAATGCGGGCGGTAAGAGTGGCAACTGCAATCGGGGTACAACATAGTGAAGTTACAAATCCCAAGCGCCATCGGGCATTTTGCAATAGGAATTACAAAAAAGTCTTTACTCAATATAAGGTTTAATTTTACAGGTTTTGAATTATTTTTGCGAAATTCGTCTAGAAGAAGAATTGGAAAAGACGAGGTTGGCCAATATGAAACCGGAACCAACCAAAAACACTGTCCTTGTACTTCCGAAGTTAGAGGGAAGACAGGTAAGTACAAGCCATGACAAACAGCTTACTACGATTTGCTCAGTACGTGCTTTGCTGGGGAGGTGATTTGTTTTGAAAATTATGACATTCAAACATTGAATAGAGTTTTTTGCTTTTTTTAATAAAGATCTTTTTAGTTATGTAAGATTGCCAATTTGTTCTCAATTTTCAAAGTGGAAATGCAGTAATGACCCGCTGCTTTGGCGGCCTGTGTTTCGATTTGCCAAATAGTTTTTCGTTAATTGCTGAATGCTTTAAATGAAGATCTACTACGACTTGCAACCAGAACCGTTTTATGTGTTCTGCACGGCAGCGATGCGGGGTTTTATAGCTAAAGTCAATAAAGTGTGGGAGAGGTACGCTAAACTCTCTTAATCTCTCTCTCCTTGAATTAGCTGCACACTTGATTTAAATGATTTTTTAATGAAGTTTATTATTATAATCAAAGAACAAAAATTGAGGAAGCAAAGTAGTCTCTAGATTGATATGAAAACCAATTCAGGGCCTTTCGTTAACGTTTTATGATGATTCTCCCACAGTCAATATTCAAATCCATAGGAAAGGGGATCGCAAAACGCAGTTTACCATAGTTAAGCAGCTAAACAAGTTCCATTTAAACAGAGAGAGCAATGATAGCATGTGGTAGATAACCTCGTTCTGACATCCGAAAGCCGGAAATAAAAAAAACAAAGGTCGACTGATGGTAACCTAAAGTCGTCTCGAAAAACATATAATGCATAAGACCTTCTAACTCAAACGTAACGATTCTTAAAAGACACCCCTAGTAGATGTGCTGATTAACAACTTATTTTGAACAAAAGATAATAATTATCCAGTAATTTGACTTCAGCGCTGATTAGACAATAACAAATAATCTTTTCGATGTAAATCACAAGATTGCGAAAAACCAATAATTAATCAGACTCAAACAAGATCGTTATTGGGTCTTCAGTCACGAGTTAAAATGCAGGACAGAGTTTTTTTTATGGTTTTAACAGCCTGTACTTCATTTGGAGCAGAAAAGTGAATCCGCCCGGTACCCACTGCCCGCCCGCACGGTCGTAAAAAGCTACCAATGGGTGCCCGTCAGCGGTGGCTCAATTTGTGGTGATGGAGCGCCCACTTTTTTTGTGTGGTGTTGAATTAGACTTTTCTCTCCCGAGTTCTGCAGTCTTGCTGGGTTTCTGTGGAGTTGCACTTCCGATGCTCCGTGCTCTCATCCACAGGGAAGAGCCAAACAACTCCAACCAATCTCTGCTATAAACCAAAACTATACAACACTATTAAACATCATAACCAGAACCTAAACATTACTTTTTTAGGCTATTGTACGTCTTGGTGAAATGCACACTGCTCGTAGAGTGAGAGAACGGAAGGAGCAGCTTGCAACCGAGTACAAATTAAACCCCATGGTGCGCCCTTACCCTGATTTGATGGCTGCGTTCACATGCAAAGTTGCTCTACCAGCAGGTCGAATTTACGTGAATCCCTTCCCCAGCGAAATTGACAGGTAATCGAGTTGTAACTGCATTAGTTGTGATGCGCATGTCTTGATAATGGAACCTATGTTTTGTAATTTGGCGCCGATTACGTAACGCCCTTGATGGAATTGGACATACTACGCATTAATCTGTAGCCTGAAAATTTCTTGTGAATTGTGTGTTATGTATTTTTTGCGATTTTGTGATTCCTCTACTCGAGTAAATTTTTTAAAGAATTTGAATTAATAAATTGTTGATATAAAAATTAATTTTTGCCCAAAGTGGCATATTTGCAATGCAGTAATTTGTGAATTTTTTGCGTTACACAGAAAATGCGGCATTTATTCAAAAAATGATAATCACACCGAAATCAATCTAACTTCGTCTGTGTCATTACAAATTCTATCAATAGCATAATCTGCTTAATTGTTTTTTGTTGTACGTTTGCATTGCGGTATGGTATGTTCAGCATAATTTACTCGATAAAATTTAAATTTTTTTTAGAATATGACTTTTGAAATTACAAAATGAATTTGGAAGACTTGCGGTCACTTTAATGGACTGACTAAAGTTGTCTTTAATCTGATTTGAAGATTTAAACTTTCGACGACCTTTTAATTGCTACGATTAGGCCAACAGATACTACGTTGCAATACGGAATTGATAGGCATTTCAATCATTCTTTTTAATAAAACACAACTAATTTGGACAAATTTTACACGTTTAAGATTACGCATGTTAACAATTTGACGCATGTTATCAATTACACGAAGAAACACACTTCAGACATTTAGTGAACTTCATACATCAGAGATTTGCGTATGCTTAACATAGTTCTATTACGTCATATATGTCCTTATTACAGCTTGTAAAATAAACATTAGCTTTATAATGCGATTGAACTTTTGACGTTTGTGGAGACTGATTTAAACTTGTTTGTTTGCTCAGTATTGAGGTCACGATGAAGTTCAATGTTGAACTAACTTTTCAGAACGAATTCAAAGCAGAATTGTCGCGTAATTCAAAACTTAAAGTAGATTTATGTCTTTCGTTTGGACAGGCACAGGTTCGAATCCCATCTGTTACCATTGCTTCATTTGCATAGAATAAGGAACTAGCCTACTTAGCGGGTTGTAACACACGACCAATAGGTACCCATCAACGGCTATCGCCTGTGGGGTGACGGGTGCCCACTGCTTGAGTGGTGTGGAAATTGCCACTTTTCTTTCCGGACCCTCTAGTCCAGCTGGGTTCTGTTGTGGCATATCTGCTTCACCATACACTCATCCACAGAAGAGATTCGAACAATTCCAACCAATCAGCATGCTATTATAATTTAGCTTTTTATTTTATGTTTTTTTTTTCAGATTTGACCCATGGACTGATCAATACCAGCCCATATTGCTAACTCTACGTTCTCCAGCTCACCAAAAATACTTCATTCCTGAAAGATCTTACGTTCATATGGCTTAGGTTGAAAATTTACGTCTGTTCAATTTTTTATTTATAGAATTGCTTGATTTTGCACTGTGCTTGGAAAATTTACCTCGATATTTTATCATACTGCGGGATACAGCTTTCATTTTAAACTACTGTATATGACAGCATTTTTCTTGTGTTTGTTGTGTTACCATACCAGTGCATGCCGCATTTAAGATGTTTGGTTTTCATTTTGTGTTTGTTAATGTTGGTCATTTTTATGTTTGTTTTTTCGATACATAGTCTTTTGTTTTTGTGTATGATCTGAAAGTCACAATTGTTTTGTGTCTTTTTATGATCAAAAATGAAATGAAATCCTTTGAATACGATTGGCTGATAAATGGTATACACAATAAAAAACAACATAAGCTACTGCAATCACATGTATAAGAATTAAGTTCTTCAGATATACAGGCTAAGCTGTTGTTGTGGATTGAGGAGGGCTAATGCAAGAGCTCAGTTGTTCGTGTTTTCAGAAATATCGTTGCCTGTTTGCACTAGGATTTTGTTATATTGCTCATAAATTGATTTCATTAGAATCGATTATAGTAATAATGTAGCGTCACACCAATGTATCTAATAATGTAGCGTTACAATAATGTCGCGTCACACTCCAACAGAGCCACTAGTAAAAGTAAAATTAGATATATTGGTTCTTAATTCAAGCTGGAGATAAACTGGTAGGTTGTTTAACAGAGCCGGTTTACCGCATTGGTACTGGTCCTTTTAGACCCAGATGCCGCAATGATGATAAGTTAGTGATCCGGTCGACCCCAGTATAAACGCGATCTTGGTCATGTAAATTTCTCCTGGAAACGATGGTATTCTTCTATCGCACGCGCAGGAATAAATTTTGGTCAATTATAAAATTCAATGGCTGCAATGATATTATACCATCAATGCCATTTTGGTTCTGAATTAAATTCTCCCATTGCAGGACCCCGCCTATACTTGCCCTATTTGCTAGCCGCTAGCCCGCTACACTGTATCCATTGGCATCAATGTCAAATATCTCCTTTTAATTGCAATATACAAAATATTACGGAAATGCTAAGTGGCTTTATTAGCTTATCTTGGTCGTGCCATGATTTTTATATACTTGCTAACAAATCGTACAGGAAATAGCCTTTGGCTTTTTAATAGACGTTAATTGGCGAAAAAGGAACATTATCATCCAAACACACTTCAATTTTACGCAGTTCGAATTTGATGTAGCTCTTGCCGCGGTGGTATGGTGGTTAAATGACTAGTCTTCATCTTAGTAATATGGGTAACAAGTACCGCTTTGGTTCTTCCAGATAGCAGAATTGATATAGGTCAGGAGCTCACCCGGAATTGTAAGTATGAAGTGGAAGTTCTGTTAGGGACTATAGAATATCTGAGATAGTGGTTTGGCAATTTTGTCTGGGATTTAGTCCTGAACAAAATTTCAAATTGAAAAACTACGGTAGAGGTCATGCTTCAACTGGTTTAATCACCGTTCTACATCGTAAGCTATAAAAATTCTTTTAGGTGCCCATATTTCAACTTTTTGGCTCTTTAGATTTCTTTTCTCTATTATTACTATTTTTTTTCAAAAAGATGTCATTGTGAAAGAAGGTAAATAAACGCTGCTTTTGAATTGTTAATAATGGAAAATTTGCTTTCCCACTTCATTAATTCTTACGTTTGAACCAAGCAATCTGCGGCTGTCTAAACATACCGACGCAAAGCACCCTTTTCTGGGTTTATTTTTGGGGGTCCTGCTTTCTCGATAAATATTAATTGCTAAATTTAAAAAAACGCTGGATAAAAAAACAGAGTCAACTAGGAAAGATCAAAAAACCATTGTTCTGAAATAATCGAAAAAATCGATTCTGTTGCAATCTTGTTAATAATTTGCTAATTATGACCAGGTTAAATACTCTGTGATAGCCCACTTCTATTTGGGTAGATTCAACATGACTCGGTTATCAGGTAGGTCACGTAAAGGACAAGCTCATAAGTATTGTAATTTTATTGGCTGTTACTCAGGTCGTAAAACAAAAAACAAAGTACTGCATATCACTTATGAATAATGGAATTACCGTGAACTCACTAAGAGTCCAACCAATTCGCATGTTTGCCCAATTCGTACAATCACGTTAGCAGAATTTTCGCGTTCCACTAGCGAAGAATCAATCTGCAACTAAAGTCTAGCTATCTTACTACAGTAAGTAGAACACTTTCACGTTTAGGCCACAAGTCACACACCAAAAGCCTGAAAAAAGCGTCTGGCAGTTGATTTTCTGGTCGGTGTGAGTACACCACAAAGCATGGTCGATTACATATCATAGTGTTGTATTAATATAATTGTTTTATATCAGGCCAGCTAGTGTATAGTGGCATAAAGCTTTTACTATCATTGTCGTGTGTTTGTTCGTTTTTCTTCCTCCAGCTTCAAAGCCACAGCGATCTGGCATTCCTCTCTTGGTTCAGGCAGCGGTCGTCGCTGTGGGTTGTTCGGCATTAACGCGCTCGGGGCCCGAGGGATGTTGCAGTAAACCTCGCTCGTACCCGTAGCGTAGGTTAGCTTTGCACTCTTATATTATCCAAATTTTGAGGTAAGTTTTTGGTTTATACAGTACTGTCAAACTTCCCCTTCTCTATTTCGAATTGGCTGCCAACATTTTGTGACGAATTTTTATTGCAGTTTTGTCCCTACTCGAAACCAGCCCTGGTTTTTGCTTATCGCACGGCGGCATAACGTATAGAGCTATGCCAAACTCTCCCAATCCCTCCCTTTTGGGCTCGATAACACTTCACTAGAATTAGTGTGTTTGATAAATATTTATTGGTTGAATGAAAATGAATAAAAAATGCAGGCAGCCCCTGTTCCTTAAACGATCTTAAAGAAACTTATCTCAGGAATTTGCTTCAAGGTCAACTGACTATCGTCTCCACGCAGTCAATAACGAAAATTTTATGGAGGGTCCTCAAAACGCAATTTATCCTAGTGAAGAATTTTCCAGCCGTCGTCAGCATATAAGGTCGAAAGTTCGTCTTATTTACATCTGATTTTGAAACCTGTGTTGCCTAACGCGTATCAAGTTACCATTTCAAAAGTTGAATAGTTATTGCCGCGCTTACTCATAAAGGGTACCTTGCAGGGAGCCCGGAGACTACCCAGGGCATGAACTCGCGACCCGCGTAGTCATAAAGAAAATTTACACAGCATGCAATAAGCCTATGTCAACAAATTATTTTGGTTTTTCTGCCACACCGTGCTGCTTAGGAAATTGATGTCTGAAATTATTGTCTCTGTAATGTCATTTTGGGTGTGGCCAGTTTTTAGCTTTAATAAGATAACAAAAAATATACCTTTTTTCTGTGCATGCTTTAAAAATCGCAATTTGCTTTGTTTTTATTCATTCAGTAAAATTTTGAGATACGTTTAACTTGTTGATGCATTTGCTAGTGCTGGCAACGCATCTATTAAAAAACCCGTCTGCCCCCGTCTACCCTGTCTTTGCCCGTCTTGCGAAATGCTTTTGATGGACTGTTTTCTTTGCTTGCAATAAAGTTGTCTGTTGAGACTACATCTACTTTGTCTTACTGTCGAGGAAATAGGCGGGTTGGGAAATTGATCCACTTATCAATTTCCAAGATCTGAGTTCTCTGGGTCTGAGTTATCCACCTACAGTAGGTAATTTTATTCTACTGTATATGTATACCGTTATTTCATTTTATATTATATTTATACTGTTATTGTCTGGTTTTATCAAAGTTTTTAGAGTTGATCCTTTTTTACTCTCAGAATTTTAGTCACAGCCTTCAAGTGGAATAGCAGAAATTAACGAGATCAACGAAAACAAGAACTTTCATGATTTTGAGCGGTGCGTGGCCTACAATCAACTTTTTTTGAATGCTGCGCTTTTAGATCTATTGTGACAGACTGACACGGTTTTTAAACTTAGAATTTATTTTACCCAAGTAAAAGTAGCTTAAACAATCTCAACACGTTTTACTAGTGATACTTGTCAATAAATGGTTGCTACTCACTACTAGTTCGAAGCTGGAAGCATGCTTACACAAGATAGATAAATAGATTTTTTTTTTATCACGAAAGTGCTCAATTTTATTGATCAGTTTACGTTCCATAACTAGGAATCAGGGGCGCCGAGAGCCGAAAGTTGGCCCGGGGCCAGATGAAATATGTTGCATTTCCGGTGTTGTGAACTGCAGTTTTGTCCAAATTATAATGTGATCTCCAAAAAAAAAGAAAAAGGTCTTCGCCGAAATTTCGATGGGCCTCTTTTGAGCTCATGGGCCTCCCAAACTCCATGGGCCCCGGGGTCATTGTAGCCCCCTGCCCCCTCTCGGTGGCCCTGCGAGGAACAAAAGATTCGCTTTGCGACCTGAAGTCTGTAAGGGACAATTCAGTCTTCGGGTCAAAAAAACTCCTGCTGGCGTGCGCAATAGGAATTGTGATTTGCAAAATCACTGCGTTACAACTAGGGTTGGATTGAAATTGAATTTAAATCCGCTCCAGTCCGCCGTTAGGGCCCCCCCATTTCGGTTTACTCAAAATACTGTTTTTGGAACATCACTCAACGACAAGACGACTGACAATGATGGAAAAAAGAATGATTGCGTTCAAGTATAATTTTTCTTGGACGTTTTCTCGATTCTTTGCGAAATTGCTGGCAATCAACTGCTGTATCTGACACAATATTCCGTCTTATTTACTCGCCTTTGCGGATGTGTCGCAGAAGAAACGTGTAAGCCTGCAGCATCGTTACCGGCACTTCGTTTGTCATTATTACATGAAACAATACGGTACGTGAAAACATTTTTTTTTCAAAGACCAGCTGTTTTGATTTTAAGAGCACTTTCAAGATTTTGAGGTCGCAGTCAGTGGCGCAACCAGGGTGAAGGGGCTTAAGCCCTCTTAGCCAAGTCACTTAGAAACCTCAAAATACGAGCGTTTAAACGTATTTCAGACTTGACCTGAAGTAAGGGAGGGAGGCTGAAAGAGCTAAGCAATTTAATTCTTTGAAATGAATTCTGAATTTTAGCAATTTAGTTATTCATATGGCTTCAAAAAGTGCGAAATATGATTAAAATTACGTTAAAATCTCTACCGTATATTTTTGCTGCAAAATCGTAAAAATTGCCTTGCGGCTGGGGGCGGAGCCCCCAAGCCCCCGCTCACAGTCACTAAAGTTTTAGTTACTATGCCCATCTGTGACACGCTCGAGTTGCATCAGTTTGTTTAGCACGGGGGCTTAATCAAGCAGTTTTTGTCCAAAAAAGAAACGTTTTTACAAGCAAATTTTAATGCCCCCCCACTTTTGGCAAGTGCCCCCTTACTTCATTTGCTCTGGCGACGGCAGTAGTACGCTCACGAGTTAGTGATGAATTTAAATTCGACTTTTGCAAAGTCAATGAATTTGAATTTGAAAGTCTCTTTTAAACATTCGATGAATTTGATTTTCTCAAATCAAAACTTACACTGTGAAAGCAGCGATTTATGAACTGGTCAAAAAGACTCAGAATTAGATCATAACACAACTCCAGTAATTGCCGCTGAAGATTCAAGCAACTTGAGTTGTTAGTTTATTGCGCACCTATGATGCGCTAATACACATCTGCGACTGCGAGACTGCGACTTGCGAGGCGCAACTGCGAAATTCGCTTAGAATCTATGGTGTGAAAACTGCTGGCGCGAAAATGTCGCAATAGAAACAAAAAACTACCGGCAGCGGACGAGTCCTTGAATAAACAAAACTTTGCAGTGTTGTTGCATTAAGGTAGCTCCCGGTTAGGTTGGATTGAGCTTGAATCCGCTCACGAGTTATTGATGAATTTGACTTTTGCAAAGTTTTTTTTCAAACTCAATGACTTTAAATTTGAACTTTGTTTTTTCAAAGTCAATAAATGTGAATTTGAATTTAGTTTTTTTAAAGTCGATGAATTTGATTTTAAAAATTAAAACAAAATGAATGGATACAACCATAGTTACAACCAAGTAGCAGTGGCGGATCTAGAAAATTTTGGTGGGGGGGGGATTTTAAGCACATAATCTCAAAAATTCGGATGTCTTCACCGAAATTGAGAGTGATTTTTTGGCCGAAATCGGAAATTCGAACGTTTTTTTCGCCCAAAATCAGGTGGTCTCCAAAAAAAAAAAAAAAAAAAAAAAAGGTCTTCACCGATATTGAGGTTAGTTTTTCGGCCGGAATCCTCAGGTTGCGGCTGGTGGGGGGGATGCATCCCGAAATGGAGCCGAATTATTCGGAATAGAGGCTGATTTTTCGGCCAAAATCGTTACTTTTAGGCTGGTGGGGGGGATGCATCCCCCCCCCTAAATCCGCCACTGCCAAGTAGTTCTTAGTAGTGCAAAGTTATGTAGCCAGTTCTTCTGAATTTTTCACGATTGTTGTCTTTCAGAATGGTGTTTTTCACAGTTGCTGGCAGCTTTTTTTTTAAATCACAAAGTTTAGAATTCTTATTTTTTTGGTGAAGGATTCCAAATTTTTATCTTTTTGTGTTTTATTGAATTTTGACCAGGCTTCTTTTTCAACAGGGATAGATAAAGTTAGTCGTCGTTTACTCCAACGGGTTTTTACTAACGTTACTTACAAATATTTGCAGTCGTTATGTAATATTTCTGGCTGTTGACGATGTACACAGTGATACATGCATTTGGCCACTTTCTAGAACTGAATTTGATTGATATTGAGTGCAATAATTATACTTTTGCCTCAATTGTCAACCGTCAATAACTCCAAGACATTTGAACTCTAAGACATTTGTCTTGAAGTACCTGAAATCTCTGTAGAAGACAGCTTGATGAAGAGCCCAAATATGAGGCAAACTAATGAGTAGAGGTACCGAGATCAAAATGTGTTTGGGGACAATATGTGAAACGGAAACAGAATTCCTAAAGTTGCTGATATTTTAGCCCTGATTTTGCTGATTTGGTTTATAAATGACAAAGTTTAACCGATTACATGCCAAGACATTTGGTTGTTGAAGCAATACTAATTAGAATGACTAGTATCTCTGATCAAAAGAGAAGCATCGCCAACGAATAACTGAGGGGTTGTTTTAAAGCATTTGCAAAATTATTCATCAATCAATGCACGACAATCAATTTATGAAAATCAAAAAAAGTATAGGCCAGATCACGTGGTAGATCGTCTTTTTCTAGCACCCTAAGTGCCGCCAATTGAAAAAAGGCTGGACTGCTGGCGACCTAGCAATGTTCGAAAAGCTGAAAGCGCGATCGACATTCTAACGCAGAAAGGTAACCTTCGCAAAAGACGGTCATTGTAAATGCAGTAATTAACAGCTTATTGTTATCAAAGAAAAATTAATGCCGTAATTTAAATTAGCGCAGATTAGTCAAAGGCAGAAACAAAAAAACTGCTATATAAGGCGCAGAACTGCGAAAAAATAAAAATTAAATCAAACAAAAAGGCATAAACAATGATAAAATAGAAGGTTTGATATCTAGCCACATGCGCACTCTTTCGATTTGCAAACAGTTTTTCGTTGAATAGTAAATTCTTAAATGGAGATCTGCCACAACTAGAAAACCAGAACTGTTTTGTGTTTCTCGCAAGGCAGCGATGCACTTTTATAACTGAAGTCCGAAGTAACGTGAAGGTGGGGTTGGAACTCGATGCCGTTTAAAAGCAAAGACGAATCGATGTCGATAGTTCACGCAAAAAGCAAAGCAAAGATATCAAAAACCAAAAGCAAAGATTAGTAATCGATGCCGAAATGCGAACAAAAATTTTTATTCTATTTTTTATTAGGATGCACTAAAATATTTGCAGTATTGACCGTCAAATGAAACGTGTGAGAGGAAAAACTACCATTACCGCAGGGACGTAGCCATGGGGTGCAGGGGGGGGGCAACTGCCCTCCCAAAATTTTTCTTTGCGCTCCCAAAATTTTACTTGAGCGTCAGTTTTAACAAAATTTTATGCATTTCTTATCTAAATACGTTACTTATTTGCCCATCCAAAAATTTTCTTTGTTTACCCAATTTTTTGCTTGCCTCCCAAAAACTTCCGTTCTGACTACGTGCCTGCATTACCTTACTATAAAGGATATAAAAAATAGACTTTTAGGATAATTACAAAGAGCAATATAGCATAAGAGAGACGAAACGATGTAAGCTTACGCAGACTCAACAAGAACAAAAGTAAACAATAAAGATTCTTACCAATCGATAACATGTAAGCAAGAAGCATAGAAAAGGCGATAATCGATAAAAAAAATTGAAAGCAAAGCATCTGCGATAATCGATAACAGAAAAGTAAAAATGTACAGTAGTATCAATTATCGATTACTAATCGATATTTCCAACCCTACGTGTAGGATAGCTACGCCAAACTGCCCCAATCCCTCTCTCTTTGGACTAGATGCGCACTTGAATTAATGATTTTTTGATGAAAGTTTATTTTTATAATGCATGGATAAAAAATGCAGGATGTAAATTTGTCTCTAAATCAATCTGAAAACTTTTTCAGGGTCTTTTTTCAAAGTTCTATGACTGCTCCTCATTCCCCAACAATCAATAATCAAAATCTAAAGAAAGGGGATCGCAAAACCCAATTTACCCTAAATAAACAGCTTAAACCCGTTTCACGAAAAATAACTAACTCTAATCACTTTGATCCTTGCAAGTCACTACCCTCTTTCTAGGCTCCAAGCACGATCAAATAAGTCGCAGACAGGGCTTCGACCTCGATCGATTTTTATTCGAGTTCAAGTTCATGTTCGAGTTCAGCCTGTTTTAGTAAGTCCGAGTTCAATTTCGAGTTCTGAAATTTAATTTTCTCGAGTTCAAGTTCGAGCTCGGCAAAATAACTGAGTTTTTCGAGTTCGAGTTCAACTTCAAGTTTGAGTTCGCAGCCCTAATACTTTTACTGTTTTTCTAGGCGCCTCAACATACACAAAACAGTGAAGATTATGCACTTATGCAGCTGTTACGAAAAACGCAATCTCAATTTACATGGCTTGATCAACAACAAATATTTTTCCGACAAATTTTTAATCTTAAAATTTCTTTTTAGTGAACTCGAACATTTTTATTCGAGTTCAAATTCGAGTTCAGAAAAATTATTTTTTCGAGTTCAAGTTCGAGTTCGCAGCCCTGGTCGCAGAGCAGTGATAGCACGTGGTAGATTGCCCTCTTCTGGCTCCAAAAGCCGGAAATTAAAAAACAAAAGTTGCCTGCTGGCAGACTAAAGTCGTCTCGAAAAACAAATAATGCAGAAGGGCTTCTAACACAAAGGTAACAATTTTTAAAATACGATTCTGAAAACAAAAAATGCACCAACAAAGATTAGATTGAATTTGGTCTTCAGTCACTTTGTGCAGGGGTTCTTAATTTTTTGGTGTTATGGAGCTCTTGAAGAGGTTGACCATTATTATTTGCGTAGCCCCACAATAAATTTCTAAAATAAAAACAAAAAAGTATACGAATAGCTTGCGGAGGTTTCTCTAGCAGAGCTCTGGGGCTCCGAAAGGAGTACTTTGAGAACCTATGACCTAGTGAATACCGGTCGGCCAGATTATTTTTATGATTTTAACACCTCCACTGCACCCGCTAAAAATCCTAGCGTAAATTGAATGATTAGAATTTTTCAATTTTTTTTTATCCTCATATACTAAACGTATGTTTAGAATTGTCCGAAATGTCTCAAGTACTGATTCAAGCTGGTGAAAAGAAAAAAGGTTGGCAGTGTAGTCGTAATGTGTGTAGAGTACATAAAGCAAGCTAGCTCATACCAGCTTAGCAGTCCTGTTCATTTTGTAAACGAACAACGTACGGAGCAAGTGTTAGTAGCTGCATCAATATTCATGACAGATTTTGTAAGCAAAAAAATTTTTGAACATGCGTTTTTAATTATTGTAAATTAAATGCGTCGCTAAAATGCTTTGCAAAAATTTTAAATACAATTATTAAGCTTTTGGTTTGCCCCGGGAGAAACTCTGCTAATACAGTTAAGAACCAAAAACAGCACTAAAAACTACAAAAAATTCAGTTTAAAGATTGTCTTTTGCAGGCACTAAGTATAGAGATCGATAAAATTTCTACTTACATGTCTATACCAGTATGATAGATACGATATTAGTTCGATCATTTCGCTTGCTTTCGCTTAAGTTGAACCCTCAGAATGAAGTGGAGTTTATGGCCAATGCTATGATCTGCTGTGCTTGCTTGTCACCATTGTTTCTTATTGGAGGTCTTTTACCTTATGGTCGCTATTCTGGTGAAAGTACTGGAAAACTAGTCTACATAAAAGCAAAATTGGGATGGATAATGCAGGTAAGACTTAGTTTAACTTGGCAGCACTTTCTAATCAAATTGCAACATTTTCTTAAATTGAAATAATTATTCCCATTGAAATCAAAGAAAACAAAACTACTGGGAAGAGCGCACAATCTATAATAATTTTAATTTTCTTCAATACAGAAGCATAGAGCTAAAATTTATCAAAGGTATATAACGCGACTAAGTAGTTTGAACTTAAAAATGAACCTGCATTTTGGTCTTGAAATTCTTTTCAGAATTACTCGGCTCAAAACAGTTTGTGATTCGACTATTTGCTAGAGCTTCTAGAAAACTTACCTGTACACATTGCTATAATTCGTATCAACCCTAAATGCCTGATCCATCCTCTAATTTGAAAAATTACGTCAATTAGGGGAACCGGCCTGTTGGTCGAGCGGTAACGCGTTCGTCTCTGGAGCGGGAAGTCTGAGGTTTAAACCTCGGGCCGGTCAAATCGGGCACAGTGTTGCGCCATGGCTGCAACATTTCTTGTTGGTCGAGCGGTTGTTGGTCGGCTGCAACCGGCCTGTTGGTCGAACGGTAACGCGTTCGTCTCTGGAGCGGGAAGTCTGAGGTTTAAACCTCGGGCCGGTCAAATCGGGCACAGTGTTGCGCCATGGCTGCAACATTTCTTCGAAAGAAGCTGTGTTGCCAGCCATTGCAATGACGCGGAGATGGGCCCCGCACGCAAACTCGTTACACGCTTCGGCGTAATACAGCGAGTATAGCAAGAAAAATTTGATTTGATATTAATTAGGGGCTTACTGTAAAATAATTTAAATATTTAGCGAACCACAAATAAAAACATTAACAATTAATCCTACCTTAAAGGGATCTTCAGGGGTTAGCTTATTTTTGTCAGAAACTAACCCCTGAAGATCCCATTAGGATGAAACAGACTGTTGAGTTTTAAAAAGATACTGCTCAAGATCAGCTTTATTGAGGAAATGCAAACTACTCTATCGGTAAAAAAGAGGTGCCTCAAACTTTGTTCCACTATTTTCCTTATCCTCGAAACTAGATATTAGTTTTACTACGTGCCAGAGATGGAACCGGTCAAGATTTCCTCGACCCGACTCGACCGGTAAATTTCAAACTCTACGCCGGTCGACCGTTTTTTTACAGGAGGTTTTTGTTCACTGTTCAATGCATCAAATAAAAAGTTTTCAAAAAAGGGGGGCAATGGATGAGGTTTTAAAACTTGTGACTCCGGACGGGGTCTTAAAAAAAAGTTTTTTGCAAAAATAACTTAATTTTAAGACCTTTTTAGGTTAAATTTCGGTTTGAAAGACCTGTTTTAAGCAGCGCAAAATGTGCACAAAATAAGCATAAAAAGAACTAGAAGGCACAAGCTAAATTATTAGACGTTCTTTCTAATGATATTATGCGTAAGGCCAAGAAAAGACGTTAAAATTCTTTTGCTATTGGTGACAGAATTATTTGCAATTTGCCGAGCAGCAAACACTAAACTGTTATGACATTGCCTGAAAAATATTCGAAATATAATGTGCCCCAGCAGTTTGAGAAATGCTGCTATTTCAAAACAAGCCATGACTAGTTAGATATAAAAAAAAGAGCTATGTCTTTCTCGCCCAGTGTAGAGTGTGGTAAATTTAAGTTGAAATAAGCTTTTCAAAGCTGCAAGATTTTAGCATGTACTAGAAAATCTGAAATCTGCGCCACTTTTATTCTAAAGCTGATTAAAACGATGCTAAAATGCCAGGTAGCGTAAGCCTCTTCCACATGCATGCTTTATTAATTATAATCTGATTTCGCGATTTTAACGTATATTTACTCGTTTTTGCTTTGTCCCATGGCCCAAAAAGGGGGGTATGGCACAATTCCCTCCCTTTAAATACGCCCCTGGATGTGCATGTCTTAATGGTCACAGTATATTAGTCACAGCTTGAAACCATTCAGCAAGGGTTTTGAGAAGGTGTGGTTTGTTAATACTTTTTTTTTTTTTTAATTTTGATTTATAATTAAATATATATGTGTATGTCGGTTAGTGCTTATAGATGTCTTTCAGTGCAAGGAAGGAGAATTTGACCAGGTGTTTCAACCGGCTTGACCGGCCGGTCGAAGAATCTCGACCCAACCGATAACCCAACTGGCCGTTCAACCCGACCGGTGCCGGTCAACCCGAACGGTTTCCATCTCCGCTCCGTACCATTGGCAACCCTGCGTTTCGAACTTTTGTGACATCAGTAAAGGATGACTTTGTACTATATCTTGCAAAATATCAAAAACCGCATTCCTTTTCGTGGAAAAAGATTTGCAAAGACACCCGTTTCTTGTTGTTGTTGATGTTGCGCATATTTATCCTCCGGTCTTCGAACAGCGTCAGACGCTAAATATTGTGCGATCCGGGTACTTTTTATTGCAATGTCTACGACTTGTTTGGAGGAATTTCTTTGCTCCAGCGTAAGAGTGTCCAGTGATCTAATGTTGCTGCGGATTTTTTCGAATTCTTGTCCACAGTGCTTGTTTGAAGCCACCAAGCAGAGATAATCAGAGGTGGGCAGTAACTAGTTACTACAGTAACTAGTTACTGTAACTACTTACTTTCTTAGTAACTGTAACTTAGTTACTTTTCCAAAAAATAACGAAAGTGGGAACTAGTTACTATTTGGACACATTAAAAAGTTAGTACTTACAGTTACTTTTAGTTTCGGTCCTGTTAAAAAACATTCTTTAATCGTTAGATTTTGATTAAATGAAACGCTTCCATGTAATCCCTGCTGGCGCTACGAATTATGGATGTTTTATTGTGCGCTAACGACGCAACCCTAACCATGCTGCGAGAAAATATTAGAACGTTTTTAAACTAAAGACCTCCATCTAGTAAGTTACGGTATATCAAGTAATAATAAAGATAGAAGGGTTTCTACCATCAGTACCAGCGAAAAAGATGGATGATAATTTCTTTGCTGAAGCAGCGCTAAAGAAACTGTTCGTCCAGTACAATACTTCTTTGCCCTCTAGCGTAGCAGTTGAAAGGCTTTTCAGCTTAGGCATTGACATTTTGAAACCCAAATGTTCTGGTCTCAACGATAAACATTTTGAGATGCGGTTTGCTTTCTTGAAAGGCAATTAAATAAAGTGCATTAATGGGTTACGCTGTGTATTTTTGTTAAAGCAATAGCAACAATAGCCATAAGCAGCTTGTGCAGAGGCACCACATGAAAATTAAAAAATGAATGGAGAAATAAATCTGTTAATACCGGTGCCAAAGTACAAAATCAACATTTTCGATACTTAATTCATAAGAAACATTTTCTGGAAAAAGAGGGTTTGGAATTTCGAACATTGTCAATATATATTTCATTGACAACATAGTGACTGATCATATTAAAAAAACATCCTATCCAAGCCTAATCCGTTGGAACTGTGTCAAAATATTTGTCTCTTAAACAACTGCTGATATCAAAAAACTAACGCCCTAGCTTGAGCCTTTTAAAAAATTGATTTTTGGGGGTATAATTTGAGGTCTCGTGGGGGTGGTACCTACATACTATGTCAAAATATTTGTCTGTTAAATATCTGCTGATATCAAGAAAACTGGCGCCCAAGATTAAGCCGTTGAAAAATTGAGTTTTGGGGGTCCATGTAGGAGGTCCGCGAGGGGTGAGGGGTAGCCTCAAACAATGTCAAGATATTTGTCTGTAAAATATCTACTGCTATCAAAGAACTCTGGCACCCAAAGTTAAGCCGTTCAACAAATTAATTTTGGGGGGTCCCCGGGGGGTGGCACCCTCAAACGTTGATATCAAAAGAAACTGGCACGCTAGGTCGAGCTGTTCCAAAAATTGATTTTTGGTGGGTCTATTTGGGTGGGTCCCCAGGGGGGTGGTACCCCCCAAACTATGTCAAAATATTTGTTTCTTTAATATCTCCTGATATCAAAATAAACTAGCGCCCTAGCTTAAGGCAATAAAAAAATTAATTTTTGGAGGGTCCATATTGGGGAGATCCCCAGGAAGTAATATCCCCCAAACTATATCAAAATGTTCGTCTCTTAAATATCTACTGATATCAAACAACACTGGCACTCGAAACTAAGCCCTTCAAAAAATTGATTTTTGGGAAATCCATTTTGGGGGTCCCTGGCGGGATGGCACCCCCAAACTATGTCAAAATATTTTTCTGTTAAGTTTGTGTTGATATAAAAAAAACTGGCACGCTAGCTTGAGCCGTTCCAAAAACTGATTTTTAGGGGTCTTTTTGGGAGTCCCCGATAGGGTGGTACCCGTCAAACTATGTCAAAATATTTGTTTCTTAAATATCTCCTGATTTAAAAAAAACTAGCGCCCTAGCTTAAGCCGTTAAAAATATCGATTTTTTGGGGCTCCGTTTTGAGGGGTTCCTGGGGGAGTGGCCCCAAAAAATTTCGAGAGACAAAATTGCGTTTGCAGCTCAACAACTTTACACCCAAATTAGATTTCGATGTTTTATGGTTAAGGTGAAGAAAAGCGTACAAGATTTAAGAAGAAAAAAAAGGAAAAAAAAAACTCATCGCGGCCAAAAGTGGGTTGATTGGGATGAAAGGGTATCTTAAGAAATATAACCGCATGAAATATTTTTTGCCGCACTTAAGCCGTTTTTTAATGCGACCGCTTTTTACGTCATACTTGCGGGGCGGTTTTGGGTTCTAAAATTAAAGTCACAAGATCAAACGCCTCGAAATTGTATACAAGTATGCAACTTATTTATCTCAAACTGCTGTCAAAATTTCATGCAGCTAGACCTAGCCGTTCTTGAGTTGTGAGCAAAAGGCTGAAACTTTGAACTCGTTGGCTGGAAAATGGCCGAGTAAAAACAAAGGAACACGGGACGCGAGCGTCGGTCGGTCCAATTAAGTTCATTAAAAGTAACTGTAAGTGTAACTCTAACTAGTAACTTTTTCAAATTTGTAACTTTAACTTAGTTGCTTTTTGTCATGTAACTGTAACTTTAACTTAAATGCTTTTTGTCATGTAAAGCGTCTTATCCAAGGACGCAACAACGTGACCAAGGAGCGGGTTGAACCCAGATCATGCAATCAGGGTCGTCGTTAAAACGATTGCTTTACCCACTCGGCCACGCTGCCAACGAACGTTCGAAACGCAAGGTTGCAAATGGTACGGAGTCAAACAATAGTGGAACAAAGTTTGGGGCACTTCATTATTATCTCAAGTAGTTCGCATTTTTTCAATAAAACCGATCTCCAGCCGTATCCTCTTTAATGTTTTTATCCGTTGTGTGCTAAATATTTAATATCACAAATATTGTTGAGCACGTTCTGAGAACACTGAGAACACGAAGCAAGGTGAAATAATTTATTAAGTTTTTATAGGAAATACCATCGTTTGCCATTCCTCTTTGTTTATTTGCAACGTCACCAAAACTGCCTTCCTTGCCGGCTTTCATTCTTTTATTCATGTTTACATTCCACTATGGTCATCGGGTATTTGTTTACAGCTTTTCCATCAAAGGAGAAAAACCGACTCCGTTAGCGTTTTTCACCATAGCATTGCTTTTTTGCACTTGCAATGGCTACATGCAGGTAAAATAATAATGTTTTTTGACTTGCCTCGCTCATTTTTTCACATTTTCAAGTTCTTGACCAAAACGCAGCAAAATGGTTTGCGAGTTAAGCTGTCACCAGCCCACCTCTCCAACGCACGCGATGGAGACTTTACACTTTCTGTTTTAATGCTGAACGTCAAGCAGCTAGGGAAACTCTGAATACAATTTTTACAGTTTTCGGAACCCAAACTGGCATCGAAACTGAGTTTACTGTTTCTCTGGCACCAGACTTTTCATCCAGTAACCACAACAGATTGGTGATAAGTTTTAAGCTGAGACGTTGATTGTTATTCTTTTTAGCCAATTAAAAAAGTTCTTTAGAGTCAAGCGCTTAAGCGTAATGTATTAAAATGCAGTGCAAAACTCACAGTCACAATGAACTAACAGTTATTAAAAGTTAAAAGACTATTAAAAATAACTTATCTGCTACAATAAGGATCATAAAAGGGATTATCTGTAAAAGTAAAACACGAGTAGAAAAATGAGCCAAGTGGAAATCAGTGTTTTGGTCCCGAACCCATGACTCATGGCTCAACTGAAGAGTGTTGCCTTTCTTTTTTTCCGAACAGTAGTAAGCATCGTGATCGCGATAGATGTTTATAGCTTCAGATAGCTAGCATCCCCTACTACAGTATAATAAGCTTATTGCAAAAACAAAAGCTTTTTTTCCTTAAAAAAACACTTTCAAGCTGGATTCAAAGCCGTGTGTAGCAACCGTTCGGTTAAATCTTCCGATGCTTCAATGACTGAGTTATAAGCCGCTGTAATATTGATGTAAAATAATTTTTTATGCTTTGCAGAGCGTTTTTCTTCTTTATCAGGCTCACTATCCGATATCATGGCTTGTGTCTTGGAATTTCATTCTTGGATCTGTCATTTTTGTTTTTGGACTTTACACCAACATTTGCTGCGATAACATTTTATTAAACCTACGCAAACCGGGTGAAACCGGTTATAAAATCCCACGAGGCTTCATGTTTGAATATGTGTCAGGAGGAAACTATTTTGGTGAAGTTACGGAATGGATCGGGTGGGCATTAGCTTGCTGGTCTACTCCGTCTTTTTCCTTTGCGGTTTTTGCCGCG
Organism: Trididemnum nubilum; assembly: GCA_963965965.1. Taxonomy (NCBI): domain Eukaryota; kingdom Metazoa; phylum Chordata; class Ascidiacea; order Aplousobranchia; family Didemnidae; genus Trididemnum; species Trididemnum nubilum. The sequence goes on along the minus strand of OZ014473.1, from coordinate 12,581,227 downwards.
ATGTTTTTGGGATCCAGAAGTTATTCACATCATCACTGGTATCTGAAAAAGTTTCCAGATTACCCAAAAAATCGAAAGATTATCATCCCATACGTGTTGTGAAACTGTGAAAAATTTCTGAGTTTACGAATTTGCCTTAAATAGAACTTGGTTAATGGTTATGCCATTTTGACTCAATTTAAGCGCTGTCCTGACTTTTAAAGATGATTCAGGCAAACTGTTGGTTGTTGTTGTGAATGCTGTTGATCAACCGTTTGGATATCAGTATAAGTTGTGATATTGCTACTGACACCTAATGAACTAATGGGAACACTGGGAAACAGCCCCTGACCTTGGGTTGTCGGGCCCCCCCTTTTTTGGGTTTTCGGGGCAAACTGCTGTTTTTTTGAGGAACCCGTGGACTGATTTCTACCGTTTTCCCGCATCTTATGATTATAGTTTCTACATTATGTTATTATACAAGAAAGATCCAATCATTGAGCGCTGAGAGCACATTGTAGTAGAAATATTAAAACGTTGCAATTTCTCATTTTTTGACTTGCAATTTTTTTGCTACCTTTTTTGAGCAACAAGATCTTCAAGCCTTGTAATGACTGTTTTTCCTGTACAATATTAGTTTGCCTTTTTTCTTTGGTGCAAATGCTTGCTGTAGATTTACAAAATGCTTTATATGCAATGCAGTGATGTAATATTCATTGTTTTCAACTAAATTTGAATAAATTCGTTCAAACGTATTATGTAGTCGCCTGACACCAGAGGTGGAGTCCTCGAGGACGTCCTTGGCCTCGAGGACAGATTTTGAAGTCCTTGGCCTTGGCCTCGAAGGTCAAGTCCTTGGCCTTGGCCTCGAGGCCTCAAGTCCTCGAAAATTGGCCTGTCCTCGGCTCGAGGACAGCTGTATTTTTTGAATTGTTAAAATTTTGTGGAGCGCTTGAAAGATTTTTTGGAAAACGTTTTTTTGTGGAGATCGCTTGAAAAATTTTTGTGAAGACCTTTTTTTTTATTTTGGAGATCGGCTGAAAAATGTTTGTGAAGACCTTTTTTTTTTGGAGAGCACTTGTGTTTGTGTCCTTGGTCCTTGGTCTTGGCCTCGAGCATTCCTGTTCTTGCCCTCGAGAGGTTTTGTTCTCGGAAAGGCTTTCCTTGGCCTTGGCCTCGAATTTTTTTTGTGTCCTTGGCCTTGGCCTCGAGCCTTGTGTCCTCGACTCCACCCCTGCCTGACACAATAGCGTATTTAATAGCTTTAGTATTGTTCAGATTAAATGAATAATCTGCGCTTTTACAAAATTACTTCTATATTGAGAAAAGATGTTTTTCCTTTTGTTTTTGGTTTTAGAGCTAAAAATATCCATCACTTTTTGTGACGTTTTTTAAATGAAAATAGCGTTTTTCTGCGAAATATTTGGACACGCATATCAATAATTAATCTGCGCGTTAAAAGTTGCGAAAAAAGAATATTAAAATTTTTTCGCTGAGCAATCACACAAAACGTTAACAGATTGCTTTTGATTTTGTGCGAGAAAATTGCAACTTAATATTCTATCGCCAGATGACGGTCGAGAGCCTGTAAGATTGCTACGAAAAAATTCAAGCTACCATTTAGTGTGGTGACAAAAGTTAAAGAATCTGTCCCTAACTTTCATCACTGACGGTTTGATTATTCTGCCGCTGCATTTTTGCTTGTAAATATTGTCTTGTGTCCTTCATTCTGACTTATGTACTAAGTATGTTAGGAAAAAATTTAATGCCGTAAGTCCATTGTGTTGGAACCTATGGGCAAGCCAGTCTTGTTCAATGTTCGTATTCCTTGTTAGTGCTCGAAGCAGAAACAAAAAGTTTTTAATGCCCATCCATCATTTTCAATCAATACATTGAATTCCATTTGCATTTGAAATTAAGTCAATGAGCAAACGCCTTTGCAAAATAATTGAATCAAAAGAATGCAGACGAAAAATTCGCTGCGTACCGTGCGTAACACAAAAAATGTTTGCGTAACTACGTAAACCTAGGGCGTGCTGCGCAAACGAAAGAGACGCAAAAAGAAGTATAATCCTATTTAATCACATCTCGTGAAAAGCTGTCAGATTTAGTTTTGCAAACGAAAAAAGAAAAGGTACTCAGTGCAGACAAAAAGAGTAGAAAAGGAATTTTTATTATAAAGTAGGTGCAGACGTAAGAATTAGTTTTGAATATTGTGAGACTAGAGTTTAGACTAGAACCAAACGAATGAGTATAGTAGAAGTAAGCCGTGTTGTATCTTATTTTCTTTCTCGCCCGCTCTTTTTTCCTCCATTCTCTTTATATCCGTGAGGATTAACAGTTTTAGCCGCCGCAATTCACACTTTCCACCACTGCTGTACATTTTTTTCGCTTCAGCGAAGCCCATCGTGATTCCATCCAAAATCCTCAACGTAACTTACCCATCTTGTTCGATGGATCTTGACCAACAGAACCTTTTTGTTTTGCTTTTCGAAGTAAAGCTTGCTTAGAAAGATTTGGAATTTATTTGCAGTATTTGGAAGGTAGCTCTCGCGGGCCAAAGGAAAAACTCACTTCTTACATCCAAGAAGTAATTTCTTCGTAATTATAGCCTGAACGAGTGTTCGACATTTATGAACAATTGAGGATTGTCATAAAGAGACCACGGAACCTTTTTTCTTATTACTGCTGCAATACAGTAATAGCCTTTCAACCACTCTATTTTTCCTTAATCGGGAATCTCGGAAAAAGCCCAAAAATGAAAAGTTTAGTTTTCCTTTGTGAACTGGAAGAAAATTGGAAAGAAATTAATAAATTGTTTCTGCTTCCTGTTATGTAGTTGTTTCGTTTTTTACTCCAAACTTCCTTTACTTTTAAAACTAAACCAAGTAATTTGAATAAGCTTGTAAGTTTTTTTTCATTTTTCTTCCAACCATAGCAGACTTCAATTATTTTATTGATTCAAATAATTTTTAATGGAAATTAATCGTACACTAAACTAGGATAAAGAACTAAACTGATGATAGAAAAATGCTCCATCAAACTTCCGCAAAAGTTGCCTTGCAAATATCTTGCAATGGACTTGTTGGGGCGAACATGCTCTCTGCAAACGATTCCCTTGTTGTGGTGAAAATAAAAGACCGAAACGGAAAGTACCTCGAGGTAATTTTTACCCAAAGCAACGAACATAATTTTCAGAATAAGTAGCATAAAACGTGTTATATAACATTAAATGGACATGAAGGATCGGTGACTCCAACAAGAACCGAACCATTAACCAATGGAGCTTTAATCCGACTCTTCATCTCTGCGCCACGAGTAATCGCATAAGGCTACGGAGATAATAGCCATCCTATCACGATATAAATTTTAGTGCTCAGACTCGGGCTCACAAGTCACTGAGTTTGGGTTAGGTCCCCACTGTAGTTGATAATTCTAAGCTTAAACGTTGTATAGTTTAATCAAACTGACAGTCAATGAATTAAAAAAATTTTGATGAAACAATATTTTTTGCAAACTGACAGTCAATAAACTAGAAAATTTTGATGAAACAATATTTTTTGCTTGATGTTCAGAAACATGGTTTAGAATATCCAGCAGCATATACCGCACGGCAAACACCTGTATTTTCTACTACATTGATTAGACGATTGCTCATGCACGAAAGAAAGGCATAATAATAAAAAAGCAAACCCACAACCTGGTGTAATTCATTCCAACAAAGATTTAAGAAACGCTTTTGGGCTTTTCTGATCAGTAATCGAGTGGATAGACCTTCTGCTACTGAAACTATAGACTAGGTTTCGATTCCCGTTCGGGTCATGCTAAAACTATGAACATTGGTAGTCACGGTTTTTCTGTTTGACATTCAGCAATGAAAAGAAACAGTGTGAAGCCTCCTCCGTGTGCGGTAGACTGGTGGCAGCTTGACTCGAAGGCCAAAAGATCTCTTTGCTGTTTCCTAGTCAAGGCGACTTGGTGATTAAACCCATTACGATTGAGTTATAAAAAGCAATGTTATGAACTAGCGTTTCGCTAATAAGGAATTATTTCTGGTCTGCCATAACCATTTGCTATGGTGTAAATGGCGCAATTAACATTATTTATGGCGCTTGGATGGGTGGGGGCTAGACATTATTTGGGAACGCTCTTTGTACACAACACAACGAATTCTATCGGTAGCGGCACTTCGATCAAACCATTAAAGCAATCTTTTCCAGCTTTTTTGCACCAAAGCAAACATTTATTCAGCTTCCATTACTATTGACCATGTGGTTTTAATATGCAAAACAAACACAAGTTGTAAAATCTAGGTGAAAGTATTGGCAGGTCGCTCAATCGCACACAGACAACATATCAAGGCCAAAAGATCTAATATGACAGATACTCTATCAAAAATGATAATTATTGGATATTTTGGAAGCTATTCTCAAACCGAAAAAGGAGAACTGGGTCACTTCTTCAAATTTCGAAACTTTTAGGGGAAATATTAAAATACGAAATAGAGTACCGGTAAACACATAACAAGCTAAAATTAAAAAAGAATTTAATGATTATTGGAGGGGGAGGACTCAGTTCTATCAGATTTCTATTTGAAAGATTTTTGACATATTGTATATGATACGGGCTATAATCATTCAGATTATAATAAAATGATATTGTGTAGGAGTGATTTACAGATGGTTTCTTTAAAAATGTCATTTTGTTCAGATTGGACGAACGGAGAGGATTGCTGACGACAGCAACCCAGACTTTAACGAAACCATTGAAGTGAACTACCGTTTCGAAGAAGTACAAACTCTTAAATTTGTTGTTTATGACGGCGATGACGACAGTAACTGTGTTGATGACGTCGAAGAGAAGTTTAGCTACGTGGTTCTCACACTTGGACAAGTAAGTTTTGTTTTAAAGATTTTTGTGGCTTAGTCTAATTGCCTCTGTGGCTTAGTCTAATTACGGCGTTGCCCTACGAAAGAACTGAAATAGTGTCAACGTCAGGGTTGCTAATGAAAATTATGATTGGAGAGGCCTCTACGTCGTGTTTGAAGTCGAATATCTCTGGAACGGCTAGGTCAAAAAGAATGGGGTCAACGCCAATCTAATGTAATACGATTGCCCTAACTTTAGATACCCACATTGATTTTGCCTTCAGTCCTTGTTTATAACAGTTGCAATCGATACAAAACTCAAGAGCTTGGAAATAGTAACTACCGCTATCAGATGAAGAACAATTGATTCAGTACGTTATGGAATTCTTTTTGACAAAATATGTTTTCGTACGGTACATTGGATTATTCAAATATAAAGAAACGTTTTTGGATCTTTTTCTGAGAAATATTTATTGGATCAATTCTATATCTTTTAGATCGTATCTTCTCCAGGAATTACAGAAAAACTTACAAAGCAGTGTCTCACCGCCTCCAAACCATCAACAATAACGGTGAATAAGAAATAATTAAGAGTGTATAGGCCGAAACGAGAAAATATTGCTGTCGTAGTGTACCCAGTGGCGGATTTAGGGGGGGGAATGGGGGGGATGCATCCCCCCCCACCAGCCTAAAAGTAACGATTTTGGCCGAAAAATCAGCCTCTGTTTCGAATAATTCGGCTCCATTTCGGGATGCATCCCCCCCCCACCGACCTAAACGTAATTAATCCGGCGAAAAATCAGTCTCAATTTTGGTGAAGACCTTTTTTTTTTTTTTTTCGGAGACCACCTGAATTTGGGCGAAAAAAACGTTTGAATTTCCGATTTCGGCCGAAAAATCAGTCTCAATTTTGGTGAAGACCTTTTTTTTTTTTTTTTTTGGAGACCACCTGAATTTGGGCGAAAAAAACGTTTGAATTTCCGCTTTCGGCCGAAAAATTACTCTCAATTTTGGTGAAGACATCCGAATTTTTGAGGTTTTGTGCTTCAAATCCCCCCCCACCAAAATTTTCTGGATCCGCCACTGAGTGTACCTCCAATTTTTTTTAGTTAAAAGAGAATTAACTCTCTCGTGGTGAGCTATTTTATTATTTTTTGTAACTGCACAACAAGGAGTTTTTTGTTCAACTAATCAATTGAAAAAATTTGGTCCACAATATTTCACGTTCTTATGAAAACTATGAAGTCATTAATTTTATCTAGGCCAATTGAATTCGATTTTTTTTTCAGAGTAACCGGCCAGTTGTATAGTCTAGTGGTAACGTCTTTGTCTCCGGCGCGGAGGTCTTAGGTTCAAATCTCTTGCTGTTCAAATCACAAAAAGCGTTGCCAACGGCTCGCCACCGCAAAGACATTTCTTCGAAAGGATCTGTATTGCTCCGGTGCAATGACGCGGAAATGGGCCCCACAAACTCTTTCCACGCTTCGACGTAAAGCAGCGAGTATAACGACAAATTTAACATCAAATCTTTCATTATACTCGCTTTCATTATATTCATTATACCAAGGCGTGTAACGAGTTGGCTGACCAATCTCCGCGTTATTGCGCCCGGGAAACACAGCTTCTTTTGAAGAAATTCGCAGAGATGGCGAGCCGTGGGCAAAACGGTGTCCAATTTGACCGGCCTAAGATTTGAACCTCAGACTTCCGGTTCCAGCGATAAACGCGTTACCGCTCTACTAACTGACCGGTAAAAATTTAATATTATTGATTTATTTCAATTATTGTACAGTAGCTAAATGAATAATCTCATTTATTTACTTTTCATGTTTTCAGATAAAAGCCAGTCAAAAAACAGACATCAACGAAATCCAGTTCGTCATCCATGGGTCAGGGCTGGAGAAAAAAGATTTTCTGGCAAAATCTGCCCCGGTTTTGCAAGTTTGCAGAATAATAGAAGACAAATGCATCACTGTTCATCAAACCGAAGTGAGAAAACGCAATAAATGAGAGAGATTTGAATCATCGAAACTACGAGATAATTTTTTTGTTGTTTTGTTTGAAACTAAACATTACCGGTTTTCTCACGCACACACAACACAGCTCAATTAATAATAATACAAAATTAAAAGCACAGCTAATCAAGTTACTTCCCTAACTATCCAAGAAAAGATTTTTTTGTTTTGTTCACATCTATTTGGAGGTAGGGGGATGCGAGAAAGTAGTTAAGCCACAGTACAGTAGAAAGAGTCCACTGCTGAATCTTGTTCTGTTGGTATACGTATTTCAATCATGGTTTCAATCTACTTTAGTATTTTTTTCTATTTATTTACATTATTTTACGATTATTAGTTCTGTTTTTAGGTTAACAAAACATTATGTTTGTTGCAGACAATAAAAGACACGCGAAAGCCACATTGGGCCACTTTTTCTGTTCCAATACAAAGCCTCTGCGACGGTGATTTTAATTCCCCACTTTTGGTAAGCATTTTGAAATAGTTTAAATTTTTTTTAAATATCCTTGATTCAAATACTACTGTATTGATTTATGCCTTTTCCGCTGACGCTAAGAAAAGGAATGCAAAAGCCTCCAATGTCCAGTAGCACAACCAAGTGGGCTAAAAGGACTTCAACTCTCCTTAGCTAAGTCACTTAGAAAACTTAACCCAAAAATACAAACGTTTAAACGTGTTTCGGACTTGGCCTGTAAGTAAGAGAGGTGAAGGGGCTGGTCAATTTAATTATTTCATCTGGCTTTCAAATGTTTAGCAATTTTTTTCTTTCGAATGGTTCTACAAACGTTTGAAACGTGATCCAATTCGCGTTAAAATGATCATTTTTCCCTGAAAAGTCACAAGAATGTGGGACGTTTGACTTGCACCACTTTGTTCAAATTGAGGTTTTTTTCAAACACAAAAACTTAAACTTTTGGTTAAGTCATCAGCCTAATCCTGGTTGCTTGCCTGCCAAAGTTCACATTGTATATGTCTGATAATTTTCACCAAAAATCGAACCCTATTTTTAAAGTAATGATTTTTTTTCTCTATTTAGTTCCAAGTGTTCGATCTTGAGAGCAATGGCTCTCATACTTTAGTCGGAGGATGCGAGGTTCAGTTGTCCAAGTTAATTGACGCTGCGTCTCCTCCTGTCCTTGATCTCATTAACCAGAAGAAGAAAATGAAGAAAAAAGATTACAAAAACTCTGGAAAGCTAACAGTTTTGCAGTGTAAGGTAATGCACGATGGTTATGATTGATAAAAAGGCTAATACAGCTTAACTGATAGCAGTTCTAATTGATGTAAGGTGAGGTTTTTCACTTGGAAGACTCGAATATCTTAGTCCCAAGCTACTAACTTACTCCTGCAACAGTATCAACGGAAACCCTGTGCTAAACATCAACTTGAAGCTTCGATCATTTAAAAGAAATAAACCTGCCATTAGTCAACTTTAAGAGTCGAAGTGTACTTGGCATAATTTTGTGAGCTTATTCTAGGGTAATCTTTGTTAATTTAAATACAGTATTACGATTATACAGTACACCTCAAGGATGTTGTGTGTGTATTCGTCCTTGCAGATTTTATGAATCGCCTCTACCCAAGAGATGATCATAAGCCAATTACGATTAGCATGAAACCTGCGGCTAATAGTAGCTTATCATTCTCTTTTAATCAATGTATCTTTTGTTTGCCAAAATATAAACTGAATTGATACCAGCGTACCACTTTCCGAAGCAAAATTTGTTAAAATAAACAAAGAATACACTTCTCGTACGTTTTTGCACCTAGTATAGACCGAAACTATCAGGGACCGAATTCCAGCTATACGCTATATAATGAGAAAAGCAGACATGCGAAAATCCAAAATAAAAAATATTTTGTTAAGGTTATGAAGAAGAACTCATTTTTGGATTACATTTCCGCTGGGTGCCAAATTAACTTTACAGTAAGTTAAGGCATTTGTGCAGTATGGTATAGCGAATATTGCTTTTTGTGATATTGTATTGTGTTTGATACTATAGTTTAAAGTTCTCAGTTTTTGATTGTTAAATGCAAAAATAATGAACACTGAATTTTAGGCACTGTATAAGAATTAAACTTCATATTACTTTATTATTCTAAATAAATATTACTTAAATGATTTTGTTAACATGCACGAAGAATGGTCTAGAACTCTAGACCCTATAGTAACTATTATAATAGATTATAAGCTGAAAAACCTCTTGGCATATTTTAACGGGCAACATTATAAAGCAGACTCGCATTTCGAAAGTTCAAGTAAAATTTACTGCAATTACAATAGAGATAAATGCAAAATTGTCTGATTAAGCCTTTTGTTGTCGAAGGTGTACGGTAGATCAGATGCTTCGTGTTATTGCCATTCAAACTGTAAAGTTTGAACATCACAAATATTGACAAAAGCTAAATTAAAAGGTGTTATGGGGTGCCGCTGATAAGTTAATTGTTCAAATTAAATTCCGGTCTAGCCAGATTTCCGGTCTAGCCAAACTCCGGTCTAGCCAGATTATATTTTCGGTCTAGCCGCCAAATTCCGGTCTAGCCAGATTATATTGAAAAAAATACCCCAAGTCTACAGGAAACTAACGAGCTCTCAATTTCATTTATACTGTAGAAGAAGAACACAATGATCTCCATGACGTAATTTATGGAATTTTTCAACGATTTTACATTGGTTTTCAACGGGATGAATATTCAAATTGCTGCGAAGAAAACATTAAGTTTTTCAACTTATCGTGGCCTGGTGCATTACTAGTAATTGCAGCAAAATTTTTCTGAGTGAAAAGAAAACACACAAAATTATTTTTAAGTTTCTGAGCAAAAAGAAAACACAAAGAGAGTGTAAAAGTGAAATCAAATCAAATCAATCAAATCTTTCATTATATTCGCTGTATTACGCCGAAACGTGTGACGAGTTGGCGGGGCCCATTTCCGCGTCTTTGCGCCCGAGCAACACTGCTCCTTTCGAAGAAATGCCACAGCGGTGGCGAGCCGCTGGCAACACTGTGTCCGATTTGACCGGTTCGAGATTTGAACCCCAGACCTCCCGCTCCAGAAATAAACGCGTTACCGCTCGAAAATTTACGAGAACTGCTGCCCGCATCAGGAAACATAAATGCAACCAGTTTATTTGTTATTACCCATTCGTCATTTTTGTGTTGATGTGCAACCATCGCTAATTGTGATTTTTCGGTTATTAAACAATAAAAAGTTTATTACTGTTTATTCCTTTACCAGTCTACCGTGATAACCTAGACTTTGGCGAAAATTGCACTTTTAACTTTTACACTAAACTTACTCTTTCTTTTGCCTCAGAAGCTTAAAAAAGCATTCTGCTTGTTTTTATTGAAAAGATTTTACTGTGAAACGATAGTTAAACAACTGTGGCAATTTTTAAAAATTTTTCACACCAATTTTGATTCTTTTCGGCCAAAAAATCGTAAGAATATCGCAATTCTTTTTCCCCCTTGACAAGAAAGAAACGCTCTCCATACACTAGAGCATGACATCGCAAGCGATATACGGTGACATCGCGAAAGGATCTACCTCAACTAAAGTTTTAGAACTTCACTATTGCGTTAAGTGTGTTTATGGTTGTTGATAGTCAGATCTGAAACCAAGCGGGTCGATTTGTCGAAATCTTTGGGGGGTCCAACTTAATAACCAGAACTTTTTTGGCGAAATCTCGCGAATTTTGTTTGCATTGCTTGTACATCGCAGACTTTGTTTGCAGTGTTCGTACGTCGCAATAGCAGTTTTTTTTTCGGTGTTGAGCCGTTTAGGAAATAAGCGTGCGGTGTTTTGGAAGAAAAAGGAAAAAAACAACTCATCGCGGCCAAAAGTGGGTCGGTAGTGATGAAAGGGTGTCTTGAGAATGATATATAACCGTGTGAAATATTTTTTGCGGTATTTTTTAAAGGCGACCTCTTTCACACCAAACTTTTGGGTTTTTTTTGGGCGTTATTCCAATGTTACCACTTTGAAAACTTTGAAAATCGTTCCGCCAAGCCTGTCTATACTACTTTAAGGGATGACACGGATAGGCGTGGCCAAGGGGGCGATTGCCCCCCCACCCCCCTTCGAATTAAAATGCCCTCAATGATAAAAATATTAAAACAAAGTCTACTGTTTCTTCAGTTTCTTTCAGCATTTCTTTGTACAAAAGTGCACGCGTTCAACTGTAATTAGCAATGATATTAATATGGATTACCAAGGGGCCCGAGCCCCCTCAATTCAAAATTTTGCCAACCAATTTAATTTAAGTGTATAGCCCGAAAGAATTGAAGAGTTTTGTCTTAAAAACTGCAACCTCAGGCACTTATCTAACGTTTTTATGAACGTAATATAAAAAACACGAGCGGATTTACCAAATGGTGCAGTGCCAGGGGTCCCGCGTTTAAATGGTGGACATAAGAGTTTTTTTGTCTCCCCTATATTGACTGGAAATTGCAGCAAAAATCCCCAAAGTGTAAGGGGCCCCGCACAATGTAAATCTAGCCTGGGCAAAAACATGATTAGTTAAAACTTTCAATAACAATTCACCTCCAACTATAGTCAGTTTTTACGCGACAAAATGCTTTTGAAAAAAAAAAATTAGCAAGCAAAAATGCTCATTGAACAAGTTGTTGATTTTAAATTAAGGGGGGCTGGGCCCCTAAGTCATTACATGTACTCCTACAATTGGTTATTTTCATAACCTACTGCTAAACATTTTAGAAGGCAAAATGTACCTTACTTCCGCCTACCTGGGTCAAATCACATACAAAATTTAACCCCAACTGCAAAATTTTAAACGCGTTTTGGACTTAAATTGTAGGTAAAAAAAGAGAATCGAACAATTTAATATTTCAATTGGCTTTCTAAGCAGGGTTGTGAACGGGCCGACTAGTTCAGGCCCAAACCCGAAAACGTAAGCTCGTATCCGAAAACTAATTTGAAGCACAAATCGTGCCCGAAAAAAAAACGAAAGTTTAGGTTGGTCTGAAAAATTTAGCAATCTGGTTATTTTGATTTTATTTTGGTATATCTAAGACAAAAAGCATGTCTCAGGCCCGAATTAAGCCCGAAATTTTTGTCAACTTTAAGCCCGAACCAGACCCGAAAAGCTCGGGCCGACTTACTACTAAGTTTCTAAATGTTAAAGATCTGGTTCTTTCAAATTGCTCTAAAAACGCGCGAAATGTGATCCAATGGCATTAAAATAGCTATTTTTTCAAAAAATTACAAAAAGTTGTTCAGCACTTGGGGACTTCGCCCCCACACCCCCGTCTGTGATACGTTTGAGTTACACTAGATTACTCACCATGTCTCCCAATTTAGACATTTTAACTTTTAAACATTTACTTCAAACTCTCCCCCTTCAGCAAAATCCTATAGTTTCGTGCCAAACCAGGCTACGGCTTCTGATCTTCCATTTTACGATATCGTTGTCCCGTAAAAAATGCCTCACATCAAAAATGTTTGAAGACGTCATTGCATGTGATTTGGGCACCCACAATCAAAAATCCTGGCTTGCCTGTGATGGCACCGTCCATTAAGTCCCCGCGCGGATGGCACCATTGTAATATTGAGTGACTATGCTGATATGCTCTGACGCTGCGAGTATCAGTTTGCCCTCGCTCCTTAGTGCCCTGTTGTAACAGAGAGAACTTTCCTTATCTAAACTTCACTGGCAGACACACAGCCACAATAGTGAGTTTGTGACGAACACGAACAAACTTGAGCAATATATTGGCTACAGGTGATAAACATATTCGTATTGTGATTATTGTTATAAAATCTGGGCCTAGCGCTGTGATATGCAGTTTTCAAGATTTTGAGCAAGAAAAATCTGTCAAGACAGAAATTTTCTTAGCATCCATGATAAACAGCAAACATGTTTATTTGGGGGGTTCTTTACTCTTTGGACCCCCTAATGCATATTTTTTGGGGAGCCTGGACCCCCCCCCCCCCCCCCCCCGGGAATCGACGCGCCTGGCAAAAAAGCGCAATCCGTCTTTTGAATCAGTAGAAGCGCAGCACAAAATGCGCAACTTAATTTTTTTAATTTCTAAAGCGCAGCGCAACTTCCGCAATGAGGTTTTTGATTCTGTTGAAGCCAAACGCAATTTCGCAATTGCAAAACGGCATTTTGGTACTAAATCAAGGCGCAACGTAAATTCCGCAATTAAAATTACAACACACAATCCAAATGCCGCATTTTTGCAATTTTTAACAGAACAAGTAATTTGCTAAAGAATGCTTACATTTATCAACATTACGATCGAAATGAAACAAGATTAAGGATAAAATATGGAATTGCTCTACTCAGTCTACAATACAACTTCTGCAATGTTTCAAAATAAAAAAATTAAAGCCGAACTCAACTTCCGCAATTGCGGACTAATGCGGAGGTTTCAAAAGTTGCACTTTGCCCACCTGTGGGATTTGTGATTTAGTGAAGAAAGAGTATTTAATTTATCTGTGAAACAGACAATTTAAAAGAGCGTTTTTCTAACACTGACACGGAGACGGTTTGAAAACAATTTGTTTCCTGAGTCAGCTTGAAATAACTGGTCGACTTGAAATTACAAGAAGAATCACATAATGCTTCATGAAAAACGAAACTGTCATACGAGCTAGATGACCAACTCCAAAAAGCATTTCCTCCTTTGGTCTTTTGGGAATTTTTCATGGTTTGGATAAATGTTGAAAATGCTAATATCATCATCGTGGTACAAGGTAGGGCAGCAAACTCGATCGATTTTAATTCGAGTTTAAGTTCGAGTTCTTTTATTTTTTGAGCTCAAGTTTGGCTCAAAAAATCAAGCATTTTGAGTTTGAGTTCAGGCTGACAAAAACGACTTGTTCTCTTCCGGTGCTTATTGCAAATAAAAAGATTAAATTCTTTTGCTAATGGTAAGCAGTAGCGGCTTGATCAAAAAAAAATATTTCGCGGGTTGATCAAAGAAAATTTTCTTTCGGACAATTTTTCAATCTTCAAAATTTCGATTTATTGCAATCGAACTGAAACAGTTTTATTCGAGTTCAAGTTCGAGTTCAGAAAAATTGTTTTTTCGAGTTCAACTTCGAGTTCGGCTAAACGATTGGGTTTTTTCGAGTTCAAGTTTGAGTTCTTAGCGCTGTTGCAACGTCACAAGAATTGTTTTGCTACGCGTCAGTTACATCTTTAGCGACACCATGCAAGCTAGAATTAAAATAAGAAATGCCAAAACAGTTCATTCAGTAATCGATATTGACCAAATAACCAATTCAATGTTGAGAATAACGCTGTGGCGTAAGGTCAACCTCAAACTACTGCATGAAGAGAGTTGTTCGGTCTCGACTGCGGTCACTTGTACAGTAAATCTGTCTACATTATTCTAGAAAAATATTTATCGTTTGTGTTCTCCCCAGAAAATTAATAAAACTTAAATCAGAGAAAATGCAAGTAAAATATTACAAAGTAGGCTTTCGAAGCAAGTAATAACTTATTCTCTCACAGCAATATGTCAATCCTTATGTATGCCAACTGGCAACTGATAATTTTTTCAAAGTACAAAGCACTCTTTTTCCTTCCGAAACCTAATTTGCAACTTTGAAAACATGTCATCAACTACAACAACAACTACGAAAATAACAATGAAAGAGGGTTGTAATTTTGTTGATTCATTCTTCAAGAATTAGAATGCAAGTTTATCTTGACCAAGGAAATAATATGGATCTCCATGTAGGAAAAGTGTAAATTAGACAAAATATGTTAAAAAGTACACCCATTTCATAAACAACCATGGCCGAATAAGAAGGTAAATCTTGAGGAAACCAAATGATAATCAAACTCCCAATCACATCGGATGAAATCGCGATGGTGGTTCCAGCCAAAGCTCGTTTGATGCACTCCATCAGACGTTCAGTTGAGCGCGCCTTTTTTTGTGCTTTATTGTGACGTTGATTTATTTGTTTTTTGTATGAAACAAGGGGATAGACAAATAAATACGTAAGAGTGATTTGAATGGTTATTGTTGAAGAAGCTACAAATCCATATGCAAAAACTGGTGATAATTTTATCGACCCAACCATAGGACGACAAATTCCATTTGCGGTCGAATAATTTCTCCACCAAATGTGGATGAAAGCGCAACTTACAAATGTCCCAACCATTTCGATGTAGGCAGCCAAACTTATCCATTTCAAGCCTTTGGGACTTAGTTTCTTCATTAAAGGGTTGGCATAAAAGATGTGTTGTCGAAGCCATAAAAAAACCATGCAGCAATAGACGGTAGTACCGCCCACAAAAACCAATAACTTTGTAAGAACGCTACATATGAGGTCAGAGTTATTTCCAATAAAAAACATCATCTGCAGTAGAGTTGCTGCAGTTATTTTAAAAACCAGAATAATGAGCATTGCATGATGCAGAATCTGATTTTTTCTTCCTTTTCTATTCAACTTTTGGTTGGGTTTTGTTTTATTTCGAGCAGTGCTTTTCACTTCTTTACTTTCTGCCTCTAATTGTCCAGCAGAAGTACCAGTAGAAACGGGTAATGTTTTGGTTTGATTTGAGTGTCCGTCGCTTTCACCATCTTCAATTTCCTGAGGTTGTTTTTGCACCATAAACGATATGAAACGTACCAATAGATACACAGACAAAACATAGTTTACAACAGAAACACCCCAAAAGGAATACCTCAAAACGTCATTGTGAAATATTCCTTTATTCGCACTAAAATCATTTCCCGCAGTTGTCTTTTCGTCTGCTTTCTCGAATTCCATCAATCGTTTGCCCTATAAGCTATTTGAAAAATTATACAACATTGACTGTAAAATAAAACAACTACAAAAATAAGAATTGGGTACAGTTGCTAAAATCATAAAAAATAATCTGCCCTGTCCTCAACTCGTGACTAAAGACCAAATATCAATCTAGTCTTAGTGCATTTTTGTTTAATTAATTAATGGTTTTTCGCAAACCTGTGACTTACATAAAAAAAAATTGTTTGCCATTGTCTAATCAGCGCTTAAGTCAAATTACTAGGTAATTTTCTTTTGTTAAAAAAAATAAGCTGTTAATTAACGCATCTTTCAAGACCGTCTTTTAAGAATCGTTACCTTTGTGTCAGAAGGTCTTCTGCATTATTTGTTTTTGAGACGACTTTAGGTTGCCTGTAGGAAGCTTTTGTTTTTTAATTTCCGGCTCTTGGGTACTAGAAAAAGGCGATCTACCACGTGCTATTTTCGTGCTTGGAGCCTTGGTGGACAATAGTGACTAGCAAAGATTGAAGTAAAGTGTCATTTTTGTGAAATCATGGTTAAACAACTTACGCAATTTTTTAGAATTTTTTCGCACCAATTTTGATTCTCTTCGGCCAAGAAATCATAAGATAATCGCAATTCTTCTTCCCCTTCTATGGGGCGCCATTTGTGTACCCTAATTTGTGCAATATTTTTTTGCATATTTAATTAAATAGTCATTTTAATTAAATGTACAAAAACAAACATACAAAAAAACATGTACAAAAATAAATATGCAAAAGTGCTATCAAAAATAAATGTATAAATATTTGTGACACAAACAATTGTAATGCAAAAAATTTTGATGCAAAAAATGATGTTGCAAAAATAAAACCACAAAATTTTTGTGGACTTAATTTTGCAACAACAATTTTTGTGGCAAAAATTTTTGCGCAAAAAAATTTTTGCGTAGCAATTTTTTGTGTATTTATTTTTGCAACAGTTTATTCTGCGGCATATATTTTTGTATATTCAATTAAAATGACCATTTAATTTAATGTGTAAAAAAATGTTGTGTAAATTATGGTGTAATAAATATTCAAACATTTTTGCATATTTGTTTTTGCACGTGTTTTTTTTGTATATTTATTTTTGTACGTTTATTTTAAATGACTATTTAATTAAATATGCAAAAAAACATTGCACAAATTAGGGTACACAAACAGTGCTCCATACCCTTCGACGAGAAAGATACGCTTTCCAAACATTACCAAACCGAACGAAAGTGCGTCAAAACTGTTCTAAATGACGGACTACAGCTGCAGTTGTCGAGGCAGTGGCTTTGTAGTTACCTCCCGATAACTGTAGCAAAACTATACGAAAACTGTTGGCAAAACTGCTTGGCATTGAAGTTTGCAATTACATAATTACGTGAAAATCTAACTGAACTTCAGGCCTAAACTGATCATGCAAGAATTGTAAAAACCTTACAGGCTGACTAAAAACTGAAATCTTTGTGTAATATTCAACATGTAGTTAGCTACGATGCTTCAACATGCAATCAATTCTTCGGATAGGTTATCGAAAGTCAGCAATAGCCACATTAGGCTACTTTGTTTAAAGCACTAAATACTAAAACCTTATTTTGATTCCGAATAATTTGCTAGCTTTTGGCAGCCAAAACGCTTTAGAAAAACACCTAAATTTCTCTGAATTCAAACAGCAGTTGTTCCACTAATTTATTTACCTATACTTTCGGCACTCACTTAGCTCCAAAAAGCCCGGTACTTGGCAAGCCTCAAAAAAGAGGAAATTTACAAAACTGATTTATTGCGCAATCTGCTTGAAACAAGATGGCCGAAATTTAGATTCTTAAGAGGAAAATATGAAATTTTTTCCCTAGATTTTCTTAACCTGATAAGTTGCAAGAATTGCAATGGGGTCATGTTGGTAAACTTATTTTTAAAGATTTTTCCTCCGATTTCCGAAAATAGGGCTCAATGCCCAATTAATAATAATTTTGCCGTAATCATTAGTAATGCAACACGTCATAATAGACAAAGTTAAAAAGCTTATTTTTTTTCTCCGCAGCAGCAATTTTAAAGTGTAAAATTACTTCAAATTCCACAGAGCACGTCATAGAGCAGATAATTTTGGCGTTTTTCTTTAAACGTAAATATTGTAAAATAAAACGCTCGTTATTTTTCTGTAGACTTGGAATATTTTTCACTATTTTTTTGATGTATAATTTAGCTAGAGTTTGGCTTTGTTGTAGTTAGGTACAATATCATAAAAATTAGAATAAGATATTGCAACATCAATTTGATTAACTAAGAAGCTAAAATGACATATAACTTGACATTAAAAAGCTTAAAACACACATAATAAAAGTATGATACGAGCAAAAAATTGATAAACCCTTAACCAAAAGCCGAACAAGAGAAAACCTTCAGTTAACATTTTAGTGCGGAATTGATTTCACGGGTTCAAATGGCGACCCCAGGCATTCAAGTTCTCTACACTACACGGGAAGCGTTAACCCGAATGATTATGAACAAGCTATCCAAGCTGTTGGAAACATCATTCAAGACTATGACAGGTGCTAGTTAGTTTTGTAGGTTATAGTTTGTTTGTATACTTTTTACCAAATTTCTTTGACCAGGAGGTAGCAAAATAAGTTGCCGTCTCTTACCCAAAGATTCTATTTTCGAGAGAGTGACGCTGATTGCATGATCTAGGTTCTCCCCGCACCCTGGTCACGTTGGTGTGTCTTGAATAACGCTCTTTACGTTGGTTTTTCTGCTTGGTGGCTTCAAATAAGCAGCAAATTTCATTAGAAGCTTTGAAAATGGTCAATTTCTAAGTGGATACGGATTTACTCAAAAGACAGTTGCACGTCTCTTTTTCAATGACAGAAAAATAAAAAATGCATCAATTCATTAAAAAACTTTTCAATAGATTGGGTTTTTTTTCCAACACTTTCAGCTATCTATGTATTGTAAAAGTGCTTTTTTATGCTCTGTAGCCTATAATAGTAGTGTAAGTGCAGCTTAACTTATTGTTGTAGTGACCAACTATATCCTGCTTTTGGTTTCGGAGCAAAAATTCCTCCCAGCAACGATGTGTCACATGATTTTCCACTAAATCTTAACCCGGAAAACCCTTCTTGTGCAGGTAAAAACGCTTTTCGTCGAACACCATATTGTAGTCCAATATTTAATATAATAGTTTTCTGCACCCATCAAAATTGGAAAAATGTTTACATTTATGCTATGTAATTCTTGGCTGGTGATATGCAACGCAAAGAAAGACGAACGTAAAACTTATGTTATCGCACTGTTAGTCTTCGTATAACGATACGCTCCACGAATACTGCAACAAAAGCCATTACACATTAAGTTCGTGTATCCCCTATCGTCGGCAGCGTGGCCAAGAGGGTAAAGGCGTCGTTTTTACGACGACCCCGACCGCATGATCATGGGTTCAACTCGCACCCTGGTCTCGTTGCTGTGCCCTTGGATAAGACGCTTTACGATAATTATTTCTGCTTGGTGGCTGCGAACCAGCAGCAAATTTACGCGGGAGGAAGTCAAACGTCGAAAAGGAGGAAAGCCACACCCGAAAGCTTAAGAAAATGGTCAACTCCTAAGCGGATACGGATTCGTCCAAAGGACAACGCCACCGTCGCTTTCTCGTGATAGGAGGATAAAGATGAATCAATCAATCAATTAACAGTGGGGAAAGTGGTGAAGCCACCCACTCAGTGGGTCGTAAGAGGCGAACAATGACTACCTTGTCAACAACGGTGGCCCATTGAGTGGAAATGGTGGATGTCCTCTATTAGTGGTATAAAAACAGCAGCGTTCTTCTCTCCCTGTTTCTTTAGCGCATCCGGGTTTGAGGGTTCTATGGCTATGACCAGTACTTAAATTGTAGGGGGGACGCGGGGGGACGCGTCCCCCCATCGAGATTTAGCGTTCCCCCATCGAGATTTTGACCTCCACCCATCGATATTTGAGCGCTGGATGGTGAAACGATCAAGAGCCAGCCAGCACGAATAAATCCTACAAATTCAGCCCGTATATAGTCTCAAATTGCGGTAAAGACCTTTTTTTTGATCTTCACTTGATTTCCGGGAAAAAACACTTCAATTGCGGGGACGGAATTACATAATTTCCGCTGAAGTTTGGTCAAGGCTGCAAAAGCGTCCCCTCATGCAAAATTTTACAATTTAAGTACTGGCTATGACCATTGTACCGTGCTCTCATTCTTACCCACAGAAAAGAAGCTGGTTACTCAAACCCCACATCTCTCAAATTAACTTACATAGGAGGTTAATGCATTAATTTAGGGTTTATTATTGCTTTTTGTATAGGAATCCAAGGGATTATCACAGAATACAAAAATGCTATCGGCCAAGTGAAACTGTGGGGCCCAACCAACATCGCCCCCATTATAAATCACGTGGCACAGTATGCTGAGGAGTCCCAAAGTACAAATTCTACAGTAAGTAGAATATAAACTTAATTTTGTGAACTAAACTAGAAAAAACACAGTATGATTAACATAAATGATAGACTTAATTAACACAAAAGTGTTAAGAACAAAGAACACAAGTCATGAATCGGAAAGGAAGAAGAAATGGAAGCATTTCATGCGCTTTCGACTTGGCGTCATTCGACCTTTTTTTCAACTAGGACGAACATAAATTCACAGAGAGCACTAGACATTTTTTCAACACAATTATTCACATGCTCTTTCAAAATTCAGAACCGTAGGAAACCGAACCTCCACCCTTTCGATTTTGAGCCCAATTCTCTGCCGCATGCCATTCGCAAGTACACTAAAAATAAACGCGTTTTTTCAACAGGCCAAACACAAACTCAAAAGAACACAAACTAATTTTTCAAAACAACTATTTACACGCACTAGCGGAATTTGCCGCGGCAGAGAATCGAACTTTCACCCGTAGGAGTTTGAGTGGGATTCTTTATCGCGCGTCATCCGCGAACCCCAAATTAGACGATTTTGTCTTGGCAACCTTTTCGAATTCATTGCTGCCCTCTAACGGAAACATAAACAATATCAACTGTAATAGAAAAAATATTGCACTACCTTTGAAGCTTTTAGTAAATTTTCTGAAATATTGCACCCAAATATTGCAGTAGGCCTATCTAGAGGCTATATTAGCTCTAAAAAGACAGTGCCTTATAATTGTATGGTGAATATGATAGGAGTAGGAAAGAAAGAGCAGATTTTTGGCACAACTGGTGCGGAGAAATGAAAATCTGGCAAGGTGATTGATGGGCAAAACTGAACGAACTAAATTAAGAGGAAGACAGAGATTAACGTGGTTTCAAAATATCAAAGATTGGACGGGCATGACAATGGAGAACATGATGATTGCTGCGAGAAATTGGGAAGAATAGAAAAGGATTGCGTGCCTACTGCAAATTGCAGATGCAACCCTGAGATAAGATGGATGGAAATCTTCAATGCTCCAAGACTAGAAAACTCTTTTGCCTTTTCCGAGTAAAACTCTAGTAAACAACCACTCAGTAGGGCCTGCGAGAGGGGGTTCCATCGTACCCAGGTCCGGGACTATGGGGCTCGGAAGATCCTAAAAGCATACACTTTATGTGTTCTGTGATAACTTACTTCTCAATAAGGTATAGTGATACTCTTACCAGCAGGTGCGTAGCCAGAAATTTGCAATGGGGGAGCTGTTCTAGGACTAATGGCTAAAGAACAACAGAAGAAAATGGAATATATCTGGATTTGTAACGATTTTTTCATCGAAATTCAGATGAAAACCAAAAAAAAAGGTCTCCACGTAAAATTGGAGCGTTATTTCTGGCCGAATTCAGGTGAAAACTTGAAGAGAAAATAGGTGTTCACCTAAAATTGGAACGTTTTTTCTGTCTGAATTCAGGTGAAGACCAAAAAAAAAATCGTCACGATTTCATTATCCCAATAGGCTGGATGACCAAATACAAAAAAACAATGTTCGTATTCTAACCTTGGAAATGTGAAGGGGAGGGGAGCTATTTTCCATTCCAGTGCAGAAATCAGGTTCAAAAGTTGTAAAAACGTTGTATTTTCCATATTGTGCGAGCCAATAGTATTTTCCATATTCTGCCCTCCCCCCATCTTGGCTACGCTACTGCTTACCAGACGTATTTACGGCAGTGACCTTTTTTTTTGTCTTCGTCTAATTTCCGGCGAAACACACACGTAATTATCAGTATTCGTGCCCTCTGAAAAAAATCTCTCTGAGGCCCTGCCACTTAAATATTTATCACAGCATACGAACCAAAATATTCTACCAACCATGTACCAACGCTAAAATTAAAAATACTCTGAACTTGAGTAGCATTTATGTTACGATCATCAACAATTTGTAACAACCTATTGACTTTCACTGTTTATGCTTTAGAATTACTTTATTCTTCTGCTGATTACCGATGGTGTGGTCACTGACATAGACGCAACGCGCGAAGCGATCGTTAACGCGTCGAATTTGCCGATGTCGGTGATAATCATAGGCATAGGGAACGCCGACTTCGCCGCAATGAAGTTTCTTGACAGCGACAAAACACCACTGTACTCCCCGGATGGAAAGAAAGCTGCGAGAGACATTGTGCAGTTTGTTCCATTTCGAAACTTCAAAATGGCAAGTATCCAATCTTTTTTGTACTTTTTGGAGTTATTTCTTTTTTTTCTATATCCAATGATATTTATCCAAATTTTTACAATACGCCACATTTACCTGCCAGTTGATCGAGCGGTAATGCTTTCGTCTTTGGAGCGGAAAGTCTGAAGTTCAAATTTCGGTCCGGTCAAATCGGACACAGTTTTTCCAACGGCTCGCCACCGCTGCCACATTTCTTTAAAAGAAGCTGTGCTGTCCGTAGGCGCAATGACGCGGAAATGGGCTCGCCAACTCGTTATACACTTCGGCGTTATACATAGCAAACATAAAGAAAGACGTAATTTTGATTTGATACGGTACGCCAAGAGATGGAAAAAACGCTGTTTTTTTCACTTGTTTTTTTGCTCTTCCTTTTTGTATTTTTTATTTCTTCGTGCTTGACGAAACAAAAATTAAGTTTGTTTTTTCAGTAAAGCAAAGCAATTAGCATCAAATCGCACAACTAACATGACAGAATACAGAGTCTTAAAGGCACAATCAAACCTTTGATTAACAGCCTATAAGGACATACTGTTTCGAAATCGACATTCGTCTTTTATTCCTCGTCAGTATAGCTAGGACTACTGGTATGAACATGAGCGTAGAAAGGTAAAAAATCGCAAATTAACCAGATCATGATACATTTTTTCCAAAAATATTACGTAATCACGATATTACAAGAGATAGTTCTAATGGTTTAATGCAAAATAATTTCCAATAGCATGCCTTAGACAGCTGTTTCGCCCAATCTCAGGGCTCATCAGTAAGGCTAGCAGGGTCAAAAGGACAAATATCACCAGTGATAAAGATCTTCAGAACATGCATCGTAACCAATTTATCAATCAACGAATAAATCTTTACCGATTACATTTATAATATATAAATCTTTTACCCATCATTCAGTCAATTTCAGCCAAAATAGGTAAATCTTAGCTTAAAAATCCTTTACCCACTAAAACTAGAGATATTAATTAAATCTTTACTGAATGAAACTTTTGCTATAAATCAAATCTTTACCGACTAAAGAACAAATTTTCTCAGTACATTGTCCTTAATAAATTTAATTTTCTCAGTACATTGTTCTTAATAAATTAACAAGACAGAGTATCGCATATCAGAACTGTAAACGAGCCGACAAGTGCAGGCCTGAACCCGAAAATATAAGCCCGAACCAGAAAAATGATTAAAAGCCAAAACTAGCCCCAAAAATTAAAATCTAAAAAGTATTCCATTATTGTTCGTATACGGTTAAAATAAAACTACACGTTGCTGATCAATTGTGACGTAATAATAACGATAAATTGTGACGTAATAATGTTCTACCTTGGGCCAAATGACTTACAAAATTTAATCCCAAAATGCAAGCTTTTGAACGTGTTTTGGACTTACTGTAAATGATAATTAAACGGAGGATTGAACAATATTTAATTGTTTAATTGGTTTTCAAATGTTAAAAATCTAGCTCTTTCAAATAGCTCTGGACACGCGCGAAATGTGATCCAATGGCATTAAAATAGCTTTTTTTTTTCCAAAACATTACAAAAAATCGCCCAGCGGCTGAAGGCTTCCCCCCCCAGACCCCTTTATCCTCGGACGTCTGCTGTGATATACGTTTGAATTACACTAGTGTACTCAACACGTCTCCCAATTTCATATTTTTGCTTTGGGTTCAAGCCCTCTCCCTTTAGCAAAATCCTGTTTAAGTGCCGAACCGCAGGCCAGGGTTTCTGATCTTCCATTCTGCGATATCTTTGTCTCACAAAAAGTTTCTCTTTTGAAAATTTCTGATGACGTCATTGCATGTAATTTCTGATGAAAAATAAACACTTTTTTCAAAACGAAAGCAAAAAAAACCTTCACATCACTAGGTACGCAACGTCCTCTTTTTCATTTATTAGCCATAAGACTGCATTTAAGTAATCTGCTGATGCTTTTTAGATGTCGGTTGGAGCTTTAGCAAGCAAACTGCTTTCAGAAATACCAAAACAATTTCTGGAGTACTTTTCGAGCAAAGACATAGCGCCAATTTGTGCAAAACCAGAAGAAAATGATTCTCCATTGTGAGGTTAAAATTGTCTGTGAAGTCTCTACTTCAAAGATTGTCCAAGTTAAAACAATTTGTACATTTGATTCGCAATCTACATCAGAACATTATCTCGTTTCTCCAGCTGGTCAAATTTTGTAACTCATTTACTTTGTCATCATCTGTTTTTATTCAAATCTGAAGAAATCTTTGTTTTCTATAGGCTATGTCTCATCCTCTTCACCAGAAGTGAAGACATAAAATGATTCAGCGTCAAAACTATCATGAACTTCTTATTTAATTTGAGTTTATTTGTGTTGACTGTTTAAGAAATAATTCCCAAATAGTTAGAAAATTAAATTTGGGGCCAATTTAAGTGAAACAATATCGACGAACTATCTCAACTCCTTCATCGCTCCATTCCAAGTGTTTCACATTCTTTATTTTATTTGTGCATTACCGTGACATAAGAACGTTTATGTTTTGGTTTAATTTTGTTGATGCTAATTTGCAATGCTTTTTGCAAGCAGTTTGCTATTTTGTATACTGGGGATTATTCGCGTCAGATTAAAATAATAACTACCCCAGTACTTGTCATCGAATACTGTTTCAGACCTATTCCTCCTCCATTCATAGAACACTTTAGCCTGCGGAATTAGGATTTTAGCTCTTAGGTATTTATTTGGCCATTTTTTTACATGATGTCATGATTAAGTCAGTTACCAATGGCTGATCACCAAGGACTCAATAAACCAACAATTGAGCAGTCCAGTTTAAACAACTGTCCACAAATACGCCTTCTCAGCCGTCAGGTATGAATCTCTTCAGCGTCGCAAAGAGGGGGGCTTCGGTCTTGGTCCCAAGATTCCATGACCTCTGGCGGCTGGGAACTCTTCCTCAGACCTCCATTTGTGCAACGCGTGAGTGGAACTAGTTTTCCCAGCACACCCTCAAATTGAGACATTTCTGTTCAAAAAATTTTAACTTTTAATTCAAGCCACTCCTTTAGCAAAATCCAGGTTGCACGCCTAAATCCCCTCAATAGTATCGTTTGGGGAAACTTGCACAACATAAGATTGTTTTTCGTATGTTTTTTTTTTTTGTAAAAAATGACTTTCCGTTAAATCAAATTTGATCCATTCCAATTAGTTCAAAACGCTTTCTCTGAGAAAAAAAAATGCATTCTTGATCTAAATTAAGCTTGATCCTTTTTGCGATCTAATTTACAGGGGTGAAGCATCCAACGAATTCTAATAATTTACAATAGCTAGAATCAAAACATAATTTTTGAATTTTTTTGTTGTTTCATTTTGGGGTTGCGGTAGCAAAGATATTTAACAAATCCAAAAAGATATCCCCCTAAAAAGTTTTTGGAAGCCCCGAATTTGTTCTACCAGTTCAAATTTTCCAGAAAAAGGGGAGGTTCCAAATTTGGATTTGTCACGTGATGAGACTGGAAGGAATAATGATATTCAGTTTCTCTTTTCCCCCTAAAAAAGAAAGTTCAGACTGAGAAAACAGATTCAGGGTTTCCAAATACTTTTTCAGGGGGATATCTCTTTGTATTTGTTGAATATGTTTGAAACCGCAGCCCAAAAATGAGAACAAAAAAATAAAAAAATAAATTTCAATTTTAGTTATTGTAAACTACCAGAATTGGCTGAATGCTTCGCACCCTTCAAATATAACTCCATTGTAGTAGGCCTACACTTTTTTTATAAGAACCATTCAATTTTAGATTGAGCCCAGCTCAGTGCTGCCGTCGAAGGTTGGCTCGGCCCACCCACTAATTTTGACAAGGTAGGCTTGGGTAGGCTCTCATCTTGCTAACCACTCGCATTTCGCCATTTGTCATGTATTTGTGACGGATCCTGACCAAAATTGGGCCAAAAACTGCAGCAATTCCCATAGAAGACCTTTTTTGTCTTAATCTAATTTCAGGCAAAAATCTAGTTCCAATTCCGACGAAGATCTTTTTTTGTCTTCACCTGTTTTCTGGAGCAATACTGCCCAAATTTCCGCCCGTACTAAGACTTTTTTTTTATAGAATTTGACCCAGAGCTTTCCCACCTCTTTGCTTAGGACGCCAGCACTGGACTGGCCGTTCGTAAATTTTCGCGAATTTTCAGCCTCGTTTGTTTTTAAGATTTATTAAAGAATTAAATGACACAAATTTATTTTTGTTCTGTTAGTGCTTATAGAAATTGCCTTTTACGCTTGTCGCTTTTGTAGTTGATTATTGTTATTGAACACCGGTAGTCTTCAGATATCTAAATAAATCAACAATGGCAATAACGAGAAGACCTAGAAATCTACGTTGATTGATTCTACTCATCTACTGGCCAGTGTTCTTGATTATTTTTTTTTATGCTGAGGCTTGTTCTTAATTTGTTCTTAAATTTTGAGCTGAAACGAGCCTCACGTTCTTATAAAATTGTTCGTATAAGAAATGTGATCACGATAAATACAGCCAAATAAATTTTCAATCTTTGAAATTATTGCAAGTTATTTTAAAATTCTTCCTCATAGCCCTAAGTAGGGCTTGGTATGGAATGGAAAATGGAATGGAGCGGAAATTTCCGTATGCAATATGGAAGATGCCAGAATGGAATGGAATGGAAGATTTCAAGAATGGAATGGAAGGCAATCTTCCATACCAATTCCATACTAGATTTCGTACATTGTATTTAAAGAAAAATATTTACGGATGTCGGGTAGTGACAAATAATATTGTCACAAAAGTATTCAACTTTAATATCTTCGCGTATTATTTGTCGACATATCGTGGTACTTTGGTTGCGTATATTGCGCAAACACTGTACGTACTGCATTATAGTAAGTAGGCCTACATTGCAATTTGCAGCATTGATGTTATAGTTGACGACTTTGACAGGTTTGACTTGTTTTCGGTTTTTTTAAATTAACAGTTTGCCTAGCCCTAAACTTTTTTTTTCTTCCAACTTCACGAAAATTAGTATTTGCTATTTCATCCCCGTTTCAGCTTAATTTCATTAATGTTTTTAGTTTTTAAGCTTATACTGCAGTAATTTTTTTCGGTGTTAAAGCTTGGTATTTCTATTACGGTAAATGCTCTTTAGCAGTTTGGTTATGCCAAATTTTGTAGTTGGTGCGAGAGCAAATTTGTGCGATAATCAAAAAACCATACACGTTACTTAGGGGATCACCCCCCCCAATTAAAATACTACCAATGATAAAAACGATGACACAAACCTAATGTTTATTCAGTTTCAGTTTCTTGTAGCATTTTTCGAGTGCAGCAGTACACGCGTACACCAGCAGTTTACAATACTATTAATATAGACGACACAGGGACCCAGGCCCGCTCAATTTGAATTTTTGCCAACCAGTTTAAATGTACAAGCCTGGAGAAATTCAGTGTTTTTATTCTAAAAGGTACAATCTCAGGCCATCATCCAACTTTTTTATACAATAATGTTTTAGGCTCCGAGCTAACTTTTGTATTGCAAGAACATGAATAGTAACTATCTATTGCATCTATAATGTACCCCCTTTAAATAAGTTTGATATCCACCTCCACCACCTACCAACTTTTAAAAACAATCCACCTCTACCTCGCCAGTTTTCACGCGACGAAATACTTTTGAAAAACCTAGTTAGAAGAAAATGCTTCTTGAACTAACCCTCTAATTTGAATCGAGGGTTCCTGGTCGACTGGTCGTACATATATTTCTAAAAGCGATAATTTTCATAATTAACAAAAATCTCCTAGGCAAATCTTCGAGTGAATTATTTAATGCTAAAAATGTTGCAGAAGGCATTGAACCTTGCTTCCCCTGACCTGGGCCAGGTCACAAAATTTAACCCCAAAATGCAAGATTTTAAACGTGCTTTGGACTTGACCTAAAGTAAAGGAAAAGATTTCTCAATTGGCTTTCAAGTCTCAAATTTTTGTTTTCAAATGGCTCTGAAAACGTGCAAAATTGATCCAACTGACATTAAAATAGCTGTTTTTTTTTTCAAAAAATTACCAGAAATCGCCCAGCGGCTGTCTGTGATACTGTTCAGTTGCACTAATTTGCTAACCACATCCCCAAATTTTGATATATTTGTAAAACGTTTTAACTTACGGTTCTAGTTCTTCCCCTTGAGCAAAATCTTGGTCACGTGCCAAACCAGACCCCAAGTTCTGATCTTTCAATTTTTATCTTTAAAGAAGTCCCTCTTTTCAAAAATTTCTGATGACGTTATTGCATGTGATTTGCGGTTTCCTTCCCCTCAATCCAAAATCTTGGCTACGCCTATGCATCAAACCATGAGCAATGTGCATACCGGATACCAGTCGTTGCATCTTTGTATCGTCAGGCGCACCTTTACGATTGGTTGCTTACATCATTGCAAAGGTGCAAAATATACGTTGCATTGCTTCCAATCTAATAGTTCTTTGGTATGGAAGTATGGAATGGAATAAGTTATGGAAGAAAATTTTAGTTTGAAATGGAAGAAAATTGCTAATATGGAATATGGAAAAATCATCTTCCATTCCATACATACCATACCCTGCCCCAAAGAGATTTTTGTTGAATAATTCAATCATTGGAATTGAAGAGTATTGATTTGAGATATACTGTAGCTAAGAAAACTGTCCATAGTCAATTAATTGGCCCATATTTGATATTTATCCTCTACTTGCACGTTGCACCTACCAAGTCGCAGTCTCGGAGTCGCAGATGTGTTATTGTTGTTGCGCATATTTATCCTCCTGTCACTGGACAGCGTCAGACCCTAACGTATTGGACGATCCGCACACTTTTCATTGCATTGACTACTTCGCGATTGGAGGAATCCATACCTGCTTAGGAGTTTCCGACAATCCAATGTTCTTGTGGATTTCTTCGAATTCTTGTCCACTTAATTTGCTCCTTGTTCGAAGCCACCAAGGAGAGATAATCATCGTAAAGCGTCGTATCTAAGGACGCAGCTTATCTAAGGCTTATCAATCATCGTAAAGCGTCTTATGTAAGTGATGAGGGTGCGGGTTGAACCCAGATCATTCGATCAGGGTCGTCGTAAAAACGACTCCTTTTCCCTCTCGGCCACGCTGCCGACAAGCGCATCACAGGTGCGCAATAAACTAACAACTCACGTTGCTTGAATCTTCAGCGACAATTAGTTGTGTTCTAAATAGATTCTGAGTCTTTTTGACCGTACATAAATCGCTACTTTCACAATGTAAGTTTTGATTAGAGAAAATCAAATTCATCAAATGTTTACTAGAGACATTCAAATTCAAATTCATTGACTTTACAAAAGTCAAATCAAAATCAAATGAAATCTTTCATTATACTCGCTGTGCTACACCAAAGCGTGTAACGAGTTGTCGGGGCCCATCTCCACGTCATTGCTCCCAGACAACCAAGCTTCTTTCGAAGAAATGTTGCAGCGGTGGTGAGCATACCAATTCATCAATCACTCGCGTGTGGATTCAAATTCAAATTCAATTCAACCCTACGTAGCCAATAACGAGGAGCTAGTCGTGCAAAACTTATGCAGGGAGCCGCACTCAAGCCTAACGGTACGTCGCTTTCGTAAGCTAAAAAGCTGCTGCTACGTAATTGCTGTCCCCTCAGGCTGGCATCCCTGCCCCAACCCTAACTGTAATGCAAGGTTTTAAAGCAAAAAAAGATAGCTTCGTGCATTTCCTTCCCAGTTCCGACATACTGCATCACACATTCTCCACCCAACCGCAAATCGATCCCGGGTGCGGAGGGTTGGTATCTGAGCATGATAACCACTACCTGCCCAGCTTGCAACAATGCAGTGACAAAATGTCGTATTTAAACCAAATGTATGAGAAAAAGGCAATGGCTCGGGTGTGAGCGTTTGCATGACTAGCTTCTACTTGCCACTATAGCAACTCTTTGCGTTATAGGTCACAGCAGCTGCACTCAACCAATCACCACATTTTTTTACTTTGCAAGTCGCTACAGCGAACTTTCAAATCTCAAACTTCAAAGAATCCAAAAGAAATTGGAAAAATGGATTGGTGTAGACGACTAGTCGTGATAAATGCAGCAATTACGACGTTATTTGCTGCAGCGCAGAAGAAGCAAATGAAGCAGAACGTAGGCAATGGAATGGAACAAAACAGATTCACTACTATACGCATCGCATTTGCGAAAAAAAATACCAACAAAGCCGTGCACTCGTGAGTCATGTTTGTTAGTTGAGAAACAGATAAAAGTGATAGGTTATAACTACCGGTACTACATGATTACCGGTACGTTAAGTTGGCTATGAAACTCGCTTTCTTCCACATGCAGATTAAGATAGCAGTTGCTGCCTATACTACGTTGCAGGAAATCTGAAAGCGACCAACGAAGGTTTTATATGGTTAGACCTAAGGCTGGGAGATTGTTTATTATTTATAGTTCAAATACCGGTACGTAGCTTGCACAGTGTACTGTATTGTCAGTTGTACAGTACGGTAGGTTACCTGTAAAGCTTGGTAAGTTTAGGCAACCTCGACAAAAACTAATGACAATAAAAAAGTCAACTTACTTATTAGGCTAGTGTATCTGACATTACTGTTAATGCATGTAGTTGGATTGGTAAGCAGATCTTCAGAACTAGCCTACTGGTACTATTATGGGTATCAGCTGGTGTGCAATATTTTTGTTGGATTACCACAGAACTAGCCAGTTCCATACCATACTGGCAGAATTAGTGCTATAGGCCTACTTGTAGTTGCAGTAGTATATTTTGTAGTTACTAAGTTAGTACCGGTATAAGGTTAGGTCATCATAATACAGTAGCCTAAGCTGCTGCTAGACTAATAACAAATACGGTAAGCGGCCTAGTGATTCAAATTCTTCGATTTGAATTGATTAGTCAATTTTCACTACTGTATTATTTTAGATGAGTTTGGAGTTTGGATTAAATGTTACCGTAGTTGATATAGGATAATTTGTTTTTTGCATGTTCTGTACCAGTAGCATAATTGTCATTTATTACCGTAACTTGTAAATTAAAAAAAAGTGGTAATATTTGTGTGCTCTCTACATGTGCCATGTGTTTGTTTATTACTCTTCGCTTTTTCGATACATTTTTGTGTAAATTAGCCTGAATTAATGTGCATGTTTGTATGGTAGTAATCTAGCTATATGTAGCATCTTGGTTTTCAATGTTGTTTAGCAAATCTATTCAAACATAACATTTTTGTTTTTCATGTTTATATCAGATGTTGACCATTAATACTGTCTGGGTATTTAAACTTATTTGATAATTTATATAATTCTAAATGTTTTTTTTAATGACACTTCAACCTACATTTTTGAATTTCAATTGAACTGGATCTTACTCATTTAAACCTGCTGACAATCTTAATTGAAATTGATTTCTTGGGAACGGTATTGGTAATTTTTCATTAATTGCTTGCTAATTTTATAATTTTTAATACCTACCATATGATTTATTTCTAAATTTTCATTTTTCATCGGTATCTTATTGACCTGTCGTCTGTCGACCAAATGGCCTATACTTATTGCTTCCACAATTAGTATTCTTTTTTACACTTGTTATTGGTATTTACATTTTTTTTTTGGAATTATTATGCTGAATGTTTGGGTTAAAATGAGAGATTAAGCTGTAAGAGAATCTAAATTAAAAATACTCTTAAGCACTGAGCAGGTGCACCTTGTGGTTACTAAGTTTTAGAAAAGGCAGAGACTACTGTTAGTGTTACGTTATGTTAGAATAAGAAAATTGCTACCCTAGCCATAACCCCAACCCTAAACGTAGCCCAAACTCAAACCATAGCTCTATCCCTAAACTTAGCCCAAACTCAAACCTGTATTAGTCCTAACCTAAACTCAAAATCTAACCCAAACCCTAACGATAATTTAAAAAATAAAGAAGAGTAGCCTAAATGAGCTCTCACTCTTTGTTCTCTTACTGTCTTTATGGGATTGGGAGTAGCATAACGTAACCACTTTGTTTAGAAAAATGAAAGGATGAGATCAAGGACCAATGATTGGATGAAAGGCCACAATAGGCTACGGCTACAATGAATTGAATTATCCTTAGTTACAGCTGTTGTGTGTGGTGTGTAAATCCTACTGCTAGCTTGTCTTAGCCTAACCTTAGGTGATCTGTTAAAGTTTAGTTTTATACTTTTAACATTTACAAGCATTGTATTTTGTTAACATTATTTGTGCACCTACCAAATGGAAGTGGAACTGCAAGAGATCAGTGTTGCTCCTGACCGACCTCTTCTTTCTGAGAAGTCATCTGATAGTGAGGTAGGTTTTGTTCTATTTTTATATCAGTATTATTTTTAGGGTCCACGACAACTGATTGCAACAAACTAACCGCGAACCAACTGACCACAAACAAAATGACCGCTAACAACGCTGATTGGCTGAGAAGGGCAATCCTAAATATATTTTGCTATCCTCAGAGCCATCTTGCCCAAACCCCCACTTTGTGACGAAATGACTGCGACAAAATCAGTGACGAAATCATGTAACGAAATCATTGCTTCGCGGTCAGTTTGTTCGCAGTCAGTTTGTCGCGGTCAGTTGACTTGGCTCATTATTTTCACTAGAGTTTTTGTGAAACCTGTAAAGGTTAATAAGTTTTTGTTCCGTCAACATTTTACAGAAAAGTTGGTGTTGTACTTTCATGGCTTCATATAACAACTGCTGATTTGCTTCAGTACTTTGTAAGAATGTAACAAGCATTAGATTGGTCGGTTTTTTTTGTACTAGGTTTTGCTCAACCTGCTTGCATCCCAAAAGGTGGTAGTTTTTGTAGTACATATTAATTGTTTACATTTTATACCAATCATATGAATGTGTGTGATCAAACATATTGGTTTTTCATTTTTTAGAATTTGTTTCTACTGTCTGGCATAGTTGCTTAATCACATTGTGTGCTACTAGATTTGTTGGTCATTGACCTAAATTGTTGTTGAATGATTAAAAATAAATTTGCCAATTTCGTCAAAATGGCCAAAAAATTATCAAAATATTAAATTCATGAACTAAAGTCGCATTGGCAATGATGAAAATGGCTGAAAATGAATTCTGAAATGACCAAAAATTCTGTCTAAATTTAGACTTTTGACTAAAATTTATGAGTGAAAAAATAAATCCATGTGTTCAGAAATAAAGGAAAGTTGCAGAATTTAAAATATCTTTTTGATATTAGTTTTACGAGAAACTAAGTTGTTGTTTTTGTTAGATGCAATGTTCGATGTTAGTTGATATAATTTCATACATTTTTTCATTCCTAAAAAGCATGGTTTCTGGCTTTGAATTGCTTCAATATTAAGCTTGTTCTAATAAAATTATTTTCATTGAAAAGTTGGAAACTATTTTCATAAGAAAAGATGATTTTTGGCCTTAAATGTAACTATGTAAGACGTGAGATAGAGCTTTAGGTGCAACCTACCAATTTTGAATAGGGTGTTAATCAGTTTCCTGAGCATGCTATTTTTTGCCACTACATGGCACTATTGATTGAAAATCTATTAACCTATTTTCTATAATTTGTAACATTTGCAGTGTTAAATTTCCGGAAGCTCTGACGCAATTTATCACGTGATAATGAAGATCTATTGTATGCGTGTTTTGATAAGCTTCTATTTAAGCCAAGTATTCACCGGTAGCTGCATGCTGCATATGAGTAAAAGTTTCGGTGCGTGATTCTTCAGTCTTTTAGTGCATTCAGCAACTGTTTTTATCAGACAAACCTATTAGTGCATGGTTGCAAACATAACCTGTTAGCTTAAAAGTATGGTTTTGCCGATGTTGTTATGTCATTGCCTTCCAGTTATTTGACCACTATGCAGTTTAACTTGCTTGATAGCAACATAAAATTTTTTGCAGAAATTAGTGCTAAATAGTAGCTTGTAGAAATGGTAGAACAGAATGCTTTGTCTGGGTATAAAATCGAGCATTTTAGTGCATAAGATTGAATTTTGGCTACACAAAAACAAACAAATTTGCTATTATTTTGCGAAGCAAAAAATGACTTAAATGACAGTATTTTAAGTAATATGATTGTACTTATGACAGTATTTTAAATGAGTACTTATGAGTTAAATGACAGTATTTTAAGTAATAAGTAATAAGAAGCAAAAAATGAGTTAAATTTTAAGTAAACATTGAATTGACAAGTACGATACTTTTTAGCTTCCTAATTTTTGGTTTTGCATTTAAAAGTTGCAATTAAAGAAAAACAGCATGCAAAATCAATCTATAGTGTAATCTCATGGTATTGCAATACCGGTAATTAATTTTACAAAACTCCGTTGATTTTGCTTGCTGTTTTTCGTTTCAAATGTCAGAATAATGCTACTCTAGTTAAGCGAAAATTGTTTTGTTTCACTTTCCTGTAGTTTTCATATTTAAGTTGTAGTTATCAGAATTTGTAGCAATAATAATATTAACTTAGAAAGATGAGTTTTTTATACGAGCAAATGCATGATAGCAACGAAAATGATATTATTGTCGAAAACGAACTAAGAGACGACGGAGGTTGGATCGTTAACGATGGACCAGCACCTGCCGGCAAAACTAATAAGGTGTACAGTGTACTAAGAATTTCCAATATAATAATTCTTGTTACCACAATTGGCAACTTTTTATAGTTTATAGTGGTATTTTTGAATCCTGCTGAGAATGTTCAAGTTACAATAAAGGAAGGCTTTATTTCACCGGAAATTTTTTCTACTTTGTTATTAATTCTGACTCGAATCTAACCCAAACTGTAATGCTTCCTCTAAAACTATCCCCAAATCGAACCCTAACCTAAACCCTAACTTAAACCCTGATCTTAACCCCCAAAAAAGCAAATGAAAAAAGTGCGGATGAATATTTCTCATTTTCGTTTTATTCTCTTAACTTGAAAATTTTTGGTGAAATAGTCACTACCTAAAATAAAACACGTCTAGTGTATAAAGTTATGTGCTTGTTCTAGGCTTTTTTTTTTTTTTGTCAAAATTCATAGTTTTCGATTTTTTTAGATGTGTTTTATTTAAGTCACTAAAACTTTTGGACCGTAACACCAAACGACTGAAAATAGCGGTATGAGTAAAAATTAATGAAATTTTAGTGTTAGGAGATCAGCGTTACGTGTCATACTGCGCATTTTTTCGCTTTTTGGATGAAGTCTAGAATTAAAAAGTATTCTAGTGGAATAAGTTTTAGTAAATTTTTGCAAACGTGTTTTACGCTTTTACATATTTTGAAATAGGGGAATTTTGAGCTGGCTGAAAAAAGTTTGAATGTTGCAAAATAACAAGTTAGAGCAAACACACATGTAAGATCTACTTGTTTTTGACTCCGCCCGATAATCCGAAAACGTTCTTGTAAACTACTGGTGCGATTTATGTTTGCGATAGACACTTTATAATGCTATGTTGATGTTTCAAAGATTTTAATTTTGATGA
This sequence comes from Trididemnum nubilum, assembly GCA_963965965.1. Taxonomy (NCBI): domain Eukaryota; kingdom Metazoa; phylum Chordata; class Ascidiacea; order Aplousobranchia; family Didemnidae; genus Trididemnum; species Trididemnum nubilum. The sequence continues at coordinate 12,545,508 of OZ014473.1, read as the reverse complement.
ATTATGCACTTTTAGGTAACTGAGCGTCCTGGTTTGTTACGACATGCAAGTCCGTTGTTTTTCAGCGTATTTGAACGACTTTCTTGTTTATTACTTACACAACATTAATCATCCAAGCTTATTGTTTCCACCAGTCAACAATCCTCAGCACATAATAACTTTTTGAAACTGAATTTTGCAATACAAACTATGCAAGATATATTAAAGCTTTTCTTTAAATTGCTATTCAACAACAACAGCAGTTTAAAGTTCAAACTGATTAATATTTCCGGTTTGAGAAATTTAGAACCCTATGATATATTAAGATAGTTGCAACATTTAACGCTTTTCTTCCGCAAGTAATATGGCTCGCGGTCTATAAGATACAAGTAGATACTTTTTGACCTGCTAGACTATTATTGCGCTGAACATTTTTAATAACTATGTATCTGCTTGTTTTAATATTAAATGTGCGTTCAAGTTTAATACCACGTTTAAGACCTAAATTTTAGTGTATTGATAGTCCGTTGCGGTTCTGTGTGCAAAATCACGATTCTACCCCGTGTTATGATTTAAATATTGTACAGAAATAGATTGATGAGTCAAATTGTTCTAATTCAAACCTGTTCAACCACGTAAACCTGATCACGTCCACGACCAATTACTTAAATAAAGCGAAAGTTAAAATGGGTACCACACGTAGTACGTGACAGAAATTCACGTTTGCTCTTCCGCGACCTGATCTCTAAACTCCTAAATATTTGCAACGTAGGCAGCAACTTTTATCCAACAGCGCTTGACTTCGTTTTACGAAATAAGGGCGCCATCAAAACCACGCGGCGACATTAGGGGGCACGTGCTATGCTCTTTGTACAAACAAAAATCTTCGCAAAAATGACGTAGAAAAAACTTTGCGAAGATTTGGCATGCTATGCTATCTTTGTACAAATAAATTCAGAAATATTCGCACGAACATTTTTTGTTTTCTGAAAACTTCTTCAAATTTGGCAAAATCTTCGTGATATTCTGCTAGTGGCCTGGACCAATCTATCATACTATCAGTTTTTGTTGCAGTTTTAAAACGAAACCTTTTGTTGTTAAGAAGCCTTTGTTTTTTGCAGCAACGGCATTCTTTTATTTTTGCTTGTTGCGTGAAACGAGTAGTGGTTTCAGTTATTCTCAAAACAAAGTCAGAAAACAATACACACTGAAACTTTTCATCCTTTTCTTGTCGTTTCATAGTATCAAAGTGATAGTTTTAGTAGTTCGTAACAATTGTTTGGTTATTGTTTTCATGATTTTATTTCATTGCTGTATTTAGAACAGCTTACGAATCAACACCTAAACCTAAAACGTCGGAGTTCAATTAGATCAGCTTCGTTGTCTCTATCAAACCTTAGTAACAAGAAAATCAAAATTTATTTTTGTTGAATCATTTTTCGAAGCGTAATTACTTAAAGATTTAAAAGAGCAAAATTTGAAGATGCACTTTTATCAAAATCTTATGCGAGATATCCGATAGAAAAGCTATAACAACAGCATTGTTTTACAGTTCAATCTTGTCGAATGCCCTTACACTCAGAATGGAACTGTTCATAGGACCCAATTACGAGTCACAGTCCAGGGGGATCGCTCTAGAACTCATGCTCTCGTGACATTTCATGATGTTGGTCTCAATGGTAAAGCTTTGTTGAATTTGTGTTATAAAGAGAGTTAGGGACCCGTTTAATTTTGGAGCTTTCGGTTTTTTTGACTGATCAGCGTTATGACTGAAATAAAATGTTGATAAAATATAGTTGGGTATTGTGGAAAGTGGATTTTTGGCAAGATAAAGGCATCTAAGCAAGATAAAGGGAGAGTGAGAGACTGTGGATTGTTGAGATTCAATCTTGATGCTCATGTTACCCTCTGGAATAGTTGGCTAGAAAAAAGAGAAAAAAAAACTTCGACTGGTCAACGCTAAAAACATCATGGCAAACTACAGTAATGTTTCGTTTATTGGTATTAGTCGAGAACCAAGCGTCTACAACAATACAGGAATTGATAAGCAATCTAGGCTGTTTTGTTTTTGCCTCGTATTAAGTATCTCTACAAAATATTTACCCTGATTGTTTTGATTTAGTTCACTGTTTACTTATCAATATTGACTGAAGACTTCAATTCGATGTTTTTCTCTCAGTATCATTTTGTGAATCAAACTTTTGCTGCGCAGCTATTAGTTGCCATCAGCAATACTTACTCACAGTTGCCCAGACCAGTGAATTTCGAGCTACTTTGTATCGTTAAAGACTTATCCGTGTTTGGATCCACACCAAAAACAAAGATATTATGATATATCTCGGCAATTCTTTTTTCAGTTCATTGCGATTGGTTATGTTTTTCTCAATCAAATTCTAGAACACACAAGCAGACATTGGTCTAACATAAACACAAAACCAAACAATCTACTCGACGTTTCGTGAACTTTTCTCTCAATGTGTTCTTTTAGTTTTTTATTTAAATTTTTGTGTTATTAAAGCTGTTATCAGTATACGTTGTGTAAGAAATAACTGTTTAAGGTACTATAAACACATGATTAGTACTTTCAGATTTCCTACTAATGTTTTTACAGCTGTATCCAATTATGGTCCACTGATGAACAGCGAAGCAATGTCTCCGATTGCTCAAAAATACTGCATATATAACATCAACGCGCCTGGTCAAGAAGAAGATTCCCTGCCGTTGCCTGCTGGGTAAGTGCTGCTTTTGCAAAGCCATTTTTTTCAAATAACCAAAGCAAAAAAGAAAATGAACCAAACAATGAGCTACAAAAATGGATATGAAAAGAAGATGTTGCGGGGAACGTCTTTTTCAAAAATGTGTATTTATGAAAGTATCGAAAACGTCAAAAACGATTTCTGAATATTGCTTCCTCGCTCTCAGAAATAACGCAGGCATGATGACTCAATACTAGACAAAAATCCAGATCTTGATGAAACTTTTGGCTGAACTTTTCATGACGTTACTTGTCTCGTCATCAGCAGTTTAAACTTAATGTGACCGATCAGAAGTAGATAGAGCGTCTGCTTCTGAAACGGTAGACGCAGGTTCAAATCCCATTCACAGCTTTCTTGCCTGACGTTCAGCAATTAATGGACAGTGTAAAGCCTCCACTGTGTGTGGTTTAGGCAGGTGGACGGTCTTCGCTATCTCCTGGTCCAGGCAACTTGGTAAATAGAGGTGTACTTACATTTTTTTTTAATGTAATACCGATACTTACAACAAAATTATCCTGTGGTTCGATTCCTGTTGGTCGGCACTGATGCTTAACATTTCTTATTGCGTTTTTTCCTTCAGATTCGTTTATCCATCAATGGAGAATCTCTCAGACATGATATCTAAAGTTTTCGCCCACTTTAGGTAAGTTGTGGGTATTTAATTAGCATGGAACTAATTGCAACAAACTTAAATTTTGGTTTACTACTGGGTTTATTTTTTTCGCTCAAAATTTACTGCCAGATTCCAAATTTGTGAATATTTTTGGTCATATCAAAAACTTCAGGGTCATTTCCGCAATCGCTTGTTCAATTTTAGGGTTTGTGTACAAAAAAATGTTAAAAAGTTTTTTATATTTTTCCCAAGGTCCTTGTGGCAGAATTAACTAATTTTTTAGCCACACAAACTTGGGTAATGATCGTTAAATGACCAAAAAACAAAGTGTGCCAAGTTTAAGGACATAATATCTGCCATGACTTGTCAAAAGTGAGAAAGGGGTTAAAACTTAATGCTTACAAAATAGAATTTACGGTATTTCCATCGTGCTGCAACCTTGGACTACGTCAACTGACCGGCTCAAACTGACCGCAAACCAAATGACCGCCAACTAACTGTAACCCCAATGTTGGCGGTCAGTTTTCGGCAGTTGGTTGATTTGGTTCGTTAAAACCTAGCAGAGATATTTTGCAGTTTGCGCATTTAGCTATTTTTTATTTCGAACAAAAGTTTGAATTCCTTTACTTTTGTAAACAATAGTGAACAAAAGAAACAAAAAGGATGAAGTCAATGTTTTAACTAGCGGTTTTTGAGATAAAAGAATTTCGGCGGGTTTGTGATTCTTTTCGTTCAACTAAACTGACTTATTCATCTTGAATGCAAAAATTAATTGCATTTTTGTTTTCTAGTTTGAAATCAGCTGTGTGTATTGGTAGTGGTGCTGGAGCAAACATATTTATCAGATTTGCGGTAAGTTAATGCCTTTAGCGTTGCAATATATAGATTTAATAGGTCTAATTTTTCAGTGGTTAAACACTAAATTCGAGTACAAAGACTTTTTCTGCTTTCCTAAGGCAGTTTTTAACCTAGTTCGTGAATTCTCATTGCTGCAAATTGCAGCATTAGAAAGTGTTCAGCAAAACAGTTTTAATGGTTAGTTGGAGGTCAAATAACACTGTTTCTTCCTTCAGCTGTGGTTTGCTCGCCATCTGAGCTTAAAAGGTGTTCATGTTACTGAAGAAAAATTAATGATTTCCAACGCTATTTCAGCATTCTAAAATCTTGCAGCTGTAAAATTGAGTCATTTTCCAATAATTCTATATTACCATATTTCCTCCGTCTATTTTTTAACAGTTTAACTAGAAATTACTGACCAAATGCAAAAATGCAATTTACTGGTAGTTTATAACGTATTGAAGGGAAGAGTTGGCGTTACAACTCTACCCAGGTTGTGACCACCGAGATTCGCTTGTACCTCCTTTAAAACCATGATGTTTCAAACTCGAAGTCATGTTAGGTCAACCAGAGAGCTCTGTTTTTTAAGACCTGAATTTTGAAGCGGGCTTTTTTTGAATAGGCCAAGCCCCTCATTGGGCTATAAAGTACATCATGATCTTTCAAAGCTGAACTCTAGCTGGTTTACTTTTCAGCTCAAAAACCCGAGCATGGTGGAAGGGCTGATCTTAGTTAACCCAACAGTGTCATCAATGGGCAACCTGTCTTGGATTGGTGAAAAGGTAGGTAGCGGAGCATCGTATGCCGTGGTATAACAGCTTATCGCAAAGCGTTTACATTTTGTAAACCCGCTTCACTTGATTTGGCTTTAATAGAAATAGCTGTTAGATGATTCGCTAGATTGTTTCATGACCAATCATGCGTTGTAACTAAACCAGAACGCTCCCCCCCATGTTTCTACTCTAGGTACCCTTTTCGATTTCTGTTTCTGTAACAAAATACTTTCTTAAAAATACAATTTCTGAGAAGTGTGCTTATGGTTGTTTTCGTTACGGTTTCACCAAACAGTAGATTGTTGTGAGTTCTTTAATGTTGGTTATTCCTAAGTTTCTCAGGCTCCCTCCTTAGTATCTTCATTTTTTGTTTAGTTGCTATATAGAAACTAAACTCTCAAAGGAACAAATTCTCACGATTTTAGAAAGTTTACTACCGAAAAATTTTCTGTTTCGGAAACTTGCAACCGCAAATTTGACACCTTAGGGTCAATCACTGTGATTTGAGCAAATACAAAAGAACTTGTCAATCGTGCATTTTTTATTAAGCGTTTATTATCAAATTTTCTCAAGTGCAAGTACTTTACTGCAGTTATTACTGCTGTGTTGAAGGATTTATCACCTAAACCGACCTTTTCAATTCAGCGTGTGTTGAGCAGATTTTGACTGAGAGCTACATTCATTTTCGCACCAATATTAGCGAAATAGTCAATAGTCGACAATTACTTCCTTTTCAAACCGCACTTGCAAGCAGTCGTTGCTTCGGCTTGCCGCCGAATATAGCTTGATATGTTGTGTCTTCACATCATGGAGCTTCGATAAATTAAAACATTCAAAAGTAGTGAGCAAGTTGAAATAATAGACACGTTAGTGTGCCAAAAAAAAAACAACTTCGGAATTGCTTTGCTTTTACCGCGTTTTTCAAGTGGAATTTCAGCAACTAATTTTTGTTTTGCAATGATTAAAGTTAAATTGGTACCAAGGTAAAACTTAAATGTAATGGCTTAGCTGTTTCTTCGTGTGGTAGCAGTCGCAGCTTATGTAAAAGATCCTTTAACTTGAATCGATAATGGTTGAAGCTTTTAACTGAAACGTTCCATATCAATAAAATTTCATTTAATATATTGCCTGCTTTTTCGTGAGAGTTGCTGCTGTTTTTGGAATATTTTTTGATGACTATTCACACTACTTCTCGTGGGTCTTTTTGCGATTGGTTCGCTGATGTGACCTTAAATGTGCAAATTTTATTCCAACATAAGAGCTATTTGTAGTGTTAGATTTTCCCGAAATAAGAAACAATATTGAATACTTCATGAGGCATTTCCGTGAAAATTTGGAAATTACTGTGCGATAAAATTATGACTTGCTTTTCGAAAATTCTGGGCAAAAAACGAATAGAGTGTTTGAAAATGCATTTGAATTTTCGGTGATTAGTTTTAATAGTTGTAATTGTTTGAAAATGCGTTCGTCAAGTGATTTCAATTTCCTTTATCACATAGTTGTGCGGCAATTTCAAATTTCATTTAGTTCATTAATCGTTTCTAAAATACACAGTGTAATCAAATATACGAAAAATACGTATCGACGCAGCATTGTGCTCGTTACATCACAAAAAAAGTGTTAAAACAACATATCAGCAGTTAAATTAGCAGAGCTGCTGCATGCTTTGCAGAACTATTCGGCATAATATTGCACTTTTTTATCCCCACTTGTTTGAGCAGTTTTAAAAACGATTAGTTTAGAATATTTCCACAAGGTCTGATTAGTTGACCATGGTATTGCCCAATCTGCGCATAAGTCAATCGTTTTTTAGCTTCTGTAGTCTCAAAGGTACGTAATTTGCGGTCTTCGAATAGTCTGGGTTGTTTACTGTTCAAGTAGATGCTTCTCTACCGTTTGTGGTTCTAGGCAACAGGTAAACAACAAGGAATGTCGTAATTAAAGGCGACATATGGCACTCGCTGGCAATCTGTTGCGTCGTCGCTCATCATTATGCTTCGCTGTTACGTTTATTTCGTACTTTCACATTTTAAATCAGTTTGCTCCATCAGCTGTTTTTCACCGCTGCCGTTTCAAATCAGTGTTCGCACAAGCGGAGCGTAGTTGGTAGAGTGATCAAAAATTGTTGGCTTCTGGTTCGATTCCCAAGCTGGTGGTCGTTTTGCTTTTAGGAGAATCAATTTTTACGCTCTTTTCCCGCTGTGGCCAAGTTGTCTACTAACGTGGTAGCCCAAACCTACTCGGAACTTGAATCCAAAAAGGCTCCTTGCGTTGATGTGATCACACAGACACAGAGTTTCTGGTTCATTTAATAAACATAAATGAATAAAGAAACATCTGCAAGATGTTTGAATTTCCTTCAATCTCTGTTTTTAGCGCTTGGGCTTCAAAAACTTGCTTTGTCGACATTGTTACTTTACCGAATCGTGAGAAAATATAAAATCTAGCAATCAGTGATCTACTTGCTTTGTCGAATTCATAGAGCGTCTGCCACTGAAACGATATTCTAGATTTCGATTTTCAATGTACTCTATTTGAAGACTTTGAAACGCGTCAAAAGGGACAGTGTTGACTGGTTGGGTCTCATTCGTGTGCGAAACCCTTAATTTAGAAAAATGTCCGCATTTATAATCACAGCATAAAGCTGTTTTGATTGACCTTGAGCTTGAAGTTTGAATAGAGCCTAGGCGCTTTTTTGTAATTATGTTTGGTTACTTATAGCTTTGTACTTCCATTGTTACTAAGCATGTTTAAATTGTCTTGTTCCTTGATAGAACAAGAATAAAAAACCAGAACCTTTCTTTCAAAACCATTTTTCTTTTAAGTGATCTTCTGTTTTGGTACGTTTCTGCTTGTTTTTGAGTGCGGACAAGAGCTTTTTAACTTAGTTACTGTCACTTGTTTTGTTTAGAAGTTCAGCTGTCGTGGTGTCAAGATTGCAATTTTGTTAAAAATTGAATTTTAGCTGTTTTAGAACGTCCAAAACTTAGCTTTTAGAAGCATAAAATCACGTCCTAAAATTTTGCTCTTAATTTATCGAAATTTTTCTAACTTGTTAAGGAAAGGCGACTAAAATTTGAACAATATTTCATGATGATTCAATAATTGCATGAACAATATCATGGTGCCATAACTGTCATAATGTCTACAATCGATATATTTTTGTAAACATTTTTCCCAGAAACGTTTCGGCCATAAAAGAAATTAAACATTAACTGATATTCTGCAAAGAAAGCGCAATAGTGGACAGAAATTCAGAATCTTAAATATAATTAACATTAACAAGATATTTTTGGTAAACGAAAGAATTAATTTTCTGCTATTTGTGACGACTTTGCTAAAGATTTAATAACGCAAGTTTCGAAAATATAAATTGTCTTAGTCAGTTGCTGAAATCATTTCCATCACATGAATTGATAGTTGGATACTTTCATTTGTGGTTTCTATTTTCAGATCAGCAACTTCACCACCCCGTTCCATGAACAAATGCTGAACTACCATTTCACTAAAGTAAGTCCAGGTTTGTGGGTATTATGAACACACTAGTATTTATTTGCGAATATGTGCCTTGGTTTTTTGCATCATGTTTTTGCAGTTTTTATAAATATTTCTCATAGCATTACAACTAAGTCTAAATTCTGGAGCTGATTTTATGTTTGTTGAAAAGTTTGTTGGAACCGTTAGACACTTTTCGTTGTGTTAGCTAATTTAAAAAACTGGCGAATTTTAGCAACTGTTTAGTTGAAATCGTCTTATTGAACTCATTTAACCTGTACTTTTGTTTATACATCAAGAAAAGCTACTGGCGTTTCAAGTGACCAATTGGCCAAACTAAAATTGCGGTGTTCCGTATTTTAGTAGAGGCTAAACTACTAAGAATTGAAATTCTTACGCTAAACTACTATGTAAACACATTCAATACGGCCTTCGTAAATTTATCACGAGTTTGCATGTCCAGATTACTGTAATTTTTATTTATTTTAAGTTCATAACCTTCCTAAAGGTTGCCATGATACCATAACGTTAACACAAATTTGTTTAACAGTATGCACCACAGTGTCTTAGAGGCCCTACCGAAACTAAATGTCGGGCCTCTGAGACTATGCATATATCACTGTAGTGGTGCCCAAAGTCTGGTCAGCGGGCCATTTGCGACTCAAAATTTTATCTGGCCCGCGCCCAGTATTCAATTTTGGCCCGCCATAAGAATTCTCGTAACAGTCGCAATCGAAAACCCAAAAGAGACCAAACTTGCCCCGAGAACAAGCTAAAGCCCTCATTCCTAACCAATATGTGGTTGGAAAACATTTTTAGTGCTTAAAATATCTTCGGAGCAAATTGTCCCATCAATTACGCTTGAGCTTGATGGTTGGCCCGCGCGCACCCCCGCTGCCTCTCATTTGACATTTCTTGGAAAAGTTTGTACACCCCTGGTCTATAGCTTAGCATTAACTTTCAGTGCTTTGTTCTTAATAAAGCTATTATATTAATTCCAGGCTGAACTGGATCAGACTAACCACGAGCTGCTTGAAACCCACCGCAAGCATTTCAAGCAGCACATGAGGGACGACAATGTCCAGCTTTTCTACAACGAATTTGAACGGTGAGCTGCGAGGTTGACATTATAGCATATTGTAGTTTGTATCTGCTACCTCATCGGTGGATTTGCTTTCGATTCCGCGTCTAGTTTACGAAAATTCTCGAAAAACAATCCTTATAGCGTTCAACTTGATGTTGAAAGAGCCGTTAGAAGTAAAAAGAGAAGTTAATTGATTTGAAGACAGCAAGGTGCTTTATTGTTTCCTAGCCAGGCAATCTAGCTAGTGTACCCTATAAAACAACTACAAAACCCTTTTTATTTTCAGTCGCAACGACGTAAACCTGGTTCGATCTGTTGATCCCCAGATGTCCGACAAAACTACGTTGAGCTGCCAGACCCTGATACTGGTTGGAGACCTTTCTCCTTTTGTGGATGACGCTGTGGAGGTGAACTCAAGGCTTAATCCGAAGAAAACCACCTTTTTGAAGGTAAACGTATAGAAGATGACAGTATTTTGTGACTACGGTGCGTTTTTATAATGTCTGAGAATTTTATTAACGTTTTCGCACTTTTTGGTAAGGGTTGCTAAAGCGGCAACATTTCGCAAATCCTCCCAAAAGGAAACTACTCGAATTAACATTGCGAAGAAGTTGTCGTGCAATGCGCAACCCTTGGCCTCTTAGGTCCAAATGCCAATAAGTGCATAAACGTCAATTGAAAATACTTGGAAAAATGTAGTGTCTTTCAATTCTTTCACGCATGCTAAGAACTACTGGCACTAAATCATTGCATGGTTTGACATACGAAATACAAACAAGGAAACAATGTCAAACCATAACTGCTAAATTTTTGCTTAATTCTTTTTCAAAGCCGATATTGCTAAGGACTTTGTTGTATAGCAGTATGGTTGTATGAGTGAGTACCTATTTTGAAAGCGATTGAATTGTGTGAATAATGATTTTGCCATGTAGAGAATTGATTTTTGTTATGAACGACAGATGGCTGATGCCGGCGGAATGGTGCTAGAAGAGCAAATCTTTAAAGTGGCTGAGTCTTTCATTTATTTCTTGCAAGGCCTTGGACATAGTAAGTACACCAATACATTTGTATTTCAAATTTACTACACTTAAGGTAGCCTCAGTGTACTTTTGGCAGAGGCAAGATATTGCCAATATTGTACAGTAAATGATCAATTACAGACGTTTCGTTTTTTCGACTGGTCCATTTTCAACGCTAAAACACTCAACCACCTACAGCTAACGGAAAGTTGGGTTATGGCAACCTACAAGTTTCTAGCGTTGAAATGGCTCTAGTCGAGGACTGTACTTCCGAACTTTATATGCTGTAATATTGGTATTACGTCGCTAGCTGCAAGTTTGCAACGCGCTTTGCAAAAATTCAGTTTTGTAGAATTCCCCGCCATAGAGATCAATATATGCTATGACAGTTTACCAATGTAATCATAATAAAAGTGAAAAATACCTATTTCTCTTCTGCTAGCGTAACTCGATTTCTTTCAAAATTCAAAAGGAAAATCTGAACTTTGGTCGCTTTTCTTCGAAAACGTCTTTAGTTTATTGTTTTGATTTTTTAGTCATTTTTATTGATTCATTTGCGTAGGCAGCTAAGTGCTGATGACGCTATAATGCAAAAACATTTAGGAAAGGCTTGTTTCTGTTTTTGCAATTGAAGGAGCGTAAGAAATGCACTTTTTGCTGTTTTTGCTGCAATTTATTAATTAAAAACATCACTTAGCGATTAGCAAAACTATTGTTGAACATAAGATCATTTCTGCTCATCAAGTATTCCTCGTACGAATTTCGCCGTCATTTGCGTTTTGGTAAAGAATGATCTAGAAATGGAGACTTTGCATTGCATACCATAACTGACCACATTTTTACCACAATACAATGGTCTTGATTGATTGACCGATTTTCAAGAATTATTGCATATTTTTCACTCGAGTTTGAAATATTTATAAGCTTTTGACACGCAGTGAGATATTTTGCTCGTACAAAAGTGCTTTTACAACGTGTTACTGTATCGTGCGGCGTCTGTCGTTTTGAGTCAGAGGACGAATTGCCTCGAGGTATCATTTGCTCGCCAAAACGCTCTGTTTTCACTCATCAGAACACGTTTTTCAATCACTTTGACCTTTTTTGTCGCTGGCCAGCCAAAATTCATGCTCTGTTAGGGATATGATGTCATTGTGACGTCAGAACGTTGAACAAACCTCTTTTTTAAAGATGAACGGAAAGGAAATATGAACAGACGTAGTCTAAACATCCTTGTTTAATTATGACAGCACCGTTATAGGTGTTTATTCACTATTAATCAGTTTCGGTTTGAGTTATTTATTAGCTGCTTAAAGACCTTTAAAGATTGGTTGTTTGAGGTTGATAGAGGCGAACATGTTTCTACAGTTGAACAAAATTGTTTATTTTTTAGATTATGCACTATGAACGCCAAAGGCTTACGTACAGGTTGAACGTTTGTGGCCCACGGATTGAAACCAGAGGTGGGCAGCGCAAGTCACAATAGTTGCGCTGCATACGCACGCGCAACTACTCTAAAATTCTTGCGGCGCAAGCGTTTCCGCAATCCCCAAAAAATAATCGCGCTGCAAACGCACGCGCAAGTGTGACGTTTTAAAAAGTATAATTCTGATTAACTTCCTGCTCAAACTGCGCTATAGGTTACGGTACGAAAGGAATATTCAAAACAAATTGTGCACGCTACCAAATAGTAAACATATAAAAATTATTAATTTACTTTCAAAAACACAAGCATTTGAAAAAGCGCATCACTTAACTCCGCTCACTTTGGGCGAAGAACAATAAAAAATCACGTTCAACACCCGCACTTACAGGAATCGGGGGCGTCAAATAATTTTCGAATTTCCGCCTTTAAAGTCTTCAGGTGGCGGCAAGCGAACGACTTTGGAGTCACTGTTTTTTTTTCTTATGGCTCGTCAAGGAAATCGATTACTATCTTTGATGCATTTGTGTTTCTGGAGCAATTAGCATCACTCTGAAATGACGAATGGAGCATGCTAAAAATCATCATGTATTTTATATAAAGAAATTGAATCAACTAAGAGCTTTACCGACTAGTAGAATGTCAATAAACAATCTTCGAACTCGTTATCAACACAGCGCGAGCATCGAAGCCGGAGTGTAACCGTTCAAACCTCAGTGCTCCCAGTCAATATTAGCATGCTTGTTTTAACACATATACCTACAGTGGCAGAGTGGCCTAACACCAGTTCTGCGTTGAAGGACAGCCGCGACTTCAAAACCAGTGTATGTCTCTGGTTTTTGCAGGCATGGGTTCGAATCCCATTCGTAGTCATTTTTTCTGACAATCAGAGGCTGATCAAGATAGTGACTTAATGTCTTCTCTTTTCTTAAGAGCTACCGATGCATTTGTGCATTTATGGTTTTGGAGCAATTAGCATCACTCTCTGACGACTGGAGCGTGCTACAAAAATCGTCATGTTTTGTTTAAAGAAATTGAACCATCTAAGTATATTAATTGAGAGCTATACCGACCCTGTCACTTCGGTTAGCAGGATCTTTCAAGTTTTCCAGACTAACAAAATTTGCCAAGCGCGTAGCTAGAAATTCGCAATGGAGGGCGGTTTTGGGACCGCCGGAGGAACGGAGGTCTGGGGGTTTTTACTTTTTTCCAGCGCTCAAAAATTTTACATTTTTTTCCAAAAAATAACTTAATTTTAGGGCTATTTTGATAAAAAAAACTTTTGGAACGTGGCATAGAAATTGGCAATGCAAACATGATTAAACTGGTTGCATAAATGGGCTATGTGGGAGGTGGTTAATGGTAAAATTGTAGTGCTCTTGTGTACATGCTGGTAAATCATAAAATCTTACAGTCCAATGAAACTCGCACGTAGTGATCTATTTCGTCTATATTTTATCTAGAAAAAGAACTGGGAGGGGGGCTAATGGAAAGATATTTGAGAGAAGTGATTAGTAATTAACTAGCACTTAATAGCCCCCCCATTCCTGCGTTATAATATATTTGTTGATGAAACCTATGTTCAGCACTTTTACACTAGCGATCAATTTTGATTGTTTACTTTTGGCCATTTTTCAAAAGTTTTATTAATTTGTGAGTTAAGTTTTGACAAATTAGCCCCCTCCATCCTGAATATGTTTCGAAAGGTGCTTTAAATCTTTTTTTAGTCCATTCCTGCGTAAAAAACAGTTTCAGAAGTGCTAAAAACGCGATATTTTCTAAAAACGCTGAAAACGTAGTATTCCCTCCTCAGGCTACGCTACTGACATTGCAATTAATAGTTTTTGGTGTTTCTTATTTTTGAATTACGGTAAGACGTAAGACAGTTTGCAAGCAGCGCGTTAGATTTTTTCCCGAAGCAATATTTAAAAATTTTTTAGGAATGAGTATGGCGTATTTCTGGAAAGACAATTATAAAAATAGTGTTTCTCTTTAAAATATGATTTTGCAACCATTTTTTGAATTGAAATTAAATTAAATACGCAATCAAAAAATTTAAAATTTTGAAAAATCAGCAAAACATTTTAGAAGTTTCAGCGAAAGAAAACTCCTGCTGCGAATCCTATAACGAAGTTTTGCAAACAGTAGACAAATCCTATAACGAAGTTTTGCAAACAGTAGACAAATGCAATTTCTTATGACGAGGCTCTTATGAATCTTGCTCGTCAAAGTTTTTAAACTTTAATCATAGTTGTTGGAAAACAATTACTCTTAATCGTATGTGAATTGCGCTTGCGCTCAAAATTGCTAAAATATTTGCGGCGCAAGCGTTAGCGCAACCGTTTAAAAATAGTTACAGCGCAAACGCTATTGCAAGTGAAATAGTTACGGCGCAAGCGCTATCGCAAGTGAAATAGTTGCGGCGCAATAATTGCGCCGCAAATATCCACCTCTGATTAACGCATTGTATTTTCTGCCATTTGTGTCACTGTTTTTGATAGTTCTGAATTCTGTAGTGCATAGTCATCTTAATTTTGAGTTTTGTTCATGAAGGATTTTTCCATTCGGATGTAGCTCCGATGCGAGATTTGCGTCCTTGGGTTTTGATCTTTCAGGATTATTTCAGATGCCATTCTGGATCACTGTTGTCTTAAAGCAGATCGGTTTGAAATGTCCAGGCCGGGAGACTTTTCAATTATTCATAATCACTAATGAGACATCATAAACTGACTATCTTTCCTTTTGTCGTCGAATACGGTGTAGTTTATCGGAAGTTTTATTTCTCTCGTGACATCCTACGTAATTTTGTTTTGACGTATTAGGAAGGTCGAATAATCAAAAATGAGCTGTGCTTAGGGAAAATATTGCCCTTTAAGCACTCATAACTACTAAGTACTTGCTGAAAATAAGCTTCGCTTGCACAATCACTGCGTATGCTGGATCGTGTTTGTTTCGAAACAATCGTTGCTTCGCTCCGTAGCACGTGACTGAACCAGATTTCATTCCGATTGGTGTTGTTAAGAAATCTGGCCACACCCACCTACACACCCCTGGGTCTGTTTGCGCAATTTGCAGTGAGAGACAGCGTGACGTTACTAGATGGCTTTTGGAAAACACAGTATTGCCAAGGGTTCCTTTAGTCTCTACCTTAACCCAGAGCTGCAAAAATGCAAGTATTCAAATTTAATCAAGCTGTGAATATTTTCATTCACCGTGTTTTTTCGAGGCGGAATTTTGAATCCGCAAACCCAGCGATCAGAAAGGGTCTATGCACAAACTGCCTCAATTTTTGCTAATCATAAAAGAATGAAAGACATTTCTCAATCTCCGCGAAGTAGTGTTAAATGCTGCAGCCTACGTTTTACACTTGTGTTCCCACGGGATATAATGTGCGTGGCTGTTTGTCTGACGTCTGTATTTGCTGTCGGTAAAGTTTAACATACATTTAGTAGCATATATTCTTTCTTGATTAATGCAAATTGCCACTGGTCATTCGATTGTTTGTTTTGCCACGATCTGATTAATCGGTGCCGGTTACATTTGTACTCCGTTTGGAATTTTTATTTATTTATTTGTTTGTATTCACGAAGAATGACTAAGTTTTGTTTTTTCAGCATAAAGGGTGTTTGTTTTGAGTAGACTACATTAGCTATTTTCTTCTTGCAACGAAGTTTCGTTGTAAATTAACTTTTAAGTGAATTTTTATAGATTTTCATGCATTGAGTTTTCATGCAATCGTTCACATAAGTCAAAATCGAGTTTCAGAAGAAAAAAAATAGTCGGTACTATCAATCTATCATATCTTAAACATTTATGTAGTGTTTTTTTGGTTTATACAAAACCATTGTCTGTCACCCGATATCAATCATCCAAAAAAAGCCAAAAAACTTTATTTTCCGAATTCAACAACTGACAGTCAAAAAACGCTTGCTTCTGAACCAAGTCAGGACAATGCTAAGACCGCTAATATAATGAATCGTCTTTGAGATATCACCACAAGTTTTAAAAACATAAAAGAACTTGCTTGAACGGGAAAGAAATTGTGTCAAACAGATATTCTTTTATAGTTCCCGGTGTAATGATGACTCGTCTTGCTCGCTCACGTACTGTGTCAAATAGCTCGGCTGGATCTGGCGAGGGGGACAACAGGAGAATTCGCACTTTATCAGGTGGATCCATTGGTAAGTCATCAAATTGAATATACCGTTCACTCAATTAGTGGTTGAGTGGATAGAGCGTCTGCTACTGAAACGGTAGGTACGGGTTCGATTCCCGGTCGCGTCAAACCGAAGACTGCAAAAATTGGAATTCACAACTTCTCTGTTTGACATACAGTAATGAAAGAAACAGTGTGAAGTCTCCACTGTGTGTAGCGGGTAGGTCGCAGCTTGGCTTGAAGACGAAAGGTCCCTTCGCTGTCTTCTGGCCAAGAAATTTGATGAATAAAGGTGTAATTTTAGTTTCCTTTTAAAACAAAAATTGAAAAGGGAACACCATTTAAAAGGTACATTACGAAAGCAATCGAACAAACATCAAAATTCACATAAGACATTACTAAAATCAGATGAAAAAAATTATCAGTTGCAAAAAAAATTACTTTTAATCGAATAAAATTTTTTAATGTGCGTTTTTTGACTGTCTCTTGGTGTCATTATCAATGAATCAAATGGGTTTAAAAACCAGATAGAAATACTGACATTAATTGGACAATCAATATAGCATTAAAAGAGCATTTTAAGTAGAAGATCGCCTACGGAGCTTTAAAGCCTACGTAGACTAGAATGCGTGTTTAGCTGAGAATTGTTACATGACGACTGCCGAGGAGAATATATCAACGAGAATCTTATATTCCCAATTAGCGGTCTCTTGAGCGAGTGTAACGATTTAATTGGGAATAGTTTTTGAGAAGTGCGATTTCAATCATCACTTATGAATTACTTTGATCAGCTATTAGTGCACAAATTGAAGGACTGAAAATTGGCATTAAATTTTGCTTAAAGCAGTCAGTCGCAACTTTAGCAGCAGTTTGCTATTCAGAAAAAGTGATTGTTGAAAAGAAGAAATCAACTACTCATCAGTTCAGCCGTCGAGCATACGAAGTAGTTAAAAACGTAGAAGAAACGAGTTTAGAGCCAATTGTATTGTCGAAACACGATAACAAGGAAATAACCGTCCCTCTTCCTGAAGTGCAAAATCTTCGAATTTAAAGCAATTTTTTGGTATTAAGGTGAGCAATTTGAGCTATTAGGTAGTTGAATCAATGCTTTAGCTTAGCCGTAGGGCTCAGGAGTTTATAGTAATTTTCACAATTTTGATCAGAAAGTCGTAATATTTAATGCTTACTGTCTTTCACATTGAAATACTGTTGCTAATTTAGTTTATGTACCGCTGTACCGCAGCAAGGGCCATATTACAAACACAAAAGCGAACTTGTACACTTGTCCGGCTAGAGCGAAAATTTAAGGCGTTAATAAACTTTTAAGGCAATTTTAACCTGATTCTACAGTTCTAAACATGGGACTTAAGTTCATCAAATGCAACTTTAGAAGCTTGAAGTCTAAATAAAAGCACTCTCGAGTTTTTCTAAGCTTTTCCAAGTTTCCCATTGGTTTAAGTTCGCTCATTTAATTTAGCTTAAATTTTTTTCAGTATTAAGAAATAGTGTTTTTCACCATGTGATGCAGTTGCAGGATCACTTTACTGTTTCCTGTCCGGAAATTTCAATCTAAATCAAATCTATCATTATACTCGATGTGTAACGCCGAAGCGTGTAACGATTTTTTATTATACTTGATATGTTGACGCCAAAGCGTGTAACGAGTTGGCAGGGCCCATCTCCGCGTCATTACCCTTGTGGGCAACACAGCTTTGAAAGAAATGTCGCAGCGGTGGCGAGCTGTTCACAACACTGTGTCCGATTTGACCCGCCCAAAATTTGTCGAGTTATCACTCGTGTTATCACTGCACCTGAGACAAACGTGTTATCACTCGACCAACTAGTCTGCTAATGTGGAAGGAACCTACGAGCCCAAAAACTTGGTAAATCAATATTAAACGTTCGTGATTTTGTAGGTACTTCTTCACACCCCCAACATTCCAATAGTACAAATCAGATTGTAAATAGAGCTACAAGCGACTCCGACAAGGCCCAGCTGGTAACCGGTGCGGTCTGTTAAATCAACTTCGTTTTTGTCTGCCGTCACTTGCAAACTCTGCCCTTTTGAGATCTTGACGAAAACGTGGATTTTCACGAACGTGCCACTCTCTGTAATGTTTCGAATGAGAAAAACTTTTTTTGTTGTTTGAGAAAAACTAAAAAACTTTACTGTTTTCGTGTTTTTTATAAGTCATTGATGACTTTGTCGTGTATGCTTTTGTGAGTTGTAATGTCATCTTTTTAGCAAGTTTCAATGCAAACTTCGAAGCAAAAGAAAAAAGACTTTTTGCATAAATGCTATTTCTATCACATACTGTATTTTAAAGTGTAGCATAATATTGGTCGCTTTTTGTTTAGTGGAGGCCCCACCTTATTCGTACATGCAAAACTTGAAAACTGTGACTGCAAGGCTAAATAACAATAAAATTCTAGTATAGGCTGGATCGAAATAGGAAAGTTTTTGAATCGCATAACTGCATTGTACCGTTTAGAGAGATTTATGCGATAGATAACGTGTTTAATTTCAACAAAAATGTTTGAAAAGCTGGATATACTCTTGAAACCTTCAAAGACTTGAAGAATGCCCCTAAGAAAATAGGCCTAAGGAACACAGAATAACTCCATGCCAATTCAGTTATCGAGCCCTAGACTTGCCTATCTCTCCCTGCAAGCGCAACGCTCAACTGACTGAGACATTGAGCTACGCCGGCATCGTAAGATATTAAGAACGATACTAGTAAATGTTTCTGAGTCTGTTTGCTTTTATTGGGGCGATTTTGAAAGAGAAGGATTGTGCTTTTATCAGACTTGGTCAAATTTTGTCGAACTATGTATAAACATTTTAATAACTGCAAGTGTAATTTTTTTGAATCCTATTAATTTGGTGCATGTGGTGAAATGCTGTATCCTCTTTTATGCTGTATAGAGTGTTGGCTGCTTTTTTACAGCTTACTAGCAATGCATTTTGAACGCAAAACGTCTGGTTTCATGGAAAAGTTTTATGCAGCACGACTATGTTTATTGGTTACTTTTCAAGCTTTTAACCTTAATACCGTGTTGCGTTTTGGCTCTTTGAGTTTCATTTTGCTTGCCTGCTTTTGTCTCTCATAAATTGAACTTCCGAATTCGGTGTGCATTGTGCAGTTCAACAATATTGTGGTGTAATGGTGAAGTTATTGGCTCGTAAGAAGTTCAGTAGCAATGTAGGGTTAAGTGGGCAAACCACATTAGTTATTATTATGTTTGCTAGAACTGTGTTCTTTAGCAAGAACCAAATCTTTAGCTTCTTCCGTTTGTACTTGCAAAACACGTGAAGAAGCTAGAGTAAAACGTCTTTTCTTTTGAACGTCAATTATCTATCAAACCAGGGTAATATTTTTCAATGATTTTTGGCGTTAGAAAAATCTAATACAGCAAAATATAGCAATTAATGGGGTCTGGACACTGGAATACTTTTTTACCATGAGAGTCGAAATAATGTATTCAAATGCGGTCAACCAGCTGGTAAAACCATGTATGAGCTGTTGGAATTCGTGCGGGTTAAGTCTTTCAGTATCTCGCAATCCTCCGCGAATCAAATCAACTGAGGATTTACAACTCAACGAACTTAATAAAAACGGAGAAATGAGGGTGAGTGGGAAGTGAGCTCGCGCTCTTCGAGTTTCCAGCTACCCGCATATGTTTCGAAGCAGGCGGCCTGCAGCCGTAATCGAACTCGGGTCGCAGATTGCGTACGCAATAATCAGCGCTCAGTTCCGCTCGGCCATGCTGCTAACAATTTTTTGTCTGCCATGCAATGCAAACTCTTTGTAGAATGCGAGGTTAAAATTAGGAGGAACTTGGAAGTACTGTGGCCGTATTATGCAACGTTTCGTAAAAGTTAACGTCATCGGAAGTTTTGTTTTACGGAGCTTACAACATTGTAATCCTTGCGATTTGTTGTAGCTGTAGTATAGTAACTCCCTGGTAGGTTAAGTAGAGCAGTGCTCCTCAACCGGTGCACACTAGGGTGCACTAAAAATGTTAGGGGTGCACCAATACGAAAGGGTACACAAGCTTACCCACAATATACGCAGAACCTTAAAAAAGATTATTGTAAACAAAAATGGACCATGATTAGACAAACCGACTGGCGACAGTAACCATAAGTTTGAAACTACATAAACACATTTTTGTAGCAGTGGGGCAATTGTGTATTTTTGATTTATGTACTTGCGTGGCCTAGTAAAAGAACACAGCCCCGCATGTCACCTAGCAGCGAGAAAATTAGAAGGGCAACTTTTGCGCGTCGCTTTGTTTACTTAACACACAAAAGTTGCTCATCTAATTTTCTCATTGTTAGGTGACATGTGTGGCCGTCTTTTTTTAGTAGGCCAAGGTACTTGCGATAGCATACAAAATATGACCACAATCGCCAGTAGAATAGTTTAAAGCATCGGTAGGTTTTCGGTTACGGCAGCCTACTAAATTAAACCACAAAATGGGAGTACATCAAGGCTACACAACATAAGGCCCGCGAAGCGTGTTATTGCATCCCTCGAAATGGTTTCGTGTGATCTCAAGCAATCTGTATTTGTCGTATTGTGACTTGGTGTCTGATGCAATTGCGTGTATGAGAGTAAAACTGGAATCTACGTTTTACGCACGTACCTCTGTGGCAGAACTTTTCTAAAAAATTACTTCTGGGGCAGAACCAAGTTGCATCAAAAAATTTTCAGAGTTTCCCTTTTTGGGTGACTTCATGACAGAATACGGAATCAATTTTCAGATGCAACTGCTTTCACTTATTGAAGCACATCTTAAATTGCTGCAAGAAAGTTTAGAAGGATTTCACTGCTAAACAGAAGGCCACACTTAATTCTAATTCTCGGATATTACACCCTTTCACTTATGACAGTATTACTACTGAAACGGAAGATTTTACTGATCTTCAATCCTGAGAAGAGTATACCAACCCAAAAATTTTGCCCCCTCAGAAAGAATTTTCGCTCCCCTTAAAACAGCGTATTAGTTGCGGCACTGATCGATCCATTAATGACTGATGACTCGGAAGCAATCAAAAAGATTATCATTCCTCGGTTTGGAATGTTGGTTTATAATATGCAACAGCAAAAAAGTCATTAAAGATAATTTCTTGAATTTGTTGTGTGCTCTGTCTTGTGTTATTCTCAGTGCCGTTGCTAAGAATGGTGGCACCAGGGCGTGGGATATCGTGGAGTCACCTTTTTCGGTCTAAAAATAAGTGAAGACCAAAAACAAAAAAGGTCTTTGCCGTAAAATGACTAGGTTTTCGGTGCAAATGAGATTGGAGACCAAACAAATTGAAAAAACAAGGTCTTTACATCAAT
Source organism: Trididemnum nubilum (assembly GCA_963965965.1). Classification (NCBI taxonomy): domain Eukaryota; kingdom Metazoa; phylum Chordata; class Ascidiacea; order Aplousobranchia; family Didemnidae; genus Trididemnum; species Trididemnum nubilum. Next base: position 12,524,028 of record OZ014473.1, on the reverse strand, counting down.
TCAGTGGAGTTATGTTTTCTCACCATAATATGGTGTCACCCCAAAATGGTGTCACCCGGACCGGGCCGCCTTCCTTCCCCTAGCTACGCCACTGGTTATTGTTAGTGCAGATTATAGTGCAGTTGTCTTTTTGCATGTTCATTTTAATGTGGCTTTTTGCCTTAATTCAAATTTTAAACACAGGGTGCATGAGCTCGTCACAAGATTTTTAGGGTGCACCATAACGAAAAAAGTTGAAAAGCACTGAAGTAGAGTAGCCTTATGTTTCGAAATTTTAAAGCTCTATGAATCGTATGTTTCCGGTTCTTAATATTACAACAAGCTAAACAGTGGCGTCGCTAGGGGGGGTGGCCCGCCCCGGGTGTCACCATTTTTGGGTGACACCATTTTGTAATACCAGTCAAACAGAAAAGAAATCAACAATATGTTTAATATCATTGGAAATGCTTAGCACTTTAAAATTAACTAAAAAATGATTTAAAGCCTTTTTTGAAAAAATTACTTAGAGGGGCGAGCGCTAATTTGTAGAAATATAACTCACAAATTAGTAAAAACCTTTAAAAATTGCCAAATAAGCAATTACATTTGATTGCTTGTTGAAACATGCTGAATGTAGGTTTCATGAAAAAAAAAAAAAAAGCTCAGGAATATGGGAGGGGGTGGCTATTCAGTATTAGTTAATTACCAAGCACTTCAACTCAAATATCGTTCCATTAGCCCATCTCCCAAATCATTGTTCTCTATTAAATATAGACGATATGGATTACTTGTGAGTTTTATTGAACCTGTAGCGTTGCTAGGGGGGAATACAGCCTTTCCCTCGCCCCCATTGGATAGCCGGCCAAAATGCAAAATAAAGAAAATACCACGTTTTTAGCACTTCTGAGACCATCTTTTGCATTGGAATAGACTCAAAAAATGATTTAAAGCTTGTTTTGAAACATTCATTTACGAGGAAGAGCTTATTTATCAAAAACAAAACTCATAAATCAGAAAAACAACTTTAAAAATGGCCAAAATTGTCTTTTGATTTGATCGCTTATCGAAATATGCTGTTGTTTCTATACATCCCTGAACATAGGTTTTATCAAAAAATGAAATGTAAGATGAGAAATAGGGGAGAGGGGCTATTCAGTATTAGTTAATTACCAATAACTTCTCTCAAACTTCCGTCCATTAGCCCCCTAGTTATATCTTTCTCTATAAAACATAGACGAAAAAGAGTACTCCTTCAGAGTTTTGTTGAACTCTAGTATAAGATTTCATGATGTATCAACTTGTAAATAAGAGAACTAAAATTCTGGCAATAGCTACCACCCACATAGCTCATTTTTGCAACTAGCATTATCATGTTTTTACTCTGCTAATTTGTATGCCACGTTTCAATAGCATTAAGCTTCATCAAAATAGGCCTAAGATTAAGTTAGTTTTTGTCAAAAATAGACAAAATTTTCGAGCGCTGGGGGCTCCGACCCCAGACCCCCGAGAAAGCCCCCTCCCCATTGCGGATTTCTGGCTACACGCTTGAGTGTAATCATGTTTTTGCACTGCTAATTTTTAGGGTCCAGAGTTCTCCCTGAAGCTAAATTTTAAAAGCATTAACTTTTATCAAAATAAGGCTAAAATTAAATTATTTTTGCAAAAAAGAATAATTTTTTTTGAGCGCTGGGGGCTCCGCACCCAGACCCCCAATGGTATCCGGCGGATAGGGCGGAGCTTCCAGACCCCAAAAAGAGCCCCTCCCCAATGCAGATTTCTGGTTACTCGCCAGATATTAAACGTGTAATGTGATATTAAACGCGCATACTTCCAAGTTGTAGAATCTTACAATGAGAAGTTATTGAGTTAGCCAAATAACAACCGCTGTTTACAGTAACGAAGTAGCACCGCCATCTTTAAAATGTAACCTTTTGCGGCCTACTATACATTAATATACATTACCTACTATACATTCTTTAAAATATAACCTATGAAGGGTGACACCACGAAACTCCGCCCCGGATGTCACCATCCCTAGCGACGCCACTGAAGCTATATACCGTATTCTTAATCGCTTTACGGCTTATATAGCCTATATAGCGTATTTTTTAATTTTTTAAACTATTTAAAATTTCGAAATATAATCGTATGTTTCCGGTTCTTAATATTACAACAAGCTATATATTGTATTCTTAATCGCTTTACGGCTTGCTGTTTCGTGTTTTCTTCCGCAGTAGCGTAGACAGGGGGGCATTGTGCCATGGCCCTCTCTAATACCTACACCAACGTTTACACCTAACTACAAATTGAAATGGCAGCACTGGTACAAAGCAAGCAATGATTGCTATATACAATATATTTATTACTCTATTTACAATAGTATTTCCCAGCAGCAGTAAACAGTTGCGCGCTGCGACCACAGACTATGCTGCGACAAAAGGAAAAAAACAAGCATTATAATGAGAGTGAGATGGGACCTCATTTCAAGTTTCAACAAACAACAGTGTAATCACATCCAATAACCAACGCACTACATCACTCTGTGGCAGAAAACGCAACCACAGCATGCGATCGAAAAAGTGATAGAGGTAATAAAAGGGCCGTATTTGAAGCCTATATTTTGCGAATTCCTTTTTGATTATATCTTCAAGCATTTTGATTATATCTTTGACTTTTTGATTATATTTTTTATCTTATATTCCCAACAAATAAATTTCGATTATATTCCCAATAAATAACTCTTCAAGTCGGGAGGGAATTGTGCCGCACCATTGCCATTTCAGCCCTAATACAAACAAAAGCTGAAAAGGTTTGATATCGATAACACGATGCGTTTTAAAAAGCCTTGTGCGTTGCCCTAGCTCTCTCATCTGGGTTATGATCTGCACTTAAATTGTAGGGGAAACTTAGCGTCCCCCCATCGAGATTTATCGATTTCCACATTAAAAAAAGCTTCCTACACATTTAGACGAAAAAGTGGCCAGTAATTTCAACAGAGGTGGGAACGGTACTTTCTAAAAGTACCACGGTACCGGCACTTGCTTGAAAAAGTACCATCGGTACCGTTACTATTTTTAAAAAGTACTGCGATACCGATCCTTTTTGATGATTCAACTTAATTTTCTTAGAATCTTTGAAGAACGTTTGTTTAAAAAAATTTGTAATTTTTAGTGAAACAAAGCACGACAAACCAAAATTACGAGCAAACATTTACTTTGAGAAAAATCAGATCGTCCATTTGTAGCTTAATCCACCTCTTCTGTGTTTTAATCCAATTTCACTCGGCGGGCGTTTTTGCCTCACTCTCGATTTTTTCGTGATAAATACCTTGAAAAAAACAATTTTTTTCAAACTGAGTCAAATTTCATTACAAATAATTCCTAAAAATTTCAAGTAGTTAAAGCAAAGGGAAATTTCCTAATTTTTAGGTTTCCCAAAGTCATTTTCCAAAATCTGAGCATTTTTTGGCCAATTTATAATTTAAACTAATTTACGTCACAAGACGTTTTTGTGACAATACGAACTTGACTTAAGCATCTTATGATTCAGTTTCCAAAAATAAAGTTACGTGTAAAATTTGAACCGCTTGTGACTTCATCGCAAAAATGACGTTATTTAAAAAAGATGTGGCCGTGACGTTCAAGCACATAGCCAGAACGAGTTTTTTTGGGGGCAAGCGAAAATTTGGAGGGCAATGGCTTCATGCTGGGGGCGATCTCAAAAACACAAAAAGAAACAAGGTCTTCTGTACGAAAAGCCACCATTTTCTACAAGCTTTGTGGTGATCAGTGGTGCAAATCTTTGTTAGCATTGGGGAGGATAATTTGCAATTTTACCCCAACTTTGCCCTATTTTCAACATTGGGGGGGATGAACCTCGACCAAGACTTTTTTCAGGTGAGCAAATTAAGTGAAGACCAAAAAAAAGGTCTTCACCAGAAGTGGAGCACTTTTTTCCCCGATTCAGGTGAAGACCAAAAAAAAAATGGTCTTCACCAGAAATGGAACACTTTTTTTAAGTACTGACCTGCGCTCAGATGCACACCAGAGTCAAATTATTGTAGGGGATGCAGATGAAGTCCATACTCAAATTGTTGGGGGGTATACAGTCAAATTATTGGGGGGGATATATCCCCCCATCCCCCCTTGTTTCAGCACCACTGGTGGTGATCTCCAGAAAAAAGGTCTTGTTTGGAAAGCCACCATTTTCTGCGACTTATATGTATCAAATCAAAAATACAGACAGTATACAGAGTCTTATAGGCACAATCAAACCTTTGATTAACAGCCTAAAACGTACTGTTTCGGAATCGGCATTCGTCTTTTATTCCTCGTCAGTATAGCTAGGACTACAGGATGGAACATTAGCGTAGAAAGGCAAAGAATCGCAAATTAACCAGATCATGACACAATTTTTTTCCCCCAAAAGTATAAAGTAATCACAATATTACAAGAGACAATTCTAATGGTTCAATTCAAAATTATTTCCAATAGCATGCCTTAGCCGGCTGTTACGCCCAATCTCAGGGCTCATCAGTAAGGCTAGCAGGGCCAAAAGGACAAATATCACCAGTAATAAAAATCTTCGAAACATATTATTATTAATTTTCTCAGCAGCCTACATTGTTCTTAATAAATCAAAAATAATACAACACTTTTTCTTTCCATCCTAAAACTCAAGGATTTAAGTGAAATTTACTTGAAGGGCAATTACCCCCCTACTCCCGGATTTAAGTGAAATTTATTTGGGGGGCAATTCCCCCCCTGCTCCCCCTGACTACGTGCCTGCTGGTGACGTTACTATGATGACGTCCTGATTTCCGAACCAGTTTTCCTAAGCAAATTTGGAGAACACCGACCCGCATACCAAATTCGGTGTTTTCATGACTGTGGTTTAGGAGTTAGAAATGGGGAGCATTTTTGCTTATCATTGTGGCTGGTCAAAAGAACGCGTCCCGATTGCGGTTAACCGGCTCAACTGCGCAGCCACGAGCTGCTTGATCTGTTGTTTTATTAACCTTTTGCTTCCAGATATTTCTTGTTTGCTGCTATTGGGTTGCTTCGATTCGTGACGTCATTGATTGGAGAAGTCGCGAGACTGTGACACCATGTAAAATGCCGTTGGTCAAATAGCCTACCCCGTGTAAAATACTGTAAGGTTATGTCTTTCCCTGCGAAGAACACTCGTTCGACCAATGCACTTGAAGGCAGTTCAGTACTAAATTTATACCAAAGATGGAGATTTTTCAGCGCACCACTCTGAAAGTTTGACAATAGATAAACTAATTTGTATTTGAGGCTTTTGATCGACGAAACTTTTAAAAATCTTTGTAGCACTATCTTGGCAATTGTTATAGCTTGTTTTGTGTAGAAAATCAAAAAGTTTGTCTGCATGTTCACTTTCGTTCATATCGCTGCTCTAATCAGAAGCACCTTGCGCTTCCACTTTCTCTTGTAACAAATTAGTTACTTTGACTTTGAAAGTTAGCTGCATTCCTTTTTGCACAAAGATGTTTCATCATTTTTGACTTCAATCGTCATCATAGATGATACGGAACTGCCCGTGCAGAGATGTTGCAATTACATATTAATTGTTTGCAAGCACACGTTGAACCTTTCTTTGGCGTCAACCGTAACGCTATATTTCGGGGTTAAAAATTTATTAGCTCTAATCCAAAGAGAGAGAAAAGGAGTTAGTTTTTTAATCGATAAGTGATAACAAAAAGTTGAAAATACCGAATACTTTTTTAAAAAAGTACCACGGTACCGGTACTTCGGTCCCATTTTTGAAAAAGTACCGTCGGTACTGGTAACGGTACTAAAAAAGTACCGCAGTACTTTTGTACTCTGTACTGCCCACCTCTAAATTCCAATAAATCCGAAACTCCGGCCAAAGTCACCACCAAATTGCAGCGAAGACCTTTTTTTACTTTTTGGCCTTCACCTGAATTTGGGAGCGAATTCCCAAAATTCCGGACAAAGAGAGAACCAGTTTGCGGCGAAGACCTTTATTTTTTGGCCTTCACCCGGATATAAGTAAATTTGTTTTTGATTGCTGCCGCATTCGGATTGTGCCTGGACATGGCTGCGAAAGCGTGCCCCCAAGCAATATTTTGCAGTTTAAGTGCTGGCTGTGACATATTCAAAGACTTTTTGATGCAGTTTCTCAAGCAGCTGCTGAGGCCACATTATAGTTCAAATGTTTTCCTGCCAATGTCAATAACAGTTTAGTGTTTGCTGCTTGGCAAGTTGCAAATAACTAATCATTCACCAAAGCTACAAACTCTTACCTTTTTTCCCTAACCTTAACTTCGTACTGTACCACAAGGAAGAATGACTAAATAGCTTGTGCTCTTCAGTTGCAATTGTGCAAATTTTGTGTGTGTTTTGTACTGCAAAACACATGTCTTTAAAACCGACCTTTAACTTTAAATGAACTTAAAATTGAGTTATCTTTGTAAAAAAACGTAAAAATCTTGCCTCTGGCGGCTGGGTGCTCCACCCCCCAGACCCTCAAGTTGAGTTACAGCTTTAATTATAAACCTATATCTCTTCTAAATCCATTAACTGCAATCTTTGAAAAATGTCTGCACCAGCAATTATACTCTTATTTCAATAAATTGGAATTACTTACTCCTAATCAATATGGTTTTTACCAAAACTCCTCCACATCACATGCAGTGAGACAGGTTGAAAATCTTGATCAAAAGAAAACCACTTGTGCTATCCTCTTAGATCTAAAGAAAAGCATTTGATACTGTTGATCGCAGTATTTCGTTGCAAAAATTAGAAAAGTATGGTATTCGCAGTCTGCCTCAGCAGCTTCTTACAAGCTATCTAAGCGATAGAACACAATACACAAGAGTGAAAAAATAATCAAAAATCAAAAACTTCCCCAGTAATCTGTGGTGTACCTCAAGGGTCTACCCTTGACTCTTTGCTATTCACGGAATACGTAAATGATTACCCAAAATGTGGTGGGTTTAAAACAAAACTGATGAATCAGTGGTTACAATATCTAACACTTGTGAAACAAAACTTGGCTTTGAAGTTAATAGGGAGATTACATAGGTAAATTTATGGATGAAAATGAATGAACTAACTATTATTTATGATAAGACCGAATCTATGATATTTACCCAAAAAAGTACTTTAATGATAATTGCAAAGTAAATACAGACAATCACAAAATTGAACAAGTAAAGCAAATGAGATACCTGGGAATTGTTTTTGATGACAAGCTCACGAGGAAATCACATATAGCCTACTACATAATTGTGCTAAACTTTCCAAAGGTTCATTAACATGCTAAAAACAGGTTACTACAGCTTAATGTACTCCCATATTCAATTGCGTTACAAAATGGGGAGTTCCATCAACAACTGCCTTGGAACCACTGGAAGAATGCACAAACGCGACATTAGAATAATAATAATCAATAGTCCGTGTCGAAGCCACACCATTCCCATATTCAAACAACTAAACTTACTGAAAATAAATGATGTGTTTAAACTAAAAATTGTCGAAAAAATGCGCAAATATGAGAATAACCTCCAAGTACACTCCACCCAAACCATATCAAACATCAAAAAAACTCACAATAACATTCGGCATTCATTTAATTGAAATTACTTTCTTTCACAAAAAAGAACAGAAGTGGCAAAAAGTCGTTTTCAATTATTGGACCTAACATTTGGCAAAAATAAGTTTCCATTAGAACTAAAGGGTTTACCATTATCTAAATTCAAGACAAAACTGAAACAACATTTAATCAGTAAGTATTAAGCTAAGTCTTGGTATGAAGTGGAATGACTTAGTGCGCATTGATAGAGTTCCTTATCAGGTATTTGCATTAATGTGTAGCGCTCTTGCTGGGTTACCAAATGCAGGATACCTACTTTGGTAAAAAAACCTGTTCCGATTGCGGTTAACCAACTCGGTTGTACAACCTTTGAGCAGTCGCGTAGCCAGGATTTCGCAAAGGGGGGGGGGGGGCTTTTTTGAAGTTTGAATCAACCTTGACCCAAATTTTCATTAGTCTTGAATTGGATTGAGGAAACTTCAGAGCGTTTTTCTCTCCAAAATCAAGTGATTTCCAAAAAAAAAAGGTCTTCACCGAAATTCAGAGCGTTTTTCTCTTCAAAATCATTATTGTCTGCCGATCTTTGGGGGGCTATTTTCATTTATAGAGCTCAAATCAAACCAAAAACTGCAAAAAACATGCTATTTTGCACACTTTTCAGGCCAATGGGGGGGGCTATAGCACCATTTCCCCCCCCCCCCCTAGCTACGCTACTGCCTATGAGTGATTGGCTGGATTAGTTTAGTAGCATATGCTGTTGAAGTGGCGTTTTGTTTGCTGCTTTTCCGTTGCTTGATTTGATATGTGACGTCATTTGTTGGAGCAGTTTCGTGACTGCAACACACTTCCTCCCCCTTTTTTGTGTTTGTTGAAGTTGAAGTGGTGAGGGAGTTGGTTGGTTGGTGAAGGAGGAAGGGCTTGTCCGTCAACAGTTCAATTGGTTGGTAAAGGAGGAAGTGCCTGTCCGTCAACGCCTCAACGGTTCAATCACGTCGGGCGGTCACCAGTTTTGTAGCGGCGCTTGGGGTCAAAAGAACTTGTTTCAATTGCGGTTAACCGGCTCGACTGCGCTCCCTATGAGCGATTGGCTGGATTGCTTTATAATGCTATGCAGGGGTCGAAATTAACGTCTTTAACAACTTACCTGTCGGGCAAGTGATATCAAATGTCTACTTGCCCGAGGAAATTTCAACTTGCCCGAAAAAAGTAGGTGTAATAAGTTCGGAGGTTGCTTAATTTTGGAAAAAAACTCGTAAAATGTACTTCTTGGCAAAAAGCAATCGATTTGCAAAATACGCATATCGTGTATTTTATTTCTAGAATCAAGTTTTTGTGGGCGATGTTATGTAAATGTGACGCATTAATTAACTCTTTCCAATAATTACTCAAAAATTAATTTTTTTGATTGTAATTTATTCAATTATTACTTTACAATGGTGTTGATTAGCGTTGCGATTTGTTGCAAAGGATTTTTAATGCGAGTATTTTGGAAACTATACTAGCTGGAAAGTCAAAATTTTTTGCTAGAGGAGCTGAATTATTTTCAGCCTAATCATAACAAAAAAAAAAAAAATCATAAAATTCTTAACGTTGTTTTCACACAGCGCAGTGTAGTACTTGTGATATTTGAAACAGCGGTTAACACGGCAAGCGTGGGAAATTTTTTCTTAGAAGAAAAAAACGGAGCATTTTGTGCCAAAAAGTTGCTAATCCCGTCTGAGCATCGAAAAATCTGCTTGCAATTAGGAAGTGTTAATTGCGATTAAATAATGTGCGTAGGGATTAAAACAAGGTGTTTACAGTGATGATTACTAAGTGCAAACTGAAATAAAGCAAGCAACAGCTTTTCCACTGACGTATATTATTTTATTGCAACGAAAGCGGACCTAAAATGCGTCTCTAAATAATCTTGTTTGATGCTGTTTAATACGCTGCGTTTTGTTAGCTTGCCCGTCGGGCAAGTTCAACCGAAAAATATCTTGCCCAAAGCGATTTTAGCTTGCCTCGGGCAAGCGTTAATTTCGAACCCTGCTATGCTGTTGAAGTTATGTCTTGTTTGCCGCTATTTCATTGCTGGATTTGATATGTCACGTCATCGGTTTATAACTCGTACACATTTATAACTTGTACATCGGTTTATAACTCAGTATGTACGCATGTTGAAAAGGCAAAGTTATAAATGTGTGGCGGGAAAAAATACTGTACTGTAACAGGAGAGATGGAGAAAATGTTGGTCATATTATCCAAAATTTGTTAATATTAAACGGAGAATTTTAAATGGAGAAATTCTGGACTGTACCAAATCGGTCATAATAAGCGGCTGGTCATATTATCCGTCGTCATAATAAGCGGCGCCTACTGTACCTATAAATTGCATGACAAAACTTTGATTTGAAGAGCACAGGCCACCTACCTGGTCGTTAAGATTAGGCTGTTGTACACGTATGCTGTTATACGCTAAAATGCATAAAGAAACTGGAACTGAAAAAAACATAAAGCTTTGTTGTTATTATTCTTATTGATGGCATTTCAATTGGGGGAGGGGGCAATTTTGCCCCCCCCTGGCTACGCCTATGACGAGGTAGGTTCATAAAAGCTTTGTCATGGGAAATTCCATTCGTCTACTGCTTGTAATAATTCTATTGGATTTACAGCAGGAGTCATCTTTCGCTCAAACGTTTCTCTCTAAAATATTTTTCGCCGATTTTTCAAAAAAAAAATTTTCATTTCGGTAAGTTAAAAAATATTTGTACAATCAAATTTTAAAAAGAAAAATTGTTTTTGTAATTGTCTTTTTAGAAATATGTTAGTCATTTTTAAACAATCTTAAACTTGCTTTGGGAATTAACCGCGTTACTCGTGACAGTCCTTTTTTACCGTAATTCAAATACAAAAAACAACAAAACTATTAATTACAACTTTTTTGCTAGTCCGGAAATCTTGAAAGATATTGCAGACAGGAGTGACAGCAGTGGTAAAGCTCTTATAAGTAATACTTAGATCAGTGTTTCTCAACCTTGTGCGGTTCACGACCCCTTTTAAGAGTTCCATATAGCCAGCGACCCCCTTCCAGTTCTACTTTTTACGTGAATAGAAATTACAACAAAAAACACTTCAAAGATATTTAATTTCAAATAACTGATCAATTTTACATCTGTTAGTGCGACGGTAAACTGTGCAACCACGAAGCCAATTTAGGGATTCGTGGTTTAGTGCTCGATAAAGCCAATCTTATATCATCTTTAACTTTCCTTTGATTTCGTGCTTTCTTTTTGATATGTACAAGAGCTGAAAAGCCGCTCTTGCAGAGGTATGTTGTTGCAAATGTAAGTACAATATTTGAAAAGGCAGCTCGGATACTTGTGGGTAGGATTCGCGCATAGCACATTAGAACTGAGAGCAGGGCGTAGCCAGAAATTCGCATTTGGGGGGCTGCTTTGGGGGTCTGGGGGCAAAGCTCCCAGCCGCCGGAGGAAGAGGGTATGGGGGCAAAGCTCCCTGCCGCGGGAGGCACGGGGGTCTGGGGGCGGTGCCCCCAGCGCTCGAAATTTTTGCATTTTTTTGCAAAAATAACAATTTTAGGGCTATATATTGATAAAAAAAATAATGCTTTTAAAACATGGCATTGAAATTGGCAGTGGAAACATGATTAAACTAGTTGCATAAATGGGCTATCTGGGAGGTGGCTAATGGCAAATTTTTAATTCTCGTATTTAGATGCTGGTAAATTATAAAATTGTGTGGTTCAATAAAATTCACATCGAGTAATCTATTTCGTCCACAGCTTATAGAGAAAAATACCTGGGGGGAGGGGGCTAATGAAAAGAGATTTGAGAGGAATGATTGGTAATTAACTAATACTGAATAGCCCTCCCCCTATTTCTAATTAAATTTATGGTATATTTGTTGATGACACCTACGTTTAGCATTTTTACACTAGCGATCAAATTTGATTGCTTATTTTTGGTCATTTTTCAAAGTTTTCATGTACTGTATAGTTGTGAGTTTTATTTTTGACAAATTCGCCGCCTCTCCCCTGAATATATGTTTCAAAAGGTGTTTTAAATCACTATTTTAATCCATTTCAGTGCATAAAACAGTTTCAAAAGAGCTAAAAGCGTAGTATTTGTTTTATTCTGCATTTTGGTCGACATGCCAATGGGGGGGAGGGCCGTAGCCCCGCCGCCCCCTGGCTCTGCTACTGACTGAGAGAGTGCCATTTTCTGAAAAACATCACGTGCGGACGAATGAGTTTGATGATCATAAAATTGGTCTTGTAATACATTGGGAATATCACTAACATTCAAAGCAGTTAAGAACAGATTTCATACGAATGCGGCTTCTTGTTCTTTAAGCTCAGGAAAATATTATTTTAACACGGTATTAAGAGGTTGAAGATGCTGTCTAGTCAATGTATTCAAACGTTCATCGAGTTCTTCATCTTCTTCAATAGCACTGGACAAATCTTCAAACATGGCGATATTTCATTGTACCACTTAGCAAATTTGGCTTTCCAACTAAACTGCACATGGTATTGTAATACTTGCAATAGTAGGCCTACAACCGGTTGATAACTTGCTACGATATAGTTGAAAAGCGATCGCTGCAAAGATTTTGAAAATTTCAGAATTCTTTGCAATTAGAGAAATACCAGTATTTTATAAATAACTTTACGACCCCCTGAAAACACCTTCGCGACCCCCAGGTTGAGAAACGCTGACTTAGATGGTTCAATTTCTTTAAACAAAAACATGATGAGTTTTTAGCGTGCTCCATTTGTCAGAGAGTGATGCTAATTGCTCCAGAAGCACAAAATATGTATCGAAGCTTGTAAAGGATTTTCTTCAAAAGCCATTTGAAAAAAACAGTGACTCCGAAATCGTTCGCTTACCACCACAAATGATGACTTTGTTAGTGGAATTTTTGAACACCGCGATTTTTTTAGTGCGAGTGTTGAGAGTAATTTTTTTCGTTAGGTATAAAGATGTTCTTCGCCCAAAGAGGTAAAGCGATGCGCATTATTAAATGCTTGTATTTTTTAACGGAAATCAATAGTTTTTTGTTTACTAATTTGGTAGCGTGCTTGATTTGTTTTGAATTTTGGTTTCGTACCGTAACCTAGTGAGGTTTGAAGCGGTGAGTCAATTAAAATTATACATTTCAAAACGTCACACTTGCGCTTGCGGCGCATTATTGTTTTTTGGGCTTGCGGAAACGCTTGCGGCGGAAGATTTTCTGAGTATGACTTGCGCTGCCCACCTCTGGCGATTACTAAACGTCGTAAATGAGTTTGCATTTGCGTGTCAGTTCAGATGTCACGCACGGGCAGTATTTCAAAAGACAAAATGAACTGAAGTCGCATTTGATAAAGGTAAAAGTTCATATTTGAAATAATTTGTATTTACACCACTGCAATTCTGGCAGAATAATGCGTCTACTAGAACGCGATTCGCAATCGCTTGAAGAAAAAAAATCGTTCTTTGTCTATCAACACAACGAAATTGATGCTACAGGCGTTAGTAGCGATCTGCAACTAATTAACTCGCCAAAAAGTGGGGTTCATATTTTGCTCAATAGAACCACTTCCCCCGGAAATACCCCCATAAACCAACATTTTTCGGAATCTACATTAAGTTTCACAGAAACTCAGAACGTTTCGTTGAGTGCACATGGAAGGAAATTCCAGCAGAATACTTTAAATATATTTTGTTCATTTATCTTGTTTTAATAATATTTTGTGCTATATTCAAAATATTCTGCTGGAGTTTCCTTCCATGTGCGCTCAACAGTAGAAGCTAGTCGTGCAAACGCTCACGCACGTGCCATTGCCTTTTTCTCATACATTTGGTTTAAATACGACATTTTGTCAAATCATTGATGCAAGTTGGGCAGTGTAGTGGTCATAATGCTCAGCTTTCAACCCTCCGCACCTGGGTTCGATTCGCGGTTGGGTTGAGCTTGTGTGATGCATTTTGCAGGAACTTGGAAGGAGATGAATAAAGCAATCTCTCTTTGCTTTAAAACCTTGCATTACAGTTAGGGTTGCGGCAGCGATGCCAGTCTGAGGGGATGGCAATTACGTGGCAGCAGCTTTTTTTCTTAAAAAAGCGACGTACCGTTATGCTTGAGTGCGGCTCCCTGCGTAAGTTTTGCACGACCAGCTCCACGTGCGCTCAACGAAACGTTCTGAGTTTCTGTGAAATTTAATGTAGATTCCGACAAATGTTGGTTTATGGGGGTATTTCCGGCAGTGAAGTAGTTCTATTGAGCAAAATATGAACCCCGCTTTAAGACGCTTGATTTTAGACGGCGAATTTATTTAGGGTGTTTTAATAATATTTCGTGGTATATTTAAAGTATTCTGCTGGAGTTTCCTTCCATGTGCACTCAACAAGACTTTCTGAGTTTCTGTGAAATTTGATGTAGAATCCGAAAAATGTTGGTTTATGGGGGTATTTCCGGGGGAAGTGGTTCTACTGAGCAAAATATGAACCCCACTTTTTGGCGAGTTAATTAGTTGCAGATCGCAACTAACGCCTGCAGCATGAATTTCGATGTGTTTATAGACAAAGAGCGATTTTTTTTCTTCACGCGATAGCGAGTCGCGTTCTAGTAGACGCATTATTCTGCCAGAATTTTGTATTTTCAAATTATCAAACAAACTTGAAATATTTTGAGAATACGTTACATGCCAATATGGTATCGATTTTTCGATAAAGCTTTGTTATCTTATACAGGTACAATGTTTTAGTTAGGAATTTCGGAATGATGTTTTTGTTCAATTTAGGAACAGGTTAGGAATAATAAGCTATAGACAGTATACAGAGTCTTATAGGCACAATCACACCTTTGATTAACAGCCTAGAACATAGACCTACTCTTTCGGAATCGACATTTGTCTTTTATTCTTCGTCAGTATAGCTATGACTACAGGCATGAACATTAGCGTAGAAAGGTAAAGAATCGCAAATTAACCAGATCATGACACAATTTTTTTTTCAAAAAATATAAAGTAATCACAATATTACAAGAGATAATTCTAATAGTTTAAATCAAAATAATTTCCAATAGCATGCCTTAGACAGCTGTTACGCCCAATCTCAGGGCTCATCAGTAAGGCTAGCAGGGCCAAAAGGGGAAAATATCACCAGTGATAAAAATCTTCAAAACATGCATCTTTACCAATTGATCAGTCAATGAATAAATCTTTACCGATTAGGTTTATAATATATAAATCTTTACCGATCATTCAGTCAATTTTAGCGAAAATAAGTAAATCGTATCCGAAAAAAATTTTTTTCTTTTACCCAATTAAAGTTAAGTGGAAGTTGACAAGGCTTCCCAGGAGTCGACCATGAAGGACATCAAAATATTGCAGTCCCAATTAAAGTTATTAGGTTAGAAATAGGAACAAAATCCATTAGAAACGGATTGGAATAGGAACTAAGATTTGAGGCGGGGTTGTGACCAAAATTGGCGCCAATTTCGATTGGCAGTTTCAACTGCCAATCGAAGTTGGCGTTTTAACAACTGCCAATTTTGTTGGCAGTTGGCACTGACAATCAAAATTGGCGTTTTAGCAACTGCCAATTTTGTTGGCAGTTGGCATTGGCAGTTGAGCATTGGCAGTTGGCAGTTGTGCATTGGCAGTTGGCAGTTGAGCATTGGCAGTTAGCGCTCGGCAACTACCATCAAAAAGGTGGCGATTGTTAAAACCAATAATTGAATGGCTGTTCTATTGACAGGTGATCCTGCTAATTGGCAATATTAAACTTTGTAATGACATTTTATTTGCTTTTGAGAAAGTATTATGAATGCATGAAAAGAAGATATTTTGTAGACCCCTTAAGTTTTAAATGAATGTTTTAATTAACTAAATTTAACATGAAAATTATTAGGTCAGATGTGTTTTAAAACTGCAGAAATTGTTGTTTTTATCACCTGCCACCTTTTTGGTGGTAAGTGAGGATTGTTGTCATCACGGATCATGCATTGATGCATATTAGTAATACCTATCATTTACCAAATTTGAAATGCGCCACATTTGGTATGGTACACCCAGTAAAATAGCCTATTAGTATTAGATGATACTGTACCAGTAGGAAATAGAATGCTTTTGCAGGTGTAATCAGACTCATTCTGGAATAAACACGCTTCGGGGTGGAAAAACAAAAATATTCACATTAAACGATTACAGATTCTGAGATTGTATTAGTAGGCTAAATGATCTGATGATAACCAAAAATAAAAGTTTAAGGCTATATGTCCAATTTAAACACCGTTACTTTTAAAAAATCTATTTTCTTTGATTCCTACAATATCAAAAACTTAATTACGGTAAAGAACTTATGACATGTTCATATAAAAATCACAGGGAGAGCACGAGCTAAATGCATGTGCGACACATTGCTTAGTAACTGAACACTTAACTAAAATTAGCAGCAAATTAGAATCATTAAAATTTCATTCAATGATTCTTGATTGTCAACCTAAAACTATAGGTTTTTGTGTTTCGACCAGTAACTTGGGCCATCTTTACGGCCAGCATTTAGAAGCATAAGGTATTCATCGAGACAATTTATTATTGTAATATATAGTGCGATTGAGCTATCGCGACGCGTTTCGACCTTGCTCAAAGGTCTCATCAGGCGAAAAGAATAACACAATATATTTAAACATGCAATGATATAAAACTGCAATTAAAATTTGGACACAAAAATTGGCAGCAATTTTAAAAGCATTGAAATTCTAAACATGCACTCATATAAATCTGCGATTACCAAATTTGGAAATAAATTGCATCAATAAACACATCTGCTTTGTCTATGCAAAGTTTATAATGACGTCAAACAACTTATGACATGTTCCTATAAAAATCACAGGGAGAGCACGAGCTAAATGCATGTGCAACACATTGCTTAGTGAATTACGGTATCGGTACTTTAAACTGTTAAAAGGTTAGCCTATTGTGATTAGTTGGAGTTCTAGCAAAGGTAAAGTCCTTTAAACACTAAAGGTGTGTTTACACTGGATGTGAAGCAAAGGTTGGCAAATCTGAAATGTCGCCAACTTTTGCATTTTGTGAGTGGTTGTCCATGACTAACATCACTCTCAAAGGTTGCCAGCCTTTGCGATTGCTAATGTTTGCTTTATACATCAGGCCAGCTCTGATAACCTGCTTTTTCATTGGATTCAATTTGCAGGAAGCTTTGCATGCTTTAGTTTTGAAGTGGTATTCTGTATTACTCATTAGAGCTATCATAGACTACCATATGTTTTGTCATAGTGTACTCGAACGTGAGGAAGGTTGAGTTTGTGTTATTGTAGGCCTAGTACTGGTATGCTATCACATCATAATCATGAAGGAAAGAGTTTATAGTACTAGTTGCCTTAATACCGAAACAAATTAAACATGTTAATTGTTGTGGTACCAGTACCACGATACAGGATTGAGCTTAAACAGTTGTTTGTCTTAGCTGGTTAGAGCTGTTTGTGAAGATTCCCGTTAG
This sequence comes from Trididemnum nubilum, assembly GCA_963965965.1. Classification (NCBI taxonomy): domain Eukaryota; kingdom Metazoa; phylum Chordata; class Ascidiacea; order Aplousobranchia; family Didemnidae; genus Trididemnum; species Trididemnum nubilum. The sequence goes on along the minus strand of OZ014473.1, from coordinate 12,506,959 downwards.
GGATGTCCATTTCAAAATATCGAATCTTACGGAACTGGATCCTATTTTGAACCGGTTCCGTTTTTAGGATTCGGTTTAGGTGAGAAGAAAAACTGCAAGCGATTAATCTTTTCAGACGTTGCGCATCAGCATGTATGTATAATGCCAACGATGCTGCACTACACTGCTACATGTGGTCTAATCGCATGTCTTGATTACTATGCAGGCACACACTTGCGGTCTTGATTAATGGGCTTACCTGTTGGAGCCTTGAATATTCTGCACTACAATAAAGCTTTATTGAACTCCCTTTAAACACTGGCATAGCAAGGAAAAGAATTGAGGGAGGCCATGAGTGTGGAATGTACTGTTTGTGCATGTTTTGGAGTTTATTTTTTCCTCTGTTTGTACGATTTAAGAGGGTCATGCCTCCTTTTAGACCCTGAAATGCCACTGCCTGTACATGCTTCGGTTTCTTCAGGCCAGCAACTAGAAGCAAGTGCTTAGGGGGGGCAAAATTAGTTTAAGAGGGGGAGCAAATTAGTATATATGCCAGTATATATACACTACACACATATTATTGACTGATTTTCTTTTGGAGGGCTAAGCCCCCCTCTTTGCGGGCCTGTTTTCTTTCCCAAAATCAACTAGAAATGACAGTTAAAATTAAAACGAAAAATTCAGAAAAACTGATGAAGCATTGCAGAATGAGAATATCCCATTGTCATGTGATTTATAGTGCTGGAATCCTTTTACAGGCTATACATTCATTAAAAATGAAACAAAATGTTGGACTTTTTTTGTTTTGCAGTAGTTGAGCTGTTAAGTGCTGAATTGATATCAAAATAGTACTGACAGCCATTTTATAGATTTTAGTTAGTTAGGATTTGGTTAAGAATTTGGAATTCTGGATTTGAAAAAAAAAGATTCTGAATTATTCTGGAATACATACCGGTTAATTGTTCTGAAACGGACATCCCTAATTCCCTTTGCCAATGTTATAAGTGAATCTGAAAGTTGAATTTGTCATCAATTATGTATATACTGGTAGTGAAGTTTTTGCAGTTAGTTTGAGAAAAAGTCAGCCTCTGAAATTATGTTCAGTTATTTATTTGCATATTGATAGTTCTGTGCAAAGTTGGAATTTAACCCCTAAATCAAAATTTTATTAATAAAGTGAGTATTATAATTAAATAAAAGAAAATACATAAAAATAATATTCGGCTTATTTAATTTCTGTAGTGGACTCCTACTGACAGCAACAAACTCCGCATCTCAAAGTCAGCTCAAAAAGGATACCATAGCAATGATAATGACCTGTTCAAATTCTGTTGAAAGATCAAGTATTGTTATGAGAAATTAGAACAAATTTACAGCCTTAGCTGCCTAGATATAGTTGATGATATTCAAACTTAGCCTGGCATTGTATTTAGTTTTCCTAAAGGCTAACAAGGTAAAATACTGTAGGCCTACTAACTTGGCCAGCTTAAGTTGGATAGCCTAAGGCTATCCTGCATCTAACAATGCCAAAATTCTATTCTTGGCACTGATACTGGATACTCTGCAAAATCATATACAGTAAATATAGGCCTACTGTTTATGTCATTTTCAAACAAACTTCAAGTGCAACTCTACAAATCCAGTCTGTCATTTAGTATTAATATCCTTTAAGATTGAGTATCCTATTCAATAATTCAATATTCAAATTAATAAGCCTACAAGCAAGAGAAGTTGAGCAACTGCTTACAAAAGTTTGACTCTTTGCAAGTTGTTGATGACGTTACATTTTGGTTGCTTTGTGTCTTAAGCGTATCTTTAAGCTTTACAGTATTAAAATTTGAATTTAAAAAGTATTAACAGCCACATGCTATTTTTCACTTGCATCTGTGCTATTGTTTAATTAGGCCTTGGAGCTCAAGTTAAAAAACTTACTGTAGCAGTACTTAAAAAAACTATGTAGCCTACTTTGCAAAATGAGGCTAGAAAAATTGTAGAATAAGTTATCTACTATGATCAAATATCACAATTTTATGCAAAAATGTATACCCTTGAAGTTACAGTAGTTTGTATTGTCTTTTTAGACCGAAAAAAAATCACTATTTGCATGTAAAATGAAAATGCTGCCAGATCAATCTGATAACTACCTCATTGAAGCGAGTCGGTTGTACAAAAAGTATGCAAGAGCAGTGTTTCCTCTAAGCGCAAAAAAGTGCGAAATATTTTTCGGTATTTTTGCACACATTTTTCACAAGTGCAAAACAGCGTTTAATTCCAGTGTTTTATATCTTCACAAGCGTGAAATGACATTTAATTTCGGCGTTTGTTTTTTGTCAGAGCCCCAAAAATTGCAGAAAGTATCGGATCTGCACCACGATGACCTTTTTTTTTTTTTTGAGATCGCTTGCCAAATCACAGAAAAATTGGTTTGCTGCACGGCATGATGACCTTTTTTTTCTTTTTATAGATCGGTATTTTGTAGCATCACAAAGCCAAAACTAAGGCATATTTGCAAAAACTTTTGGACACTTTCGCACTTTTTCCGGCACCTACGCAGTAGAGGAAAACTTAGAGGGAACACAATACAAAAGTTTGATTTTTGCAAATAAGTTTTGATTTTAAGTATTATTATAATTTAACTTTCAAATGGTTTTAAAAAAGTGAGAAATGTTATCAAAATCACATTAAAATGGTTACTTTGTTTTGCAAAATCACAAAATTGCTCAAGTTTTATTACTTCCACAAATTCGTAGACTTCTCTAGAACTAGGCTACTAAATTTTTATCATATATATTGTTGTGAAATATTTTCCCTTGATCCAACACTGAACAAATCGCTGTTTTCTGAAACAAAAAACAGCGTAGTGGCACTGGTAACATTGACCTGTGACCAACAAATAGAGACTGCTCTCCAGAAAAAATGCCATCAACACCTTCAAGTACAACTATACCTATACCAATGGGCCTACTTCAATGTTTAGTGACGGTAAGTTGCGTGAAAGAATGCCATCATGTTGTAACTATTTTGTAGTATGTTTGTGTAGCCCAACTGCAATGTGTGGCGATGCACATTTCAGATTTCAATGCGTTCAATTTTTGCTTTAAAAAATTTCAAAACGTTTTAAAATTTGTTGATAATTTTTTTGTGATGCGACATGGAAAAAGCATTTCATTTAAATACTATATCAAATATTGTGAAAGAATTTACACTTAATCAAGTACTGGCATAGGTGTCAATTATGGGGGGCCGAAGGGTGGTGCCCTCTCAGGTCTCACTGAAGGGGGCAAAACATGTCTGACCCCCTTGGTTTTCTGGCAAGTAATACCCACTTGGCAACAAGAAATCCGAAATTACGGACTGAGATAGATCCAAAATGCGGCAAAGACTTTTTTTTGGTTTTTACCTGAATTTGGGGGCAAAATTCCGGACTGAAATAGAATTATTAAATTTAACCAAAGTTTTTAAAAACATTTCGCCCTCTTGAAATTTGCTTAACCCACAAAGAATCGATGCCTATGAGTACTGGAATAAATAGTGAAATGCTGTTTTGTATTCGTTAAAGAAGCTTGGTGTTGGAGTTTTATGAAGAGATTCTAACAGTGTAAAAGACTAACGTGTGATTTTGCAACACTCAACGAGCTGTTTAAGAATAATTAATTGCACTTCATTGCAAAAGAAAAATCCTTATCACTATCCGTGAGCTTGTGAGATCTTCTTTTGCCTACCTTTTAAGCAACATATCAAAAATTGATGTTCATTAGGTTGAGGCTATTGTATCAGGTTATTGCTGTCAGAGATGTTGCGAGAAGACTTAAGGTCAGCATTAGGCATTTGGAAATAATGTGTTTTGTAATGGTGTCTTGCAGTTTGGATAAAGCCACATTCACATTATTGTTAGATACCACCAAACCCATCTTTTCTTGACCATGCTTTGTTTAAAATGATTTATTTTATTAGAACTGTTGTACATCCATGTTATCCTCCGTAACAAAAGTACTAAATAAGTAGCCCCTACATCCAACAAAAATTCATATGGATGATTTTGATTTCAAAATTTGACAGCAGATATTACTGTGTTTGAAATTTGTAACATTATTCTATTTGCAAAAGATGCTGTTCCCTGCGATGACAATTGTTCTTCAAAATCAACTGGCAGAAGTCATTACCATTGAAAATTTTGTCAGTGCACAATCGATTACCGATATTTATACATTGAATCAATTTCATGGTAAGAATGTAAATTAAAACAGAAGTTTTTATTGTAGTATTATTGCGTATTGCAGGAGTTCTCAACTTTTGGTGTTATGGAGCCTTTGAAGAGGTTGACCATTATTTATGGAGCCCCACAATAAATTTCTAAATAAAAACAAAAAAGTAAACGAATACCTTGCAGAACTACTGGGTTTCTCTAGTGGAGCCCTGGGGCTCTGTTCAGAGCACTATGAGAACCTATGGCCTATCAAATGTTAGCAACTTTGTTTAACAATATGTTGAGAGAATTTTTCACACAATTTACAAAAAAACTTAATAGTCGAAAGCTACAGCAGTACTTTTCAATCTATTTATACAGTAACCTTTTTTTTCACCACCCAGTAAATCTATTGGCCTTTCTAAAATTCGGTTCTATTCTAACAGTATGGATGCATTGCTATAAAAAGCATACAAATTTACAGTACTGATTGCATGGCAGTTTTATTTAATTTTATTAAAAACAGTAAAGCCCTAATTTTAAATTTATCCAAAGTAAATTTAAACTACCAAAATTTTTTAACGTTTCGGGCTTGGCTATGTTCATCATCAAAAAAATTTGAAAAAGATTTTGTTTCTATTTGAATAAGATTTTATTTTTACTGATGATGGACATAGCCAAGTCCAAAACGTTTAAAAATTTTTCTATTTTGAATCAGGCTTTACTGTTTTTAATCGTAAAAATTTAGATTACATGTGTGTGATTTTCACAGCACCTACAAATAGTGCTCAATGCCAAAGCGAAGCTAGTTGAAACTATTAAACATGAGCTAGATTGTGTGACCAATGATTTTTGGGACTTGTGCTGTTGTTATTTAAACACAAGGTTTTAGTGCGCGTGATAGTGTACGTATTTTATAATATTTAAAGTAAATTTGTGGTAATGTTCTTATTTGTTTTATTTAGTACATACATCTACCATCGAAACACATTGCAGTGGTTGATCCGTTTAGATCTAAATTGGAGAATTCTGCAAGTGCGTCTGTCGCTTTCAGGTAAACTCTAATATATATGTTGAGGCCCAAGTTTATGGAAGGATTTATTAATTTTCAAGGTCGAATGTTGCTTCAAAAGTAGTAGCATGGCTTAAACTCTCAAGGCCTAAGAATAGCATAAAGTTATTATTATGAAACTTCTGGTTTATTGTTTAACTCATAGAAAGAAAATAGAAAAATTTCGCTTGATTGTTGTAGAGTACCATTTTTAAAGCATCGGACAGATAAAGCACACTGTATCTTATTTCTACTCGTTTTACGAGAAAATTTATTTTTTCTGGCTGATGTTATTCAATTTGTCAATTTTCAGTAATTTTCTGCAATTAAGGTCTATTGACGAGGAGCTGAAGGAAGTAAATTGGCAGCCGGTGATAATATCGCACCCACAGCAGCAAGACGGCTGAAACTGCGGAACATATATGTTGGAGGTAACTAAGATGTAGCGTGATCACTGGTCATGATGCAGAGCGCCCCCCAAAATGAATTACTTTGATTGGCCTGGTAACAACAACAGATTTAAATGTTTTTTCAAAGTTGGATTGTCGTGGAAAACAGAACTGTTTTAGTCTTTCACTCATCCAGATATTTTCCGATGTTGTTTAGACCTATTTAAAAATATTATGTTGTTATGCAAACTGTACATGAAACGGCGATGAAAATCGTCCAGCTATGGTAAATCGTCCAGCTGTGGTTAAGACTCCTGACTGAAAATGGCAGGCCTTTAGCCGTTTATGGTTGCAGACCAATCAAGTCCGTGTAGCAGTAGATCAATGCTCTCATGCCTGTATTGAGAGGATAATGGATGTTTGCATAATCAAAAAGGTTTGTGTTTTATAGATTGCGAGAAATTTTGCTGAGCGAGTTGTCAAAATTTCCAATGCAAGTCTGCTTTGGAAACACTCAACCATACTTGCAATAGCTCAGATTACGATATGCATGCCGAATATTGGCTACATCAGGTAAATAGAATAGGACGCATTGTAAAAATGAGAAAACGAAATTAAATCTTTGGTATAATGTAATACGGCGTTTAAACAGAGTAATTTCGGATCCACTGCAAATGCGCCAAATCGCATTTCGAGCCTGCATTAGCGCTTTTCGTACTTAAAACTATAGGCCTTAAGCGCTAATCGTGCGGAGAACAATATATCATTTAAAAGTAATGAATCAAGCTTACGAAGACTAAAAAAGAAAGTAAAAGGCGAATAATTGTTTGATTTTTACGATTCGGACTGTTTTCTGTTGTTGATTTGGTAAAGAATTGCAAAACCATATTTTAAAAAAGTTTTGAAAGAGGGGCGGTGGAATATATGAACAACTATATAGAACATCAAAACAACTATAAAGTACGTTACGAAAAATATACTTATGGTGTAGTTTGCGATTCAAATCTGTTGCGTAGGGAATTCAGAAAATTAATTGTGGTAATGCAAATACATTTAACTGCTTTCGATAGTAAGCAAATAAGCATTAACTAAGCTAAAAATGCGAATTGCAAAATCGAAACTAATCTACGGATAGTATCACATATTTTAAATCTTTGCCAAAGCTATATGCTGCGAAAAATGTAGAACAAACCAGCGGTAAACTTGACTTAATCCGGTAATATTGAAAAGTAATTTTTGGGCAAAGGAATGTTTTGCCGTCATTTTGTTGTTTCGAAAGTTTGCTTAAACACTACATAAGTTTTTTGGCATTTGTTGTTAATACTCTATATCCCATCAGTTAAACATCTAAACTTGCGCTGTGGCATTGAGCTGTTGGAAACGTTACATTTGAATTTAGAGTTAAACTTAGAAAATGTTTTGCACGCAGAAAACATGGAGAACGACTGCTGGATGTGTCTCGACGGAAGATCGGGAAGGAAAGAATGGGTATGTTTCCCTGACTTCCTAAGGAAGTAATGAAGTACTGCAAAAAGTTTGTCCCCGGACTTCTCTGTGATAAGTCGATGGTGTAGTTTGCGATGTACTGGACCCGTGAACATGCCGACGTTTCTGGCAATGAACTGGCACTTTTTGGTTCTGGCCGTAGTTTACTTCTCGCCGGTGGGATTTTTTCACATTGGCGAAATTGATCATTTTTTTTTATAACATCTAGAAATGCAATACTTGCATGTCTATGCAAAATAAGATGGTTTTCTATGTCTTTGGAGGAAACTGGCATTATATTGTTCCGAACCATATGAACCTTCCAGACTTTACGGCCGCAACCTATTTTGTCTGTACACTACAGGTTAACTCTTCATGTAGTACCCCTGACCCTGTGATTCAGTTCCTGAATGGGGATATTGGCAAATGTTCTCCCCGATTCCATCGCGCAGTAACAGCAGTAAATGATACGTATGTGGCGAATTTAATTCACCATCAAATTTGCTGGAAAAAAAGATCTTGCACGAAAATCAACAGTGCTTTTGAATCAACAATTCCTTGGATCGTACATTAGTCCAAATGTCACATCAAAAATCTACGAAAAAGAACGTATTCTAGCATCAGATCCCTAATGATTTTGATACTGGTCCTTGTAAATAACGTGTAATTGTGTGTTCACTGTTTAATAACTGCTTTGTGAGAAATCTGTTTTTTGGAATTGCTTTGCATTACCGTTTGAAAGTCGACTTTTCACTTACCACCGTTAATGTTTTTTTATTGTTATAGTTTATTAGGTTAAATGCTATGCATGCGTGCGTTGGTATCATGCAGTGGTGTCGGGTCTACGACAACTGACCGCAACAAACTGACCGCGAACAACGCCGATTGGCTGAGACGGGCGATTTTAAAAACATTTTACTATCCCCAGAGCCATCTTGCCCAAACCCTCTACTTTGTGGCGAAATCACTGCGACGAAACGGTTGGTTCGCGGACAGTTTGTTCGCAGTCAGTTGACTTGGCTCGGTTGGTGTCAGTGTTGTGAAGGTCAAAAAGGTGATATGGATGTGTCCTTTGCATCAACAAGGGGATGGTTAGTATAGATATTACTTAAACGAGGACTGAAGGCAAAATCAATGGGAGTGCTTTTTTTTTCGTGACCCAGCCGTTCCAGAGTTATTCTACTTCAAACACGATGTAGAGGCCTTTAATGTTACAATTTATATTGGCAACTCTGACGTTGATAGCATTAGCGATGCCATCCCAGTTCTAACGTAACGCAATGCCGCAATTAGGCTACTGCATTGAGTTGTTTCGCTGCACACTAATCAGTTTGATCTTATGGGCACAACAGATCCGAGCTGGTACAAAGTAAAGGCTGTTTGGCGGACATGACTAAAAGGCAGAAAAGTAGGAAAAGGCGGTTGCAACCCTGACCACCTTTTAGCACGATTTCCGCCTTTTCCTACTTTTTCGCCTTTTGGTATTGTCCTTGTTTGGCAGCCTAGCGATCTTAGTAAAAATCAAGGTATTAGATACATTTCAGTCTAAGTCATAGCCTAGCGTAGTAATAAGGCTTTTATTACTAGGCTATGAAGTCAGACTGAGAATAAGACTACCAGTACCCGAGTTTGTTGTATTTGGTCACAGTATTTTGTGACCCTAGATTCCTAGAATGAATTTTTCCAACTAAGTTGCCAACAATGGCCTACTAGCCTTACTTGTACTTGTTCTTAAACGTTTGTTACCTAGGCTACTGTATTTTGTTCTCTTTTTTCCAGCTGGAATCTGTTTTACTGACAAAATCAAGCTGATTAGAGAGCAGCGAAGCGGCTCAATGCAGTAGCTGAATGCGGCGTTGCTTTAGGTTAGAACTGGGATGGCGTCGCCAATGCTATCAAGGCCAGGGTTGCCAATAAAATTAAAATCAGAGTGGCCCCTACCGGCCCGACGTCGTGGTTGAAGTAGAATATCTCTGGAACGCTTGGTCAAGAAGGATGGAATCGACGCCAATCTAGTCTTATGCGATTTGCCTAACTTAAGATATACCCATTGATTTTGCCTTCAGACCTCGTTTAATTTTAATTCGCAAAGTTTAAAGTGTTATGTATGTTTATATTTCATTCAGCGATGTAGCCTTAATTCAGGGGCGTCCAACTTTTTTCAGTCGCGGGCCAAATTTGCTGTTTCAAAAGTTTCGTGGGCCAAAATTTAGTCTTACTTTATCTTCTTCTTCGCAAACTAAAGTCTTCCGATGGATTTCGTGGTGATTTCCGAAAAAAAAGGTCTTCACTCAGATTTGATCGTTTTTCCTGCCAAAAACTAGGTGAAGACCAAAAAAAAAAGGTCTTCACTCAGGTTTTGATCGATTTTTTCTGCCAAAGAGCAAGTGAACACACACACAAAAAAAAAGGACATTTCGATGGATTTTGTGGGATTCTTCTAAAAGCAAGTACAAAAGAAATTAAAGGACTCGTTTCTGCAACTCACAACGTCAGCGCGGAAGTATCAATCAAGCAGTCGATGCAGAAACCTTTGGCGCGAGCCACTTTAAAAGCTTTGGCGGGCCACTTGTGGCCCGCGGGCCGCGTGTTGGACGCCCCTGCCTTAATTGATGGGTTCCGATCAAGTGTATATCAAAAATTAGCTTTTTTGCTTGCTGTGACTACTCTGCCTACATAGTTTCTATTAAGTTATTCGGTGAACATTTGTTTAGAATGAAAGGTGTTTAGTGGTGTCAGAAAGCTAGAAAAGTTGCGGAGAAATATTGTGCAATTTGACGTAATTAGGCTACGGCATGTTTACGGACTTAGCTGATTCCAAATGCATGAACGTAGAATGGGCTTGCAATTATAGATGCAACTGAAGAAGTGAACTCCGATTCAATTCCAAAATTTATTGATAAGTTTTTAGTTTGTTTATTTTTTGCGAAACCATCCTTTTATTGAGGTTTAAAACAAAGCTGAAATTTACTTTGAATAACTCAACGCATGAAACGATCTCATCTTTTTGTTTTCCATTTAAATGTTACGTATAGAGCAACAGTTCACATTATGTTACGCCTGCTTATTGCCTAACATTAAAATAGCCGTATATCGAAGAAATAAATCAAAAGCAATCAAATGAAGATTTGAAATATAGTTAGGTTATTTACCCCCTCAGTTGCATACTTTACGCGTATAACTGCAAGCCCGATCCTTTTTTGTGTTCCCTCACACTCATAATGCTTCCACAACAACTTTAGCGTAAATAATATTGCAATTACATGTTTATTTTAACACAGCTGTCTTGGCCAGGAGACTGCAAAGGGACCTTTTGCTCTTCGAGTCAAGCAGCAATTTATATAGCCACAAACGGTGGAGGTTTACAAGCAAATTCCTTTTTAACGCTACTAAGAAGCTGTGGATGCCAATTTTTTTAGAGTTTAGATTTGACCCGACCGAGAATCTGACTTTAGTCTACCGTTTCAATAGAAGATTCTATCCTCTAAATATGTAAAACCGGAGAAAATGTCTATGTTTTAAACATTTTTTATTTTGGATAAAAGGTTATTCACCTCCACTTATTTTAGTTAATGAAAAAAATAGCAGAGTGTTTCAGAGAAATTCGTCTCTATATTTTGGAATCATCTTGCAATTGCACTTCCTATCACAAGCGTTGCCAGAGGGGGGCCCGCCCCCCCCCAAATTAAAGTGCCACTGATAAAAATGTGACAAAAAAGCATATTGTTTGTTCGGTTTCAGTTCCTTGTATTTTTCGCATGTAAACAGTAAATAACAAAAATATTGACGACCACAGAGCCCCTCAATTCAGTTTTTGCCAACCAATTTAAATATTTAACCCGGCTGATATTAAGGGTTTTTGTCCTTAAATTTGCTACCTTAGGCCCTTATCTAACCGTTTTATGAACTTAATGCATGACGAGGGTCGGATTTGCCATATGCCGCAGTGCCAGAGGCCCCGCGCTCAGATGTGAGATTTTTTTTGGTCTTCACCTACAGTATATTTGGCTGGATGATAATGCAAAAATCTCCAAAGTCAGAGGCACTGTGCGAATCCGGCCCGGGCAATGGTTAGTTGGCCGTAACCATCTATTGTACCATTTTTTAATGACAATGCTCCACCTCGCCAGTTTTTACACGATGTAATACTTCTGAAAAAATTAGCGAGTGGAAATGCTCATTTGCAAATTATTAAATTTGATTTGAGGGGTCTGGGCCCCGTGGTTGTACATGTACTCCTACTGTAGTAGTAATTTTTTACTGCCGAGCAACAAAAAATACTCAAATTGCAGAGAATTCGGCTGTAGGATTTTGACCCAGGCGCAAAGTTTTGTTTTGATTTTGGTAATTAAAAAAAAAAATCACTACAACTGATTGTTTTTATAATAAAACAAAAATGTCAAAGGAAAATCTTCAAATGGATTATTATTTATTGTAATTCTCGAGTATTTATTGAAAATCTTCGAGTAGCTTTTAAGCTCGTTTTGGACTTAAATTGTAAGTAAAAGGAAAATTGGAGAATTTAATTTTTGTAATTGGCTGTTACATGGTAAAAATCTAGTTCTTTCAAATGGCTCTAACACATGCGAAATGTAATCCAATGGCATTTAAATAGCTTTTCTTTTCAACAAAAAAGCTCCCATACCCCCATAACCTTCGGCAGTTGAGGGTTCCGTCCCCAGACCTACTGTACATCTATATTACGTTTGAATTACACTAGTTTATTTACTGTACTACCAATTCAGGCATTTTCACTTTTGGTTTAAGCCCTCTTTTTTGAGTAAAGTCCTGTTAAAATGCCCAACGAAGTCAATGCTGCTGGTCTTCCATTCTACAGTATCTTTGTCCTCCAAAAGGTTTTTTTTTCGAAAATTTCTGATTACGTTATTGCATGTGATTTAAAGTTTGGCCCCTCCCAATCAAAAATCCTGGCTACGCCTGTGCTACGTATGCTTTGCTGCTTGCAGTAAAATTACTAAAAGTGAAGATGTTGGTTGCAAAGCATACCGTTCAAACAATGTCCGACGCATAGTTGCATACTGGCATACACTATAGTTCGTTACAGCAGTTCGTGGTTAATTCCTTTTACTATTTTAGCCTCCTTAATGTGTTTTATTTTATACTTTTTCTTGTTAAGTGTGGCGATTTTTTTTCACCACTAAGAATTATAAGAATTCAAACCTATTTCGATTTTCTGATTCTTTACTGCTGTAATACGCGATAGAAAGATTAATTTTTAAAGCAAAAATGAAGACAAATTTGAAAGACAAAAAATGTATATTGTAGAAATATGATGCAAAAATTAGAAAAAAAATTGTTCCAATAGTTTTTGGCGAAAATTAAAAATTTGAATCTGGCGCGTAAAAGTCCAGGCGCATAATCGGCCGCATCTAATCGTTACAGCTCGGTAAAACCGAGTTTTCGCCAGTGGAACTGCACCTTAAATTAGACCATGTTATTTCTTATTCGTCCTGCTTTGGACAGTAAAACTATAGACACGTGACGTATCTTCTCCAAGCTTTGCATAAAAAGATTACATTTCGCTCGTGTTAGAGCCGTTTAAAAGAATTAAATTGCTAATAACAAAATACCGAGTTTATTTTTTTGCATGGTAGACACTCGACAGATTTTGGTTTCTGGTGAAGTTCCTAATATTTTTAGAAATTTGCTGAGAGGGCTTCACCCCTGTTTGCGTCACTTCTCGTGGCGTTATCCCTCAAATTAATCAAAAATTATTAAATTGGAGGTTGAAAAATTTGGTTGTTATTGCAAGTTTCATCTTTATTTTTAATGTGAATTTTATTTTGCAATTACCACAAACGGTGTTACGCTTTTGAAAGTACTGTTGGTTTCGTTGTTGCTGCCAGTGTTTGTTTCGCTGTTCCAATGACTGTTTTTAAAAGTGAGCTTTTTGCGACCACTACGGATGTTGGCGGCAATACCTCGTTGGCAAAGCATCGTGTTGGTGATCGAAAGGTTGCTAACCCCTGGTCGATTCCCAAACTGGCAATGTGTCGTGTCCTTGGGAAAGACACTTCACGCGTATTTCCCATTGGGGTCGACCGACCGAGCTGTCTACCCGTTGTGGTGGCCCAGCTCACGAAATACTTGCAAACAGCAGAGGTGGAGTCGAGGACACAAGGCTCGAGGCCAAGGCCAAGGACACAAAAAAAATCCGAGGCCAAGGACAGACACTCTCGAGGCCAAGGACAGGAATGCTCGAGGCCAAGGCCAAGGACCAAGGACACAAAGCGCAAGTGCTTTCCAAAAAAAAAAAAAAAAAAGGTCTTCACAAAAATTTTTCAAGCGATCTCCACTAAAAAACGTTTTCCAAAAAATTTTTCAACCGCTCCACAAAATTTTAACATTCCAAAAAATAGTGCTGTCCTCGAGCCGAGGACAGGCCAATTTTCGAGGACTTGAGGCCTCGAGGCCAAGGCCAAGGACTTCAAAATGTGTCCTCGAGGACGTCCTCGAGTCCAAGGACGTCCTCGAGGACTCCACCTCTGGCAAACAGAACTCAATAAAGTACTCTGCGTTCGTGTGGTGACACAGACGCAAAGTGCCTGGTTCATGCCGATGAAGGAACTTCAGAATGTGTTTCGTTGCTGCTGCTGTTCGTTTTTTTAGTCATGTTTTAGCGCTGTTTCGTACTTGGTTTTGCCTTTCATGCGTTGCTTTATTCTATTAATTAAAATACAGGTGATTTAAAAAACTAAGTCAGTAGTTAATGATTATATAGACAGTGTTGAATCAGCTACGTTGTGGTGATATAAGGGTGTAGTACGCTGGATTTTATTGTGTCCTTGGATAAGACGCTTTACATTATCAACTCTCCTTGGTGGCTTCGAACGAGTAGCAAAGACGGTGGACAAGATTTAAAAGAAATCCACTGGAACGTTGGATCACTCCTAAACATGTGCGGATTCTTCCAAACGCGAAGTAGTCATTGCAAAGAAATGTGTGCGGATCGTCCAGTGGTAACCGTTTAAAGCAATATGATGACAGAAGAATAAATATGCATCTCTGAAGCGAAAAGGTCTTATACCAGATTTTCTCTGCATTATTCTGCCGAAAAAAGTGAAGACCAAAAAGATGTAAGCTTATACGCTACGTTTTCGTTGCAATTACCATCCAAGCGTGGGGCCCCTGGCAATAGTAGCGCAGCGTGGGGCCTCTGGTAACAGCAGCGCAGCTAGGGGCTGAAGCGATAGCATCTCCTCCATTGGCTAAGCAACCAAAATGCACATTAAGAGATAAACCACGATTTTTGCACTTTTTTGGCAGCTTTGCAATTAGCTTGAAACAGCTAAAAATACGCAATCAAATTTGATCGCTTGATGCAAAATGCTTGTAAACTTCAAAAATATGGTGTGGAATGGAGGGAGCTATAGAGTTTTTAGTTTAGGTTTAATACGAATCGCTTCTTACATATCGTATCCAATTAGCCCCTCCAATTTTTTTTTTTTAATGCCAACGCATTAGGTTAAAATTTGTTAGATTTTATAATTTACCTGTTTTCAATAAAAAGGCTGAAATTTTGTCATTAACCACCGCCCTCATAACCTATTTAGCCAGCCCGTTTAATCATGCTATTGCATTGCTATGCCACGTTTTAAAAGCATTATTTTTTTACCAAAATAGGCTTAAAATTTAGTTTGTTAGGGAAAAAACGCAAAATCTTCGAAGATTGCTCGCGACTTCACCCTCAGAACGCTAAAGTAGCCCCCATTAAAGTTTGGCACAACGGTTGGTAATCTGGGCCGTGCGCCCCAAACCACTGCTTGTCCCCCTCCCCAAAATCACTGCTTGTGGCTCCCCAAGCGAGAGTAAACTTTCGTACCATCAAACTTTTTCCACTTGGTCATAGGTATTTTCATTCTTTTCTTACAGAAGAACTGTTTTTTCCGCATGGTCACAGGTAGTAAGCTGAGAAAAATAAAATTTAAGTAAATGCTGTTAATGCTTCTTAAATAGCATTTTATTAAACGTAAAACTAGATTTCCAATTTGCCTTTAGAAACGGAAATTCGTTTTGACTAAAACCTCTTGAAAAAAAATTAAAAATGATTTCACGCTTGAATAATTGCACAGAGAAAATTATGGAAAATAACAACTGCCACTTTCAAGTTGGCAGTTTGGTTACTGCCAATTTCAGTTGGCAGTTGGCGCTGCCAATTTCGATTGGCGCCAATTTTGGTCACAACCCCTATAGTAAGATTTAGTGTTCTGGACAACTCTGTCAGGCACTGTGCTAAGTCTCCGCGCAAAAAATTCGTGATAAATTCGGCGCAATATAAATTCGTTATGAACTTTCTGCTCTAATGCAAAACAGAAAATGAGTCATTTGAGAGAGACGCTGAAAACAGGCTAAGGGTCTAGGCGTATTAAAATTTCAGAAAATGGTAGGGTTCAGAAAAATTCAGGCGGAATCAACGTATGTGTAATTCCTGAATTAACATCTACGCCTGCTGACCCTAGATTAGGCTACAGTCGTAGGTACACTGTATACCGACACTGAGCAAAAACAATAATAAAATACCGTAGGTACCGGTAACTAGTGAAATAGCCATCAAATACCGTAGGCCTTATTGAAAAGATACTATAACCAATTTTTTTTCATGTACAGGCAATGGCCCCTTTCAAGACAAGAAAATATTATTATGAAATTATCTTAATCTGTGATTGTATCTAGTGATCAAATCTTTTAGGAAGTGACTATTTCACCGAAGATCGGTTACCGAAGTTCAGAAGTAGAATTCATTTTAGCACTCCGGTAATAGGCTATACTGTGTCAAATTAGCACTGTGCAGGATCATCTCTTGATCTCTAGGCCTATCTGCTATGCGGTTAACTTTACTTGTGGCAGCTTAACTCAGAAGACTAAAACTAAAAAAAACCTACACAGAAAAGGTTACTTTACAGTTCACTGTTTCCTGATCTACAAAACTCGGCAGTTACCGGTAGTAGCCTAAAAATAAAGATATACGGATAAATTTCCCCAAGAAATGTTGCAATAATCAATGGCAAGCCATTGACCAATTGACTAGTCTAAACTACCACCCTAAGTCGAATTTGACCAGTTCAGAAATTAAATCCTAGGCTACACAGTAGGCTAGCTGCTAACCTACAGAATATGTTGCAATAATGGCAATTTTAAGATTAACTAATACTTTAAAGATAGAAGTAGCCTACTAATGCATAACTACGGTATAAGGTTTAAAAAATGCTTTGGAGTACCTCTAGAAAAGCTTTTCTGTAGAATATGATGCTGATGGGATGTTGTCAAGTATACTGTATAAGTCATCTTTTTTTTTTCAGAACCTCTGCAACCCATGTATCAGCATGCGCACTTGCTCCACTCATCAAGGTTTGGGCTAGATTTGGGTAATAGCTTAGATCAGAAAGAAGGAGAGAGTGCATGCGTGCTCATGCACGGGTTGCATAGCTTTCGAAAAAAAAGCAGACGGATTATACGGTACTTACTACTTAACAACACCCCCGTGACGTGTAACTTCATTCATTAGTATTTAGAATTCATGTGTTTGAATTGATGCAAAAGAGGAGACTACAGACTAGTATTGTATAGAGTAGCTAAACAAGTTAAGTAAAATATGAGTGTAGTGCTACAGTGTTATTACTTATGAGTGTGCTAACTATTGTTCTTCAAGGAGTGTGTCATTGGATTAGTCGTGCAAATTCAGAATTGTATTTAACTAGTGGTAGCATGACAAATTCAATTGACTGGTTGAATCTACAGTTCTCTGAACAGTGAGTTAATGAATTTCAGATTTTTAATTTGAAAATCTCTCTCATGTGATTGCAGATTTTATCACCTAACCCCTCACGCCAACCTATTCCTGTAAAGTAGTTCTACTGTTTTGAGAAGAGCCACAGTTTGATGTCAGTGTATTTTTTTCTTGGGTGTCGTTAAGTATAAGCTGTCTGTTTTTTTTGGAAGCTCTGCGACCCATGTATCTGGTATGAGTGTGCATGCACTCATTCCTTCTCTTCGATCTAAGTTGTTTCCCAAATCTAGCCCTAACCCTATGAGTGCACGCATGAGAGGAGTGAGAGCTGTTTGAAGATGAAATCTATTCCTAACCCTAATGAGTGCACACAAGCAAATCTAGCCTAATCTAGCCCTAATCCTAATGAGTGCGCACAAGCAAACAAATCGGCTGTTTGAAGACGAAAACCACAACAAATTACATTCAAACGTTGAGATTTTTATTCTGCAAACGTATTCAGGAATTCAAAAGCGTCAGAGCTATCATTTCCAAATGATTTTTTTTATATTATTGCATTAACCTCATCGTATTTTAGGTGATTTTGCAGCAGCATACATCATAATTACAACCCATTGTCCATTTCAGTGTAATCGACCTCTTTATTATATACCATCGCATTTTAGTTTTTCTTCATTTCAACATAGATTCATGAAGAGAGCTGGATGAAAACATACAATCTAAAATAGTCTTTTTCAATACTACCCATTACTCAAAGAGTGGAAATTATAGCTCCATTGCTAATGAAAGCTATTTTGAAATTCTGTACTACAAACAAGCTTTCTGAATTTAAAAACGTATTCATTTAAAAAATTTAAGCCAAATTTGCGATCTTTCAGCATTTAAACATAATATTTTGGACTTGACCAGTAAGTGTGCTGGGGCTGATTGGACTGAGTAAAATAAATTCTTTCAAACTTTTTCAAATTTTAGTAATTTAGTTTTTTCGTATTGCTTTAAAAATGTTTAAAACATCATCTAAATGGCTTTAAAATGGCTTTTTTTTCATAAAAATTGCAAGAATTGCCCAGGCCCCTATCTTAGAAATTTAGCTTTTTTCTAATTGCTCTAAAAATGTGCAAAACGTCATCCGAATGGCTTTTTTTTTTCTGAAAAATTTCAAGAATTGCTCAGCAGCTGGGGACTTTGCCCCAGGCCACCAACTTAGTAATTTACCTTTTTCTAATTGCTTTAAAAATGTGCAAAACGTCTACCAAATGGCATTAAAACGGCTACTTTTTTTCTGAAAAATTGCAAGAATTGCTCAGCAGGTTTCTTACAATGGCTTCGCCCTCAGGCCCCCATAGAGGTAAATTGTTATTTTGCGCACAATCTTCACAACCAACAGCTTTCAGAATTGTTATTACAAGGTTTTTGAATAAGCAAATGTTGTAACGATGCAACTATTACCGCGAACCCTGTTTAACTGTAACTAAATTAACTACAATTGGGTACTGGTTGCTTTTTGAAAAATTCTAACCCCCCACCCTTTAAAAGTTTCTGGGTCCGCCTCTGGGTTAGGGTTTAGGTTGAGGTTTGGGCTAGGATTAGCGTTAAGGTTATGGCTAGTTGTGTTAAAGTGTATTACAAAATGTCTGCACGCACGGAACATGCTCCAAGCCTTTTGATAAATAATAGGCAAAGTTATCTATGCAACAAATCGTGAAGACAAAACAGTGTACTGGAATTTTCACCATAACTAAGCTAGATTTTACCTTTATTTTTTATTATATATAAAAAGGTTCTATCTAGGCAGTGTTACTATGAATTCCTGATTCAATGCCATGAAATACACCGAAGCAGGACATCCTAATGCGACCGACCTGACGCGAGCCTTTTCACCCGGGAATTCTGATGCCATGGACATCCTGACATTAGGGTTAGGGAGAGTGTTAGAGTTAGGGCGTCAGGATGTCCCTGGTGTTGGAGTTAGGGCGTCAGGATGTCCCTGGCCTCAAGAATACCGGAGTGAATTTTCTCGCGTCAGGTCGGTCATGTCAGGATGTCGCGGACCCGAAATATACAGGGTGTCCGCAAAGTTTGTATACAGTACTGTAAAGTTTGTATACTGTAAGTTAGCATGTCAGCAAGAGAATAATTTGCCGTCGTCATGCCCTAACAATGTCGCAAGACATTTTCAGTTCACTGGTCTAGCATCTGTTCTAAAAATCAGAGTCTGGAGTCAGTTCCAAAAATGTATAGTTTTATTGATTTGCTTGCCTACCAGCCATTCTTAAAAACTCAGGACGCAGTTGCTGTGATCTTACTGCAATTATGTCACGTAAGCTGACTTTGATGAGCGTAAATTCGCTTTGAAGAAATATTGGAAAACTGAAAACGCGCAGGATGTGATTTATAATTGGTGTCTTCACTTTAGACTGGCTCAGTTACCAATGCCTCACATGTGTACTTCTGATTGTCGCAGTGTGTTGTCTTGTTGTCGAGAGTGTATTGAAGCTGAGGGCTTACAATTTGAACATTTGTCGTGATTGACTTCTTTATTATAGCATTTCCAGAATTTTATAAACACTTTAAGAAGTATCATTTTTGATTAAAAGTAACTGTATACAAAGTTTACGGACACCCTGTATACTATTGTATTTGCATTGTGTTCTATTTGGGCATACCACTAGTTTACTAGTAGGTCTACAGTATTTCATTTTTAAGTTATGAATTTTAATGTCATTTTGGTTTTTGCACAAACTATTTATAAGATTATTACTTTGTTGATGTAGGCCTATTCTACTTCTAGTTTCCACTGTCTCTCTAACTGTATGCTTTTTTAGTTTAGACTATTCAAATCTAAATAAATGAAAATTAAAAAAACTTAATGTCTGTGCGATTGTTCACTGAGAAAACTCATTTTGGATATCTCTGAAGTTTACAGTTCAAATCATTAGGTTTACTCTACTGCTTTGCATTTTGAATCATGCATTTTTCAATTCCTGATACACAAGATCTCAAAGATGCAAATGGCTATAGTTACAAGGCTTATAATATTCATATTAATGGTGTTTTGCATTGTGTTGTGCGGTACAGTCAAGTATATGAACTAAATGAGCAATTGAAACGACAATTTGGTACACAGAATATGCCAAGCTTTCCACCAAAACGTTTTCTGCAACTGAAAGGTGTTGATTTGGAAGAACGCAAATTGAGATTAGAAAGATACATTCAAGAAATTGGGCAAAATCCGCAACTTTCTAGTTCTGAAATATTTGCAACTTTTTTGTGTAAAGCACAACAAGAAACACAACATGAAGAGTCCATACCAATATCATTTGATATATTTTTGATGAATGGACATAAGTTTAGCATTGATATTAATAGTACCGATAAGACCAATGATGTTTTGGAAAATGCTCTTGCAATATTAGGGTTAAAGCCTGAATTAACTTACTATTTTGGTTTATTTCTTATGAAAAATGATTCAAACAAAGTCTCAATTGTTAGGAAATTGCAAGAGTTTGAATGTCCTTACATATCTTTGAAGTACTTAAAGAAGCGTTTGCTCTACAAGATTGTGCTGAGAAAAACTTATTGGGACCAAAGTCTTGATGATGAGGTTTCCGCGGATTCCGTTGGTTTCAAACTTTTAAAACTACAAGCTGAGAGTGATGTCAAGAATGGTTGGTGTGTATGTACATCTGCATGCAAAGCTCATTTGGACAGTTTGAAAAGCAAAGGATCAAAGAGGGAATACTTGAAAATGTGCCAAACTTTGCCTAAATATGGTCATTTAAAGTTCCTTCCTTCAATTTCAAATTTTCCTAGTCCTCTCAATTTAGTTGGAGTATCTGCAGGAAATTATGCAATCATACTGCAGATTGAAAATGAGGACAACACTAAAACAGAAACTGCTTTTCACGTCACAAGAATGAAATGCTGGAAAATGTCTTCCCATTATGATAAATCGATCACTCTGGGTCAGTCTGCAGATCATCCACCACTAGAATTTAGTTTTGAGTATCTTTTTGAAGATGGCTCTTTACGATGGATTACAATTGTCAGTGAGCAAGCTATAATTATGAGTATGTGCATCAAATCAATGGTGGATGAATTGATGCGCAAAAAGAGAGGAGAAAAGTTAAAAACCCCTGCAGACAGAGTAGCAAGTTCTTCCAACTCAAAGATATCATTCAAGGCTCGTGATCGCAGCACAGAATATCTTTTCAACAGCTCAGCAGTTGAAAATGGTGATCAAGAGTCTGTCAGCACCATACAAAAGGCCAAAGAGTCTGTTAAAAAACTTACAGAGAAACTGTCAATGGTATCGTTGCTTTCCAAGCCAGCTGATAATTTATCTGCTACTGACAGTCCAAGTGCCACATGTGATGTCCTTCCACCTGATATTGGCAGGTCTACTTTTGAAGGAATTGGAGATGACGACTTATAAAGAGTTTAAAACTTGACATGAATAATTGGAGCATCTTCACTCTTCAAGTGTCTAATTTTTCAAACTTAAAGTGCACATGTTTCTGATCTGCTGTCCAGATTTATATTATGGTTTATTGTCTCCATGAGTTTTGACTGTATCTGATTATGTTTGCAAAATATGAAACTACTAATGCAATATTCTGCCTTCAACCAAGGCTAACTTGTTTAGCTTGAACACTATTAGTTTTTGTTATGGAACACTTACAATATATTACAAATACATCCTAAGTATTATTTTTAATAAATGCATCTATTGAGCAGTATTAGGTTTTGATTGTTTAAGGCTTATAATGTGAGGTGTTGAACACCTGCATCAAGGTAGCTTCTTACAAGCATTATGCTGAACAGTTTTTGCTGTTTGGAATTCAAAGGTGTGTCTGCAGTGTGGTAGTAGTATGGATTTACTGTATTTTTCAAATTATAAGGTGCACTTAAAATCCTCAAAATTTCTAAGAAATCAAAGGTCTGCTTTATGCAGTAGTGCAGTGCTTGCTCAATTGTCTGGTCCAGTTGGGAGAGCATTTCTTAGAAACCTAAATGGATAAGCGAAAAAACGGATAATTGACTTCCTTGATTTAAACCAAAACAATACAGCATTCGAAACAGATTCAAAAGCATAAAAGCTTAAATGAGGATCAACTTCAACGTCTACAGCATTAGGGTATTACGATATGTTTTATTGAAAGCAATGTAGATTTACGTGATAGGTAAAATTACTTTTAGTAAATCTTGCCCCCACACTAAACAATCAGAAAATTGCCAAGCTGGTGCATTAATGGTGATTCAAGCTGTTTAATTCTAATGGTTCTGTACTGGAACAAAGAACTTTGTGAGGTTGCAATGGCTATTGACAAGTCTGGAGTAAAATTTTATAAAAATAATACTTCATCATTACATCACAAATTTTTGGATCTATGACAACTGACCATCAACTAACCCTAACGTTAATGTTGCAGTCTGTTGGTTTGTGGTCAGTTTGTTTGTGGTCAGTTTGCTGCAGTCAGTTGACTTGGATCACAAACTTTCTGACCTGTTGGACTGATAATCGAATGCCTGATAATCAAGGAGGTAATGTACGTAAATGTGCCTCATGAAATATGGATCAAGTTATGCTCCCTTTCTCTTCGCAATTTAATTTGGAGCTTGGTAAGTTATGCTTAATTTAGTGCACTTTATGTAAGGAAGTAAAAGCACTAAAGGTCATTTCTTAACACAGAGTCATCATTCTGGTGCATCTTATGGCATGAAAAATACAGTATTGGGTTTGTATAAATGTATAGCCATTAAAATATTGTTTCGGCAAGATCCTATCTCTTTAGAAAACTAATTAAATTCTTGAAAGTGCATTTGGGTAGGAAATTTTTTTGCTCAGTTTTCTCTCAAAGAAATTTGACAGTTCTGAAGACCAACTTCATCAAATTTGAGGTATCTACAACCTTTTGTTTCTCAGATGTAACAACTTAGAAAGGCTTTTTCCTCTTAGAATTTTGTGAGGTTTGCCAATTACAAACAAAATTCTCAAATGTTTTGCGTCAGAGTTATTGTCAAAATGAATTAAAGGTTCACTACTATAAAATTAGCTGCTTTTCGATAAATGTAAACCTGCTTTTCAAAAGTTGATCTTCTGTCACAATAGTGGCAAAATGGCAGCACTGAAGTAAGAGTAAAAGTGTTAATTTTGAACTGCAATATCTTGAGAACGGCTTGACGTAGAAACTTCAGTTTAGTGAGAATGCATTTTAGGCTTATCTTAGCATTTTTGTCACTAGTGAAAAGCTTCACTTGAATGTCCTTTTAACATCAAAATTAAGGTTTGAAGTGTTCCCACTGAGCCAATTTCGTCAGCGAATCAGCTGTTTGTTGGATCAAGGGCAAATAATTTTTTGGCAAAATAAGTACGTAAGGCAAATACATAGCTTTAGAAAAGTCGACAGATTTGTGAAAAATATAACTCTTACTACACTTCATTACTGAATTGGTACAAAATTTGGGGCTCATAAACAATGTTTTACAGCTTTGGGCTCATTTTTTTTTGGAGGAAATTTTGGCACCTACTGGTTATCCAAAAAGTGGACGCTGATGTACCTCCAGAGTGGTTGTAAACAAGAATGTCTGACAATGCTATTATTAAACCTCTTAGTTTTTGCTACCCTTTGTAATAGATGTACAGCTCTTTTGCACCATTTAAGATGCATTATCTGCTCCGTATTTTGTTGTTTGTATTTTTGCCTTTAACGCTATCGTCTTATTAATTTTGTTGTCTTTTTTGGCTATTTCAGTTTACTTATGATTAATAATAATAATAATTGCAATTTATATCCCACTTGAGATACCAACGAGTGTCAATGCGTCTCTAACTAAGGAGCTGTAGTAACATTCAAATAGCTTCAGTGATAACTTTACAGAAATAAAGCTCATACACAACAAAGGTATCAATTCTACAGCAATAAGCAGCAAAATTCTTAATATTAATACTTAATATTAGTAATTTTAGTAGAGCTGCTGTGTTATATACTTGGCCTAGTTTATAATGCTTTTTTGACATTACAATTCACTAACTGCCTAACCACCTAACTGCCAGTGGAAGTAGACAAGGCTTCCCAGGAGTCGACCATGAAGGACATCAAGATTGTGTAGTAATTACAATTCACTGTTGTAATTAAAAACTTCGTATCATTGGCTTGATATCAACAGTTAACTTCAATCTGATTTATCAACCATTTAGATTTGACCCTATTAAATGTTGAGCTCAGCTAACGTTTTCTTGTCGAATAGTGCAAACCTAAAAATATTTCATAAAAAAAATTGTGAGTTGCGTGATGCTTTGTGCAGATTCTAATGTTTATTAATGTATGAAAGCTTTGCTTCAAATGCTTTAAATTTTCCTTCCTTGGTATTGAGACGTTTTTTTACTATAAATGATCTCTTCATTCCCATTTTTCTACCTCTCACGGCTATAAAAAAAGTTTTATAAAAGCGAAAAAGATTAGCAGTAAGGGGATCCTAAAATAAAGTATATGCAACAGTAAGGTTACAATGTAGCTTAGTGTTTTGAATGTTTAAGCTGTACAGCAAGCTAGAGTTTTTTCATTGATACAACTTCTGTTTTCTATAGATTTTTTCATGAAATTATGTTTACTAAATTGTTATGATTCTTTTTCTCTAGCTTATCATCTTCTGCTCTTTTGTTTCAAATGTTTGACATAATATAATATTGACATAATATTTTACGTTTTCTGCTTTGAACTGTTACCATGCTTTCGGCAGATGTGGACATGTCTGAAGCTACTGCTTACCTTCCTCCCATATTATGAATAATCTAAGTCCTTCGAATGTGATTCCAGTAAAATCTTTTCCGTTATTTGGTTTAAAACTTTACCCTTCATCACCAATCACCATGTCTGATACTTGATGTTGCTTGGCATGGTGACTCTTTTTCCCCTAAATTTAATATTTTTGATTTCAAATGCTTCATATTTTTGTTATTGTATTGGTTGTTTGAAATAATGCAGCATATACTTTTTAGGATGCATTAGTTTTAAAGGTTTGGGTTGGGCCTCGAGTTGACCTAATTTCAACCCAGTAGGGTCCCAATAAGGTTTAAAATTAGTCCTAAGCATCCAAAAATGTGCAGCTGCTCCCAATAAGGTTTGATTAATTGTATATAATTAACTATTCCTGTCACATTTCATTGATCACGTGACGGAATCAATTTTGAAAAAAAACATGGGGGTTTAGGGGATTAAAGAGAGTGCCTAACTCGCAAATTTGTTAAAGGCCAAATCCTAACTTTTTTAGGACAAAGAAAATAGGGGTTTTCACAATAATTGATTTGGTCACGTTTCACACGATCAAAAAGATGTGACAAGAAATATGTTCTAATCGAACTAATCACAAGCATGCTCTATGCCTATTAATGGTACCGGTAATTACATTGCGGAATTTGGAACTACCTATTTTTAAAAAATATAATTGCATTTAAGTTGTGTTATTGTTTTAACCACTGTGCAAGTGAACTACCGACCCATAATCAGGTTGTATAAATCATTTTTTTGTGGTCTGGTTACATTGCTATCTTTGAAACGATTCATGTTCCAAATAGCAATTGCCAAAGCAACAACTTCTAAACTGCAATTTTGTTATTAGAATAACTAAGCCCAACCCTGATCTTACCCACTGACCCTAAGAAGTAACTTTTTTGACAGTTTCTATTTGGACGTTCACACTTGAAACAACATTCTCTCTTTCAACAATTTCTACTGGGGCCAAATTGTTAAGAACTGATCAGTTTATTTTAAATTACAATTCCATCTCTTTGCATATTTGCATTTGCAATTGGGTGGCCCTTGTATATATGATGAAAAATAAAGTTGCAAAATTTTAACCTCTCACTCTCTGATTTTGTTCCACTACAGGAAAAGATGTCTTGAGCAATTTTTTTTGAAATTTGAATACAGTTTAGAGGTGGCTCTCGCTTTTCAAATTTTACCCTTCTTATTTCGACACATTTTGAGTATTTTCATCATATTTTGTTTGCCGCACAAAACATACACCATGAATTTTTGTATAATATGCAAACAGTGAAATGTGTGATTAATAGAAACTACTGCCAGTTCAATTGACATTAGAAATAAATCATGCTATACGAGAATTTTAACTATTCATTTCACAAAAAAAATAATTGTAGCGTTTAAAATGGAGCTTTTTGGTTTTTCATCTTGGTTATGCTTACCAATCATTTTACTTTCAAATACTGTCACAAAATGTGCCATTGACAAACAAGTGTAAGTGTTATATAATTCTTGACAAGTTATGCAGAAATTAAGCAGTGTTCTTTACGAAGGTTGATTTTTTGCAGTCTGGTAATATATTTCGATGAATAGACACAACTTGTAGCAGAAATTGGCGTTGTTCTTCATCTTTGACTAGGTTCTTGTTGAAATTTTGAATCAATGCTACCCCACGTTCAGCCCTATCATTAACAACAGCCAACTTGGAGAAATATTGCGAGCTTTTTTGTAGTCTTCATCATCACACCATGTAGCTGGATCTTTTGTCAAAAATGTTTCTGACAATCCTAGAATCTTAAAAAACTTATTGAATTTGCTGTACAAAATTGATCCAATCCTCGGGATCCCAAAAAGGCTGATGTTTCTACTCTTCGTCGTTTGGGAGGATGTTCGGGGCCAGGTTTTTTCGTAGCTGAAACCATGTGAGCTTTTTCTTCAGATAATCTTGAATCAAAACAAAGCGAGTGTTACCAGTTCTTCAGATATGTACCATAAGTGGAGGCCTAGTTTGTGACTTTTTGCTCCAGAGATGGTTATGTGAGGATATTCTGACAGTGATCTCATTAAAGTAAAATCATTCAGAGGTGCTTCAGTAGAGCATGGTGCAGTAATCCAGTCTTTTAAGTACACTTTAACAGCAAAGATGGCCACATCACGAATACCATGTAACTCTGCATGTGTCATTATAAACTGCTTACGAAAAAGCCACATTTTGATGGAATAAATTACCTTTGCCATCCATTTGGCTCTATGCATTGTCCCAGGAGCTTGAAAATGAATGCCACGTGCAGGTATCTCCCCAAGATATATAAGAGACAGCTCCAAGAATTCTTTATAGTCGTTACGAGGTTGCTGAAACTCTAATTGATGGCAGATAAAATTAACTAAGTCATTGCGACATGAAGCTATTTGAACTTCTACTGACGTATCAGTGTTAGCTGGTGCAAAGTGGTCATGATCAATATCCAGCCACTGCTGCTGAAATCGTTTAAATATTTGAATCTCTGGTCCAGTTGAAGTTGCTGTCACTTTCTCAAAAGCTATTCTATTATGAGCTCCATAATATGGTGACGACAAGGAAAATGGAGAACATCCTTTTCAAGTTTCTCCTCAATAAGCGTGCAAGCACCAAAATGATGTCCTGTGTCGGAGGCAGTGGTGTCAAATCGGAGGGCAACGACTTGGTCTCTAAGATGCCAGTCATCCAAACACTTTACTACCGCTTCAGCTTGTGAAGCACCAGTATCTGAGGTTAGATTGGGGACCCCAAGAAGCTTTTCAGTGTTAGCGCCCGAGACCAAGATTGGCAGTCTATCAATATGTTTCTTCGCTGTAATGTCCTCCATTAATTTGCCATCCCAATGCGCTGTTAGTGGCACAGTTGCATCAAACTGCAATTTTAGGTTTTCAGCTGCCTTAGACCTGTGCATAACTCTTGCACGTTGTATTGAGTTGCGGTTGATGTTAATGTCAGAGATATTATGCCCAAGACTTGTTGCCATCTCTCTTAAGACATATGTTGCATTTCTTAATGACGTCTTTGTCCTGTCTAAGGCAGCTGTCAGTTCTGGCGTTATTACATTTTTTGTTGCACTTTTTCAAATTAAAATATTGGCTTGGTTAACAGTGGGGTCACTATCTGACTCAGAAGTTGTTTCAGATTCTTCTGACGTGAACTTTAATGTGGTCTGGCTGCAGCTTGCATCCAGTTCTTCAGTACATAATTTCTGTCGCTTCACTTCCGCATGTAAGCGCTTTTGCTTCCGCTTCATTTTCCCCACATACACCCTGTCAACAGGTCCAATTGCACCTGGGCTCCATTTTTTTCTCTGTGTTAAAAAAAAGCCTGATCTTCAGGGTTTAGTTTGGTTAATGCATTTGCATGTGCAATATCAAACAAATCTTCAAGCCTATCAACGAATTTATTTTCTTTTTCCTTATGTGCTAGTGTTGTTCTGTTATTGTGTTTTTGCAAACCTTTCCATTCACTGAATATTGACTCAAGCTTCGTTATGGAATGCTGGCTGCAGCGAGTTGGAATACTTGCCTTATCCCAGATCTCAGATACTGCTTTTATTGTAGCTGAACTTGCTTCTCTAATTGTTAGCTTTTGAAGTTTGTGTAGATACATTAAATAACCAAAAGCCTGCCGATATGATGGAAGTTTGCACCAAGAATTTCTGACACATAAGAATTAATAAGATACAATTTAGCTCTCGTTTCCATGTTACTCTAACTCTAGAAAACAAAATTTGCGTCATTGGTTGCATGATACAAAAGATTTAATATTTTTAGTAAAAAGTTTTATCTGTTAATTGCTGTAATTGTTATAATATTGTTAAATAACAAATAATGAAATGGCTGAGGGTGTACTGTTAAATGATGGCTTGAGGGCCACCTCTTACCATTATTCAAATTGAAAAAAAAACTGGTCAAGTCACTTTCACAACAAGTGGAACAAAATGAGAGGGTGAGAGGTGAAAATTTCAAAGCTTTATTTTTAAGGGCCACTCTAATGTGCAAAATATACTTCCATTAAAAGATCTTTGCATTGCTATCTGGTAGGCAGCAGCATTTAATGCCGATCAAAGAAATTATGTTTAGCATTGAAATTAGATGGAAAGTATTTGGTATTCATCAAAATTGCTTGATCTGTTCTTAAGTTTTTGTTTTTTAACATTGTGGTAAAGTTTTATGTTATTAGTGCCTTTATTAAAAGTATAAATGTCTTGTTGTTTAATGCTATATTAACATGCTTAAAGCCTTAATCTATGACTTTTTTGTGCATTAATCATGATTATCGTTTTGATATATTTTGAAGCACGTAAACCACAACATGATAGAAAATAAAGCTGTGGGCTTATTTCCACTGCCAAAGCATTAAGATTGGAGATGTAGTTTAAGTGTAAGCCAATTAATTAAACCTTTGCCCTGTTTCCATGCCTCATTAATGGCTTAGTTTTATTGCGTTTATACCACACAGTTTTAAAGATAGACAAAGGTTTTTTCCTTTAAACGTCATAAAACCTGAGCATGGAAAACTGGGCATTGTTTAATTAGAGGAAATTTTCATTTACGGTGACACTAATTTGGGGATATACAATATAAATGTGTAATTTTTAATGATGCTAGCTGAAAGAAGTACGGTATTTGTGTTCTTCCTCTAACTTGTATTCTTCCTTTAACTGAACGCTAAACAAAGAAATGAAACGTATGACTTTCGTCCACACATTGTTCAGCCTAAATCACCATCCAATGCAAGTTACTTTTTCTAAAAAGGCTGGGTTATTGTGATAATTAGTACCGGTATCTGAATTTCTGCACGATTATGCTCTGAACTGC
The DNA here is from genome assembly GCA_963965965.1 of Trididemnum nubilum. Taxonomy (NCBI): domain Eukaryota; kingdom Metazoa; phylum Chordata; class Ascidiacea; order Aplousobranchia; family Didemnidae; genus Trididemnum; species Trididemnum nubilum. Next base: position 12,477,513 of record OZ014473.1, on the reverse strand, counting down.
GGTCGTGTATCATACTCATAGTAGCAGTTTTTTCGTAATTGAGCCTTTTAGTGTAGCAGCAGGTTTAAATTCTTTTTGTTTTTAACTTAGAAGTGAAAATCCTTAAAAGTGCAAATCCTTTCATAGACAAAAAAAAATTGTTTTCGAAGAACAACAAATTGTTTTTGATGTAGCGAATGTCTACATTTTATATTGCATTTTTAACTGTATTTGAGCTCTATTTCCTTATTAGGCTACAATTGTGAGTAAAGTTCATTGTAGAATCACCTTCTAAGTCCACGTCTTTTTGAACGATATTGACATATTTTTTAATATCATGAGTAAAGATGTCACATAACATATTTAAATTTGTAATTCCTTCCCACTGCATAGAGGATTTCTAAATCGCTGTTATTTTAGTGAAAGGCTCAATTTTGGTTTACTGATGATGATGATGTATTATTCACTGTGCGTTACAGCTTAAAGTGCATTGATTTTGTATTTTATTGGTTTAGGTTTGTAGTGTAAGACAAAATTATTAAGGTAAGTTAGTATTTAGCAATATTTGTTTGAATTTTTGACTGTTCGATGTTACAAAAAAAGCAAGCAACGTGGCAGTATTGATCCCTTTGCGATGACTACATAATTACATCACTCATCCTCCTCTCTTTTTAGACTCATGGTTATCATGTACGGTAAAGTGTCGAGCAAAGATGTTTGATGGGCGCAGGTAAGCTTTTTTGCAAAATGGCATAATTTGTAACAGTAGTGTATATGTCTTGTAATTGTCTTTTGCTTTGCTGAGTGTTTTTTAGCTCTGAAATGAAAAGGACATTAATCTCAATGTATATAGTTCAAACAAGCTGCCTATTGAACTCCTGCGAACCATGACTATTAGCCTAATGTCAAAATAGTCTGACCATGGGTCTGACTAATGGAATTGACTAAGTAGGAATGTTCAGCATAGTTTATTCTGAAGTCTTTATATAATCACGTCAAAAATTTGAACTATGCAGTGTTATGAAAGAAAATTGGCAACATATGTTTTCATTTTTGTGTTATATGTAGCCAGCCCCAGTGGTTTTGTGATTATAATGAAAATCTACGTAAAATGCAAAGCTTGGTTTAATTCTGGCAAAAGTACTATCTGTGCTGCATTGTTCTAAAAAAAAATCCGATGACGATATGCCTTTTAGTCGCTAGCAACATCCAATGGAGGGGATCACGTCTTTTCGACGCCACCTATTTCGTTGCCGTACGTTTTCTACACAGATCGTTTCGGCGCCAATTCGGTGCTCTTTGACAGTTCACTTATTTAGGGTTTGGGTTAGGGCTAGGGCTTTGGGTTAGTGTTAATAAAAAGCACAATATTGGCGCCAAAAAGGGCCGTGCCGAAAAGTCGTGGACCCCAATGGAGTTGGTAGCGTGGCCGAGGGTAAAAGCATTGCTTTTACGACGACCCTGATCACATGATGTGAGTGCATTCTGCACCGTGGTCACGTTGTTGCGTCTTTGAATAAGATGCTTTGCGGTGATTATCTCTGCTTGGTGGCTTTGAACAAGCAGCAAATTTACGTGGAGAAGAATTCGAAGAAACCCTCAGGAACATTGGATTACTTACGACTCCTAAGCAAGCATGAAGTAGTTACTGGTATGAAAAGTGCGCGGATCGTCCTATAGTTAGCTATCTCAGCGGTGGGAAATTAATCAACAAACGAGAAAGCGGATAAAAACAAATATAACAAGCAGAATATTTTGGCCAGTGTTTTGGTTGTGTGGTAAATCAATTATTTTTCAGGATTGTTGCTGATTTTGTTCCAGTTCCATCAAAGTGGTTTCTAAATATTTTTTAGTCGAGTATGATTGTTGTTCTTTCATGCGAAGCGAAATCGAACAGGTATGACCATTAACTGTCATTTTCTTGATGCTGTTCTGCCCCACTCTTACTTCATAATGATCTGTGCAATTTATGCAAAACGTGTAAAAAATTTGTTTTTAGATCTATGTTAAGTTTGATTTTGATGAAATGTTGTCAAAAAATCCGGAATTATAACACTTACCGTTATGATGTGTGGTGTAATTGCTATATACTTACTATATAAGAGTATATACTTGAAAGTTGTGACCTCGACAGATGTACTTTTTTGTATTCTTTTTCCTCATACTGAGTACGAAACAAATCAAACCCAAAATGTCTCTAATGGTTAATGACAAAAAATGGTTCCCATCAGTAGAGGCTGCTTGTACAGTAAGCCCTCTCTAAGTAGGTTGTGGAAATAACCACTTCTCATCAGTAGAGGTTGCCAGTACAGTAAGCCCTCTCTAAGCAGGTTGTGGAAATAACCACTTCTCTTTTCACTGGTAGGGTTAGCACATTGCTGGGGTTTTGTGAGAGGACTTTTTCATTAACACTATGTAGGCGTGCACCATACAGAAAGGAGCCACCTCGAGTAAAAGGATACTACTCCTATCCAAAACAGTCTTTTATGTGTGTTGGTTGCAATAGAATATTTTGAACTTTTAGCAGTGACGAGATTCTTTGGAAATTTCCAAATGATTGAAAAATCTGCTGTGATGAAGTAATTTCAAAAGCCTCGTAGGCGTATTCGTGTCTAGTTCTACCTGTTTATTCTGCTGATGGTGAGGTAGCATTATCGCATGGATTAATGTGGTTAGACATTGCGCAAGCATTCACTTTGTCACGTTTTCAGCGTTAACAATTTCTGCTCTTGACGGGGCATTTTTTAAGCTTAGCTGTTGCCAATATACTATCAGGTCTTCATAATTGCAAATTCCATGAGTAACTTCTTCTGTTGAATTGTTTATTGTCACCACATTTGTAATGTTATAATTAAATAATCAAAATAGATTTATAAAAGTAGCAGCACTGGATACTGCTTTGACTGTACCGGTACGTAAATTCTTAGCTTTTGAAGCTTTTTCTGCAGATAGTGATACAGCTGGAAGTATAGTGCCTTAGTTTTGTTATACATACACATTATAAAAGTATAGAATGATTTGGTATGCGTAAAGAACTGCTCTATTTGGCAATTTCAAACTCGAGCGCTCACTAGTCAGGCATTTCCGTTGTTGTCGCTTGTGTATGACACCTGCGCATCATGCAGAAATACCTGTGTGGCTAAATTTAAAGCAGTGATTTACAACAAAGTCTCACATAAATACTGTTAACAGCTTTTTAAAGATTTTGGTCTCATTGATTATTTTTTAAGGTACTTGACTAGTCGCCTTGGCTTTAAATCCTAATACTTTCTAAATTCTGTTTTGGATGCAATTTGGTTGGCTAATTGTTCAATAAACCAAGGTTTAAGTTGCTTGAAAAATTGTCAGCTCGTCTTCCGATATACAACATTAAAAGAGTTGTTATATAAGCCCCTGAGCCATTTGGAAATGAAAAACAAGAACTAGCTCAAACCCGACTGCTACGTGAATAAATTTTATAGCTCTATCAAATATTCAAAAAGTAATTTTCCTGATTCGAAATGTCTTTTTTAAAGTATTTACGGCTTGTAAATTTTTACTCAATACCGTTTTGTGCGCGTTAAAATTACATGGAAGAAAGCTCTTGTCAAAGAACCCAAGTTATCATAATGTTCAACACTAGTTATTTTCATCACTTGTAATTAATCTGGTTTATGGCGAGACAGGTTTGATAATATTATGTTACGCCATGTAAATTATAAATTCACGAAAAAGCGAAAAGCTTTTCGATGATTTATTGATGAACTTTTTGATAATTCTGACTAATGATTAACATAATAGCATTTTTCTCCTGTTTGGGTTTTAGATGGTCACACGTTAAGTCTGTATAAATAGCTCTAAACACCAGTATAATGCTCATGCATGTGTTAAATCATTACTGTTTTACAGTACAAACTTTTGCTTTTTGTTGTTCTCAACTTCGAGCATGATTTGCCACAGCTCTATTTTGAATATAGTTCCAGAATCTACATAGCTGAGTTTCGATCATAAATTGACTGAATGGAGCGTCTGTTTTTGAAACGGTAGACTCTGGTTTGTTCCCGATCGGGTTAAATCAAAAACTGTAAAAGTTTGTATTCACAATTCACAGTTTTCCTGCTTGATGGTTAGCACTAGAAGGAGCAATATAAAGCCCCACCGTTTGTGGCCGTAATTGTAATTACATTTTATTCACCTAGTTGCGTTGGCCGGGAGACTGCGAAGGGATCTTTCGATCTTCGAGTCAAGTTGCCACCGGTCTACCACACACGGTGGAAGCTTCACACTGTCCTATTTTATTGCTGAACGTCAAGCAGGGAAGCTGTGAATACCAATTTTAATGGTCTTTGGTTTGACCCGAACTGGAATCAAACCCGAGTCTACCATTTCAGCAGCAGACGCTCTATCTACTAGACCACTGATCAGTTTAGAGATTGGTCAGTTGGTAGCTTTACTTGAAGATTACATAGGTCTTTTTGCTGAGTCCTAGCCAAGGTAACTTGTTAAACAAGGATAAAATTCTAATTGATGTGAATATGCGTTCGCTATGCGATTTATGCCTCTTAAATGTTTATTGGCGTATTAGGGTGCATTCTTTGCAATACATTCTTATTGAATGATTTAATGGGTTTTGAACAGGGATGTGGAAGCGGCAATTTTTGAATCGCTTCCGCTTCTACCACTTCCAACACTTGATGACGTAATTTTTGCTAAAATTTTTTTGATCATATAAGTTTTTGGCAAAAATTTTTTTCAGATTAGTCAAGATAAAACAGCATTGTTATCATCATCTTAAAAACATCATCAAGAACCAAACTATGTAATTGTATCTAGTGGTTTGTCATCGCAAGGATCTGCGCTTGGGCGTAGTCAGGAATTCGGATTTGGAGCGGCCCTAAAGCGAAAAGTTCAATCACATGATCGTTGTGTTTTAGCTGATGCGAATTTCTCTGAACCTTCACCCAGAAGTTTAAAATAATGAGCGATTATTTGGGATCTGAATACGGGATTTGCAAGCGCTCGGGATAATAAGTTATTTCAATTGTATCTGCACTGTTAAGCGCAATTCTTTACTCGGCAATAATTAGGTAGCCCTGGGGCGAAACTTTTATACTGTCTTGCAGAATTTTGTTGTTTTTTAATAACTTGTTTGTGTGTGTGGTGTGCTCCAAATTTTTGCTAGCAACGTGTATTTTTAGGACAGCAAAATAAATAAACAGCATTGCAAGAATTATGCGGTTATACACCGCAGACAGTACCATATTAGAATGATTCTTGTAGCAAACGATACTTAGCAATGATTAAGACAACCATTATAACATCATGTTTAAAAGTCATACAATATTAAACTTTGTTTGAGAGACGTTATGATGCTCTCCTCTGTTTGCGTTTCAAGAAATTAAAATGCTGGAACTGGAAACTTTGTTTATGTTGGTGAATGTACTGTGTTCTCTGACTGTGCTTTACGAGTATGGCCCTAGATTTTTAAAAAGTGGGCAAAGCCCTATTGAACATTTTTTTGAGATAGTCTTTAAATTTTAGGACTAAAATTGAAAAATTTTGAACACTTATAAGTTCAAAAATGAGTTGGTTAGCTACATGGTTCATCTTTGAGTTGATAGGGGTGGGGGGCTGTCCCGGGTCTAAGTGAACCACAATCCTTTAAAAATGTTTCTTTGCAAATGATCATCGATAAAACATTTACTTTTCGTCGTACTTTTCACAAAAAATTGCACCGCATTCAAGTTTTTGACGTTTGATATGAATGGCCAAAGTGGTGGTTAATGGTACCATTTTACCGCTTTGAGCTTCCACTTTCACGAAAATTTGCCGTTTTCAGCTTGCGTTTCCACATCCCTGGTTTTGAATACCTTACTTGGAGTTAAAACTGCTGTACTGTTTCACTTTCACATGATACTTTGGCGGTAGAAACGCTTTAATAGTGCGTGTTTGAATTCGAAAATGTTGCGTTTTTAACGCAACCTAAAGATAGTTGGAAAAATTTTTGTGATCAACAGTAAAACGCGAATTTGCGCTTGAATTACCGAAAGTTCAAATTTTATTGCGATTATTTTTGTCATTAATGAGCATAATTTTTAAATTTATGTTTTTGTTTTCTGTCATAATGATCGAAGCTCTGTATTTTGTTTTCGTAATTCACAAAATTTTAATTAAATGACCGGAAATACAATTCTTTGATAAGGTGTCACCTACCTAAGACGATGCTTGTTCTATCTTATTTTTCAATTTAAAACTGTGGTTGAAAAACAGGAACTCTCTGATTTCCTGCTATGCAAAAAGATATCTTTACAAGTCGGCGTGTCATTCAGTTTTACTCGTATACAATCTTTCATGTTTGGTTACTTCCAATAGAATTTAGCCATTCACTGCCAACCGTTGCTTTGGCAAGCTGGCTAATTGTTTCGTACTTGTTTCTTTTCCCGTTTTCATAACAGTCAGTGCTAATACATATTAAGAACAGTGTTTTTTTAAGGCGATTTGAGGAAGCGAAACGGTCTCTCAAACTTGTACAGCGGTCTATCATAATCTGCTTCTACAGTAATGTAAACAAAGCTAAGTACGCTCTGGAACAATGGGAAAAAAATTTATAAATTAAATGTCAAAGTGGTGTTTTGCATTTTAAAATCCCAGTGTGCCAGTGCCCAGTAGTCAGTTAGATTACGGCAAAATGAAAGGAAATTCTCGCAATTCGACTGTTGAAATCGTCACAAACGACTTTTGTAAAAGTGAATTGTTACTATTTGCCATAGGTGGGCAAGTTAATGCAAAACGTTAGCTTCGTTAACCACTAGTCCGTTAACAAACTTCACACCTCCGTTAACGTTAATCCGTTATTTTCAGCTTTAATTAACGGAAGTTAATGAAGTCCGTTAATTCGTTAACATTTTGCATGTAATTTACATTTCTTTTTATTCACTCGCTTCTAGAACACGTATTGACGCTGTTGAGGTGATTGTAAGGAAATGTTTATTGCTATGGTGGTCTTTTTGTGTTTTGGAAGTTACATTTTACAGTCCAATCTAATTTTAAGATAAAAATAAAATCAAATGCACTAGCGAAGCTGCGATTGGAAATTCTTTGGAAATTGTGAACAGCGATAATTAATAGACCTCCGAGGTTGCAGCTTATTATTTGCCACAAAAAGAGCTTTTTTCTTCGCTCTCCTATAAAACTCGTGCTAATACGCGACAAGTGTTACCACTGCAAACTGGTTTATACCGGTACGATGAATGAATGGTGCAAGATATTAACGATAAAAACCTTAACGGAAGTTAACATAACTTAACGGAAGTTACTTTAGTCCGTTAACAGAACTTAACGGAAGTTAATTTAGTCCGTTAACATGAAAAGACTTTTTAACGAGTACGATTAACGGACTTGTGCCCACCTATGCTATTTGCACTTCAGTCATTTTAACTAAATCACTGTCTACTTTAAACTTTTGCTAGAGACTAATTTGAAACTTGGTATGACTTTCCATCAAGCCAAGTAGGACGAACATTCGTTTTTTAACTTGACTAAAAGTGATAATTTTAGTTAGTGGATAGACTACTTCGCTTTAGTTCAATTGATTAATCAACTCTTTTAGGAAGCTGGTAGAGAAAAGGATGCTGGTATTTTAGTCATTTACTATTTTAGTCAGTGTTTGGAGAATGTAGTTACTTTTTACTTAAAGGGTTTAGTAGATTTAGTACATTTGTACAAATTGGGTTTAGTAAAGTTTTTTTTAAGAGTTATTTAAAAGTTTTTTTTGTAAGAGTTATTGAAACAATTGTTGATCGCAGTTTCAGTTATAAATTTAGGTAGAAAAATTTGCGGTCTTTGAAAATCGTTCAGCGGTTTCTCAAGCCTAACCTTAAAAAACACTGATTAGGAATATTAGAGCAATCTGTTCCATTTCAATATATTTAGATTATCCAATGGCTTGCAAACACAGAAGAAAAATGCTCAGCAAACTGATGGTACGGTGTATCGTTTATAAGCAGAAGAAAATTACTCGCAACATTAAGGTTGATCAATGAATAAATTTAAACTGGTCGATAACTTCATATGCATTTCGTTTAGTTTTATAATTTTAACCATTGTCAATCTCATGTGGTTCAGTTTGAATAAGATTTCAATAGTTAAGATATTAACAGAGACGTTTGCTCTCACTTTTGCAGAAAATAATTGCAGCTTTTTTCTTATTAGATCTTATGATTCCGTTGTGAATGCCTCGAAATTCGGTGTGATTTTGAGCTGTTCTAGTAAATTGCTCTTTGTGTAATTTTGTTGGATTTATTTGGAAAGCTGTACTTCTGGTTATGACATTAGATTTTTGGTCACGCCCTGTGATGACGCAATATTTAATGTAGGTTGTTTGTATTTCAGATTAAGAAGATTGTGCCATGCAACATTCAAACTATAGTACTCTTAAACTATAGTACTCTTAAACGACATTAATTCACGGAAAAATGCCCAAGCTGCATTTGCTCTCATGTTTCTCTGTACTTCTGTCGAATGTTGAATATAACCATAGTTTTGCTTTCAGCAGGTAATACTTTGCAAACACGTTTCCATCTACTAGTGAAATTCTTTATCCGACCTCTAATCTTTCAGTTTGATAAAGGTTGAGGAGTGATATCCTACAAAATGCACTACGTGGCTCATTTCTGGCCTAAGCACCTGTGATATTCAACATTGAACTATCGCAAGATAATGCTAAGTAAAAGCTGCTCAGCGATTGCGTACGTCATTCCATGATGATTATTTCATGGTGAAGTACCTAATAAAGGCTGCTCTTTCAGTACTGGACTTGTACGTCAGCTGTGGTAACAGTCTTTGCTCGTTATTAACTTGTGACTGAGGCGCATTGCCAAGTTTTGTAATCGGATACGTAACTGAAGTGATTTTATTCGATAATGTAAGATTGATACCATGTTTGTAACGGTATAACGATATGTCCAACAGTGATTTGGCTCTCAAGTTGCATGCGTTAAGTTTGTAAAAGAATGCATTTTGCATTTCTCGGCTAAGATTGCAATTACTGTAGGTTACACAAGTATTACCAGAATCTGTAAATTTCAGCTAGATTTTTAATGAACGTAGTTTTTTAACACTTTATGTTTCTTTCACAAAATAATCTAAGATTTCATTGGTAGTAAATGCTATGTCAGTACACCATTCTCTTTCGTATTTTTTCGTTTGACACTGTTTATTACCCATTACTAGAACATAATACGCATAGCATTTCGGGGACCTACTTGTTTTTTTTTTATTTGGGGGGGCGTTTTGCCTCCGCCGCCAGCCGACTGCTTGGCTTCCAAGCTCGTCAGAAAAGTAAAAGGTCTTTCATGTCAACATCTCCGAAGCTTATATTTTGTTGTGAAAGAATTATTCTAGTGTTTGGTGATATGGAACTCTGAAATAGCAATTGAAAAAGAGAAAACAACGTCGGTTAACAAGTACATGAACGATCACAACATTACAGGAATTGCACAAGTGCGCATCCTCGACCGGTTTCGGCCTGTCGCGGGACGAAACCTATCGCGGATGCCCACCTGTTTAATTCCTGTAATGTTAAGATCGTTAATATCCTTGTTAACCGATATTGTTTTCTCTTTTTCAATTGAATCGCTATAGTTTCCCGCCTGGAGGTGTAATATCTCTGGTACCCTTGTGGTTCCCTTGGTGGAAATAGCAATTCATCTGATGGAAATATTTTTTCAGATGGCAGATTTTGGATCATCTTGTTGCTTTGAATCGTCTTAGAATGGTAATATCAACAACGGATTGGAAAATGTTTTAGATTGAATGACTTTTTATCTCAACTGGAGTGTTTTCATTACACGTTTCGTTTCAGAAACGTTATGAAACTAAATTATGAACTGAGTGTTTGTTACTCGTTCATTCATACGTATAAATTGTAATTACTGTAATTGCAATATTACATTTTATTCACCAAGTTTTCTTGGCCAGGAGACAGCGAAGGAGTCTTCGAGTCAAGCTGCCACCTGCCCACCTGTCTGCCACACGCGGTGGAGGCTTCACATTGTCCCTTTTGAACTTCAAACAGTGAAGCTGTGAATACCAATTTTAATGGTCTATGGTGTAACTCGACCGGGAAGCAAACCTGAGTATACCGTTTCAGTAGCAGACGCTCCATCCATTCTACCACCACTGATCGGTTGGATGAACCAGGCGCTCTGAGTTAACCACACCAACGTAAAACACCCGTTTTTGGGATGTGTTTGCAAGTCTTTCGTAAGGCTGGGCCACTACGACAGGCAGACTAGACTGTTTCCCCGACGGGAAATAAGCTCAAGGAGACAATGGCACATTGCAGATCGGGAATCGAACCGGGAATCAGCAACCTTCGGATTGCTAACCCGACGCTCTTACCAACTGAGCTATCGCCGCCGCTATTATTAGTTCGTAATGACCATTAGAGTTAAGGACTTCCAGATGTCTTTTATTCAAAAACTTAAAAGTGCGTCGTTTTATCATCACCTTAACAACGTATTTTAATAAGAACAGTTGTAACATTCGAAATATCTCACCTTTTTACATCAACTCAAGGAATCACGTATCCCAGAAACCGCCAGTAGGCCTTAACGGTTAACTAATACTCTTAAACTTATAAAAAGAACGTTAATGTATTGACCGATGGTAGTAGTCATTGACTTGTTTTCCCTACTTTGTCTTTTGGTCACTTCCGGACACCTCTTGACACATGTCTTTTTCCCCTGAAAAAAGCTGCAATGGTTTCTTGTAATTTTGCGAAATCGCTTGAATGTAAACTTCCTGGAAAGTTTGTTTCCTCGCATTTTAATTGTAAATCATTTACTAACACGTTTTAAGTTATACTCTTTGTAAAACACTTACTTTACTGAATGTAAGAGAACGGAGTTAAATCTTGCAAAATATATATATAAGCCGGAAAACAATTTTGATGTTTATGTGCGTTACATTTAACTCTGGCGCAATTGCAATTTGTGCACTTTTTTAAAACCAACTGTTTTGGACTATTGCCGTATTTAGAATAAATTGTTTGTAATATAATACCTGGCTTCCTTCCTTTTCTGACGTCATTAACTTTAGACGGAAATGCGTTTGTAAACATCTTTGCTGTGCTTACAGACTTGTTTACAATCATATGTGGCTTCCTAATCGTTTTCGAAATTTATTTTTCGCGCATCAAAATTTCAAAATCAATTCATATAACGTAACTGAAATATAAAAATTCAAAGTCATCGGAAATTTTGAACGAACTCAAACTTAATTCAAGCATGTTGCATTTTGCGTGAGTGAACTCACTGTTTATTGACAGGATTGGGATTGACATTTTATTGCGAAATTGCAAAAGATCAACAGAAACGGGGGCTTTTTGAATATTCAAATTCAAAAATTCAAATTTAGTAAGATGGGAAATTTTAATTCAACGATTTTAAAGTACAAACTCGTCAAATTTTATTTAGCTAATTCCAGTTTAATTCACTTCCTGATTATCGCGCTCGTCTCAAAAGCTCAGGACACTCTAACAGTTTCTAACCAGAGAAGTTTGATATAAGTCAGTGTAGTTGTATTTCTAGATTTCATTAATACTCCCACATTGATAAACAGGCCCCTCGTCAGTCTTTTCGCCAATGAGAAATTAGGGAAAAGTGTCTTTCACAAGGAGAACCTAAAAAGGTTACTCTGCGTTGCTGTGGGAGACAGGCGCATAGGGCCTGGTTCATACGAAAGAACGGTGGTAAACCATCGGAACTTTAAACAATCTAGAAATAGATGACGTAACAGAAACTGTTGACTTTTTCTTCTATTGCTAGTTTTTTGTCGTTTTCGTTCCGCAAGTTTGTCGTTCTGTTATTTTTGTAATTAGGGTTGCCAACCGTCCCGGAATTGACGTCTGGCGTCCTGTGTTCCGGCCCGGGCCACGTCTGTCCTGCAATTTTCTGACAACCAAGGCGTTCTAACATATAAGGCCATGCAAGCATGTCGGCTTCGTTCAAAACTGAAAACGGATGTAATTCACGTGAATATTTTTGTAAATTAAAGCAGTTTACATCATTCTGTATGCGTCAATCAAATAAAAATGAGTTGAAAGTAATGTTGTGGACAAGACGTTTCGTCAACTGTGGAGGATAAATCATCTGTCAATCGTAAAATGGAGGATAAATCATCTGTCCCCTTAATTTGAGACGATCATTCGACTTCGTTTATCGATAGAAAAAAACGCAAGTACATTTTGAAACGGTTTTGTAGCTGTAAGCGTGAAAGGCAAGTAAAGAATGCAGTGTAAAAGTAAAGGTAAAGATATGACAAGATTGATTAGTATATAAAGCTGTTAATAGGGTTATTTAGTTAATAGGCCTATATCGCACTGTTAGTGCGACTCTGTGAGGCTTTTTATGAACAGGTTTTCATATTCAGTAAGTTTTCAGGCTTACATAACCTAATAGGACGCCTTGTAGGATGGTGCAAAGATTCACGATTTCACGCGTTTCTTTGATTATGATAAAATTATTTAGAGGCTGGGAGTTGGTTAATAACGCTACTCGATTATCACTCAATGACGCGCAGCACGCACTGTTGCTTTTTGTTGTCATTCGAGTGTCGTCAGCTTCTGTTGCATCAGTTTTCAAATTCTTAGCATTTTGTGTCCCGGAAAGGTTAAACGCAAAGTTGGCAACCCTATTTGTAATTTATATGCTTTTTCTCACTTTTGTGTTAGGAACAGGGCCTACGAGAGGGGGGTTGAGGGGGTACATCGTACCCGGGCCTAGGGGGGCCCGGAAGAGTTCAGGTGTCCGCGTTTAGTTTTGGTGTCGCACCAATGGCGTATGTATGGGACTAAATTTCAGTGTATAATGAAATTTAGTCCCATACATAAATTTAGTTTATAAACTAAATTTATGTATGGGACTAAATTTCTTTTTTTTTTTTTTGGTCTTCATCTAATTTTTGGGGGCCCGGTATCGACCTTCGTACCCCCTGGAAAAATTTCTCTCTGAGGCCCTTGTTAGGAATAAAATACGCTTATCGAATAGCTTGTTACAACGGTTTACTTTACCATCAATGTAAGATCAGGAGAGTGGCGATTTGTTTCTCAACCAGTGGTATCACGCAAGTATCTACAAAACGTTGTACACGACGAAGAAAACATGCAGCTTTTTTGCGAATGTCAGAATTGTTCCCTTAGTTACGGTTTCGTATTCTTAGAAAGTTCAGTTATGAAAGAATGGGATTGGTCTTAAGTGTTTCCCATTATCATCGCATGCTTCCTTAAAATTTTGATAACTACTTCAAATCTGGAAATACTCAACATTCATACAACTCCAGATTTATTAAATCAGATAGCTATTTCTTGGAAAGAGGTATTACGAAGAATGGGCAGTTGTCGTGGATTTATGGTTGAGTGAAAATTTGGAACAAAATACCTTTGGATATTAAAAAATTATCTAAGCATATCTTTTGTTGACAAATCAAAAAAATCATTAATCGGTAAGTACTAAAATATTACAGTCCCCGTTGTTTTTTTTCCGGTGCTTTTTGTAATTAAACTATATTAATTTTTTTAAACTTTATAAGCCTTAGAGCAGCTTTGACATGATGACCAGAGCTTGGTCTTTCGCTGTCCAGTTTGTTTGGACAACAACCAAGGTGTAACAACTTCACTATCTGTAACAAATCATTGATTATATTTATATTGGTAACTTATGTTTTTATATGTGCTGTTTGGTGCGTTCTGTACTGACTGTTCTGTGCTTTTAGTGATGTTCAAGCAGACAAATAAACGCTTACTTACTTTTCATATTAATTGTGATGGATTAAGATTTTAACACTTCAGTATTCATTGTAAAATAGTTACCGAAACAGTCTTTGTCTTCTTCTTTCTTCATTGCCCGCTTTTCCGTGAGGGTTTCGGGGGCAGTAGCTCAAGATTGAGCCGCCACACCTCACGGTCTTCCATTACCTCCATCATTTCGCTTGGGCGAAGTCCCAAGCGATTCCATCCAGGATCCTCAATGTAATCGGTCCATCTAGTTCTAGGTCGTCCGACTGGTCTTCTCCCATTTGCTTTGGCATGTAAAGCTTGTTTGGGGAGTCTTTCCTGAGCCATTCTGCTTACATGGCCAAACCATCTAAGCTGAGATCTTTCAATTCGGAGAAGTAACGGCTCGATGTTAAGAGATTTTCGAATTTCAGAGCTACGCACCTTGTTAAACAGTGTAACTCCTTCGATTCTTCGTAAAAACCTCATTTCGGACGCTTGCACTGGTGATCACTTGGAAAACATTGCATATAACTCTAAATCAGAAAGAAAAAGAACAAAAAAAAACTTCAAAACTATAACCATAAGTGGACTAGAAACAAGCGCGCGGAGAAAGAGAGAAGATCAATGAAGGAAAAAAGTTTGCTCTTGCTGCGAAAGTTTTGCAGTCACGGGCATTCGCTGATTTGATTGGACATATTCGTAGAGCGGGTAAACCGAAAAAAAAAAAAAAAAATACAAAACTGTCAGTTTCCGGTTTACTAATAGTTATAATCTGTTTTATTTCAGACAACTACGGTCCATAAGTTTAAAGAAACAAAATAAGCAAAAACAAATTAAGACAAGAGGCACATATGTACAAGCGACACACTTATTTACAGATTACACCAGAAGAGTACGATTGTAGTAGTCGTAATACTTGGACAAACTGAAACTGATCGAATTCATAAGAGGCTTTATCCAATTATTAGGAGACTTCAAGCATCTTTGCACAAATCCATAACCATTTCTGCGAATTAGGGCTTGAAATGTTTGGATCTCTGCAGCTACGAGACCTTCATTGGCACTCATAAAACGGGGTATGCTATGCAAAATTCTGTAAGCATCGTTGTAGCCAACACGTATGCGATTAAAAGTATATTGCGTGTAATTGTGCCATAAATGACTGCCATATAGGGGAGTATAGCAAGAACGAAATAACGTATTTTTTATGGTACTTGAACATTTTATAAATCTCGATCGCAATTTATTTGCTGCAGAATATAGCATTCTCACTTGGCGTTTTATGTCGTCATCATCCAGCAAGTATTGGTTTATGAGAATTCCCAAATATCTTATTTTATCAGAAAATTTAATTTTAGTGCCCGAAAGAAAAATAGAAGGGGTCGAATACACCTTAATTTCTTTAGAAGGAAAAAGAACACCAACAGTCTTTTCAACATTAAATGAGATTTCATGAGTATGCGCGTATTCACTACAGATATCAATTAGTTCTTGCAAACCTTCAATACTAGGGATAAAGCAACAGATGTCATCTGCATAAATTAAATGATTAAGGCAATCATCTACCACACAACAACCAGTTGCAATTTGGTTAAGACCAGTACTTAAATTGTAAAATTTTGCATGGGGGGACGCTTTTGCAGCCTTGACCAAACCCATTTGGCATGCGAAAGTACTTTAGTGAAGACTACGTAATTCCGTCGCCGAAATTGAATGAACACCAAAAAAAAGGTCTTCGCCGGAAATTGAAGTGGTTTTTCGCCAAAATTAGGTGAAGAATTGGGTCTTCTTCGTCTGACCATCCAGCGCTCAAATCTCGATGGGGGGACGCTAACTCTCGATGGGGGGACGCGTCCCCCCTACAATTTAAGTACTGGTTAAGACTGTATGACAGTTGATCAATAAATACAGAAAATATCGAATAAAAGTCTATGCTAATAAAAAGTCTATGCTATAACCATGAAAAAAAGTAGGCCAACAAGTTTTTTCTAAAATCCGTCCACTCAAAAATTTATGCTAACTTCAGCTTTCTCTCCGTCAAACTCGAAAATTTGCAAATATCTACTTATCTACGTCATCATTTGTCAACAATTCATCAATACTTTAATTCTTGTCCATGATTAACCTTGCCATTTTTGCAAAAATCAACAAAAAATCGTCTTAACTCAGTTTTCGATATTTTGTTAAAATTTGAAAATTGCTCACGGTTAGTTAACTTTGCCCAAAATTTACAAAAAAAAGAACCTTGCACTTATTCCAAAACCAAAAGACAACAAAAAATCAATTTACCTCGATTTTCGATTTTTTGTCGAAATTTGGAAATTTGCTCATTAAACTTGCCATTTTGCAAAAATCAACAAAAAATCGCCTCAACTCGATTTTCAATATTTTGCCAAAGTTTGATAATTTGTCAAAGTTTGTTAACTTGTCCAAAAAATCAAATCTGTCTTTATACTCGCCGTAAAAAGTTTGCGGGGGCCCGTCTCCGCGTCATTGCGCCCGCGCAACACAGCTCCTTTCGAAGAAATATTGCAGCGGCGGTCAGCCGTTGGCAACATTGTGTCTGATTTAACAGCCTGAGATTTGAATCCCAGACCTCCCGCGCTAGAGACGAATGCGTTGCCACTCGAACAACTGACCGGTTACCTATTTTAAATAATATCGACTTCATCACGATTTTCAATTTTTTATCAAAACTTTGAAAAATTGCCCAAGGTTGGCCTTGCCATTTTTGCAAACTGTTACAAAAATTCAACTTAACTCGAGTTTCGATATTTTGTCAAAATTTGAAAATTTTCCAAAATTCGAAAATCGAGTGAAGTTGATTTTTGAAAAAAACCCGTGCTATTTTTTTTGAAAATCGACTTAACTTGGTTTTCGATTTTTTATCAAAACTTTGAAAATTTACCCATGGCTAATCTTGCCATTTCTGCAAAATTAACAAAAAACGGACTTAACTCGATTTTCGATGTTTTGTCAAAATTTCAAAGCATATCCACAAAACTTATACGTACTTTCTACCTCTTTTCATTTTCATTTTATTACAGTTCAAAATTAACACTTTTCCTTACTTCAGTCTTGCCATTTCGTTAACTTTGTGACAGATGATAAACATTTACTTGAAAAGCAGTTAATTTACAAGTTTGAACCTTTTCGTTGTACTGACAACAACAATGTCGCAAAAAAGAATTTTTGTCAATCAAGAATATGGAGTAAATTTTGAAACTTTGTTTCTAATTGGCATCCCTGTCAAAATTTTTTAAGTGAAAAAAGCCATTTTAATTGGAAATCTAACCAGTTATATCTCGAGAACGAAAGCTTGTAGAAAGCTCGAATTGGGTTACGTAAATCTTCGGATATGTCAAAAAATTTTGAGAGAAAATGAAACAAGAAAATTCTCTACGGATAGCCTTTTCACGCTCGATGATTTTAAAAAGTTGTTATATCGCAAAACACAGTGTAGGGCATTAACTGGTTAATTCGTTAATAACGAAGTTAAGTTTTTCATTAACGAGTTAAAAAGTCAAAAAGCTTTCGTGAGTTAACCTATTAACTATAACTTTCGTTAAACTACTTTAATGTTTACTTTAATCCGTTAAATTTCTAGGCTACACCATGCGTCCTAATGCCATAATAACAATAATTGTTTGCAATCGAGTATAGTGCCGTCATGATTTTACTTTGTAAAGTGATTACCATAACGCATAAAGTGACTGTGTTCTCACAATAATGATTTTCAATTCCCTAAAATATTTCATCAGCATGAGAAGATAAAGATTTGAGTGACTAGTTACGACGATCGGTCAAATATAAGCGGACATAGCAAGTGAACGCAGAGACGTCGCTGAGAATGGTGGCGCCCGGGGCGGGATTTCGTGATGGCACCCTTTATCGGCTAAAATATAGGCGAAAACCAAACAAAGATCTTCGCTGCAAAACGAGTTGGTTTTCAGTCTGAAAGTACGTGATGACCAAAAAAAAAGGTCTTTGCCAACCAATCAGTGGGTTTTCGGTACCAAAAGAAAAAAACAAAACAAACGGTCTCACCCCAAAATGGTGACACCCTGGGCGGGCCGCCCCCCCTAGCGACGCCACTAAGTGAACGAACATTTATCGAGCTCCTCGTGGAGTTGGAGACTGAGAACAGTCAGCGCAGCAATGGCGAAGGTGAAGACGTAGAGATGGAGAATACTAATAATGCTCCAATCGAGATAGATACTCTTTTGGTTTACAGGCAAACAGGGGTGCCGAGTGCCGAAGATGGGCCCGGGGTCAGCTCAAATATTACGGATCTTCGGTTTTGTGAATTCCAAAACAGACGGGGAAATGCCTCAGTTTTGTCCGGGTTTTCGTGTCTGTGATCTCCAAAAAAAGGTCTCCAAGGAAAAATGACACCGTTTTCTCAGGATTTTGATGTGATCTCCAAAAAAGAAGATCTTCCTCATACTGATTTCTCAGTGTAATTTTGATGGGCTCTCTGAAGCCCATGGGCCCCGGGGTCATTTCCCCCCCTCTCGTAGGCCGTGCAGCAAAACAATGGCTATATCCGTATCGTCAAAAATCCGTCATATATGGAACGAGAGAAGTTCAATTTGCCATAAAAAGCATCACAATGTAATTCAAACTACGTCACAATGGTACATGCCTGACAGTTCATTCGTTCGGAATTCGTTTTCAAAGAAATAAAAAAATAAAATAAAAAAGCTTCTACTGTGTCTATCTCTATTAGAATAATAAATACTAAAGTAATACAAATCAGAATGAGTAATTTTTATCTCATATGGCATGGGATCATTTTATTGGGCATCAACTGCAAGTTAATATTGAATATTTTTTAACTAACGAATTAACTTTTGACTTTAACTTGCGTTACTTTTGTTTTTCTGTTCATCACTTAACTTTAACTGAATTCAAAAATTTCTTGGAAATTCGTAGCGAATTTACTTTAACGTTTCTCATTTACTTGCCCAACACTGGCGAAACTAATCGTATATGCTGCCACCATGGGATTGTCTAAAAATACATTTTTAAACAAGCGGTGGTATTTTTGATCCACATTTTTTGAACTGGAACAAGCACTCGCAGATGGCGCGGCGGCAAGCAATCGCACTCAAATTCGCGTGATTGGAAGCTCGATTCCTCGCCGTTGTAAGTCTAACAAAACCTGTGTTAATCAAATTGTCTTGTGTTTGTCAGCAATTTATGTCCGTTCTGCTTTAAAAATATATAATAATAACGACCAACGCCATGTGATTATGTGACAAATGTTAAAAAACCAAAAAGCTTGAACAACGGCTTCATCTGTAGACGCATATTTTCCAGTCAAATCAAACTCAACGATCAAAAGATTATTGTCTTAGCTTTCCTGTCTGACTTTTTCCTTTTTTTGTATTTTAGAATAAAGTTGTACAATTACGTTAACGAAGAATATGAAAAAAAAAAGGTATGGCAATGCCAAAGCAATAAAAAAAAAATTTGAAAACATCACTACAACTGCCAAATTGTCAACTCATTTATCAAAAGTCTTTGCAATAAGTCAGATTTATTTTAGAGTCGATATAAAATAATGCATACATCATCAATCATTCAAATAATTAACACGCAAACATTGAAAGGTTTTAAAACAGCAAATTCAAATATATTGTATAACAACATAACACCAAAAATAATAAATAAAAACACTAACAATCTCTAATTTGATTTAGTTCAGTTAATTCAAGATATATTTAGTTACCTCATGCTAGTTAATATTTCACATATGCAGTGCAAGTATATTGTTATTATATCAATGCCTTAATATTTTATCGCATTCGCATAAGCTGACAACAGAATATTCCAAAAAAGAAACAAACATTTTAAATTGTATAAATAACGAATGTCACAATTTTGTCTACAACGCATTTTCGTTAAATTTGCAAGAAACAACTTTTTCTGATTCAATAAGACATTTTAAAAGTTTTACATACTTGCCACTTATTTTCAAAACATTAAAAATAAATTTTAGTTGCAAAACGCATTCTACATAAACATTATTCTATTCAAAGCTCGTTGCTGTTCAATTTTGTTGAGTTGCTTGCGTTTTACTTTTGAAAGTGCATAACTTTTCTGCAGGAAATTTGCAATGCTTAACATGAACTCGCATTTTAAAAAAGCCGTTAGAGCCAAAGCAAAAAATTTCAAAAATCTAAACTGAATTGAAAGATATTGACTTTGAAAGACAATCGAAGCAAAAAGGATGTAATTTAAATCAAAAACAAAATTTTCTCAATTTTTTAATTCAAAAAAAAAGTTTTTTTTCTTTTTTCAGCTAAGATAAATCATCTACATTGATCCAAAAATGCTTATTTTGTTTAAAGTTCTGGCGTTCTTGAACCAAAATGATTTTTCCGTTAATGATTTCTTTATTACGAAGATTATGGCATATGGATTTAAAATGTACCGGAAAACTTGTGCACAACTTTTTTAATTTTGGCAATAAATGATTTTTGGGAGCTTGTTCCGTAAGATGACTGACCGTCGGTGTCTGCTGGCAAGAACGAAGTAGTCATTTGACTTTTGGGTTCAATTCCGAACATTGAGAATTATTTTACAATCAGTAAGACAATAAAAAAAATGATATAGCAGTATACATTCAAGATTTAACTATTTGTCGAACTTGGAACTGTGTAATATCCTAACCCAAACTCAGGAAAAGTTTTGTTTTTTTGACGAATCACGTGGCGCACCTATTTTGGCTTAATTTGACTATTTTGTGACGGTACCTATTGGTACAAAACTTGCAATTTAAGCTTGCCTCCTGTAGTGGGCTCTTTAAAGTAGTAAAATAATTCTGCACTAAACATGCAAAAAGTAAAAACAGAAAAAAAAGCTGTTTCTACGAAGCGTGTTATGCAAAATGCGTGCAAAATTTCCTTAACCCGCTAAATGTTATTTAAATGCAGTCGGCCCTTACGAAATTTCTGATTAGATTAGCCCTTGAATTGTTGTCACAACCGGTACCTTGTAGGACAGTTTCATCCAAATTGCTTCCAAAATGTTTGTGTGAGTACGGAACATTGATTTGTTAAAAAAGTGCACGTCTGTATGTGCAACTATATCCGCTGCACTGTGAACCTTTTCTGGAAGAGTTTTGAGTTTATTTCCTTGTCCGAATTTGTCAGCGTAGGGGAAATAAGGTCGAACGTGAGCGCTTCTCGTCGTAAAAATGATCCGGCATCACACGAGGCAACAGTTAAGATTCGGTAAAGATAATCGAGTGTTTTTCCTTTTATTTGCGGTAATGAATTTAGTTGCTAAAGACCCGGAAATCAATTTTTTTATTATTGTTTTTGAACATAATGCTACACGTACTTTAGATTAACCTATGAAATGACAAAAAATAAGCCATTACAAAATCAAAACTAGTTTGTCGTTACGAAATGCAAAGGTCTAATGCAACCTGCGAAAAATCATTTGGGTTTACGGGAGTCAGAAAATAAACGATCAGATCTAAACTTTTGAAACCAAAAAATGTCATAATTCAACATAATTATCAAAATGTAGTAACAAGGATTAAATACAAAATTACAGGGACGATTGTAGGGACAATTTTGTAGAAGCCATTTAAGTTATAGCTAATTAAAAAACTAACTCTATGAAGAAAAAGGATTGTAATTTTTCTAGCAAATGTGATCTAAACAGTTAAAAAACTTTTTGACAATAGCTTCTTAAAAATATTAATTTACTCCCGATTTGCTTTAATTTGATTATTTGTTAAAGGTTGAAAAAATTTCCTCTGTATTTTGAGATGCTAAAGAGATTAAACAACTTGGCTGATTTGCTTGTTTCATCAAGAAAGACTTTATTGTGAGTGTGTTTCAAAATTCCCGCGTAATTGCACAAAATAAACTAATAAGTGTTATTTTTAATTTGTAAATTGAAGTTTACTGGTATATTATGTAATAAATAAACTTTAAAACACTATTTAAAAGCCAGTCTTAACACAAGGCTAAAAATAGTGCAGAGATAAAATATTAGAAAATAATAATGTTGCTTTTTTTCCGTAGCTTTTTTGTTACACAGTTAAAAAATTGCCAAGAAAAAATGATTCCTATAAAAAAAGACGGTCAATACTCGCCAAATACAAACGGACGCATTTCAATTTCGAGAAAAAGTTAATAAAAAGCAGGCTTAAATATTTTATGTTGTTTGATAAATATGTCACAAAACCCACTTCGCATGTCATTTTTTTTTTCTTCGACAAAGTAATAACAATAAAGTCCAACAGCCTCAGAAGTCCGCTTTTGCCAACTCTCACACTCAGAGTCATATTTTCGTCTGTTCTTTTTTGCGACAATTCTCACCCGGAGTAACTTTAACTCATCCGGAGTAACTTTCCCTTCAAATCTACCAACTGGTAAAAACCATCAGTTTTACGAGCTCATTTCTCACATGGCGCACGGCTTTGTGTCGTAATAACCAGCGGAGTAGCCGTTTGCAAGAGCAGAAGGCATCACAGATGGATAAGGAGGTTTTCTGTCCACGTTTCTGGGGGAGTAAGAATCCAAAGAACATTCCGTCTTGAATTTTAAAGTTGGCGCTGAACAAAATAAATAAATAAATAAATACAGTAAATACAGTAAACTATACTGAAGCTAAACCATAAAAAAATTAATAAGACGTATACGCAAAAACATTATTTCATCAGCATTGTCATTAGTGTTTTGATTTGTATGCTTTTGCTTGAAAAAGTTATTGCGGATTATATTTTCTTTTTGGTTTTCGTTTATGCTTTCTTTGCTTGGTTGATTTGTACATCATTCATGGCTTCTAGCGAAAGCATTCAGCAACTGATAAATGTTGACACGTGAAATCATACTGTATTTCTTTTTTTTATTTTTGTTCGATTAGCTGTCAAACTTTTAACCGTAATTTAATAACTTTTATTTTCGCGAAGACAATCTAAGCTCAAAGCTTTATTGTAAGCAAAGAGTGTAATTATAAGAAAATACAGGTAATTATACGATAGCTTTGAAAAAAATGTGCAAAAGAAAAATCATCAATTTCAATCCAAAAAGCTTGCGAAGGTGTGATGGTATAAGACAAATTTTGCGTTTAATTTTTAATCCTAGTGCATGATCATATGCGTTTCATCAACGACGCAAGTCTAGTAGCAGCATTACATTAAAGTTCAGCTTTGCATTTGCACCTGTTTTTCAAAGGACTTCATGTTATCGTGTACATGATGTCATCTACTCATCAATGATGAATTAATCATATTTTCGCATTTTAGATACGACTTTAAAAAGTTAAATTAAGAAGGGCTGGCTCTAACAAAGGAAAGGAGGGAAGAACAGTGCCCTAACGAGGCCAAACTCAGAGATTTCAAATTAGTTCACACCATGCACTACACAGGAAAATTGTGCATTTTTTTATTATACACAAGCTTACTATTCAAATTTTCGATATACCAAAACTTCGCAACTCTCAAGCTTTTATTACAAACATTCTTTTCAATACAAAACACAAAATACAGATTTATAAAACTATATATCCTATCCACTCAGCAAAATCAAACTCTTTCAGCAAAATAATTTCTTTCGCAAATCCCCTCCCCGATCATATCTTAATCCGAGTATTAGAAAAAAATGACTTTTTAGTTCAAAGGGGACACCGAATTTCGCTGTTAATGTAAAACACGGTAGATGCTAATCGAGTCTCAATTTAAACTCAATTTGATCTGGATAGAAACTGATTGAAGTGTCTGAATCACATCTCGACAATTAATATTGATTAATGAGAAGGATTAAGGTAAATCTATTTTATAACAAGGCTTGTCGCTTTAGTTTTTGATCAAAATCTTTTAGAATCGCTGTTTGGAAAACCAACAATAAGCCTAAGTTAAAAATTGTTAAATATCAATAACAGTTGCCAAGCTACTGTAAGTCTGAAGAGTGTGATTACTTAATATTTATTGATTTTTTAAAACAAATGAATGGAATAGGCAAAGAAACCACCAAAAAAATTTTTGACGCATCAGAAATTCGTAGCAACGTGGGAACCTAGTGCTCAATCCTGTGAGCTTTCCCATAATAACCCTGCTGTGCTTCTTGGCTCCGAAATGACCAGTCGAGTACGAAAAAACGATGGTATTGCCGCAGCATAGTAGCGAATTATACTGTTACCGCCGCCATTTTGTTTTAAGGTGCTGAACACCAAGCTTCAAAAATCTACTACAGCCAGCTCTTCAAACAATTGCATGCAAACAAGTCTAGTTTTAATATAAAACTTAACCATAACAAAAATACGGTACCTAAAATTTGAACAAATTAAAAGCTGTTGTTTCAAATTGAACGGAATTAAAATAACAAAGTAATATTAATGTTACTATTTTTTATGAAAGCTGAATAATAATTTATTTTTGCAAATAAATATTTGCGGCTAAAAAACCTTATCTCAATACGCCAATATTTATAGAAAATTAGAAACCAAAAATACTAAAGTACATAAACAAAAAGTTGTAAAACAGACTGGGTCAAGATAAACTTCGTGTTCCTCACCACACCAGAAAAAAATCAAAATCTAATCAAGGAAGGACAATGTATTTTTTATGTTACGTAATCCAACTTTGCATTAAACGTACGGACATGTAAATACTTTCGTTTACACTTAAAATTACCCAGTTTCTGTGACAGCGGTTGATCCTCTACGAAAATACCATCGCGGTGATATGTTGAAGTTAAAAATAAAACATTACGTAAGTTTTCGCGATCAAACACATTGACAGAGTATACTAAAGATCGCAACATACGCAATACTTGTTTGCTGCAAGGTGCGGCAATCACAATTTATGCATGCACACAAACCAGGTACTTAGCGTCTCTCTATACCACACCATCACAAAGCATTAAACGCACGGAA
Organism: Trididemnum nubilum; assembly: GCA_963965965.1. Lineage (NCBI taxonomy): Eukaryota > Metazoa > Chordata > Ascidiacea > Aplousobranchia > Didemnidae > Trididemnum > Trididemnum nubilum. The sequence goes on along the minus strand of OZ014473.1, from coordinate 12,452,879 downwards.
AACGCATTTTGGAGTCCATGCATTTTGCAAGTTTTTGGCCTTGCTGGCCACCACGAAGCAAAAAAAATTAGCGTCAAGTGTTTTCCTAATGACATAACAATAATATTGCTAGTTTGGGAATCGAATCTGTGTCCAGCAACTTTCGTTAACTAAATCGAAGCTCAAACAACTGAGTTGCGCCGAGGTAGGTAATTACAGGTAACAATTTTAACAATAATGTGATGAATTGAAATCACAAACATTACAACCTCACAACTAAGCTGGTTTAAACTATGCAACTGAGTAAATATGGCAACAATTACGGTAAAGCTTGTGAAGTACATCTTCTGCGGAGTTGAAGCTCTGTAAGTACTTTTTTTGTGGTCAAAAAGCATCAATAAAGTAGAAACTTACATGTAATATCATAAACGGTACAGAGTTGTAATAAACCGAAAAAATTAGAACTTTCGGAATTCATAATGGTGAAACAATTAAGACAACTGCAGTATTAACTCAAAAATGCCTGAATTATATTAAGAAACCTCCGTTTAATGCAGTTTGAATGCAAGAATGTTGCGTTGCTAATTGCTATGTGCATCTAGTGCCACAGGCTGGTCTACATCTGATAGAAAATACGAAGTTTGTTTGATTCTTAGTTTTTTTAGCTAATTGCAGCATGTACGCTGATAAGACAACGCACTAAGCGTGAATTTCAGTGATTTAAAATAAACATATTCAGATTGCATTGGTTTGCTTCCGGTTCAACACCGAGTGTAGACTAGTCTTGGCAAACTATTCATACCTGTGCCACTGTCTGCACAGTAAATTTGTGACTGAAATAATATCTACGTGCGATATAGGGTCCGTCGCTTTTGAAATGGTAATGGTCCTATTAAACGGTAATAATCTAAATCAAATTGCGGCAATATCCTTTCCTGATCAAGGTTCCCTATAGATAACAATTATTTGAGATAGTTTAGTGGCTTTTAAAGTCGTTAGACGTGCGTCTTCTGTCCTTCATAGCATTTTTAAAGCAATAAAATTAAGTATTTTCAAATTTACCAGCCAAAATTTCACGTTAAACTACAAGCTAATGGCTTTTTCCCAAAAGGAGACTGTCCACTATCCGTTATTGTGGAGTTTTGTGCATGTTTGTCTACATATAACATAACCACGAGTCTTTATAATCTGAAGATATTTCAAGTTGTAGCAAGGCCTAGTTATCGAGGCCTAAGCCAAATGGAGCAAGGTTGTTGACTTTTGGTTCAATTCCTGAATAAGCAGACTTCGGTATACCGCTTTATTAATTTTTAATACGCAATTTATTCATATTGGACACTTGTTGAATTTCTTTCTTAATATTCTATACAATCTAAAAAATCAAAGCATGTTTCTGTATAATATTTGCTGATGATAAACAAGTTTTTTGTTTTGCAGGTTGAAGCAAGAGCAGCATTTACCCTACGTGGAGCATTTTGCACCCTACGGGTCAGCTTTTAATTTTTTAGAGAAAAATAAAGAAAACCAAAAAAATTCTGTAGACGAGGGAAATGCTGCAAATGGACCATTCGATTTTGGAGTCAAACAGCTCACAAAATTAAATTTTAGCCTTGCCACTGCTGCATCAGTCGTTTGGACAAGTCATATTAACAAACCGAGAAAGTCATTCATCATTTTCGAAATTTCTTGTCCAAAACGCGTCCTTTTCATGACGGCAAGTATTTTTAACGGTTTTCTAAAACGATGTTTTTTGTCTCTTTCGCGGGCGGAGAAACCGATTGAACGCCGCCGGCGAAATGAATTTATCGCAGCATCGCTGTTGCGTCGATTTCGTCAGCAAAATTTTGCGATTGGCAAGCTATTCCTTGTTTATGTAAAAACAAACGCGGAAAAAATGGCAACAGCAAGATTTTCGACCTTGGTATAAATAAGTAGGTAAAAATTCAATGCAAAAGCTGCTTTGTTGCAAAAAAAAAGAACAAAAAAAAAAAGAGAAATTGCAGGTAATTTAATCTTGTAATAAAATTTAAAAATATGTATTTGTCCAGACTGAAAATTTTTAGTCAAAATTGAAATCTTCAAGTCTACTTTTAAACCTCTGAATTCTCCAAGAAGTAGCTTTAAATTTTATTATCAAATTAAACCAACTCATGTAGAGCTTAAACTCGAGCACGCTCCAAGTCGAACTTAAGTTCGAGTACGGTATATCCGCTTGTAATTACGCTTTAAATCATTATGAGTCATTGAAATCAAAACCGGTAGTTAAAAATATAATGTTTGCATTTGCGCAGAGTATAATTGAACAGATCACTGGCAAAATTTGCAATTTGCGACAAGAAAAAAAGAATGGTGCATGCTTGTTGACAAAATAATTAAAAGGAACCGCAAGTCTCATACCATACAAAGCTCTACTGATGCAAATTTCGGATGCAAATTTGCCATTACCATTCCTTGGCCTATTATTCTGGCGCCGAGTTGACAACTTTCAAACACAGCCAATGGACTTTTAGCGAATGTAATGAAAAGGTGACCCCAATGAAACCGACAAAAACGAGCAAAAACTGTCAAAAACACAGATACAAATCTTTCTAACATAAACAACCTGCTGTTTCTGCAATACACGCCGCAATAAAGATTTTAAGTCAGTTAGTTTTCTTTTCCATGTAACTCCTTGGAATTCACTTCTAATATAAAGGTTATCACTGTTATCAGCAAATCAAATATTTTTACGATTATAGTTTGGCTGGAAAAAGTGTCGTTTTTCGTATACCTAGTTCAAAAAGCTTTAAGGTGCAGTATGTTAAGAAACTGATGAGATACCATTCTTGCACGGTGATTTTTGCGCCATGGTTTGGTTCATTTCTTTATTTTTGTTTTTTCTTTTCTGTTCCTTTTTCAGTTTCGAATAAAAGAAGTTAAACAGAAATTGTAAAAAAGAATCAGTACCTTTTGAAATAACTATTTTTTGAGATTTATGCAAATTGATTATACTTTATTCGGCATAAGCTATTGCTGCGAAGTGTCTCAAAAATTATTTTGTTGCAAATAATTTTAAAAAATTTCGTAACCTAAAAATATAGAAATAACAAATTAATTCTGAAATTCCCTCGCTGAAAAGTTGAGATTTTACAGATGTTTAATTGACTAGTGCTTGAACATAAATTACTTACGATTTCTTTGCAAAGTAAAACCCTGGCACAAAATCAATTTAAGCCAATTGTATTGCACTTTCGTTGCAAATATTCAAAGTATACACAGGTGCAGAAAACATGAACAAAATTCCAGCTTTTCAATGTCTTAAAACAATTAACTTTTTTCAATTTCGGGCTAAAAATTGCAATTAACCGGAATTATTACTAAAACATGCTTCCATTAAAAAGCCAAAGCTAATTGTTCTACGTTGCGTCAGTGGTATGATAATAACTATTTTTCAATCATTTAACCACAAAATTTCTTGACTTTTCTTGCCACCCCCGTTAAGAACCTATGACCAATAACTGAAAAATCGTGACGAACTGACAATTTTATAGTTTCTGAACACGTTTGTTCAATTTAAGCTTAGTTACCCGGTTTATAACTGACCACAAATTCGGTTTTAGCTCCGTTTTGATTTATCAATACGGGTTTATAACGGATAGGCTATAATTACGACGGTGCGTTTAATAGAATAATTTCAGTTAATTAAGCTTCAAATGCAATTACTGGTGTAGTCATTGACCAAAACCTTTAACTACTTAGCACACTCATAAAGTAAGTTTAAGCCAATATCAAATGACGTGTAATGTGACGTCATATTGATTTTAACACAACAATGCTGCACAAAGGCAACAGTAACAAATTGATAATACTGCTCCCCGAAACTTCATTACCCTAAAAGTACAACCATAGAGAGAAATTGTAAAAAATCAGTAGCAATTTAAAAGATATTGGACATCAGTAACTTCATTTTCAGATTTGAAAAAGAAAATGTAGAAATATATTTCGTTAAGGCTGCACGCAATAGGCGGTTACTGGTGTAGGTAATTTTTTGAAATGCTATTCTTTCAAAATAGAATTAGTACAAATTGCTACACTTGAAAACTTGCGGTATATTGTGAGTTTTAAAATCGCAAATCGTATTCCAAGATTCGTCATGAACCCATGGAACTATTTTCTTGGTTTTTAACGATTGGGTGCTGTCCTATTGTTGATGACGTCACCGACATTGAGTCGTCATAATAGGAGCCGGTCGTTGTCACGTTTATTCTAATTACCACGATCTTTGAAGCAGTATTATCTTCAAAATCTTGATATGAAATAATCACTACCTAATTTACATTTCTACGCTTCAACCATTATCATAAGTTAGAAAATTTTTAGATTGTTAAGTAATTTTTTTGTATTAAAATTCTACAGCAAGTTGCAATTGATTGGTGTAGGAATATTTTGGAGTATAATGAAATATCTTTTCCTAAAAATCATAATCAACACTAAATTATACTTGTTACTGACAGAAAAGCAAATCAAAAACATACTGATTTTATGCAATTTCTAAACGCAAAACTTAAAAAAAAATTGTTTAAATTAAAATTTAGAACAATTAGTTCTCCTTTCTTTACAATAGCATGATCGAGAGGTAACGCATTCGTCTCTGGGCGGAAGGTCTACGGTTCAAATCTCGAGCCGGTCAAATCAGACACAGTGTTGCCAACGACTCGCCACCGCTGCAATATTTCTTCGTAAGAAGCTGTGTTGTCCGGGCGCAATGACACGGAGATGGGCCCGGGAACTTGTTACACGCTTCGGCGTATAATTTGATTTGAATAATTTTTATACTTTTGATGATAATGGAAAGGTATACTGTATTTTTTAAACAAAACAGCGATACAAAATATTGAATTAATTTGCTTCAAAAATTTTATGTGCCGAGTTCGAATTCTGCCGGAGGTGGCTCAATGCCCAGCCTTCAGTTCGTCAATTTATGAAAAAAAAGAGTTAAATTAAAAAAAAAACAAGTTAAAGTAAGCTTTTTACGTACTACTGAGTAAATTCAAATTACTGTACAGCAAAAACTGTTATCAGTGAGAGAGTCAGTATATTTATTGCGCGAAGCTACGTCTCGCGCAGTAGCATTTTGGATGGCGATTTTGCCGCCACAATGACGACGACTAAATTACCGCTACTGATTGATTGTTTCCGTTAATTACACGCACCTCATGACTCTTGAGCTCTGTTGCACAGAAATTTCAAGATAGCGATAAAGTTGAGTCAGGGGATTGCTTTTGCATACTCTACTCATAGCACTAACAATTCAATAGCAGCAAATTAAATATTGCTATATTATGCATGTTAAAGTTTTTGATTGAGTTAACGGTTTAGCCTGCAGCATATATGAGGCTTGAAATCCAAATACATCATTAGGCAATTTTTCTAGCCATTAATTGTGAGTCTAATTTTTCAGGTAAAAGCAAAAAAATCAACAAAATTTAGCGTATTTTTAGATTTATTATCAGTCTTTAATTACTAAAAGTATTACGACGTAATTTCTAACATTTTTATTTGCCAGGTTTCGCTCTAAGTGCAAAGGCATTGTAGACATAACAAACATTTAACACGAGTTTTAATTATTTGGCTTATTCATTTATCATCCCCCAGTTTGTGCTTTGTTTCAACATGATAAAGCAAAAACACCTAGAAATTGATTTATGAGTGTTGCCAAAGTAAAATCTTTAAAAATAAAAAATGGAGTAGTCACTACTTTTGGAGGAATGTTCTAATTAACACGAGCACTTTTCAAGGAAATATTTCTCGCTTTTTAAAGCTGCTGACAATGTTGAAAATAGCATTTGAGAAATCAGCTGATTGAGTGAAATTTATTACAAACATTCAAAATTTTTTGACAAACACTGAAAAATTTAATTTTAGCTGAAAGCATAACTAAACAACTATGGTCCAAAGTAAGTTCCAAAAATAAACATGCAGCATAAAAATGGTTGTTTTCAATTATGATTCAAATGCTGCAGTTAGGAACATAGGTTGACTTAGAAGTTGAAAGCAGATGTAAAATATTCTATAGGCATAAATTTTTAATCAAATTTTAGATTAGAAAATTCATTAACTAAATTTTTTTTAAAAACGCATATTTTAATAATACTAATCTATGACCTTTTGCTAGCAACTTGAATGATAATCAATAAAAATTTTAGTGGTAATCTAACATGCTACATGACATTGCCGAAAAATGAAAAAAAAGGACAAAAAGAACAACAAATTATTTTAAAATAGACAAAAAAACCAAATGTAATCTGCATTTCTTATCATTCTTTATATCAATTCATAGAAAAAATTAGTGCTAAAAATTTGGATCTCCTAATTCTTCGTAATCGAAAGTTTTGTTTATTGTTAAGCAATTTTTATCAACTTTTGAAAGATAAATCGTAAATTAGTTAAAAGAGAATTAGCGAAGATAAGACAAAACTAAAACATTACTGTAACTAATTATTTTTATCTTTGTGTATTTAGTGATGCTTTGAGTGCTGTCGCACTTCTTGGACGTCTAAAATTGATAAAACTAAAGTAGCCACGAATAAAAAGAAAAAATTTCCTCTTATTGTGTTTTCAAAATACTTCAATTTAGTTAAATTATTGTCAATTCTACGCATGCCAGTTTAAATGGCTTTTCTAAACTTCCATATTAATTATTTAATTGGATTTCTTAAAACTGCAAGTTTTAAATGACTTTATCACATCACAATTTGACTTTATCGGTTTAAGCCTGTTTTATCACAAATTTTGTTTACATTCATGATCAACTTCAAGCAAATTTTTCTCTACTTTACACATTTATAACTAGCTTAGAATAGGTGGAAAAAATCTAATAATATTTCTTTTTTCTCTTTAATTTTTTTTGAAAAGACAATTTGCAATTAAGGGACCCTTAGAATTATTGGCTACTGAAACTTGGTATACATGGGATATGGGTTCGGTTCTAGATGGGTCAAGTTAAAGACTTTTATTCACAGAGTATGTCCAGCTCCTATGATGTTTAGCATTAAGCAGATGTGGATTCTTAGATTCTTAGATCAAAAATATTTTTTCATTTTATTACTTCAATTTTGCTAGAAAAAGTTTTTAAAACCCCCAGATATCTTTTCACTTTTGTTCTGCTAATACCAAGATCAATCTAATCCAATTAGTCACAATAGCGTCCGAATTTTACGTGATTTTTCACTTACAAAGACTTCTGTGCGAGATGATTCAACATCTTTTTATACAAAAAAACGACCAATCTAGTTAAAACTATCCACTAAAATTACGCTCATCTCATTTATAGACGTTAGTGTGGGAAAAATAAAACTAAACCAAGCTGTGATATATTTCACATACATTGCTACAAGAATTTATCCAAAGTAATATTCAAACCATTATGCATTAATACTCGTACAATTTTCAGCCCCAATATTAATTCTTCGCTGAGGTAAAAAATAAAAATGCCTAAGAAGCTTAGAATAAAAAATAAAAACATGAACCCATAATACAGTGTATTGATTCAATTAATAACCATTAGAAGAGGCAATCATAAAAAATCCGTAATATTATTAATATCTCCGAACTAATATTTCGCCCGCTTACCCCCAAAATTTTTTCATTATGCATTGAGATATTGTTATGTGGTGTTATACCGTCATAATATCGACATTACAGAACATAATTAATTGGTTCTTTTGTTTGTATAAATTGTAGGCTACTGAATAGGCTAGACTCTGAAATTCGAGTTCGATTCCAAGTCTGGTCAAGCTAAAAATTTAAGAATTGACATTCACAGATTTTTGCATTACGTTTAGTACTAAATAGATACAGTGTGAAACCTCCTCTATAACTGACAGATGGACAGAATAACTCGGAGACACCAAACATGAGGTCACTTAGCTGTAGCTGAATGAATCATTTTATACAGTTATGCACTGCAATATAGGTTTAATGAAAATAATTGGGCAATGAACTTGAGATGAATTTTATCGGAGAATTTTGTAGATTCTTAGCCGGCTTAAAACAATATCAAATGAATTTGTGTGACTCAAGTTCATAAATTAAAACATTTTTAAGCGGTTTTTCTACAAATATCTTACCAAACTTTAATTGCGACAGTTTAGCTAGCTCAACTTATATTTTCAATAAAACAACCCTCAAAACATGAAACTTTTGTGGAAAAAATTTATGACTATCAAAAATTTCATCCCAGAAATATGTTCTGGCATAAATATTTATTTAAAATGAAGGTGAAGCGCAGAACCTTTGCTCATTTTTATGTTCGTTTATATTAGTAACATTTACTCATTTCCCATTACTATTACGTCATGCAAAGTGGCGGTAAACGTGGGAAATATTTTACAGAAAATTTTAAATCCCTTTTCAAATCAAGTCGTTTGAAAAAGTGTCACCAAAAATGTTTAACCGCAAATAAAACCGATGAAATTTACCGTACTGTATTTAAGAAGATTTATTACTTCCAGCTCGCAACTCAATTAAAAGAATTTTTTGATATTATTACTGTTTTAGCCAAAGCCGTAGTAGGGGGGGGGGGGGGGGGGGGGGCTGGGGGGACGGTCGCCCCCCCATTTGCTTCAAAACGTTGAAAATTCAGGCAAATAGTCTATTTATTTGGGCACACCAGTGGCGAAAATCCGTCTCAATTTCAGCGAAGACCTTCTTTTTTTTTTTTGAACGCCTTAATTTGGACAAAAAAAACGTCTCAATTTTAGTAAAGATCTTTTTTTTTTTTGGAGAACACCTTACTTCGGGCAGAAAAACCGTCTCAATTTCGACAAAGAAACCGATTAATTTTTTGTGCAAAACTCAATGCATCAAGTCATTTTTCGGGCAAACGTTTGGTGTCCCCCTAAATCATTTTGAGCTTCTACGCCCATGGTTTTAGCTTTGATGTTTAAACGTTGAATGAACAACTGTATCTTGCTTTTAAGTTTGAAAGCGAAAACTCTGCATATTGTTATTATCTTGAATTTGTTAGATTTCATAAACGTGTAAAAATTATCTGGTCACAGCTAAATCAAAGTTATGTAATTTAATGCGGTATAGAACGAAAACTACACCCTGTGGTTACACGTTGATCACTAAGTTAGATTTACTCTCCACTTTCTACTCCGGATTTCTACTCCGCTTTCTACTCTGGTACAGACGAATGATCAATCTGGATGAGAATACAATCAGGTGGCTGCAAGAAACCTGCCCCGACATTTGATGAGAATCTCAAAATACAGAAAGAACGACCTAAGTTTGAGAAGATTCAAGACAAACGAAGAAGCAACATTTAAATTTACAACAACATACCTTCATATGAGAAGTTGTCTTTGGCTGTTGAGTAAAAAGACTGATAATCCAGTCTTTGGGCTGGTGCTGTGTTATCACCGATGGAGGAAATTGCTTGAGAATCGAAGAGACCAGCATGGCCGTTCGCGCGCGCAAATAGTCCGTCCGATTGTGACGCAGAGGAAGGCCATCCGAGCATGGAAGTTGTCGGAGAATATTGAGGATGAACTGAAAGTCCGTCCGGAGACATTTGGGTTGAGGTGTTTATAGCCTGGCCATCGGACAGGATATTAGAATGAAAACGGCCCATACTTGGGGGAGAGTGGGAGCTGGTTGAGTCTTTGGATGATAACAAAGGAGGGCTGGATTGTGGACTGAGGACTGCCTTTGGTGGAGTTGGATTGAACAAGTGAGGATTTATCGAAGAAGGATCAAAGCTCATCAAATTATCACCGTGGTAAGCAGAAGAATGCATTGCACCAGGGTGCATTCCTCCTGTGGAGAACATATCATGGGGTGCGCCATATCCTTGATGGGGCATAAATCCGTGGGGTGTTCCATACATTCCATAAGGTTTCAGGGCCTGGCACTTTCTTCGAAATCCACGGGGTCTTCTTCGAAATGATCCCTCCTCAAACATGAACTCACTTGCAGGGTCAATGGTCCAGTAGTGGCCTTTTCCTGGCCTCCCCAGTCCCTTGGGAAGTTTGATAAAGCATTCATTTAAAGATAGATTGTGCCTAACTGAGTTTTTCCATCCTTGATAGGACCCACGAAAGAATTCGAATCTGGCTTGCAAAAAGTTATAAATTTCGCTCAGAGTAAGTTTTTTGGCAGGAGAGCTTTGAATAGCCATCACAATTAAGGCAATATAGGAAAAAGGGGGCTTTTCTGGTCTTCTCTGGTTCAGGCTACCAGGACCATCGTCCTTCTTTGCCGAGCTGCTTGTACCATCATTTCCGTCATCTTCAGCACTAGGGGGAGTTTCGGGATTTTCCGAAACATTCCCCAAACTTTGCTCCAATGACCCTTGGTCTCCATTGCTGCAGTCAGAAAAACTTGTGCAATTGCCGTCGCTGTTTGAAATTCCATCTTTAATACTATTGTTGTTATTAGCATTTTCATTGCGGATCTCGTTTAGAAGACTCTGTTCAATGAGGTTCTGTGGGAAAAACTGGGAGTGAGCTAACCCTGAAGGCATGTGGGGTTCGCATAGTGCAGACTCAGTACTAGCTGGTCGGGGAGGGACCAGTGACGCTCTACATTGCTGCTGAAGACCTTCTGACAAATTCTCCTGGAGAGAATAAGCATTGGGTTCTTGTTGTGGTTGAGACAGGTGTTGGGGGCTGGATCCTAGCAAGTAGGGGATTTGATTGTGTGACTGATCGTGGTCGTTGCAGTGATGCCCAAACGTCGGCAGAGATCTCTGTTGCGTCAATTGGCGATGCGCATACTGTGGCGACGTAGAATGAGAAAGATTTGATTGGAAAAATTCCACCGGACTCAAAACTCTTCCTTGAGGCCCGGCTAATTCCATGTTTTATGTAGTTTTCAACAAAATAAATCAACAATCTAATTTTTTACTAAGTCTGTTACTCTGTAAAATAGAATAAAAAAGAAATTCATAAATAAAGAATAAATAAATAAAATTTTCTAACCAGGGCAAAAAAAATAAAAATAAAATCAAATTTCCTAATGGGTGAAAAAATAATACATAAATAAATAAAATTTTCTAACGGCGGCAAAAAATTTTAATTACAAAAAGGAAATCTGCTGAAGCTCTCGACCATAAAATTGCCAAAAAGAGGAACTACAATATCTGTTAGTTCAGTCAAGAAAGCCAAAGTATTCAAACTTGAAAGATTAACGCATCTTTATTCTCTTGTCGTGAGGAAGCAACAGCAGCGCTCTCTTTTAGGCAAGTTTGTATACCCGCCTTTCCTAGCGTCAGATTGAATTTTTTACTTTTGAATGTATTTACTGTTTGTTCAAGCCACTAAGCAGAGATAGTTGCTTTAACACGCTTTATCCTACGGGACTAGAGTGGAAGTTAAACTCAGATCATGCAATTAGGGCTGTCAAAAGAACGGCGTTTTAACCCGATCAGTCATTCTGCTAATTTACGCGAAACGTACGCGCAAACTGCATAAGTTTCTACGAACGACAAAGCTAAAGTTGAAAAGTAGATCACCCTTTTCTTCTTAAAAGTCAAATTCAAATCGTTAGATTTCAAATAGATCGGCAAATACCAACCGTGTTTTAATTACACCGTTGAAGAGTCTAAAGCATCATTTCCGTCTGTAGGCCAATGCCGAGCATAGTTACTTAAAACTGACATCGAAAAATTTCACTGCCTAGGCGGAGAGAAAAGGCCTTTTTTTAAATGTCATTCCTAAACTCTCTTCCCCTCTCCCAAAAAATAAAAATAAAAACAACATCAAATAACATATTTTTGAAAATGTTTTTTCGTTATCAGTTTCTACAACGTGTGATTCGAACCTCATAAAAAACTTTGATGGGATAAAATCGAAAATATTGATCAAGGTAATTGCCGATATACAATGCGTGACGTAGAAGCCAGCGGGCAATCGTGTATGATTTGCTCCTGTATAGAGAGCAATAGTTCATTAACATGTTACATAAACTGCGCCGGTGTTCAAACACAGTTCATATTTGAATTAATTTCGCGCAACCAAACACTAAAGTAATTTTCCAATTTTTTTACCAACAGTTAATTTATTTTGTCGAATCCATTTAAATCCAAAGCAACGTAACTGGCACATTACACATCATTATTCATTTAGTAATTCGTTAGTACACTCATTAGTGTACTAACGAATTACTTTTTTCTCCTACAATCGGTTTCGAATTAGGCTCAAAATATTTCTCACTTTGACCACCAAAATATCCCACTATTATTATTATTTTTTGTAAAAAGTACTTGGCCCATCTTGGCTTTTATCTATAGGTACAAAACAAAAACTTGCCATAAACGTTTTGCGTAACACTGCAGCTATCTTGATCAGAAAAAATGAATAGCTGAAGTAAACAGAATTTATCTGACTATCAGCTCTTATGCTACCATTCGGAATAAAATAGCTGTTTCATTTCATACCAAAGTAATGCAAAAACTAAAAATATTTTTCCTTCTTATTATGTCTTTAGCCTTTGAACTTAAACCAGTACTTTTTGTGACAGTGTATTATTTAGGTTTTAATATCTTTGGGTAGAACTGTCACGGTATTTAACCTAGTCAAAAAGGCGCTAATTAGTTTGGCTCCCTCGAAAAGCCGTATAGGCAAACGTCACTTTACGTAAACAATTGTTGGTGATTGGAAATGAAATTCGCGAAGACCATAATCATTTAACTCCAATTAAATTTGACTTCTACCTGTCAAATCATCGCTTGACTTATTGCAAAACTTTTGAGTGTCCTAATTTATAAAGATGTAATTACGCTGGATAAACCTCTTCTTCATTTCCTTCAACAACTCAACTCAAATCACCCTACAAGTCTCCAAGCAAAAAGGTTTTGTTGGCGCAGTTTTCGAGCAAGTCAAATCGAACCACTTTGCCGGTCATTTCCGCCTTTTTTTCTTTTTTTCTCAAACCTCAAAATCTACAATGAGGTGACTGAATTTTTAAGTGCATTATTAACCTGAACTACAAGGAAAAGACATCATTATCATCGGACGCATTGCACGCTCGTTTATACCTTTCTGCGCTTATAAAAATAGCATATGCACTTTTAAAATCATGAACTAAACTGAGACTTAGAGAATACATTGCATTGGTCTAATCTAAATTCTTGAACATTGTACAACAAACCCGTAATACTCCGAAAAAAATTACGTCACGCTTGGCACTGCTATTATTGTAAATGCCAATAAATTACTTCTTGTTTTGTCCTGAAGCTCAGGTCATCTCATGCAATGCCCGGGCGGGCGAATATTCTCAGAATTAAGGGTTTTTCAAACTGTCAGGTTATAAACTCAGCCATTAAAACAAAAGACTTTAGCGTATGGTTTGTTTAAACACGATGCTGTTGCAGCAGCAACAAACTTTTTTGCCAGATCAATGGCGTAGTCGTTAGAGCTATAGCCTGGCCTTGAAACTCGCATCGGTTTAACACTCAATCCGGCCAGAGAAAAGAATTATAATTCGAATTAGTTCTGCCCCCATCAACATCAAAAGAGTTAAACCTTTTGGTCTATTTTTGACATAAAATTGTAAACCTGTCAACATCTTTGTTTTAACCAAATGCAGTTCACTCGAACTGTGCAGCAAGCAGTGGTTAAAATAAACAAAAACAATGCTCGTACTTTTGCAGTTTTACGCCAAGTAAGGCCTTAAAGCACTATAAAAGACCATTTCATTTTTCCAAAGAAGCGAAGAACTCAATATCAGTGTTGTTTTCGACATTTAGAAAATATTGCGAAGTACAGAGTTTTAAATCGCTTTCTATCCCGAAGATTACAAAATGTACCCAAGCATTACCTTAAACAATTTAAACCACATCAAATATCGGTTTGCTTCGTAAGCCAAAATATTTAACGTCAAATAAAAATAAACCGAAAACCCACTCGGGAAACAATCTTAAGATTAGAAAACGCAAAATCTGTGAAATCAACGACAGACCACCAAACAACAGAATTACAAAACTATATTTAAAACTTGCTAAAACCGACATTATTTCTGTATGGAGTTATTACGCGGAAAATATACCGTTAAGTTTAATTCTTCCACTGAAATTTTCAAAAAGTGCAAACAAGGCCACATGAAAATTTTTGTCCATTGTCTATTTTATTTGTTTAGTTTTTAAAACATTTCAAATTTTTCATGCTAGAAACAAATTGACTCTCTTTTAATACACACCTGGAGCTACTTAAAAATAAATTTTTATGAAGTTTCCTGTCGCAAAATCTCTTTCTCTAAAACCTGCTATGAAACCGAAAGCCTTAGCGTTGCGAAACTGACTTGCTCTCCTTAATATTTGACTTCTTGAATTATCTCTTGCGTAATTCATTTATCAACTGTTTCGATCTTAATCACAATGGTATTTTCAACAGTTTTTAGCTTTATCGACTCTGTACACAGTGTTTGGTTGATTTAAATTTAGAGAATTTGCCCGGTTAAAGGATGAACGAAGCAAAAGTAACTTTTTCTCAAAACCGACTTGCCTCAGGCATAGGAAGCTTAATCAGTCGCTACACAATTGAGAAGATCCAGGGAGACTGGGAGTCGTACTAACAGCAATTAACCAAAACAAATTAGTGAAGTATTCAAAGGTGATGATTTGCCTAACTCAACTTATTGATAAATTGTGCACATCAATTTTATAACGACTTGAACAAATTGTATTTTGCTTTACTTTTTTTTGATGCATATTGGAAAAAAAGCAAATCGTACGCAACTAAACGAAATTGATTCGTTTGGGATTCAAATTTTTGGATTTGAAAAAAGAATTTTTGAACTTGAAAATGGAGGCAGCGCACGTTTTCAGTGACAAAGATATCATTTCGTCAAAAACACTTTTTCATTTAGCTCTTTTTAATATCAAAGTTTGGATAAACCTTTCCAAGTAAACATAAAAAATCACTGTCACGGTATTTAGAAAAAAAATCATGAAAAGTTTCTTTCGCACACACCTGTGGTAGTTGTTGCGCAAATATCATGAAAAATCGATTGCTGCAAGATTGTTTCAAGACAATAGCTATAGAAGTATTATCTAGTTGGAAATAGCTAATTATGCGATTAACCAGCGGTTTTAGCAAATTTCTACGTCAACAAATCCCCAAAAGAAGTAAAAACACTTGCAGTAACTTTTCTTAACAGTTAGTTCTCACGACCGTTAAACAAAACAGAAAATCTTAACCAAAAGACATTATAGTGTGTTTGAGCTATCAATAGAAATACAAAGTTTTTCATATTTTTTATATATAAAATGCGAACCTGAATTTTGTGTTTACCTGAAGACACTTATAATAATGTGTATATATAAGAACATGAACTTGGATAATGTCATTGCATTTACTTACCAAGTTGGCTTGGCCAGGAGACAGCGAAGGGACCTTTCGGTCTCTGAGTCAAGCTGTCACCTGCCCACCTGTCTACCACACACGGTGGAGACTTCACACTGTCCCTTTAATTGCTGGTTGTCAAGCTAGGAAGCTGTGCATACCGGTTGTTAAACTTTTTGGTTTGACCCGACCGGGAATTAAACTCAAGTCTACAGTTTCAATAGTAGACGCTCTATACTCTCGACCACTAATCGGTATAATTAACAGCAGCAGCAAGAATCGCTGTACCCCGTGAATTAGCATCCTACTCCTTACTGTTGTGCTTTCCCCATGTTTACGTGTTTGGATTGTACTAAAATTTTTCATTCTTTTCTCACAGTTCTCTATAACATATTATGACAGCCTAATCCTGCACTTATACTAATTCTCGCTTCACTGTACGTACAATACAAATAGTCTTCTTGAATCCAATAAACTGCCTGATTCATGTATTGAAACTACTGTATCTTACGTTTTCTGTTAACTTCAGTTTTGTTTCACACTTTTGCCTACATTATCCTTGCGAATGAGTAGTTTATCCGAAAAACAGTTTACAGGTTCCACCAGCATTTTACCAACAAACTCCGATGGAGTGAAGATGATCATTGCATTTTTGTAACATTTTAGCTTTTTAGCATTTTTGTTACATTTTGGCTTTTTCATCTCATTAATTTAAACCGTTAATAGCAACAACTTCAAAGTTTTTATTGTTCTAAACACTGTGGTTATATCGAATCAGGACTTAGGCATACCTTTTGGGGTCTCAAGTCATCTATCTCTGACATTGTAAAAAAGCTGGTGGGAAAATTAGATTTTTTGATCAATTTTGCATTATGTGGATTTCGGATAATTTTAAAGTGCTAAGTTTGACCGAGAAACTTTAACTGGTTTAACGTAAACAACCAGGTGCAAAGTTTTAGTCCAAACAAACAACCATAAATATGACGTCACAACCAAAACACTGGCGCCAAAACTATTGTTCTCAATTAAATGATCATCCACTAGTTTCGCTACAACAACAATGGAGAAAATGTCGTTTAAAATTGTTGTTTTTGCTAATTGATCCAATGCACGTAAATTGGAAACTTTGGCAAAAACATCCTTCGCAAAGTTTTCTCATTGCAACACGTGACGCATTTTAGTGCAATCAAGAAAATTTTTGACATGCAATTGGTTAAAGCGATCGATTTATCGCGATTCACAAAATTGGGTCAGTTTCTTATCAAGTTGTAGCAGCACGCACTTTAAATGCGGATGTTAAATCTTTTGAAAACGAATCGACTGTTTTGTTTTTTTTTTGTCGCAAGAGTATCGCTCACAAGATATACAAACAATCAGTGGAAGAAAAACTCGGGTTTGATTCTCAGTTAGTAAACGGTAGGCAAGTAATTTTCATCCGAGCAAGCATGGCTTTAGCGTTGAAAATGGACAGTGTGAAGCCTCCACAGGGTGTGGTAGACAGGTGGGTAGGTGGCAGGCTGACTAGAAGACCAAAATGCTAGGTCTACGTGTTTTTTTTTTTAATCTTTGTCTAGACTTTTTTCCAGACCGAAAAATAATAGCTTTAAGCGGCGAAGACTTTTATGTTTCAAGTGATGGAGCGTCATATTAAGCTAGTTTGCCTCTAGTAATTTGCAATTACATATTTATTCACCAAGTTACTTTACCAGGAGACAGCGAAGGAACCCTCAAGTCAGGCAACCAAATGCCTACCTGACCCCAAAATCTTAGATCACTACTAGAACAATGCGGTTATAAGTAATAATAACAAGCAATGACGCTGAATGAGAATCCCAGATTTGGCAGTGGGACGCTAATATTTCCAGTTAGCACCAAGCATAATCCGCATGGTGGGTCTATTTTGTCGTCTGTAAGCAATTACGGCGCTAGATCACGTGGTTTACGTACCTTTGGCTCGAGTCACTGTCAAGTTAATCCCAATCACTAGGCGTCGGGAGAGAAGAAAACAGGAGATAAATTTGTTTTAGAAAGCGCAGATTTTTGAACAGGACATTTTGATCCTTTAAGCGGCTATATACAGTATAACGCCTTCTCTAAACGTGTCATTTTTCATTTAAAAGGTGGTTCCATTCAAGAAAAGCGATAAAAATACCATGTCTTTGTAGATTTTCATAAGTTTCTAAAATATCTTAACTGCAGTAAGCTCCGCGGTTAGAATTGATTCTATTTGCAGCCCAAAATAACTTTTCCGTACAGTAACCATAGCTGCAAATAGAACTTCGCTTACAAAATTACATAATAACAAAAACTCGTTAAATTTGACGTTAATTTTTCCCTTACTTAATTTTAAGTGAGCTTTAATGATCAGTTATTAGCTCTACGGAGGTTAATTAAAACATAGGTTTTAATTTGTAAAAACCTTAATTAACCAATCAGCACGAGCGTATCGTTCACGTGACCACTTAGGAAAACACGCAGCGATGATTTTAATGACGTCATATCCCATAAAATGATTTTGATCCAAGAGCAAAATATGTTTTTGTCTTGATTTTGAAACAAGCCCACCAACGAAGCCCAAAAAACACCGATTGATTTTGGGGTTAATATGTGGAAAATCACATGTATCCCAACCGGGTGGCACAATAGCCTACGTCACAGTGGCCCACCTAAAATTAGTTGACCAAAAGAAATCCACACTTAGTCTGTTACCCAAGAGAAATGCACTGCAGAGTTATCGCAGAATTTCTATTTTTAGAACAAACTTTGCAAAATTTAGAAAACTTGGTTGGTTTATTTTTTTTCTTTGCTGAAGGCTTTAATTGTTTGGTTTAGAAACCTAAATGTCACAACAAAACCGTGATATAATCTTAAAATTTAAGATTTTTGATAAAGAAAAAATTTACCGAAAAAAATTTAACCTTATTGAGTTCAAATTTTACCTCTTGAGGTAAAACTTAACCTAAAAATGCAAAATATAGGCCAATTGCTCTAACTTTATCGACAATAAACATGTTTAGACGTACGTTTTACTGACATACTGCTATGAGTAATTCTTATCAACTCTAAGACAGTATTTTTTAATTCATTGTAGTAAAAACACTCCTTTTTTCAACTATGGATTAGATTTGAACTTGTGATTACGACTACGTCATTAGTTTTATCATTAATTTATTTCTTTTGATTAGATCGTGAGCGAAGCAAATCAAAATCTTCGAAGATATTTAGATTAGTGCTAATTAGTTTACACGTTTGGTTTGGTTTGAAAGTATATGGAAGTAATTTGTGAAATTGAAAACTGTTTTAATAAGCTTTTACAATAGCAAATTACTTTTTATTTGCTCTTTAATAAACAAAATTTTGTCAGTTTTTTGTTTTTTTTTCATTTTTTTGCCACAGGGCAAGTTATAAATCTTAAATGATGACATCGTTCTAACAAAAAGAAATTAAACCAAATACAATTTCACTGTTAATAGACGATTTTGTTTCGCAAACTGCTTAATAATTGTTAGTCGGAGGACTCCGAAACGTTATATAGAAATACATTGGACTTGACTCAAACTAAGATTTTCGTATCTACTCTACAGCTTTCATAACTGTGTCGTTTACTGCTTGCTTTGCATTCAACTTTGGGCGCATTCATTAATTATTTATCAAAGTGGCAAACAGGCATTAAGTGGCGCATTAAAATGGGGTATCAGATAGAATTGCTAGAAAGCCGTCATATATGGAAGAGTTGAGACAACTGTCGAGAAGGATTTTTAACCATGAGTCAAAACACAGTTAAGAGATTTCACAGGTTTCATAAGAGAATAAACAAGTTGCCCTTTTTTGCCCATTGAAAGGTAAAGAGGGCCAAATTTTTCGGGAAGGTCTTGGGGTGTTGGTTGAAAACGTTGGAAGGTCGAAACTTACCCCGAAAAAAGTCATGAGATTTTCGAAGTTTTAACTAACCAGCGCTGGAAACATGATCATTTTCTTTTCTCTATACTTGCAATCTCTAACAAGCTGCTCCACTACACTCTGTTGTAATCTTGTTGATGACACTCTGTTAATGACAATAACTACTTTGCCTGAAGATCTTTTTCACTGTACTCAACATAGCTTTTTAATTTGATTTACATATCGGTTCAGCAGTAACAGTTTAAAGCTTCAAAAATATACTTGGAAAATTTACTGCTCTTTCAAGACACTAGTAGCACGTACATCGATGTCTCTGAGCGCTCGTACAGTCACGACAGGGTAATTTCCAAGGGGCATTGTCGACAATATAAACACTAATAATATGCAGCAGGGTGAAATTTAGACTCAAAATAATATTCGAATGCTCAATTAATCAAATCTTATTACTATTTGCGAGTGAAAAGCTTTGTTTTGAAATGTTATAATAGAATTAATGCAATAGCATACTCGTAAAATGTTTTTCGTGCATTTACTACTATTTGAAAAAAGAAAAACAACAAATCTTAAAAGGAATTAAAAACGCTTATTAGATTTCACAATAAAGAATTGACGATAGTTTTTTAAAAATTGAAAAAAACAAATTATAAAATTACAGTGGCAACATTTTCGTCTCTATCTCGATCCAGCCAAATCGGAGATGGCCCTGCAAACTCGTTACAAGCTTCAGCGCAATACAGCCAGTATAATGAAAGATTTAATGTTTTGTAACGGAAGAATAAAGAATAGGGGACAAAAGTTTGTACGAATAAACAAATAAAATATTCATAAACAAATAAATAAATATGGCAGCGCTAATCACAATTTTTATTAATGTTTGATAACTAAACCAGATATATTGCAAATTCCTGTGCTATGCTTTAAACAAAATACACCTCTAGTGAAATGGGGAGTTAAAATTACTTGTTCTGATATTTTTCAAGATCCTGTGATAATTTATAATTTTTTGATTACAAGAAACTCCCACACAACTTTGGGAAAAGAAAACTGAAATCATTCATTACGAAAATAGATAAATACAATAGGTATTACCCCCAGCAACACGTTATAGAGGCACTTTTAAAAAAACTAATGCTCAGAATACTAATTATAGAGTCTAAAAAGTTATTTTGGGATAGTTATTTTTTGTGTGGACCGCTAATTTTTATGTTAGTATGCAAAAGTGGTACGATTTATAGCTAAACTGAGTCAAAATAATAGTGTTGAAGAGCGTATAAAAAGTATACTAATACTTGATTGAGCTATATGCTTCCTATCAATAGCGCACACAAACAATTATGATATAATCTATTCGGCGTGAAATTTAGTGGCGAATGACTAGCCATGAAGAAAATTCCATTTCTGATTGCTATCAGATTTTCGTGGAAATATCTCTTTTTTCCTTGCATTGCTCTCGTTAGAATTTTGAAATTTGATAATAATCTTAAACGTGATTGAAAACCGAGAGCTGATTTTTTCTCCAATTATATAAGGGCATTCATTGTTCTGTAACATTTTAAGGTTTGAACATAAACAAACTTTAAAACTAAGCGATTTGCCTTCAAATTCTTACACTGCTGCAGCATTTTCGTTTCCAGTCTGTCATGTTTATATAAACAATATTTTGCTCAGGTTCTTTTTGCGGTTGGCATCTTCTTGTTAGGTTTTTTTTATTAAATTTTAGTAATCGTGGACTACGGTTGCCTTTAGGCAGATGTTGTTGAGTTAGGGTTTCCAACAAGATAGCCATGAGAAGATTCTCCATAAGATTCCACTCGGTAAAGCGCAGGCGCGTAGCCAGAAATCTGCAATGAAGGGGGGGGGGGGCTGTGTACGGGGGCTGGGAGCGAAGCCCCCAACGCTCAAAAATTTTGAACTGTTTGGCAAAAATAACTTAATTTTAGACCTATTTTGATAAAAATCAATGCTATTAAAACGTGGTACAGAGTCAGCCGTGCAAAAACATAATTTTACTAATTGCATAAATGGACTTCGGTATGTGAGAGAGAGAGAGCCATTGCTAGAGCTTCAACAGTCTCATTTAAAAGCTGGTAAATCATAAAATCCAACACCGGTAGTTCAATAAAACTCTCAAGGAGTAATCTATTTTGTCTATATTTTATAGAGAAAGATATAATTAGGGGCCGGGGCTAATGAAAGAAGTTAGAGAGAAGTGATAAGTAATTAACCAATACTGAATAGCCCTCCTCTAATTCTGAGCTTAAATGTTTTTTGACAAAACCTTACGTTTAGCATTTTTCAATAAGCGATCAAATTTGAATACCAGTTTTTGAAATAGTTAAAAAGTTTTCTGTTTGACAATTTAGCCCCCCCCCCCCCCCCCCCCCTTTACTCAATTAACATTTCAAAATATTCTTTAAATTGTTTTTAAGTCTATTCTAGTGCAAAAGACTGTCTCAAAAGTGCTAAAAACGTGGTGTTTTTCTTATTCTGCTTTTTGGTCAGCAGGCAAATGGGGAGGCTATAACTCCCCCCTCTACGCTACTGGCAGGACTCAAAGAATATTTTTTTGAGAAGGCTCTCAACAAGATCTCATTTGGACAAAATATTTCCCAACGACCCTGTTCCGAGGGGACCACGACAACGACCGCCGCAAACTGACCGCCTACTAACCCCTAATGTTAGCAGTCAGTTGACTTCGTTTGGTTTTGAGGGATGAAGCAGAAGACCTGGCCGGCTTCGTCACTGATATGATAAAGTGTCATGATGAACCGTCAGGGTTTGGGTAGCGCGAATCCTACGAAATTCGGTTAGCTTTAACTCATATTACAAGAGTGATCTTAAGTGAAAATAAAATTATTTGAAGGATTCGATTGAATTTCAAGCTTCAGTTTGAAATTATATGTCTTTATTCGCTAAGTTGCCTCCGCTAAAAGATAGCGACGAGACTTTTATTAAGTCTTCAAGTCAAACTGCCACCTGTCTCATCACACATGGTAGAGGCTTCACACTGTCCAGTGTCTTACCAAAGATTATGAAGCTGCAAATATAAATTATTTGTTTTGGGTTCCACCTGACTGGGAATCGAACCCGAGTCTATCGTTTCAGTAGCAAACGCTCCATTCACTCGACCACTGACAGGTTAAGTTTGAACAAAGTTGCAACTCTGCAGTTAAGAGTTTGCACTTGTTTTTGATGACGTCGTACAACGTCAGCGACTTATTGAAATCATCAGCATATTTGCTTTTTCAGCAGTAACATTTAAGATTTAATCAAGACATATAACCATTAACTTGTTTATTTAGTCGCTTGTCGAGAATCTATATTTTGAGCATTCTTACAAGGTTTTTTAATAGTGATTGTAACTAGATAATTCGAAGTTGTTGAGGTTTCAAACACATTCTACATTTGCTTTATCTTAAATTCTTTGGAAAACAATTTTTTAATCCCTTATCACTGAATCAAATAATCATTAGAATATGTCACCTACTGCGTAAAAAAACAAAAACATCATCAAAAACTTCATTAAAAACATATTGTACTAAGAAATTAATGATAAGCTATAGACAATATACAGAGTCTTAGAAGCTGGCAATAGGCTACTCTGGATAAAGCATATGCCTCTGAGTACTGTTTACTAGGGTGGAGTGAAAAAAATTTTTTTTTGAAAATCGAAAAAGTGTAGTTTTTAAATCTCGACAAATGGTCTATAACTTGTTTAAAATTTGTTTTCGGGGGGTTGATCCCATTTTCCAGCCGGTACCCCCCAAATGCTATTTCGACCAAAAGGGCGGGGGAGGGGGGTAACTTGCATATCTCGGTAACCACTGGTCATAGAGTAATGGTGTATTGCTCAAAATCTGTGGAAACACCACGTTTTTATCTGTGCTAAGAAGAAAGTTTTCTCTATTTTTAATGCAAAAATATTACAGCCGATCAGTGGTCGAGTGGATAGAGCGCCTGCTACTGAAGCGGTAGACTCGGGCTCGGTTCCCGGTCGGGTCAAACCAAAGAGTGTAAAAATTAGTTAGTATTCACAGCTTCCCTGCTAGACGTTCAGCAATTAAAAGAACAGTGTTAAGTCTCCGCCATGTGTAGTAGACAGGTGGCAGCTTGACTCGAAGACCGAAAGGCCCTTCGCCGTCTCCTGGCTAAGGCAACTTAGTGAATAAAATGTAATTAACAATTACAGCCGAAAAACAAAAAATTTGACCATTTTTGGTAAATTTTTTTGAAAATTCACTTTTGTGTATTGTTTATAGCTTACCATTAATGACTTACTTTTATGACATAATCTAAACTTAGCTAAAAAGTAACGAAGAATTCAAACACCACTAAGTGATAGCTGAAAAACTCGAAGCAGGAGCGTAAAGTATCAAGTATTTTCTAAAAAAATCAATGGTGTTGAATAAAGCAAGATCAATCACTATTATTATAGATTTCAAATTAAATAAATGTAAATTTATAGTCAACAAAAAAATTTTGAGAGCGCTCGAGCTATAAGTCATAAATGCGAATTTTTTTGTAAACATTACGGAAAAACAATATGTTTTTCAGTTGTAAACGATGAAATCGATTTTCATCTTAAGATTTTACTCAATTGCATCACCTAGCGAAGATTAAAATGAAGTCTGAACTGCCACGAGTATAACTACTCAAGTGTTTTTGTGAAAGTTTTGTTATTCACTAAGTTGAAAACATTCCGAAAAAATACCAAATGTTGTGCGCTAATTTTTCGTACCTACAATAAACTTTTTTATATACCGCATGTTTGTTGAGTTGTTTTGTGCAATACTAGAACTGAGAATTTCTTTTGCGAACACAGCCTATCTGCAGATCAAGTTTGTTAATGTACGCAGTTGAACGTTAAGCAGAGACAACGAATAATTTGATATTCAAAAGCACAAATCCGAGGACTCTCTGAACTACCCAATCGATTCGACTAAAAATCATTGCTAACTAGAAAAATCAGTAAACGCTTTATACTGCAAATTTTTTTGGGACAAACAAGAACCAGAAGCCCAATGTTTCTTAAAACTTACCATACTGGCGTTACACTTGCTTACTTAACAAATATTAAACGCTTAGATAATGATTACTTCCGCATGGTGCGAATACGGTTTGGCCAGCTGTTGCAGAGCCGTGCCTAGGTGGTTCGGGCCCCCCCCCCTGCCGAAAACTCAAGAAGGGGCCCCTCCAAAACGCTTAAATTTGCACATTTTTGCAATCGGCCTAAATAATCACTTAACTTCCGCATATCTAAGACGCACTACTTTTCTAAAACTAGGATTGTAGAACAGCACGAAAATTTACAGTTAAATTTACATTATATCCAAAATATAAAATAAACCAGTACAATCAATAAAATTATCGTTTGAGAGTGAGTTTTATTGAATTCCAAAGACCATTAATATTGTATTGTTACAATGTTACGTGAAAAATAATTTGGGTACTGGAGCTGTAATTATGAGTTAAAGATGCGATCCTTGTAAGCTGCTGTAGTGACATCAATGACCCTGAAAAGATCTCTACTGAACTCTAGGAACTTAGGATTAAATGAAATAAATTTTAACTTGTTTGCTGACATCCAGGCGCGAAGCCAGAAACTCGCAATGAGGGTGGGCTATTCTGGGGGCAAAGCCCCAGCCGCCAAAGGCACGGGGGTCTGGGGGCGTAGCCCCAGCGCTCGAAAATTTTGCATTTTTTTGCAAAAATAACAATTTTTGGACTATTTTAATAAAAAACAATGCTTTTAAAACGTGGCACAAAAAATTGGCAGCGCAACATGATTTAACTGGTTGCATTAATGGGCTATGTGGGAGTTGGCTAATGATAACACTGCAGTTCTCTTGTTTATATGCTGGTTAATCATAAAATCATATTATTTAATAAAGCTCACATGGAGTAATCTATTTCGTCTATATTCTATAAAAAAAAAAATTGGGGGGGAGTGCTAATGGAAAGATATTTGAAAGAAGTGATTGGTAATTAACTAACACTGAATAGCCCCCTTTCCCTACTTATTCCTGAGTTTATATTTTTTGGTAAAACCTATGTTTGGCGTTTTTACGCTAGCGATGAAATTTGAGTGTTTATTTTTGGGCATTTTTCAAAGTTTTCATTGATATGTGACTTTAATTTTTGATCCCTCCCTGAATATGTTTCAAAAGACGCTTTAAATCACTCTTTAGTCCATTCCAGCGCAAAAAAAGTCTCAAGAGCTAAAAACGTGGCTTTTTCCTTATTCTGCATTTTGGTTGACAGGCCAATGGGGAAGATATAGCCCCCTTTCCCCCTTGGCTATGCTACTGCTGACATCTGAAGGCAAATTGACTGTCACCATAACTAGACTGATTCTGGACTGGCTGTAGTGCAATCGACTGGTAATCTGAACATTTGAATTGATTAACTAGCTAAGACAAAGCGATTGTGATTCTATTACACCATAGATGAAATTGTAACACAGCAGCAGCGACATATAGCTGCAGCGAGCGTATTTTCAGTATCTTATGCAATTCAAATTGACAATACGCTTTAATTTTGTTTTAAATATTGCAAAACATACTAGCACTGATCAACAATACCAACCTTTAAAATAGTAGTAGTAGTAAAGTAAAAAGTGGGCCCCCCGACCGGAGGTTTTGAGGCTGCCTTGGCACGGCCCTGAGCAGTTGATTAGTCATTGTTTTGCCCATCTCCGATTTGAAGGCTTGGGCGACCAGTGTGCTTTGGAAGTGGTACTAACCGACCCCTTCAAGGGATAGAAGTGCGAAGAAACTCCGTAGCCTTACGACCCAACACTGTCTCAAAGTGGTGGCGTGGTACCCTTCCCGCATGTGGCACGGGTCGAAATAGCGGAAAATTTTTTTCTAAGGGGTTCGACAAAATGGTCACCATCATAGGTGCTTGAGGACCACTGCTCTGGGCTCACTCGTCTGTTTAGTGTAGTATGAAAAAGCAATTACGTTGTCAACTAATTAAAGATTTGTATTCAAATTACAAATATAGAAAAGCCTTCAGATAGATGTAGGCAGAAACTCTATTGTCAACACCGCACAATGCATTGTACAAAAAATAGTATATAAGTCATTGCAAAAAGCACACTGTAGAATTTTTGCAGTAGAATTATTTGAATCGCATCACTCTGCTGTCTTACGTTTGTGCTTACGAAAATGCTGAACTTGAAAAATTGGTTAAAATTTAAATTTGCCACTTTAAATCAAACAATTATAGTTGTGTAATATGCAGCATGGTTAAAAAGGTTGTGCTTGATCAATTTCTTTTCAAAGATACAATTAAACGCAATGTTAAACTTGTTCTCAACTTTCAAGTTTGCTTGATTTGCTAAATCCAATGACACAAAATTCAGCACTGCAAAAGAGAACTATCCCAGAACAGAGAGACATTAGAGAATGAAATTTTCTGAGGTAATATGAATTAGATTAAAATACTTATTTTTTGCTTTTTGTTTACACGATAATGCAAATTAAGGAAAATTGCGTAAAAGTTCCAATATTATACAGGTAGAATAGTAAGAAACATTATTAGCACACACTGTAATGACTGCATAGCAAATACAGTTTCACAAATGAATTCGCACTGGAAAAGATCGTCAAGAGATAATATCACGAAGCAGCCTTCACGATCATTTCCCGTAAGTCGAAACTACGTATATTGTATAATAAATAAAATAAACCTTACAGAGTGTAACTTTAAGTTATATCTCGATGAAACGCTTAGTACTACGAAACGAAAACTCACGACATCTTAAAAGAAAGCAAACAAACTAAAAAAAAACTCAGCAAAAACGTGTAATAGGTTACGCGATCAGCAAGTCAGAAAAGAAATAGTAGCTAAGAGTATGGTCTCCCACCAATGAGACTTAAAAGTTTTTGACTAGCTTTATTTTTTGAGGCCCAAACTTTCCACAACTAATTCCATCTTAAAGTAAATGTGGACTTAAGCAGTACTTAAACAGTAAAATTTTGCATGGGGGTCGCTTTTGCAGCTTTGACCAAACGCGTTAGGAATGCGAAAGCACTTCAATGGAAATTATGTAATTCCGTTCCCGAAATCGAGTGAAGACCAAAAAAAGTCATCGTCGGAAAATTCAGAGTTTTTCTCCCCCAAATCAAGGGAAGACCAAAAAAAAGGTCTTTGTCGGGAAATTCAGAGTTTTTCTCCTTAAGATCACGTGAAAACCAAACATAAAACCGAAAAAAAAAGGTCTTCACCGCAATTTGGGACTATATTCTGCCAAAATTTGTGGGATTTATTTGTGCTGACGGACCCTTTTTCGTCTGATTATTCAGCGCTTATTTCTCGATGGGGGGACGCGTCCCCCCTACAATTTAAGTACTGGACTTAAGCATATGTATGGAATGTGGAGTTAAACAATAAGCATCCGATGCAACTAAAATTTAGTATGAAGATACCTACAAGTAAAATTGTGCTTCTAAGAACTGCAATGCTCAGGATATCACACAAGAATGCATAGAGTCGTTCAAGCACGCATGATGATAACCAGTGTTGGGCATTAACTCGTTTCGTTAATAACGAAGTTAAGTTTTTCATTGACGAGTTACAAAGCTTTTGTGAGTTAACTTATTAACTATAACTTTTGTTAAACTACTTTAATTTTTACATTAATCCGTTAAATTTCTAGGCTACACCATGCGTTTTAATGCCATAATAAAATAAAATAAAAAAAGCTTCCACTGTGTCTATTTTTATTAGAATACTAAATACCATAGTAACAGAAATCAGAATGAGTAATTTTTATCTCGTGTGGAAATGAAATCACTTTATTGGGCATCAACTGCAGATTAACATTGAATTAACAAAAAAAAAAAAATTAACGAATTAACTTTTAATATCAACTTGCGTTACTTTTGTTTTTCAGTTAACAACTTAGCTTTAACTGAGCTGAAAAATTGCTTGAAAATTCTCAGCGAATTGACTCTTAACGAAGTTAACGTTTCTCATTAACTTGCCCAACACTGATGAAAACTTCTAAAATCTAACTAAATCAATTAAAGCAAAAAAATCTTTCAATAAGAACTGTGCACGTTAAATTTGACTTCAACCACAAATTAAAAAATACTGCTTCAAGACGTTTTAGTGATTTCTTTTAACACATAGCAAGCCATACACAGAGGACTGACACCAACAGTAGATAGCGATTTTCTAAGCAAGTGTAAAGAAAACATTAGCCTATTTCATGAGCAACTCAGTGACTTGAGCCTTAGTGTCCTCTGGGGAGGCTACTGTATGCCCAATTGTGCGATCATCATTAAAAATCTCGTAGTCATTTCCTCCTTTCATGGTTTTGTCTCCGAAAAAATGGATTTCCTTATATCCTCCGTCTTTTAAGTAATTGAGACAGAACCTTTTATCCCAGCCATTCGGGAACACGTCAAAACTGATTTGACCTCCGACTGAAAAAGTCAAACCGTCACCATTAAACTCTTTCTGCAGGCAAGCTACAAAATCTCTTCGAATATTATGAACTTTGTCATATTCAAAAAATTCATTTCGTTCTTCTTGTGAGCAGCTACGTCCAACAGGACATACATTGATCATTCCTTTACGAAATTCGATGAAAGTACCCCTTTTTCTGGGTAAATTCAACTTGGCCATATAACCGAGACAATAATTGATAAATCGTTGAAGCAGATCATCACCTAGGTGACTCTGGATGCTATTTTCATCTAACAAACTTCCATCCTTGTAAGCAACTAAACCATTTTCCGAGAATACATAATCAAAAGAATCAACCAAGTCTTGACTGTCAGACCCAAGCTGCTCAGCAATTTTGTCAAAATCAGAACCACCAACGACCCCTATTTTGACTTTGGTACGTAAATCTTTCAAAAATTCTTTTATATCTTTTGTGACCTTTTGTCTTGGCAATGTCAATGTTCCATCAACATCAAACAGACACAAGATATCTTTCTGGCCACCCATAATTAATTACACTATAATATTGCAGTAAAATATTAGACTACAATACCTATTGTTAATTTCAAAACCTGTAACATCCAGATGACAAACAAATGAGGTGGAAATTTTAGATCTGCTGCTGGCAGCTGATGAATCTCAACAACAATGATGAAGTACTTCTGTTATTATGTTGCATATGGAACAATTTTATATAATTGAAGAGATCAATCATTGACATCAAACTTTTTCACATCCATTGCTAGAGTGAAATTGGAACAGAATATTTGTCAATGTAGCATGTAGTTAAATGTTTCTTTGTACATTTAGCCGTTTTGCTGTTGGCATGCCTGGATTACCTCATGTTGGACTTGTTGGTATCACTGCAAGGCCTATTAGATGTTTACTGATTGGGTTATAATGATAATAATAATAAATTGTGCACTAGCATGCAAATAAATAAGGTTTTATTTGCATGTAAGTCAATGTGATTGGTCTATCTCATCTGTCTAAGATATCACATCTCATTTGTTGATGGCCCATGGCATAGCTTTGTTTAAGTACACAATTATTCGAAAGAAGCAGTAGCTGAGCAATTGTCAAGTGGTTAGAGCTCAGCTTTTACATACTTAAAGGTTCTGGGTTAAATTCTAAGATTTGACCATTGCATTAATAGTAGTAGTGCTTATTTATTCTCCTGTCAACAGGCCAGCGATGGCAATCACGTCGCATGTAAAATCGCATTGCATGATTTTTTTTTCAAAAAACATCAAATCAAAACATGCAATACAAAAATCTACATGCATTAATGCATTACAGAACTTATCAATTTTTCGTCATTATTTCTGTTGATTTCTTCTACACTACATTTTGGGCAGAAGCTTGAGAATGTTTTGGCACACGTTGCGTCACAATCACATAATGCAATTAAAATGAAGTCTTGCACTGGCTGAAATTCAATTTACATTATGCTACTCCACAAACTTTAATTTCAAAAAATCAATTATCACAAAAATAAGTGCAAACGCTTATTGAAAAAATTTTAAATTATGGCAAAAAAATTGCATCCATGTTGTCCCGATCTGCTACACATTTTTCTTGCATAACAAATACTGTAGAAAGTCATTGATGTGATTGCCATCCCTGCACCAGACAGTGTTAGACACTAACTATTGGACAATCAGCGCACTTTTTATAGCATTGATTAGGCCTACTCTGTGCTTGGCGGAATCCACACCTGCTTAGGAGTTTTCAGTGATCCAATGTTCTTGTGGATTTCCTCAAATTCTTGTCCACTGAATTTGCTGCTTGTTCGAAGCCACCCAGCAGAGATGATCAAATTGTATATTGGTAATGTCTTATCCAAGGATGAAACAATGCGACTGGGGTGGTAATGTCTTATCCAAGGATGAAACAATGCGACTGGGTGCAGGATGAACCCAAATTATGCGATCAGGGTTGTTGTAAAAACAATGCCTTTACCCCCTCAGCCACGATTTGGTTCTTTGGGGACTGCTTTGGTTCTTCAGGGCTTGATTTTACAATGCTTTGGTTCTTTGGGGATAGCAAAATATTTCTAAAACACTCTTCCCAGTAATTGAAACTTAACTTAGCAACATTTACTTCTTCCAACTCTAACACAGTCCTTGAAAAATACACGACACATTACTCTACATTTATCCATGCTTATACGCACTAAGTCATGTCAGTCTCCTAGCCCTTTCCTAGTATAATTGCTAATTGTGTACCAAATTAATCAATAATCCCATACTTCCATGATCATTTCAAGTAGTACAAATACAAAATTTCAATTCAACAATAGCTCTGGACTCTTGTCAGTCCACTAAATATTTTTCAGTGAAACAGCTGAAGATACACCTTAAAGTTATTTAGTCACTACTAAATAGGGTCCTATTACTAACTATAACACACTAAAGAAAAAAGAGTACCACATCAAACCAAACTCCAGCCGTACATCACCAAGCCTTGTCCTCCTCTTTACCAGTTGTCTTGGTTCCTACGCCTCCTGCTATAGCTTAGAGCTAATGGACACTTTTAGCTTCAGCTGTTTAGACTTGTAAGCAATAAATTTAAAAAAAAGTGAAATGTTAACAAAAATACGAATACCTAAAACTTGCTTGCACTGACTAGTGCCACAATGTCAATTCAATAAAAAACAAACAATGACACATGTCTGCAAAGAGCAAATACTTGCTTTGCCATTTGTGATCCCTAGATCAGAAATGAAATTCACCAAGGTTGCAATTTCTGATTTTGCAATATAAAAAGTAAGTCAGAAATACAGAGTAATGAAACTTTTACATTTTTTATGCAAATTAAGTAATGCCAGCCAAACAATAATGTTAACATTATGCACAGAATAGATGCAATAAAAATTAAATCAACCAACCAATGCAATCAGTATAGAGTAGGGTACCACATCACTATCAGAAATCACCAAACGACAGACGAGCAAGCTTTCTTAGTTCTTCATGACAAATGATTTGGGTTTAAATCCTTGTAGAATCACACCAAAGACTACCGCAAACTGGTAGGAAATTACTACTGCTACCAGTAGGCCTACCTTTGCTTTCTTTTTTCTGTTCTTTTTTCCTTAATTTTGTGATTTTTTTTCTGTCATTGTCAATTATTTTTGTGTGTGCTGCATTTTGCTTTTTGTTTTTTTCTTACAGCTTACAAAACACTGGTAGGGTAAAGTCGGGTAATTCCGGCAACTTTCTTTCTTATTTTTGATTTTCAGAAAAGACTGACTCTTTTTGAACTGTTTGGACACTTCATCGGCACAGTATTTCATTTGCGGCTTTTTTTGAACCAACATCGAGATGCTATGACATCATGATCGCTAGCTATGACGTTATAAAGGTAGCCAAAAGCTCTGGTAAAAATTGAAAATTCCAGCCAGCGAGTATATCATTTTTATCTTTTGAAAACAAAATTAAAATACAATCTGCAAAATTTTACAAATTCTTGTTTTGATTGATTTCCCAGATTACAATTGCATTCACTAAAACTTTTGTGTACAGTGTATTAAATTTGAATTATGTTCAATTAAATGCGTTTTTAATTAAATTATTTCGGTACAATTCTGAATTGTTAACTTCGCAAAATTCCTCTTTTTAAGTTGATGCTTTTAGCGTTTAGAAGAATGGATTATTTTATGATTTCTAACAAACCTGTTTATAAGTCGCCTAACAACAAACCCTGCCAAGTGCAACCAGCAACAAAGGTAGGCTACAGTGCAGTTTAGATAGGTATAGGTAAGCCATAGGTTTCCAAATATTATCAAAAGTTTGATTCAATTATTAACAGAAATATTATAGCTGCGAGAAAAGAAAATGCAAAGGTCTAAGAAGATTATCAAACTTTTTGTAGAAGATTAGGTCACAGGAAATATCAAAACCATTTCTAGAAAGCCTAGAACTTCTAGAAATACCTGCCAGCATCAAACAAACCTTAAATTTCCAATTCCATACGTGTCAAAATTTTCAGTTTCCTGCTGAAATTCGCGATTGCGGAAACTACTCAACTTCACCTGTTCACACAACCATATATATTCAGTATTTGCTGGAATGTGATCTTTGTTCGAATAATCTCCAAATTTAGTTGGCGTTACTACAATTTTATCTAATTAGCGTACAGTATCAACTGAAGTGGCAACTGACATAAATTTCAATGACCATAAGATTCATTTGTTGTCTCCCAACCTTTCATTGTATTTGTCTGTTGTGTCTTGTGTGTTTAAACATCTGGCTTATATATATATATAATGTCACAAAAGAAGTGTGTGCCTAAGAACGTGCACAGATAAAAGCCAAAATACAATATAAAAATCAACCATAGAGAATATTGTTCCATTACTTTGTTTCTATCTTAATGTTTTAAGATATAAGTACTTTTAGTACAAACAGCATCAACTCTATGCCGTGTTCCTAATGTTTAAAGTCCGTTAACATTGAAGATCAAACAGGACAAATCTCGATTAAGTAAATTCAAAATCTGTAGGCGTCATCTACCGGTACGTCTTACAGCATTTTGGCAAGTGGCATAAACATGTTTTCAGTTTGATTAAAAAAGGCGATGTCAAATATGTCGGAAACCTCCACTTTTTGACTGTGTCAATGTCTTCTTGACTAGTAAGAAATCGTTAAATAATAAAGATCCACAGCAGTAAGAGCAATTACAGAGGCGGGAAATATCGGTGCTGAGTGGTACAAGGTACGGTAGCCGATAGCTCATAGTCACTGAGATACAGGTAGGCCTAGTAGGCTACAGAAGTAGATTAGGCTACTTATCAGCTTAATGTTAGGCTACCAGTACCAATCAGTACCGTAGCTCACAAACTAGCCTGGGGCTGGGCTACCGGTTTTGCTTCTCATTTTTCTCTGCATACCGGTATGGTGTAGGCTAGGCTACTCATATAAAACCATGCCACTGTTAGTTAACTTATGTCTGGGCTACCTACCTTGATCCAGCTTAAAAGTTCATTTTATTTTGCCACGTGTACTGCAGCAGCACGATATCAGCTTACTCAACGCTACGAAACACGTCAAAACTGACGTCAGTCTGCTTTTCGCTTTTCTGTTTACTTTTCATTTCATCAGCAAATTTAGGACCACGAAAAAGGAATGGATGATGAAAACTTGAACGGCGTTTACAACTACGGGTGTTTAAAAAAGTATTTTTAATAATAATAATAATAATAGTAATAATAATTGTAATTTATATCCCCCTTGAGATAACACCAACTAGTGTCAATGAATCTGACTAAGGGGTCATAATAACATTCAAATAGCTTTACAAAATTAAAATTAATTCACAACAGAGGTACTACCGGTAATTCTACAGCAATAAGTACAAAACACCGGCATGAAACAGTGATAATATCCTCAAAGGCTAAATTAAATAAAATAATATGCTTTTAGACGTTTCTTGAAAAGGTACAAAGTTTCAATTTCACGCAGAGATAGTGGCAAAGAATTCCATACCTTGGGTGATGCATACGAAAACATAGATTGGATCTAGCAAAGTTTACGCTAGTTACCGTTTGAAGCAGCCAATTATCATCATTAACAAGCAAGCAGAGGTAGGCAGCGCATGTCATAAAAGTTGTGCCGCAAGCGCACGCGCAACTACTCTGAAAATCTTGCACCGCAAGCGTTGCCGCAAGCTCAAAAAAATAATTGCGCCGCAAGCGCAAGTGTGACGTTTTGAAATAGGTAACATTGATTGACTCACTGCTCAATCCTCATTAGGTTACGGTACGAAACCAATGTTTGAAACAAATTATGCATGCTACTAAATTAGTAAATGAAAAATTATTGATTTCCTTTAAAATATACAAGCATTTGAAAATGCGCATCGCTTAACCTCTTTGGGGGAAGAAGATCTTTATACCTAAGGAAAAAAATTACTCTTAACACTCGCACTCAAAGAACCGCGGTGTTAAAAAATTCCACTGATAAAGTCTGCATGTGGTGGTAAGCAAACGACGTCGGAGTCACTGTATTTTTCTAATGGCTCTTCAAGAAAATCCTTCACAAGCTTTGAGACATAATTTATGCTTCTGGAGCAATTAGCATCAGTCTCTTACAAATGGAGCACGCTAAAAAAATTCATCCTGTTTTTGTTTAAGGCGCTTGATTTTAGACGGCAAATTTATTTAGCGTGTTTTATTAATATTTTGTGGTGTAGGCTATACAAAGTATTCTGCTAAAGTTTCCTTCCATGTGCACTCAACAAAACTTGCTGAGTTTGTGTGAAGTTTTTGTGGGGGTATTTCTGGGGAGAAAGGGGTTCTATTGAGCAAAATATGAACCCAATTTAAAGAAATTTAGCCATGTAGTTGATCTAAGTATTACTTATAAGAGCTTTACCAATGCTATCACTCCTAATTGAAATATCTTTCAAGTTTTTCCGGACTAGCAAAAAAGTTGTAATCAATAGTTTTTGTTGTTTTTTGTTTTTAAATTACGGTAAAAAAGGACTGTCACGAGCAACGCGGTTAATGCCCACAAGCAAGTTTAAGATAGTTTAAAAACGACGATCGTATTTCTAAAAATACAATTGTAAAAACAATTTTTCTGTTTAAAATTTGATTTTACACACATTTTTTAACTTACTCAATTGGACTTTTTTTTTTAAATCGGCAAAAAAAAAAGACAGAAACGTTTAAGCGAAAGACGACTCCTGCTGTAAATCCAATAGAAGTATGGCAAATAGTAGACGAATATAATTTCCCATGAGAAGCTTTTATGAACCTACCTCGTCATAGACGTTGCCAGGAGAGGGGGCAAAACCGCCCACCTGCCAATTGAAATGCCACCAATGAAAAAATAATAACAACAGAGCGTTATATTTTTTCATTTTCAGTTTCTTTTGGCATTTTCGCGTACAACAGTATACGTGTATAACAGACTAATATTAACGACCAGGTAGGTGGCTTGAGCCCCCTCAAATCAAATTTTTGCCCTCCAATTTAAATGTATACCCCGTATTCATGACCAAACAGAAATTCCCCTAAGTAAATATTCGAGAGATTAATTACTGCTAAAAATATTGCAGTAGGCAATGTATCTTGCTTCTCTCACCTTGACCAAGTCACTTACAAATTAAACGTGCTTTGACTTGATCTGTACGTAAAGGAAAAGACTCACCAATTTAATTGTTTGAATTGGCTTTCAATTCTTGAAAATTTGGCTATTTTAAATGGCTCTAAAAATGTGCGAAATGTGATTCAAATGGCATTAAAATAGCTTTTTTTTTCAAAAAAAAAAAAAAATCTCAAGAAATCGCCCAGCGACGGCCCCTAGACCTCCGTATGTGATACGTTTGAACTAAACTAGTTTGCTGACCACGTCTCCCAACTTGGACAATTTTGGAAATCTTTTTACTTTTATGTTCATGTTCTTTTTTTTTTTTAGCAAAACCCAGGTTACATGCCAACCCAGGCCCCAACTTCTGATCCTCCATTCTACGGTATCTTTGTCCCGCAAAAAAAAACTTTTTTCGAAAAATTTGATGACGTCATTACGTGTGATTTGCGGATTGGCTTTCCCCCCAACCAAAAATTCTGGCTACGCCTATGTACCTCGTCAATGTTTTTTTTTGTTAACGTTAATCACACTTAATTGAAAAACAATCATTCATAATCGTATTGACTTGCGCTTGCGCGATTGCGCTCAAAATTGCAAAAATACTTGCGGCGCAAGTGTCAGCACAACCGTTTAAAAATAATTACGGCGCATGCGCTATCGTGAAATAATAGCGCCGCAAGCTTGCGCTGCAATTATTGCGGCGCAAGTGCCCACTTCTGCACGCAAGCTATATCTTGCCAAAACAGAACGAGAGTTGATTAAATTTTTCAAATATGTAGGAGCATATAACCATGCTGGCACTTGTGTGTGAGCAAAGCAATTTTGAATTCAATACGCAATTTAACGTGTAAAAAATGAAGGCTTTTCAAAAATAGTAGCATATGCATTCGCAAAGCAGAACCATGAAGTTCAAAAATAAATCTCACTGCAGAATATAAAACTTTTGTCAACTTGAGCAATAAATATTCTGGTAAGTTATAAAACAAGGCATTTCAATAATCAATATGGAACAATATCAAAGAATGAAATAGCTGAACTTTTATAGGTTTAGCAAGCTTAAATGCAGTTCTGCCTAAATTACGTAAATTGGCATAATAAGTACTAACCACTCTATTGATATGCTTTTCAAGGTTCAGTCTGTCATCAAATATTACAGCAAGAATTTTGACAAAATCATTAGGCATAGATAAAGAACAGCTATCATCAATTTGTATGTTAGAAATTTTTCTGGATTCAACGTAACGATTAGATAAAATTTCAATGACTTTGGTCTTACTTTCATTCAATTTTAGAAAATTACAAGTCATCCAATGCTTTAAATCAAGCAAAATGCTTGAATTTTGTTTTTAATCAAGTCAACAGAAAAATTTTTATCAAAAGAAAAATAACACTGCATATCATCGGCATATAAATGCACACAAAGACCATGTGAATTAGAAATTAACTCAGCACTTTTAAACTAAAACTTAAATAGGACTGGCCGTAAAATTGAACCCTGGGGTACTCCAGACTTAACATCAACTGTATGAGAAGTACAGCCAGCACCTTAAACAAAGTAGCTCCTACTATTTAAATTGGATGAAAACCATTCAAAAGCTACACCAGAAAAAACAAATTCAGCAGACAATTTACTCAGCAGGAGATCACGGTTAATCGAATCAAAAGCAGCTGACAAATCAAACAAAAAAACTACTGCATTTGACTTGGCATCTAAACTTGACAAAATATTATTGTGTATATTTACAAGTGCAGTCTCACAGCTATAGCTAGATCTGTAAGCTGATTGCGAATAGCCATACAATAAATTTTTACACAGATATGTATTAATTTGGAAAAAAACGCATTTTTCAATTATTTTGCCAAGAAAAGGCAAATTGCTAACAGCAGAGGTGGAGTCCTCGAGGACGTCCTCGAGGACACATTTTGAAGTCCTTGGCTTTGGCCTCGAAGGTCAAGTCCTTGTCCTTGACCTCGAGGCCTCAAGTCCTCGAAAATTGCCCTGTCCTCGGCTCAAAGACAGCACTTTTCTTGAATTGTTGAAATTTTGTAGGACGCCTGAAAAAAATTTTAGAAGGCGCTTTTACTGGAGAACGCCTGAAAAAAAATTTTTAAGACCTTTTTTTTTTGGAGAACACTTGCGCTTGTGTCCTTGGTCCTTGGCCTCGAGAGGATCTGTCATCGGAAGGGCTGTCCTTAGCCTTGGCCTCGAGCCTTGTGTCTTCGACTCCACCACTGGCTAACAGGTCTAAAATTTTTGATATTATCATTATCCTAGTTCTAATTTTTAATCAAAGGAGTTTTTTTTGAGAACATCAGAAAAATAACTCAGACTCAATGAAGGATTAACAATATGATGAATAGCAGGGAGTAATAAATCAATGCACTTCTTGAGAATACTGGTTGGTAGTGGATCAAGATCCCATGTTTTAGATGGCATAGACTCAGTTATAGTTTCAAACCAGCGAAAGATAGGGTTCAAACTTTCTAAAATTGGAAGCACCTGAAGATTTACCTACCAGAGGTGACGTCCTTGGCCTCGAGGACACATTTTGAAGTCCTTGGCCTTGGCCTCGAAGCCTCAAGTCCTCGAAAATTGCCCTGTCCTCGGCTCGAGGACAGTATTATTTTTGAACCGTTGAAATTTCGTTGGAAAACGCCAGAAACCTTGCGGAAAATCTGCAAAGACCTTTTTTTTGGTTTCCTCAAGTAGAGATCGCCTGAAAAAAAAATTTTTTTGAAGACCTTTTTCGCCTGAAAAAAAATTTTTGAAGACCTTTTTTTTTGGAGAATACTTGCGTCTGTGACCTTGGCCTTGGCCTCGAGAGGGTCTGTCCTTGGCTATGGTCTCGAAATTTTTTTGTGTCCTTGGCCTCGAGCCTTGTGTCCTCGACTCCACCTCAGTTAACTACATTTATACCAACATCAAGTGTATTACAATTTTGGTAAAACATGTCACAATAAATTTGTTCAATCTTAGCATTAAAATAGTCAGCAAACTGACACGCTTGTGCAGTTCTTGTGATAGGCGGATGATTCCCCGAAAATTTATCTAACAACTGATTAACAACATTATAGGTGGCTCTGGCGTTACATTTGTGATTAGCAGAGGTGTAGTCCAGGACACAAGGCTCGAGGCCAAGGCCAAGGACACACAAAAAAAACGAGACCAAGGACAGCCCTACCGAGGACAGACCCTCTCGAGGCCAAGGACAGGAATGCTCGAGGCCAAGGCGAAGGACATGGGCCAAGTCTTCTCAAAAAAAAAGGTCTTCAAAATTTTTCAGGCGAAAAAGGTCTTTAAAAATTTTTTTTCAGGCATTCTTCAATTGAGAAAAACAAAAAAAGGCTTCGCAAATTTTACGCGAGGTTTTTGGCGTTTTCCAAGAAAATTTCGACGGTTCAAAAAATAATGCTGTCCTCGAGCCGAGGACAGGGCAATTTTCGAGGACTAGAGGCTTCGTGGCCAAGGCCAAGGACTTGAACTTCGAGGCCAAGACCAAGGACTTCAAAATGTGTCCTCCAGTACGTCTTCGAGGACTCCATCTCTGGTAATAAGCTAGTTTTTCTTTGAAATATTTTTCTCTTTCGATTCCATATACTTTATTAGCTTGTTTACAAGCTGCATAAAATTTAGATTTATTTTCTAAAGATTTATTCTTCCAAAAAGCTCTTTCAAGAACTCTTTTGCGTCTTCTAGCGTTTTGACATCCCAAATTCCACCGTGGTTTTTTAGATGTTTTGATATATTTTTCTACCAGAGGAGCATGCTTTTCTAAGATTTTACTAAGTATATCATGACAGACAACAATAGAATCATTCAAGTTTTAGCATTGCAATACCAATTGAATTATATCAGATTGTCCCAGATCATATCTTAGTAATTCAAAATTAATTTGTTTCAAATTTCTTACAATTTTTTTAACCAATGGAGCAGAGGTAGAAGGTAATCCAGCAGTGTCTACTACAGCAGTAACTAAGTAGTGGTCAGAATTGGTTCCAGTGTCAACTACGACATCTAAATTTTTCATGAAGCTTTTATCCATTGCATTTTTTTGAAATAAAAAAGTTAAAGTCACCACACAAAATAATATTATCTGACAGAGTAACTCTATTGCTTAAATAATCTTCAAATTCTGACCAAAGTAGTGATGTAAAGCTAATATTGCTTTTCTTAATTCTTTTAGGCTTGTTAATTCCAGGTCTGTTCATTAAGCATATCTTAATCCTTTCTTGAGCTCATATTATTGCTTCAATAACTTCAAATGACTTAAACTTAAAAGGTGTTTGATTCTTAATAGGAAAGCCATTCTTGAAAATGAAACCAACCCCACCTCCTCTTCTGCCCTTGGTGCACTGAATAAACCAAAACCCAATTCATGTAGTTCTCTTATCTTAGCTTTGTCTCTAACTTTTAGCCAAGTTTTAGTGACACATAATAAGTCAATGTTATTTTCATGGATGAGCTCTGACACGTTTAAAGGTAACCGGTACAACAAACATTTTGATTTGGAGAGTCACAATTTCACAAACCATTTAGGCATTTACATTTGAAAGCTTTTAGGCGTGCAACCAGGATTTTGCTAAGGAGTGAAGGAAAGTGGGAATTAAACTAAAAACTTAATTTTTTCAGTTCAAAATTGTATCCATCGGGTGGCGTGTTGAGTAAACTAAAGCAGGTCAAGCGCATCGCAGGCGGAGACAAGCGAAATAGGGGACGAAACTCCATCCTGGAAAATGAAAAAAATATTGCAATTTTTTAGATAAAAATAGCCATTTCAACACCATTTTGATCACATTTCGCAAGTGCTTAAACTAGATCAATTTTAACGAACTAAATTGCTAACATTTAGAATCAAGCCATTCAAGAGAATTAAATTGCGTAGCCTCTTCAGCTCCCTTATTTTGCTTTACTCACTGGTTAAGTTTAAGACACGTTTGTAAGTAACCGGTATATGGGTTAAATTTTCTAATTAACATAGCTAAGTCTAGGGAGGCTTCAGCTCCCTTAGCACTCCAGGTTGCGTCATAAGTCACTACCACAAATGATCAAAATGCTTTCGAGTTTGGCGTACAAAAAAAGTCAAAAAGTTCTCAATGAAAGCACGTACCACTATTAATCATAATCAATGATTAAATAAGTGACTATTGATCTCCTACAACAATCGTTGGATGTAAAATTAGACTAAATTATTCCGAAATCAGTAAAGAATCTTTTGACCGAATTTCAGAAGAAAGAAGTGAGCAGAACTGCCGTATTTACTTAAAAAGTTTTGAAGATTTTAGCTTTCCTTCAGCAGTCAGCACCAGAGTCATTTTTCACTTGAATTCAGCCATTTTGAGAACTGTTACGTCATAAATTAGGTATCATGAGTCCTGGTAAACGAAGTCGCAGCAGAACAAGCAAAAGCCTAACCCAAAGCCAAGAAGTAAATTCAAATATGTTACCGAAAAGATAAATGAGGCCATGAATGCGTTGAAAAAGGTCTACGATGTAGAAATAAACGCATTGAAAGCTGAGTTGGTTGTGATGAAGGAAAGTCAGTCGTTTATTTGTGAGAAATATGATTGCCTGAAGGAAAGCTACGATAAACTTTTGAAAGAAAACAAAGAGCTAAAATCGCAGTCAAAAGAACTGAAAAACCAAAGCGAGAGCGAGGTGGAAAAGTTAGATCACCTTGAACAATACGGACGTAGGCAGAATCTAGAAATAGTAGGGATTCCTGTGCAGGATGGGGAAAATACAAATGCTATGGTCATCGAGATGGCCAAGCTGCTTGATGTCAGTTTAACCCCAGAGCAAATATCAACCTCGCATCGCTTGCCAGCCAAGAATCCAGAAAATCTAAGCCCACCGATCATCGCACGCTTTACGAACCGTGATGTGCGTAACAAAATCTATGCAAACCGAAAAGCAGTTAGAACAGCAAGCTTGGTCAATTTCTCTGTAACAGGAACTGAAAAGGTCTACGTGAACGAAAATCTTACAAGACCGCGCAAAAAACTATTTTGGCTAACAAAACAAAAGGCAAAAAAGATTGGATTTAAGTACTTCTGGACAACGAACGGAAACATCTTTGTGAAACAAACTGATCAAGCAGAAGTCATTGCGATTAAAAACGAAAACGATTTGGATTTAATGGTGAATGAAGCACTGCTAATAATAGTTAGTAGCCTAACTTACAATAGGCTACATATTGTTGTGCAAATAATGGTAAAATGAATGCATTAAAAATGACTTCCCAAAATGATCTTAACCCTTATAATTTAAAGGGGGTGAAGCATCCAGCTGGGATTATGAACAAAAATTAAAAAAACATCTAAAACATTTCTTCACTAAATTTCAACTTTCTACGATCTATCGTTTCTCAGATATTTCATTTCAAAGTTGGGAGATCTCCCCAGAAGTGTTGCCATGTAACATCTAATTTTCTAGGAACTGGGATATACTATTTAAATTATAAAAGTATTTCTGTTGTAACACTAATTCATGCTTAAACTTTGCATTCAAGAGCTTTCAAACTAATGTGAAAGATTACAATAAACATTATTTTAGGAAAAATAAAGTTTTAACTGGCAACACTGTTGGGGAGATCTCCCACCTTTGAAATGAAATATCTCAGAAACGATAGATTGTAGAGAGCTGAAATTTAGTGAAGAAATGTTTCTGATTTTTCTTCAATTTTTGCACGTAATCCAAGATGGATGCTTCACCCCCTTTAAATAAGGGACATAGTAATAAAGATGACAGCCACTCGAGCTGTTCAGAACCAAGGTGTATGAATACAAACCAGCGAAGTCACTCTACTGCATCAATTTCTACCATTACAAATGAATGTAATGTTGATGACACGTATTGTTTGCAAAATGAAGGTGATAAAAAAAATAGCGTAAACTATTCAATTAAAGTAGGAAAAAACGATTCTATGACAAACCACAACTTGAACAATGCTTCTAGCGACCAATTAAATAAACTTTTTCGAAGGGCAAATTTAGATATGTCTCAGTATTGTTCAGTTCAAAATGCCTCAAAAACCATTAAACAACAACATAACTTTAAGTTATTCCATGTGAATATTAGAAGCATTAATGCAGGTTTGAATAAACTGAATGATTTACTCGCACTAACTAAATTGTCACCAGACATTATTCTAGTGAGTGAAACAAAACTAAAAACTTCAGAAAACTTGAATCACTTAAAAGGATACAAGTTTACGCACAAAGGAACACGTACTAATTGGGGCGGTGTAGGCATCTTCGCCAAAGAAAATATCCCACAAAAGAATCGGACAAAATCGAATTCGATTGATCCAACAAAAGACCCAACCCTACTGCTTTT
This sequence comes from Trididemnum nubilum, assembly GCA_963965965.1. Classification (NCBI taxonomy): domain Eukaryota; kingdom Metazoa; phylum Chordata; class Ascidiacea; order Aplousobranchia; family Didemnidae; genus Trididemnum; species Trididemnum nubilum. The sequence goes on along the minus strand of OZ014473.1, from coordinate 12,409,788 downwards.
CAGGAATTGGCCAGTCTAGATCATAACAGTAACGATACCAGACCTATATTTTGAGATCGAAGTACAGGTGGTGGTTGACTCGATGACATTTAGTCCTTCGCCATCTCCTCATCAAGAACTGTGTCTAATGTACATAATTTATCTCGAAACTGTATAACTGCTTGTGTAATGCGCATAATTCAGTCGCTGTGCTTGATGAAAAAAATAAATAAATGGTAAATAATAATTATGAGACTTGTGCTGTATTGCTATATTAAAAATAACATTTGCTTCAGTTGGAAAAATTGAAGCGTTTCCAGAATGGAAAAGTTTTTTCCAAAGAAACGTTACATAACTTATTCGACTTCAAAAATTTTGGTGAAAATTCATGTTTTGCTTTTATGCACCCGGCATTTTTGGTAGCACAGTGGATAAACTAATGAATGAAATCGGTGATTAATGGTCAAGTCTAGACTATCATCGTTCGGGCTGTGTACCAAAATTTCAGAGCGATTTGCAGTTTTATGTTAAGTTTGGCATTTTGTCGACAATAGGAAGCAAACTTATTTATGTCGCTTAAATGTTATATTTAACCTTGGCTCTCATTTCTAGCAAAACGCTATAAATAGCTTCAATTTTGAACCTGTCAAAATATGCTAATGCTGAACGTGAATTACGCAATAGCGGTTAAAATGTAAGAATAAAAGATGCAGCCTGAAATTTACTTTAGCGTAAATGGCTGAATTGGAAGAGCGAAATTGTCTTTAAACTTAAAAAACAAAAAACTTGTAGTTAACGTACTGATGGGCTGTTTATTCTTTTGTGTTTTCAGACATTTTTAGACATCTGTTTTAACTAGGTTTCTGAGTGATTAGCTCTTTGATGCGAAAGCGACGCAAAATAAGTGATACTGCTATTTGAATTTGCTAACAGATCAAGGACTGCTATGATGTCGTCAACTGTCGATTTATTAACAACTAACGTTTTCGACAATTCGTGGCAGTATCGACATAACGCTTCAAACAATTAAATTCACTTATTGATTGTAATCCTATTCATACAGATCTTATTCAAATACACAAATATTAGTTTTATGGCTACTTTGAAAAAATCCTGCAATTTGACTTCATTTTAAGTATTTTTGCGAACTAACTATACAAAGCTGTTGCTGTTCTGCGCAATTAAATCTTCGAAAAACAAAACGTTGTCTGCGCGCACAGTTTCAAAACAACAAAAAGCGCTTGTTTTGCGTCAAATAATTAACTGTTTCTAAGCCAGAGTTTGAATAAAATGCAAAGCCAAAGTTCGAAACTACAGCAAGCTGAATTTAAACAAAAAGCATATTTTCAAACAAAACATGTTTTTGGCTTTAACATCCCCGCCCCTTTAAGCGCACCAAGGGAGCTACGAACAGGCGCTTAAATCCACGTTCCTTAAAACTTTCCAAAAATTCACAGTTAATGAAAGGCAAAAGACAAAACTTTCTTAACTTAAGCATTAGCAAAATTGCAGATATTAACGAAGAACGGTTACAGTTAACGTAAATTTGTTAATAACTGAAAACTGAAACTTCCAAACATTACACTACAGCGGTAACAATTCAATCAACGTAGTACGTAACATTTACGATTCATCTGATGTTGGTGTTAGTAACACCAATTTTGTTACTGGACGAAGCAAAACTGAGTTTTTTGTTAAGACGCGAGCAGTGCGAACATGTCCAAACGAGTCTGGAAAAGTCTCTAAAACCCGTCCCATAAGCCAAACATTACGAGGAAGACCCTTATCCACGATAAGTACGACATCGTTTATCGAAAGGTTGCGGTGAGTTCGAGTCCATTTTTGTCTCAATTGAAGTGTGGGTAAATATTCTTTAAGCCACCTGGATCAGAAAACATTGGCTAGATATTGGACTTGCCTCCACTGCTTGCGTGAGTAAACGTCAGTAGGATCAAAGACACCTGGTGGGAGAGAAGAGTTGGTTTTCATCAGTAGAAGATGGTTTGGTGTAAGCGGCTCCAAATCGTCGGGATCATTAGAGACTGTTGTGAGAGGCCGACTATTGATGATAGCTTCCACTTCGCACATCAGAGTAATGAGAGATTCATCGGTCAGTAGTTGCTCTTGACAGATGGCATTGAGTTGCTTGCGAACGGATCTAATCTGTCTTTCCCAGATTCCACCGTGATGTGAGGCACCAGGCGGATTAAAAGACCAATCAATGTCTTTTTGCAAAAGGAAATCGTGTATCTGTTTGCCATTCCAATTTTGTATAGCTTCACGCAATTCACGCTCGCTACCCACGAGGTTAGTTCCATTGTCGGACTTGATTTCAACTACTGGACCCCTCCTAGCGATGAAACGTCTCAAAGCTTGAATAAAAGAGCTCGTGTCAAGACTGTAGGCAATTTCAAGGTGTATAGCGCGTACTGCGAGGCAAGTGAAAATGACTCCATATCGTTTGGTCCTACTTCTGTTTGTTTTTGTTAAAAACGGACCAAAAAGATCAGTTCCTACGTGCGAAAAAGGAGGTTCATTAGGAGTCAATCTTTCTTTTGGAAGTTCGGCCATTAATTGCACTTGGGCGGGAGCATATAGTTTACGACATGTCACACACTCAGACAAAACTTTGCGAACAGATGAATTTGCTTTTAGAATCCAAAAGCTTTCCCTAAGATAAGAGAGTACGTGTTGCCTTCCGGCGTGGCCAAGAGAAACGTGTGCAGATTTGATAAGAAGAGAGGTGACGTGACTATAAGACGGAAGTATTATCGGATGCCTTTGATTGTAGGGTAAAGCAGCTTGCTTCATTCGGCCTCCTACTCTTAGCAACTATCAATAAGAAATGGGTTGAGTTTCCGAAGTTTGCTTGAAGTTTTGGTGAGTTTGCTTGCCTTCAGTGCTTGAATTTCTTCCGAAAAGAATTGCTGTTGAACATGAAAAAGGATAAAGTGTTCAGATTCGTTTATATCAGCAACAGAAAGAGTACAGGATTTAGGTAAATTGCATTTGATAGGAGTGTCAGTGTTGTGTCGTGACTTAATCTTAGATAAGAATAGCCTTTTGTAACGAAGTATGATTGCGCAAACGCGCAACAGTTTTTGCCAGTTCGAGAAACGAGAGAACAAAGAGTCATAAAAGTCAGAGTCGAATTCGAGAAGTATAGAACAGGAAAGAGTGGCACGTTTCTTTTCTTCTGGATCTGGACTGCCTTCACTGTAAAGCGTAGGCTGTGGTGGCCAATCGGATTCGGATTGCCATAAGAAGTCAGGTCCATTTTTCCACTGCTTATTACGTAAGAAATTTTCGATCTTGAGTCCTCGACTAGGAAGATCTGCCGGGTTGTCATTTGAGGGAACATATTTCCATTGGGAGGGCTCGGAATTGTTTCGTATGGTCTGAACTCGATTGGATACGAAGGTGTGGTAAACCTTTGTTTCGTTATTCACGTATCTTAGCACAGTTGTGCTGTCGGTCCAAAAAATGGAAGGTTGAAGCTTAAAAGGTAAATGTAGTTCACGGCGCAAATCAAGTTCGATTTGAGAGGCAATAGTAGCAGCGCATAATTCCAATCTGGGAACAGTCAATGTCTTCAATGGAGAAAGCCTGGTCTTTCCCATAATAAGAGAGCAATAAATTTGATCCTGCTCATTAATCAGACGTAGATAAGCAGCATAACCATACGATTTTTCTGAGGCATCAGAAAAGTGATGTATCTGCGCTGATTTGATATTGCTAAAGTTGGCCGGCTTGATACATCGCGGAATTTGAAACGTGGTAAGAGATGGTAGATGCTGAAGCCAATCCATCCATTTTCTTTGCATTTCCTGAGGTATGTCTTGATCCCAATCCAGATTGAGTTTGCATAGGTCTTGCAACAACACTTTCATAGGTTGAATAGCTGGGGCACCAAAGCCGAAAGGGTCATAGATTGAGTTTACGACGGACAAAATCCCTCGGCGGGTCATAGGTTTTTCATTTAGTTTCACCTTGAAACAAAGCGTATCAGCTTCTACATCCCAACGTAGTCCAAGAGATTGCTGTTTCGGTAGAGGATCACGTGACAAATTTAAATCCTTGAGTTCCTTGGATCGTTCTTGTGGAGGAACAGATTCTATCACTTTACGACTGTTGCTGGTCCATTTAGTGATTTTAAAACCACCAGTGCTCAACAATTTGCTGATTTCGTGCAATAATGCCGTGGCTTCTTTTTCGGTGGGTGCTGATGCTAAACAGTCGTCGACGTAGAAACAATTTCTTATAGTGTCGATTGCAGCAGGACTAAACTCTTTTTCATGGTCAATAGCCGTTTGTTTGAGAGCAAAGTTTGCGCAGCTCGGTGAAGAAACAGTTCCGAAGAGATAGACACACATCCTATGGCTGTAGGTCATTTTCCAGAGAGCTATCTTCCCACCACAAAAAACGCAGTAGGTCTCGATCGTTAGGGGGAACTTGAACTTGGTGAAATATACCCTGGATGTCGCCTTGAAATCCAATTAGCTCTGTGCGAAATCGTAGTAAGACTCCAATTAAACTGTTAGTGATATCCGGGCCTGGAAGAAGATGATCGTTGAGACAAGTGCCTTTATACCTTGCCGAACAGTCGAAAACCACCCTCAATTTTCCTGGCTTATTGTTGTGATATACACCGTGATGAGGAATGTACCATGTTTTTCCTTCCTCTCCTTCTACGCCTTCAATCTTTTCTGCGTATCCTTGGTCGATCATTTCTTCTACGAACTGTTTGTATTGTTCAAAGAAGGTTGGATTCTTCAAAAACTTTCGTTTGAGGTAACAGACTCGCTGCTCTGCTAAACTCTTGTTGACTGGAAGACGTAAATTTCGATTACGAAGTGGCAAGGCAATTTCGTAATGGTTATTTTCAAGGTGTCGGACTGATGTCTTGACCAGTTCCATAAACCGATGTTGTTCCCTCGAGAGTGAGTTGGTATTGTGCACAGTATCAACTACGTCGGTGCACAAAGAACACATGAGCTGGACAAATCCTGTGTCAGACTTGATGAAAAAGTTCTTGCTATGAGTTACAGATTTGTCCTTTTTAGAACAGTTAACAACCCAACCAACTGACGTTCTTGTTGCGTAGTGACCCAAAGCAGTATTGATGATGCCATGAGGTTTGAGAATGTGGCGATTATCGTTTCCAATTAACAAACCTACATCCTCATCGACAGATGGAAGAAAGATCTCATCAAATTCTGGAAACTCGGAAATATCCTCTTGAGTCGGGGCGTCGTTTCGAGAAGCGGGTAGACATTGGATTGACAACAACGGTTGCAAGTGAAAGAAGTAAGAAAATTCGGAAAGTTCGCTAATTTCCAAGTTAGAGATAACCTTAGCTTTTCGCGTCTCTTTATTTTTATTGATTGTCACAGTAGTAACCTCAACAATAGGAGTCTTGTGTACTTGCAGTTTGTCTATGAGATCGCAAGTAATGAATGAGCTGGTGCTGCCAGTATCTAGAAAAGCTTGCGTGACAATCGATTGCTTAGAATTCTTCAAGCGAACTTTTACTGGAACAATGGGAAGAGAGCTTCGGTTGTCGGCAGAAGTGTCAACATAGCCATTGATAACAGCAACATGCTGTGAAGATGAAGAGATAGTAGCTGTAGAAGCAGAAGAGGGGCATGAAGAATCAGCAGAGGTTGGAGTTTCAGGAGGATGCAAAAGTGTGGTGTGACGGCCCTTGCAATCGGGTTTCTTACGTGAATCCTTCCGAGAGCAATTATGCGCAAAATGCCCAAATTCGAGGCAGCTGTGACACAACTTGTTTTCATTCACAAATTTAATGCGTTCGTCATAGGTAAACTTACGAAAGCGCTTACATTGATTCAAATAATGAGAGCCTTTGCAAAGTTTGCAACATACTTTGGAGGGTGCGAGAACTGTTTGTGCCGCTAGTGTGGTTTCTTTGCGATTTTTATTGGCGACAAACTTTTTGGAAGTTGTCCAATCACAGTCAAGATTTATCATTTGCCTAGTTTTAAGGGCGACGTAGGATGCAAGATTCTCAATGGTAACATCACATCGTTTTATGTGAATAAGCGAATCTACTTCTGTTTGCCAGCCATTAATCCACGGATGGGGAAACCGTTTAGCAATTCTAGTAATTACGTCTAGGTTGTTCATTTTGTCTAGGTAATTCATGCCTTTTAAGGTGTTCATGCACGAGTTAAGCTCGGAGGAAAATCTGAGCAATGACGCCTTGTCGTTTTGATGTAACACAGGTCCGTTAGTTAATGTGTCAATGCAAGCTTTGGCAACTTGAAATTTTTGGCCAAACGTCTGTTGTAAGAGTTCTCGTGCCTTAGTGTAACCTAAGTTGTCATCCATGTATTGGCAGCCTCTTACCAGTGAATGAGCAGGGCCTTTAGTGTATCTCAAGAGATAGAAAAGTCTCCGCCTAGGTTCGGGAACATTAAAGGTGATAAGAGCATCAAAGGCATCAATAAAGTTACGGTAATTAGCTGGGTTCCCATCAAAAACTTCAGGCTCTAATACAGGCGTGGCGGAAGGGAGCACTACAACATTTTGGGGTGGCGTATTAAAATTCGAGAGGTTGTTAGGGTTCGCATGCATAAATTCTTGGAAACCATCAGCAGGTTGGCTAAAGGCACTTCCTAATTCACGATCGGGAGTGAGCTGAGTCCTGGGAATAGTGTTCGTTGCGGGCCTGGTAGCAGAAAAGTAATCGACTGGTTGCGAGTTTGTAACCCATTGGTTCTGAGCAACTGTGGGTTCGTGAGTTGCATCTGCGGGGTTCGTAAAACTCTGAAACGGAGCAGCAGGGTGCCTAATGAATTGAGAGGGCATGTAACTTGGAGTGCCAATTTGAACAGGTTCAGTACCCTTAGTAACGTTTGGCTTGAGCATTACATTTTCCCTCGGGTTGCGTTTCGGTAAAGCACTGCTCGCGATTTTAGTATCAACACGAAAAGCCGATGTACTAATAACATTATCAATACTAGGCCTACACAACACACTCTCAGAAATTTTTGACGGGCCGCGAACTTCGTCGCCGATATTTACATGCTGCGATTGCTCAGTTAAAAAGTTACTCACGGTTATTTGATTGTCCGCAGATAACGTCTGATATTCGTCAGCATCAATTACCGCCTGAGTTTCATTAATTTCGGCGCGAATTCTTGCCTCAGTCAATTGACGTTGGTGTTTTCTTTCTTGTTCTTCTCTCAAGCGTATCAACTTGAGTTCTTCTTCTTCACGACGACGTTGCAATTTCAGCTCTTCCTCTTCTTGAAGACGTTTTTGTTTAAGCGCTTCTTCTTCCTGAAGACGTTGCAATTCTTCTTGAAGACGCTTTTGTTTAAGTTCTTCTGCCTCCTGAAGACTCTTTAGTTTTAGTTGTTCTTCCTCAAACTCGAATCTTTCTCTGCTTTGCTGTTCTTTCAATGATTCGAGGTCTTCATGAGATTTTAGGCGAGCCAGAAGAACAGCCTTCTTCGCGGTGGCACTTAAACGAGACGACGACGAACCAGTTGAGCTCCGCGAGCTTGCACCAATCGAATCGGTTTTGGATGATCGAGATGATTTAGATGAGCGTTTTGTTTTTGTCGACAGATTGGTTCTGACTGATCGACTTGACTTTGGTACTTCAGACAAAATTTCACTACCAGTCACTGAGGCTCTATTTTCAAACATTACGCTCGATTTTTCAGCTTGGTCGGACTTGGACATTGATCTCGTTATTACGCCTAATTTTGAGGATTTTGATTGGGGTTTTGGCATTGAACTTGAAGCTTGAATTGTCGAAAACTAACTTGATACTGCTATTTGAATTTGCTAACAGATCAAGGACTGCTATGATGTCGTCAACTGTCGATTTATTAACAACTAACGTTTTCGACAATTTGTGGCAGTATCGACATAACGCTTCAAACAATTAAATTCACTTATTGATTGTAATCCTATTCATACAGATCTTATTCAAATACACAAATATTAGTTTTATGGCTACTTTGAAAAAATCCTGCAATTTGACTTCATTTTAAGTATTTTTGCGAACTAACTATACAAAGCTGTTGCTGTTCTGCGCAATTAAATCTTCGAAAAACAAAACGTTGTCTGCGCGCACAGTTTCAAAACAACAAAAAGCGCTTGTTTTGCGTCAAATAATTAACTGTTTCTAAGCCAGAGTTTGAATAAAATGCAAAGCCAAAGTTCGAAACTACAGCAAGCTGAATTTAAACAAAAAGCATATTTTCAAACAAAACATGTTTTTGGCTTTAACAATAAGTAAACCTGGGATTCATTCTTTCAAACGCACAAAGTAGGCACTTTGCATTTTGAGGTCAGTTTGCGAAAATATCTTTTGTCAAACTGGACGCTTGGACCACTACGACCAATAAACAAACTGACAAACGTCAAGTTGCTTGGAATTTTGATCAAAACTATGCGCTTTTCGAGAACACAAACATAACCCTTTGCTAGTCCTTGAATCGAACCAAATGCCAGCAATTTTTCTATAACTATACAAAACTAACTAACCAGATACTAACTGAGCTATACGTGGTCATCATAGAATTCCTCACAATTTTGCTAAGTCGGTCTACACAAGACGTAAAAAATCGTGAACGTGCGAAGGTATTTTTTTGTTTATTTTAAACAGAAATTCGGCATACCCTTGGAAAAATTCGGTGTGCCAGCTTAACAGTGTACAAGCTACAGTTTCTTAAATCAAATCAAGAGTGCACCCTTACGCTCACGATTTTAAGCCCAAGTAGACCGGTGGGCCTCAAAAGTTCATTCCTGACAACACATTGCCAACTAAACCACAGTAGACTGCTTTGAAGCTTAAAAGACTAAAAGGAGAATATCTATTCTACACTGTAGACTCATAGGAACACCAGCTTGATGGCTGTTGGGGTATTGATGAACATGGCGTATCGTGACAGTATTATACTTGAAGTATGGTATTGTCACGCTCTCATCCGCAAATCTGTCTTTGTGTGAATCAAATGAGTGCGCTTTTTACCGCATGAACCTTTATGGATTGCTGGTATGAATTAACCAGCAAAACAACTAAAATATTAGCAATGTTACCGTAAGGTTAGTAAGTAAGATGGGTTGTGATAGTTCTACTACTACTACTACTATTAGTATGAAAGAAAGTTGGTTTTGTCTTTATTTATTTTTTTTTCAAAAAATTCTGGTTAAGATTACATTAAAAGCACACGAAAAGCATTTTTAAAACTAAATTATAAAATAACCCAAGATGGCAGTGTTGCGCTTAAATACAAAAACACAAATGAGGCACGCCAGCGTGCATAACTAACCACAGCCATTCTAATGATGCTGAAATCATCGAAAAGCAAAACTTAAGTATAATATTACACAGTAACGTGCCATTCACGAATTCCTACAGATGGGCACTGGAAGTAGCGAATGCACATATTTGAATGACCGCAATTATAAATTTCCTGAAATCGATCGGCAACCATTGTCCGAATTGGACGTGCACATTATTGAATTTCAACTTTAAAATAATGCTTTTGTAATTTTGAAAACATTAAACGCTTCAAAAATATTTTTGGAATTTTCGTTACTACACCTTCATTTCAGTGCTACGTCTGCATTCAATAAATTCTGCATGAGCCAGTAGAAAACTTATTAGAATAATTCATAATCAAACGAATTTCCGCATTCCTGAGTACTGACAACACATTCGTAAAAAAACACGGCGGAAGACGCATAACACTAATCTCAAAACACGTTCATATAGCTACGGAGGAAGCATGCAAATATTCATCGCTCATATTTTTATCCAATATGAGATTTATTTTCCAAATTGCTTTTACCATTGGTTGTACGGTAACTTCAAAACTGGACCGTTGAATGACTTTGCAAGTAATACATAAAGCAAAGTGTTATATGTTTGGTAGTGACGTGGTGTTAGTAGTTTGGGGCTTTCTTCTTTTTTTACTTCGTTATATTAAAGTGTAATTTTGTCACACTGATTAATAAAAAGCCAAATTATTACGCTAAAGCTCTTACAGTACAATAGATAAAACAAAAAATAATTCTGGCGTTTTGGTTTTGGAAATGCATGTACTTTTATTGCTGTTATTCCTTGGCATTACTCGAATTATTGTATTTTAATTTTTCAAATATTTTTATTTACTTACGTTTTCATGCTTCATTTTGAAATATAATTTTTGAAAAAAAAAATTGAAAAAAAAGACATTTCAAAATTTCAAAGGTTTTTATACACAGAAAACAATAATTATTCTTCAATCTAAACGATTTCTGGACAAGGTGCATTTAGGATTTAATTGTTTAATTGTGCAGATCTACGAAAAGCAATTTCACCAAAATGAGACATTTTCTTTCCGAATCATTAAATAGCATCTCATTCAGTTCAACTTGTTCCAAATTCAACTTCAGTCTCATCGGCACTCCAAAACGTATCCCGTTTAGGTACTACGGCTCATATCCAGCGAATTCTCAGCACTCGTTTCTAGATTAGAACAGTATTCAAATCGTTTTTTTTCACGCAAAGCCGCTTGATGATTGATTGGTTACTGATTGTGTCGTGGTCAAGGTCGCGATCGGTGACGTCAGAATCTTTTTCCAACAAATGAAAGAACTGACGACAAAAATTAGATTGAGAAACGCGCTTATGTCGTATAAGATTGTAGGTATGCGACGATGGTTGGCATGGGGCAAGGCGTACGTTGTAGCAACGAGAAAGCACAGGTCCGTAACAATAGCAATAGCGGCAAATACTACGCTTCGTCGCATAATGCAATTGATTTTTGACTTGTGTTTATTTTGACGTGACTTTTCGTTGTTATGTTCATCCAAGTGGTCTGTGACTCCAGGCAAATCAGTCTGACTTTTGACATAAGAGACTCTTCTGGTGACGTCACAATTATCAGTGCAGCTGAAGCACTCCTGGTCACTCCGTTTCCGCAGGGGATAAATAAAAAGTGCTACAAGAGTGATTTGCCCCGTGAGCAAAACCAACCCACACACTGCGACTAAGATGGCGTCGAAAGTGGAATCCACGGCCTGGTAACTGCAACCTTCAGCGGAGGCGGGGTAATTTATTGGAATGACGTTGATCAGCAAAGCTGCAAGGCCACCAACAAAGATAAACACAATGCTCAGTCCACTGAAGAACCTCAGAAGCTTGCTGTATTCAGTGTTTAGCATGCTGTGGGTGTAGAAAATGCTCTGACGTAACCATAGGAAGACATAGACGGAAAATACAGTGGCGCAATACATCACAATACCCGTGTCTATCACAGCCTCACACACTTCGTTGTTTGACACTGAAAACCCGACGTTGTAGATGAATTGACTGGCGATTAGTCTCATCAGGGTCACAATTGCGCATACAACAGCTGCAGATAGCACACTGCCTCCACTCAATTTCTCAAAGTTGTTTTGCATTGCTTTTTTCCATTTCTTTGTCTTCAAGCCAAAAAATATCAGAGAAATGAATATCCAAACAGTCATTAAAATGAGAAAAACACTGACAGCCTCCGGAATAATCCAATCCAGCCTAAGCCAACGATAATACACATTGTTTGTAGTTCGGTTAGAAGTCTGATCTTCCAACACATTATTTGACGTTGTAAAATTAGTCATGATTAGGGATTTAAATAGTCTAAGTAAACAAAATCTGCAACATAAAAGAAAGATGTTTTACCGTTAACTGTTTTATTTTATTTATTATAATTATTAATTAAAAATGCGTTAGTGTTAGAAATGCGCTTAAATTAAACAATTACATTTCGCTGCTAAATTTATGGCCTAAGAGCTAGAGTTCTTCTGCAACCACAAACATACTTTGCCAGGTTTTGCCAATCAAAATAGCCTTGTCACAACAATGGCTTGAGTCAGAATTTCTAAATTGCAATATTATCAATACGCCAAGAGTTCGGCGACGTGTGTTAAATTTAACAAAAGGTCACAGTCAATTGTGCCAACATTGGGCTATGACACATTATAGTGCCAATAGCATGAAAAAACTTGGTTGAATACCAACGAAATTTCCAAGTGCTTTCAAGTCTATTTAAAACTTTTTATTGGAATTCGAAAAATAAAACTGCAATAAGTCTGAAATTATATGAAACGGAGTTTTGTATTTTGTAAAAACATTTGAGAGCAGTTCCACAGTACAAATCATATCTTGGTTGAGACTTGAGACCAAAACTTATTTTTCATTCATGACACGCAGTTGCCATAAATAATAAAAATATGATTTATTCATAAACGAAAACCCAAAAAAAATCAACATTTAAGAGCTGGTGGGTTTATTTACAGAAATAACTTTGTTTGGAAATTACAGTTAATTTAGCCAATGCTTAAATTTCTATCAAATGTATTCTCTCTTTTCTCTCTTTATTCAGCTAATAAATATGATGCACAACGCATGACCCATAGTTTAAAATACTTTTCCCCTAAGCGACTAGTCGGAATAGTTATGTGTTCTCAACTACATTGCCAGGTAACAATAACAGAAATATTTTTTGATTTTTTCACTTTATAAATGCGCAATTGTTGCATACATAAGTAGTTCAAGCTGTCATCTATTTTAACGGTCCACAATCAGAGCCTTGAGGAACTCCTCCATTAAACTCAAATTAACTGGAATTACATGCGCTTGACTGATTCCCTACACTAAAAACAGCTTTAAACACCGCCAGCTGTCTTGTTCTTGCTAACTAAAACATTTTTCGGCGCTGCAAGAATTTTTATTTGACTAAAATTTTGGCCTGCCAAAAAAATTTCGTGATCCTAACACGTCATGGATTAGGTTCAACACTTAAATAGTTCCGGAGATAACGTGTGGCCATTGCATTATCCAGTAGCAATGTTCAGGTCGCCAAAACTCTAATTGTTTTTTCCACAAAGTAGCCAATAACATCCTCTATAATGACACCGAACTTGATTCACAGCTAAACGTAGATCCTTTTCCTCTAAACTGCGTTGTAAATTTGTATTCGAAAACACTTTTAAAATTTTATAATTAATCATACACAATTGTTTTAAACTTACATCGTTCCATGAGCCAGTTTAAGTTTTTAGAAATAGGTCCAGCACCGCTTAACTGCTAGAACACAAAAAACTTCACGAATATTTAAACTTTCAAACCTTTTTTATCGGTGTGTTACACGATAATTGATAAGTAAACAGAAATTTTTTTTGACGTAGCAAAAGAGCAATTAAACCAGTAAATTGCATATTTTTTGGTAAATAAGTTGTAATAAGTTTTAAAGTGTATTATTTTGCCACAATAATTGCTCAATTAGTAAAAGAAAAAAGAGCTTCTAGTAGTAATCAAATCTTTTCCCAAGTAATTACCAGTAACACCTGCAACTAAAAACACCATTACGTCATAAAATTAAAATGTAAAAAAGCAGTAATATATAGATAGCTACATCTAAGATTTAAATCCATGCCTAAACCCAATATAAACGCACGCATTTGCCAGTAGCGACTATGGAATATGGATACCAAAATTACAGTAAACTTTTCGCGATAGGAATTGCTGTCTTTCATCTTACTTAAAACCACAACTTAGGCCCTGATCTAAAAGATGCCACTTCACTACATAAAACGAGTTAAATTCAAAGAATCGATGTATATATGCTAACCAGTGGCGTACGCTGGATTTTTCAATGGTGTGGGGGTTTAAAAGTGACGTCAAAAATTTGATCGCGATTTATACTTTGGCGAATAAATAACTTAGTGCAATGTAACAAGATGGAATCAAAGTCATACATGCGTAACGCAATAAAATACAACTTTTTAAACAAAAAAACAATTAAGCGTACATCTATAATTAACATCATAAAGTTTGCAACTGAACAATGAAGAAAAAATTGTTCAAAACAAAAGCTACGAGAGCCCATATGATTTTTTATTAACAGTGCAAAGTTGCCAGGCGCGTAGCCAAAAATTCGCAATTGAGGGGACTGTTTTGGGGGTCTGGGGCGGAGCCCACAGCCGCAAGAGGCTATTAGGGGTCTGGGGGCAAAGTCCTCAGCGCTTGAAAATTTTGCATTTTTTTTTCGAAAATAACTTAATTTTAGGGATATATTGATAAAAAATAATACTTTTAAAACGTGGCATAGAAATGGGTTGTGCAAACCTGATGAAACTGTTTGCTGATGATAAATGGGCTATGTGGAAAGTGCCTTGTGGTAAAATTTTAGCTCTTTTGTTTATATGCTGGTAAATCATAAAATCCTATAGTTCAAGAAAACTCACACAGAGTAATCTATTTCGTCTATATTTTATAGAGAAAAATAAATGATTGGAGAGGCTAACAAAAATATTTTGAGACAAGTGATTGGTAATTAACTAATACTAACTAGCCCTCCTTATTCTTAAGTTTATAGTATGCTTGTTAATGAAATCTATGTTTAGCATTTTTACACCAGCAATGAAATTTGTTTGCTTGTTTTTGGCCATTTTCAAAGTTTTTATTGATTTGTGGGTTTTATTTTTGACAAATTAGTTCCCCCTAAATTTATGTTTCGAAAGATGTTTTACATCACTGTTTAGTTCATTCCAGTGCAAAAACCAGTCTCACAAGTGCTAAAAACATGGTATCTTTCCTATTCTGCATTTTGGTTATAGCCCCCCTCCCTGCCCATGCCACTGAAAGTTATTCTAATTCGTAACACTACATTCCAGAGTTTCAGAATTACACTTAGTCGCTTACAATGTTGCATTAAATCACAAAAAAAATTATTTATTATAATTAAATATTTCGTATTAATATGAGAGTAAAGAAGGAGCTTGGTGCAATAAGACGATATTTCGAATGATATACGTGGAATCAATAGGGGGGGGGGGGAGGTTTAAACCCCCACCCCTCTGTGTACACCTTTGCGCATGAGTGCGCTATGTGGGCGAAAGATAATGGTAATATTTCAGTTCTCTAATTTACAACGGTAAATCATGAAATCATAATTTGAAAAAACGCACAAGCATTTATATTCTGTAGTTTATAGAGTGAGACAGTAGAGGATGGGGGGCGGAAAGGGTCGAATGGAACGAGATTTGAGAGGATTAATAATTAACTAACACTGAAACCCCATCTCCATATTTTTGATGAAGCCAATGCTAAGCATTTTTAGCGGTTTAAATTTGCTAATTTTGTCAATTTTTTGAAGTTGTTATTGATTTTTAAGTTATATCTTTGACAAATTAACCCCTCTAAGAAACTCTACATGCTTCAAAAGTTGCTTTAAATCATATTGGAGTCCGTGTCATTGCAAAAAAAACAGGCTCAGAAGTGCTAAAAACATGATATTTTCTTTATTGTGCATTTTAGTCGACAGACCAATGAAGGGGGGTTGAACCCCCAACCCCCCCCTGCGTACGCTCTTGATGCTTACAATAAAATGGAGACAAAAGACAAAGCGTGATCAAGTGTCAGTTTTTACGTAACAACGAACGGAAATCCGGTAAATACACTTTTGGCGCGGAGGAGATTAGACAAAAAAGCTATTACGGTATTCATTACCATTTCGAATTTCGGTAAAATTCGTTTTCTCCATTCATTTAAACGTCTCTAGCATTATGGTAGGCATTAATTATGTATGAACAAGAGCTTTTACAGCATTTGAATAAAATCTTATCTATTTTGACAATATTTAAATCGTAGAAATTTTTGAAGTTTTAAGTCAATCAATGACCTGGGAGTAACTGCTTGTGATAAACATGCACAAGAACGTACCTAGTCAACACTCATTGTTCAAATCAATTTTTTTTCAAAAATTAATCTCTTTTTCAACTAATTGATTTGAATATTATTTCTTTTTTTTCGGATTCGCTGAGTATTTTCTTTTCAATCCACTTCAGCGAGTACCAGAACACAAAAAAACGTCACGTTTTGGGGTTTCTTATTGGCACCTGGTCACTGGGCCTAATGTTCACCTAATAACATTTTCGTGTTATGAGAGCCAGTGGTAAAATAATTCGGAACGCTTTGCTAGCTGCTGGACAAAGATTTAATGTTTGATCCTATTTACCGGTTTGCGAACAATTTTTGTCCAAATTGGCATCTTCGGACAAAAAGACTAAGCACGAATAACAGCTACGGAAGCCAAATACTCTCGTCTATGACCGAACAATTAACCTAAAACTTGCATAAGTTTGTCGGACTTCAAGTGTCTTGTATAAGTCCAACACAAGTTAATTGCCGTTACCCAATTTTAGAAGCGTTTTGACGTTACAGTGTATAGCCAAAAGCTACAAGCAGGGTTGCCAGCAACTAGCGTCAATTTTTGAGCGTTTAAGAGCGTATGGAACCTGATGTTGAGTTAACCACCATTGCAGCAAAATTTTTCATTGAAGTTGGCAAGGAGTGAGGAATGCAAAAGAATGCAGATTTTGAATTTTTTTGTCTTTACTAGGGGCCAAAAGAATCGCAAAAATGTTGATTTAAAATAGAAAAAACGCCGCACACAAAGCTTTTTTCTCATATTAGTCGATGCATTATTTGAGAATATATTGTGTATTACGATTTTAAGTGTAACATTGTGTCACACCTCAGAGCTTTATTAGGATTTACGCGTTATTTTGGAGGTTTCCAAAGTCTGGCATTAGCAATTTGAAAATATTAGACCCGCTTAAATTTTGTACAATACGTTGTAACTCAATAATTGCGAGTGTACTCAATGTTATGAAATAATTTAACCACTTTAATTTTGAGAAATACCAAGAGCGTACTTAACGAAAGCAAAGTTTTTAAGAATAACTTCTCAAATGCAATTCAAAAATTAAATAAAAATTTTTTCATTGAAAGAAAACTTATTGCTAATTAATACTGTTCAATATCTTTCTCTCGCGTACAATGACTCAATAAAAACCCTAGGTAAATGCAGATTAAGTCGTGTCAAACCATACGCCATTTCCTAACCATGTTATCTTTTTAGGCAAAAGACGCAGGCGTAGTGCTTAATACATTGGCAGTGAAGCCAAACGAACAACTCTCAAGCATGCTGAACGTGCTTCGTAGCACCTTTTGCGTTTGGATGTTGGAAACATCATTTTTAGGATAATTTTCAATTTTTATTTGTCTATCACAATGCGGAATTTTTCTTCATTGGCTATAAATCCAGCAGTCAGCCTATGACGTATGCAGCTTCAAATTATTTCGCGGCATCGTAAGAATGATAATTATGGCTTTTATTAACTATTTTTACCTTCGAAAACGATTAACCTAATCGAAACTGCATTCACTTAGAATAAATCTTGCATTAATAACGTTTTTCCCTTTTTCTACAAAATTAAGTTTGAAAAAAAACAAACCTTAACTTTGCAAAAACAGAAAATTAAGAATTTTTCAAGGCTAAAAACTATGAAATATATAACTTTCATGCAGAAAAAGTTTGAAGTAAATAGTTTTGAAAATCTAAGGACTTATCAAGGTCTTCACCTTAGAAACCTTGTACCTCATCTCCGGTGAACCAGAGCTTTTTTTTTTCTCAAACATAATACAGTATAATATCATTTGCCTCTTTCGGAAAAAAAACATGGGTACTCCAATAGATGGCAACACAATTGTGATGTCTTTGCACTTGAACTATCAGTTTTCAAATAAAAGTAATTCAATTACCAAACTGGTGCTTTTGACTTGAACTGCATTTGAATTGTAAGTAAGCAATTTCAACAAATAATTTCATTACAAAACGTGATATCATAAGCAGAGCTTAAGAAAGCGATGATTAATGGTCAAAATGATTTGGTAAACACAGCATGGTAGCGTATAGGTTGACCGAAAGTGCTTGTTTTTTCCGTTTTTACTTTTCATATTTTTCGATTAATCATTTTTTTGTAGCGTAGCACGCGATATGAAGCTATACCAAACATCATAACGTAAGCATTATGCCGAATGCTACATAGCACATGACTGCGAAAATCTTGTGTAAACGTTAATTCTTAACGAAAATACGATACATTAAGACTATAACTGAATGAAAAGAAATTCATGAAACAAAATTATCATTGTATTCGCTGTGTTACCCCGAAAAGTGTTACAAGTTTTAGCAGGCCAATACCCGTCATTGTTTCTGAGGACAACACAGCTTCTTTCGAAAAAATGTCGCAGCGGTGGCAAGACGTTGGCAACATTTTGTCCGATTTTACAAAGCTGAGATTTAAACCCAGAAACTACTGCTGCAGAGACAAAGGCCTTACCGCTTAACTAACAGCATGGAAGCTTAGTAATTCAGCAGACCAAATTGTTTACTGACACTTACATTGTCAATCATTGCCATTCAGTAAACAGTCCAAACACTACAATTTTGTTGTTGTTTGTTGTGTAGCATTGCTAATTTTAAAGGTACCAACCCGTCGTAAAATAGCATAGGTTTTGTGCGAAATTATAGAAAGGACTTATAGTTGATTGACAATTTCTTACGTAGTTTTTGCTATTATAATTTTATGTATTTAAAGTGTATTGTTACTTTTCATACTAATACGCACTGCTCAATTGCCGAAAAACCTGCGATCCTTTGCGACTTTTTTCTATATATCGAGAGAATATTATACGTAAAAGAAAATTTTCAACAAATTAATTTAGAGAAAATAATAAACGCATTTAACGTACTTCTGGCCAGCAAACGTCAAAACATCACAATTCACAACCAAATTATTATTAACATTAACGTACTTTCCGACCATCACACGACCTCGCTTTGCCAATAAATCACAAAATTTCAGAGTCAAAATGATAAGCGCAGCGCAATACAAATTACAATCTGCGTGGGTGTGCATATGATTACTGTTATATGCAAACTGCAAAACTCTCGTATTATCAACAAATACCATAAAGTATTTTGACATTTCTAATTTCGACAATATTGTTAATTTTGACAATGTTATTACGTATAGTATTCAATCTCAACTTGCCACAAATATGATATAATTCTCTTTTAGCTGTCATTTCTACTGCTAGACGCTACAACATCTAAATATCTGCATGCATGATTTTTGCTTTTAATTCAACTGCATAAAATATCCGGAAAAAAAGAAAATGCTTTGAAATCTTTCGGTGTTGCAATAAACAATTAAAGGAAATAAGTCACCGAAGCTCGAATTTCATTTCTTGTGTACTTCGCACGGCATATGGTGACACACAATGCATGATATCTCGCGCAAATCTTACATGACTAATGGCTTTTGCTTATGTTATTCTAATTATGACGAAATTATAATCTACTCGTGGCCGACTATAAAATCTAAAATCTTTGCAAAATAGCACTGCCAAGCAAATGCTTTTTTAGCTTTACTTCTACTTCATATCCAATATAAACACATGTGTCTGCGTCAAAGCAAGTAAAATTGCATCACACTTTACTTACTATAATGTACTCATTTTTCACGCAAAATTTTAATAATTTTTTCTGTCAGAGTATTTTGTGCACTGTATTGATTTTTGATTTTTTTAGGGGAGAAATTGTCACGTGTACAGTTGAATTTTGTGCTTATGAACTAACGATATTAACGTACGTCAATTTCAGATCTAGTCTAACACTCAATCTTTTTACATGAGGCTTTGCAAATGTGTTCATGAAAAAAATCAACACCATTGCGTCATAAAAGGTATCACAGTTGCTTAGAATACTTTTGTAAGGTAATACTATTCGTGATTCAAGCTTTTGTGATGCAATAACCATTATTTATGACGAAATGGTGTTGAAAATTTTCATCAACTCCATTGCAAAACCTCATGTAAAAAGGTTAACAGAATCAATTTTGTTCACCAGTGAATGTTATTGCATTTGTTTTGATATATAAACTCTATTTTTACCTTAAGATATTCTCATTATGACGTAATACAACCAATAATCCTGAACAAATACGCTGATAAATATCTTAATGTATATTTCATCTATAACTTAACGGTTTAACTGCTGTCGCAAAGTGTTTTGCAAATTTACTTATAAACAGAAAAAATTTAACTCTAATGGTAAATAAAGTTTTATTCCATTGCAAATCTTGAATGTGGTTAAATTTCAACATGGTTTTAAGTGGCCAACTTATGCGATGATATATCTTGTCACATGTCGTAATGCAATACATCATCTAACTTTCTAAACAGTACTACAGTTATGTTGCGGGTTGCGCAAAACCAAGATGCTTGGCACTATTTTGCAACTTTGTGCTTGGATCAGTTTTATTCGTTTTAGTCTGCTATGCTTCGATTTTAACGTAACGTTAAAAGAGATTCCTTCTTTAAACAATTTTTTCTAGCTACTTTAAAAGTTTTCTTTAAAATTTTTAGATTCTAATAGTTTTAGTTTCTGATTTTGGGCAAGATAGTTGTTACTTTTATTTTTCTGCTGGCAGACATTGAACATGCCTTAATTTTTGTGAAGTGAAATAAAATATCTGTTTCTTAGTCTTGCTGATTACTCTTTAGTGTCTAGATTTTCAGTTAGTTTTAATTTTTTGGTTCTTCTTTCACTCAGTTTTTGAAGTTTGGTTCATTTTCCACCAATTATTATTTCGGCAAGTGTTTTTCAAAAGTATAATACAGGGTGGGCCGTAAATAACGCACCAAAGCATATAAAACAATTCTGATAATTATAACAAAAGGGTGGGCCGTAAGTTACGCACCCAAGAATTAAAAGTAAATTGTGATGTGAAATAATGTAAATATCTTTTCTTTGGGTATCTGTTAAATTTAATTTCAATTATCAATATTGTTTAATATGCTTTGGTGCGTTATTTACGGCCCACCCTGTATTGCGTAATTGTGAAACTATTAAGTTAGCAAAAATTTATTATATTAAGTAAAAAAAAAACTAAGATCTTTGAACTAAATCTTTAAAACTTTCTATCTTTGAAAAATCTCAATACCTTTGGCATTATGTACAGTATAAACCACAACGTTTTTCAAATTGTGATTTACAAAATTGAGATTAGTAATTATTTTCTACATAAAATTTTTGATTACAGATTGAGCTCTGAGATGATATAATACAATTGTTCAAGTATAATATTGTTGATTTTTTATTCATTTGCAATCAAAACTTATTTTTGAAAAAGCTTCTGCAGCAATTAGGCCTATACACAGTGGCTATGTTGATTGTAACTTCTACCCAAATTTCGTATAACACCAATTTTGCGACCAAAATAGGTTTAAAATTTATTAATTTTTTTAATACGGCTTGGAGCAATTTTATTCTAAAACTAGAGGTGCTTAATATCGTTTTCCAAAAGTTATTCAGGAAATCGATACTGGCAGTTCGACGAGGACTAAGCTATGCCAACAGTAAACGATCTCAATTTTTCTCATTCGAGCACCAATTTTACGGAAATAATGTTCAAAACGTGAGTTGCAGTTTACCAAAATCTAAAATCAATCTAATAAATTTATCAACCATTCGAAGCAAAAAAATCATGTAAAACTATTAAAAAGAAGGCAATGTGCATATCATAAATCGAAAAAAGGTTTGCTTTTTGAGTTATTTTTTGAAGATGCTTTGCAATTTTGAGGGCACGAAACGTTTATACTTGTATACGAATTCCCAACTTTTCTGCAGTATATTCTTAAACCTCAGAAAGCTGCAAAAACAAAAACATTCAGACCAATCACACTAGTAAAAAAAATTATTTTTGCAGCAGCCGCTACTGAATCTCTATCGCTAAAAATTTATCAATGTTAGCCTACACAAAATACTCTTAAAATACAAAGTTAATTCATCAAAGAATTTGATTTTTGAAGATGTTGTTTTTCGGATTTCTTTCTGTTTTAAATCTCTCAATATTATGATGCAAAAAATCACAGAGTGACTTAGGCATTTCACTATCAGATTTTGTTGATTACTTCTGGCGGAGGAAATCACTAACATAACGTTTGTTGTGAATAACCCATCGAAGCGACACACTCTTTGTATAGATATGGTAATTGCAATCACATCTTAATTGACCCAGTTGGCTTGGCCAGGAGACAATCAAAGGCGTTATGCGGTCTTCCCATCAAGCTGCCACCTGTTTATCACAAAAGGTGGAGGCTTCACACTGTCCCTTTCGTTGCTAAACGTCAAACATAGAAGCTGTAAATTTCAATTTTTACAGTCTTTGGTTTGACCCAACCGGGAATCGCACCCAGTGTTATCATTTATCAAATTCCAATCATCAAAATTTTAGTGCAGTAGATGGGTTTTTTAATGTTTTGACTTGAATCAAAACAAAGTTTCATAGCCAATAATTTTTGAAACGAAGCCTTTTTTTTGGACAATATTACCGCCAAATAATTTGCTTATACACTGATTTGTCAGTAGCCTTTTTGATGCTAAAAATCCAACTGCCCTGCAATCACCTATTGGAATTTCCGACAATGCTGCAGCCAAAAATAGAATTACAGAAAAACACGCAACCGATTGCCAATTGTATCAAAAAATATGCATTTTAGATGACTACGCTGCACGACGCGAATGCTGCGCAAAATAATAAAGAAAAACAAAAATCTGCTAACAATATATTACTTCCTGTAAACGGTAACTGCAATACAGTAATCTTGCTAAATTTTAGGCCGCCATTTTAATTTTAATTCAATCATAAACAACGAATTATGGGTGAGGTTTATTTTTTGATAAAGAAAATCTAAAAAATTCTAAATATTTCTTTGCAAAATGGCGATATATTTTGTTGAGAAGTATCAAGTGTGAGTTTTGGATGAATTAGAGTCAAACATCATTTGAATTTTGATGTAATGTATAAATTTGTATTGGCTTTTACTTTGTTTCGTATTCATAGAATATATTTCAGTTATTAAAATAGAAGAAAAGTAATGAAAGATTTTAAATAAAACACGAGAAAAAACATCAGTACAGTAATCATTACTACTCTTCAAAATTAGTGATGATTAAATAAGAATGAAAAGCAAGAAAAGCGTTTATAATAAAAATTAACAATTATAGTTTTAATTAAAAGAAAAATCAAAAACTTGTAGTATAAAGCCAATTCCGAAACTATTATAAAAATAACTTACTACGCTACAAAATTATTAGTCTAATGATATTGCTCTCAAACGACAAACTTTAAACTGCAGAAAATAAATTTATCAGTAGAAAAACAAATGCAATAAAAAACTGTACTTATTAATCAGCTTTAAAAAGTTTAAAATTTCTCAAATTTTTAAATAAATTGTAAGGAACTATTTAAAAGGTTTTAATGCATTATGCGCGCTATAGCTGTGTTTGTACATAGTGTTTGGTGTGATTGATGTAACATTTAGCATAATGTAGAAATAACAAAGTTTAAAAATATCAAATAAAAATTAGCTGAGTCTAATAATATTAAAAAAAAAAATTAAATAAAAATTTTTTAAAAATATTATTTTTAGTTTTGAAATTATATATGCAAATCATAATATTAATTTAATTTAATTATATTATGTTTTTTCTCTGTTTCAGCATTACTTTTCAGTGTTTATAGTATGCAATTAAATTGCAATTTAAAGTCATTAACTACTATATAATTTACATGGACAGAACTCTTCAGTTGTGGAACAGAACTCTTCAGAAGTGTTCTGTTCGAAAAGCTTGTTGCAAAAGCTTACATGAAATCGACTTTACTGAAAGTCATATGCAAATTTCGTACCACCTCAAAATTTTTCTCAATTAATTTTCCAATAATTTGATACAATCATTCTAAACCTCTAGCAATAAAACTAAGCTTAAACTTGCTAGCACATCTAACTCAGAAAAAAATGTTATGAATAATTTTCAAATGCTTTATCGGTATAACTCAGAGTACTATACACTTATACAGTCTGGCCTTTGTTTTTCAAAGTATTAGTTGTAATAAATAGCTGTATTAATTTTTATCTAGAGATAGCACAGCTTGTCAATACAAGATTTTTTTGTGCAAATTAAAAAAACTTTTTTTTGCTATCAAAAGTTGCAAAGTCACTTATCGCCGATATATTCCGTTGATTACTCATTTAATTAATTTTGCTAATAAAATAACGACTAAATATTTGATACTATACTTATCTAGTGTATAAGGCAAAACTATTATTGTGTTGTAGTTAAGTATTACCACTACAATACGCCGTCAGAATTTGCTAATAGATATTGGTTGTATTATTGCCTTAATGTGCTGTCCTTGGCTTCTCATAGTTAATTGAACAATACGGCCTAGATTTAATAGCTTTTTAAGCTCTGGAAGAATGTTGGCATAAACCCACTTTTGCATCCGTACTGCACTTGGGTTAGCTCGGCCAAAGTGAGGAAACAAATCAATAAAATTGGCTTCAACCGAAATCGTCTCGCCTATTATCTTTTTTGAACTCGAGCTTTGTCCAATCTTTGTTTCTGAAGTCGTTTACAAAATTCCTAAAACCTAATGGGACAGCCTTCACGTTCATTTTGTTATGTAATTTTTTGTACATCATTTTTCCATAAATGTCGACTGAAAGCGGATGCAAATTTAAGTTTCGCACACGTATCTGCATCAAGGACCCAGGTCTCTGTAAAGAAAGATTGAAGCTCAAAAGCAACTGAAAATCGAAGAAAATCTGCATCCAAATTCTAAGTACAAGTGTGGCATGTTTTGAAGTTAATTAGCTTGTAATTTTCGGTTTTTAATGATTTAAATTAACAATAAAAAAGTCAAACACTGAAAATGTGTGGAAAATATTGTTGTTTTTTTTTGCAAAAGGAATTTCGTTTTTTTGGAATCACATTCGATGATGAAGAAGTAGTTTGGCGTTCGTGTAGCACGGACCTGATTCCACTCAAAACTAAATGCAAAACTGCAACCAGCACCATAGCTTTTGCTAATGATTGATCAAAAGCAGTGAAAAAACTACCCTTATGTTGAAAATTAATTAAACTTGACTGTGGCAGACTAACGATCTCAGGTTGAATTTTATTTCTAGACTATATGAGGTAATTTAATTGCAAAAATAGGATCTCAACAAATAGATTTTATTGCCAGTTCCAGTTTTGGAAAAATCACCGCTTTCTGTGCAGCATGCTAAAGCATAAAAGTTTCAAACTTTGAAAAAAATGAATAATTGAACTGAAAAATCATTTTGTGTTTTCTAACAAAGTAATGCTAACAAAATAATCGTAAGTGTATTTTTCAATATGGAAGCTCTTAAATATTTTTTAAAATAACAATATATAACACAAAGTTTAAGAGCAGGGATATACTAAGAGTCACAGCGTTTAATCAAATGATGGACGATGTGCCGCAAAAGTAGAAAATAGCGAAAATATAAATAAATTTTTATTCGGATTTCATTATCAGCTGGCTTCAATCATCTAAACAGAGTTGTAAGTCGGGCCGGGCTTATCGGGCCGGGTTCAGGCCTAAAGTTGACAAAAATTTCTGGTTTAATTCGGGCCTGAGACGTGCTTTTTGTCTTAGGTGCACAAAAATATAATCAAAATAACTTGGCAACATTGCTAAATTTTTCAGACCTAACTTAACTTTCAGGTTTTTTCGAGCATGATTTGGGCTTCATATTAGTTTTCGGGCTCGATCCGGGTTAGGGCTTGTATTTTCGGGTTTGGGCGGAGTTCGGGCCTGAACTAGTCGTCCCGTTTACAACTCTGCATCCAACATCACAACTTGCAAGCAACTGATAGACGAACTTTGTGAAAATGCTTCAAATTTTTTGATGTTCCTTTCAGTTGCTCTGTCTATCTTTCGTCTTACACCTTTTAACACAAGACGAATGTACACAGTAAAATTTGCCTTGGATTGACGTTAAGTATTATTCACTAAATCAACTCCAAAGAATGAGCTATTGCATTAATGATTTAACGTCTCGTTTCATCAAATTCGGAAAACATGAAAGAGTTCATTGGGATCCATTCTAGCAATTGAGTTAAGACTAGAAGTGATCATCACAAATAAGTTTCAAAATGATGAATTTTGAAAACTCTTAAAAAAGTGAAAACATTTAACAAAAAATGTCAAAAATGTGCAAAACGTGATTGGAAACAGTAACTGAACTGCAATTACTTCAGGAGAGAGCAAATCGGTTTAGCGTAGGTAGTGCAAATTATATTTCACTTTAACTTTATTGTTGGATTGCGCTAAGAACCTAACACGAATAAGAGTTTCACCAGAGCATGAAACGACACCCATAGAATGAGTTACTTATCATCTGCAATTAATTTTGAATTTAAAACAGTTTAACAATAAACAAAATTAGAGGGAAAACAATGCCTAAACTCATTTGATCGATTAACTTAACCTAAACATTGCAGGGAAATTGCATTAAAAAGATCATTTTCTGAAGTAAACACCAAAAAAGCTACTCCGAACCAAAAGAAAGGCTTTAGCCATTTTGAATCACAATCATTAGTCAGTCTCAAAATTGTACTTTAGATCTTAACCAAAGTAATAAGTCTTACTAATAAAAAAACAAAAACAAAAGAAAATAGGACAGAGTAAACGTTTCAAATAATTTTAGAGTTCACAGTCAGTTCTTTTTAGTTTGTTTATGAAACGGTAATTTCAATGATGTTTCTTTAAGTAAGCTTTTTGTTTTATTTGAAATCAATAAATTTGCCATTTTTATCTCATCAATTTTTTGCAGAAAAATGATATGAATCAAACTGATCAGGACAAGTGTAGTATTTTTAATTCAGTTTTTATATGGACTAAGACCAAAAAAAGTACACATTGCACAATTTTTATTGAAATGTCACAGCTAGAATTGAACTCAGTTGTTGGCTAACATTCTGAGACTCGCAGTAACCACCATACGGAACCATTTACATCTACTACCGCTTTCGAGTTCTGTCTCTGTTGCCGCATGCAAGTCCGGAGACGCAGTAATCACCATTCGGAACTATTTCGAATCTACTGCTGCATATGAGTGAACCGATAAAGACAAGTTTTCGGAATTGACATGATTTTTGCTTAAAAATCTAAATGGTTTCTCGCATATATTATCCGAAAGAAAACCCTCAAAACGAATTAAAAATAAAGTGGTGTTGATCCTGACGTAAGTCTCAAGTCAATCTCAAAGGACTCGTCTGCAAGGATGGCAGTACGGTATGGTACGTTTAGAATTTGCTTACTACGTACCTCGCATCTTGAACCGTACCGTACTAACGTACCGTATACTTCAGTTCAATTTTTGAAGCGTACCGTACCAACGTACCGTACCCGTACCATCACAAAAAAGGCGTACAGTACCAGGTACCGTACCTTTTAGCAAAAATTAAGGCGAACCGTACCGTACTTACGCACCGTACTGCCATCCTTGCTTTTAACTACTCGCAACTTTAACTATCTTTAAAATCACTAGCCTATAAATCAGCGATCTCAATTCAAACATTTAACGTCGGTTTCAGCTGTTTTTTGCCTCTATATACAAAAAGCCGGCGCAATGTGCGAAAAGTCTGAAAATTGTAATTCAAAGAGTGTACTAACGTACTGTACCCGTACCTTTAGAAAAAAGGCGTACCGTACCAATGTACCGCACCCGTACAATTACAGAAAAATCGTACCGTACCAGCGTACCGTACTTTTTAGCAAAAATTGAGGCGTACGGTACCGTACCTTACTGCCATCCTTGCTCGTCTGTATACCCGCTCAATAATCTCGCAGTTTCGGAGACAGACGATAACATCCTATCAGTCAAGTATGAAAAAACTAATATACTGCAATGGTTTCATTCTCAGATCTGAATTAAACACTCGATTTTAACTCAGGCTATCGTATTACTCTCACAGCTGAAAATTGTTGCTTAAAAACGCTGTTCTTTTACGCCTTCTCTTCCATATTAACTTTTTTAATGATGATTATGTTTGCGTGTTCTCGTTTTCTCAGTGTATTTGGCGAACAATAAACTAGATTTGATTTATCAACCTTACCAATTAATGGTGCATTACGTTTCTGCAGGTACCGGTAATGTTTGTCGCAGCCTTTTATAGTCAATTTCGCAGTCTTTGATTCGCCAATCTCATTTAAATTACTGAACTTGATGTGATGCAAACAAACTCTGACGAGAAAAGGTAGTGAGCAAAAATAAGCTTTGAAAATTGAAAAAAACGTAAACGTTCGTTTCTGTTTTCGTAATCAATGACATGCAGCAAGTGGCGGTGCAACAAACAGCGTAATCACAGTCTGTTGTGTAACTTTTAAAGCACCAAGCAGATGCAGTAGTAGAGTTCTTACTATCGTTCTAAAAATTCGGCAAACCAAGGATACACTACTTACTGAAAATTAAAAATAATTTCAAATTTTTGAAAAGGCTCGGGCAAGTAAAATAATTTTTTTCTAAATGGAGCTCTTCAAAATTTTCACCGAAAAAATTCTTCGCTTCCAATTTGCTCAGAGGAACTTGCCCATACCCTTATTTAAAAATACTTCTGGAATAACCAAGTTAGTAAAAATAATTAAAGGAATTTATTTAAGACTCTTTTCTACATGCAGCAAGAGTTTATCTCTGATAAAATTTGGATTTTTTTCATAAATTTTTTCTTCGCGCAAATTGCTATATCCTGGCATGAACTTTTGCAGTGCAATTTTTGGCCGAAAATTGTGTTTTTGAGATGGATTATCATCAAAATTTTGCAATAAGCGCACGCTAATGAGCGCGACTCCACACGAATCGTTGTGTTATTGGCAGAACTCTATCCGACTCATGGGTCAAATTTCATGCATGAATAATAATTTTGCTTCATTTCTTGTTCAGCTGTAAAATGAGCTAAAACTGTCTGTTAATTAATCCTTAATTAAATGATTCTGAATGAATGAATTACCCGTATAGCCCAGGTTTTTTGGGAGTCACCGGGAAAGCTTTCGCGTGTGAGATGAAATTTGCACACCATAATTCTACTATACGTAGATATTACCTCGGTTTTTTGTTCAAAAAGCATTGAGATCATAATTTTGGCACTTTACTCTTAAATTACAGAACAACTCTTGGTACAAAATATTTTAAGTACTTTTGTATTCCACATGGTAAGCTATAAAGCATTTTGGCAATCGAGTTTTTTCGATCAAGAAGTTACAAGTGCTTGCAAAAGAAAGTAAGTAAATTTTATTTCTGTCCTCAGCCACGTATGATCAAAAAAATAAATTAAAAGCGTATAAACAATGCGATCAGAGAATATATAAATCAATCATATTTACCGTCTTTGATTCCAAGGAGCACTGAACAACCGTGAGGTATACTATAGTCAAGGCGCTCCTTGTCATTCGCCATTTCCACTACGACCAAAAAGCATTTGAAATAATATAATTAATAATATTATTAATAGCAAGAGAGCCACTGTTCATGCATTAAGTCGTTTATAATTTGTAACTTTTATTATTTGTATTATCAGTAAACAGATAAAAGTATCACACCTGAATTATAGCAGGCATATTTTTTCAGCAAAAAATATCAGCTAATGATTTTCAAAATGCTCGATTTCCGATTTCTTAATGGCGATTACACACTTTCTCTCCTTACGCAAATACAGTGCATCTTTGATTATAAGGACAAGTTGGGCAACCTTTTTCCAAAATCTTGGCCGAATAAAAAAAGTATCTATCATTAAGTACGCACCGTCCATCACCTACACACTTTTAAAGAACCTAAAGAACAAAAAAGTATCTATCATTAAGTACGCACCGTCCATCACCTACACACTTTTAAAGAACCTAAAGAATAAAAAAAGTATCTATCATTAAGTACGCACCGTCCATCACCTACACACTTTTAAAGAACCTAAAGAATAAAAAAAGTATCTATCATTAAGTACGCACCGTCCATCACCTACACACTTTTAAAGAACCTAAAGAACAAAAAAACGAAACTAGTATGAGAACAAGCTCAGCCACAAAGCAATTTAAATACAAAATAAGAAACGAACTTCTCGACAACATTGTTTGGTGGTTTTCTAGTTTTTTCGCCACTGTAAAACGTTTAGATTTTAGACTAAATAATTGAGTGTACCTACCTGTTAAACCCGGCCGGTTAATTAAGGGGCCGGATAATCGAGGATGCACAGTACATGAATTTGCTAGATGTACATCGTTTTATGTTTGTTTCATGCTTGCGAGGTAGCTGGCGGCTGGATTTGTACTAATTAATTACTGTAATCTGAGCCGACCAAATGTTTCATTTTATAGGTGTTTAATAATGCCAAAACCCAAAACTCCGAGGGTAATTTTTTGCAGAGAAAGATGAATACGTGAATCCATTAACCTACAAACAATGCAATAAACAAACAAAAAATAACATTTAGAAGACGTAAAACTAAAACGTTGCAGATTTTAACCGTGCCAATGCGTCAGATTAGCGCAGTGATATTAGTGCTAGCGATCGAATTTTAGCTAATTTATTTCAGATTTTGGCAAGCGGATTTAGAGTCAGGAAATTAATGTTTTTATGAAATATGACGAGAATTTTTCAATACTTTTTAGAGTTTTTGCCCCGCTACTCTTGAAACAAAACGCAATGCTTCTTATTAATGGAAGAAGATTGAAATTCAAATTGATTTTTAGCCTACGTGATCTATCTCTTTTAACGTATTGGAATATAATTATTCCAAAAACATAATGATCATAAATTGGTTAAACTAAGGAGTCAACTATTATACAGCATTTCGCTTCATTATATTTAAAATTAAATATCATAAATTTTCTAGAGTAGCCCTTACTGCATAAGTAATCCATGACGACATTTGATGAAAAAAAAAGGACCTGACAAAGCTGGAGCTTACGAATGAGGTACCGAGCAAGAGACTTCAGCTCACAAACTTCACCGCTTTCTATTTGAACATTACCAAGGGCAGATGGACTGATGCTACACAGGCTGAGAACACCACCAAGAGGTTGCTTGGCCTCGAAACCCCCCCCAGACATGTAAGATGGGCAGAACAACAACCTGCAACCAGAAGAACGACCATTTATTGTGTATTTCAAAAAAAGTTTACAAGCTACTGTAAATCTTTTGGAAACACTAAAAGTTATAAGCGTTGCATAAAATGTTCAGACGTTGTATTAACTTTTGTCGTTTTTCCTCTGTTTTCGTTTTTTGTCCAGCAAAAAACAGCTAATTGCCGTGACATTTGCAAGTTACGTGGTGGCGTAATTCCAGTCAAAATAAGTAGAAAAACAGCAAAGTACTGACCCCTCTTCAAGGTTAATGATGCGGAGTTGGAATGGATTCAACTAGCCATATTTAATTTTTAAATCCGTAATAATAGGCGTCGCCTTCCTACAAACTGCTATAACTTATGTAATAAAAGTAAATACAATGCTAGTTGACCCCACGGCGGAGCGTTTTAGTGTTGTCATGAATTTCAATCCAAATGATGAGACATATCCTATTAATATGTTCTTTGAGTAAACATTAAAAACGAAAGTCCAGATAAAAAAAAGACAATTTTGAAATTTCGTCTGCCATAACTTTTCAGGGTGCACAAAACAAAATTTCTCTCTCTTGGGAAATTAGATTCCTGGCTATACTCAATTATCATTAATTCAGAACCGGACGAAATTATTCTAATTGAATAGCCCCGGCCAAAAAAGGATTTTCTCATTTACGGTTTAATGATTATGATTGTATGGCATATAAAAAGAGCTAATGAGTATACGGTAATACTTTATTTTTTAAATATAAGTATTGAATTCTGCTAACTTACTACCTAAAACACACACCACACACATGATGCCCGATTCTGCGCTGAATTGAAAATTGAAAAACCAAGATTAGCAATGACCACCTCCATAAATTTGTGCCGCTAAAGACGTATCGATATTTATTTCATAACAGTAAGCGAAGCACCTATATCACATCATCGATATGAAACCCTTACAATTATCAAAAGACTAACGTTTGGATCTACGAAATAGTTCAAAAGAGACCGAGTTCACAAAGGCTTAAAAATAATTTGAAAAAAAATTTAGCAAATACCGATAAAAATCAGCTTTGTACCAGCTTATAGCTAGTATTTTTGATTTTATTGCGAGCATGTTTTCACTCACTGAGATGATAAGTCTTGATTGCATTGTAATAGCAATGTTGGATTAAACTTGATGGTGTGTACTGTACAGTGAGGCCCGTTTCACACTGGCGACAGCTGATCGTACGGCCAAATTAGTCGCGATCAGGACTCAATGTGATGCAGCCAAAATTTGTGTTATACGACCACGACCAAGTGTGAAAGACGCTATCCAAATCATTGCAATCACCTGGGTCACATGACAGAAATTTCCTCGCTCGCATTAATAAAGAGAATTTTTTAAGAGGCGCTACCGAACGAAATACTCGCTAAATGCAAGGGTTATTTTTGCACGTGCATTTGAAGCTCTGCGAACTAGATAACTTCATTTTTGCTCGCTAAGTTAAGTTGCTTGGATCAACTCAAGTAAAAAACGTCACATTTTCCTCGCCAACTTAACGAAGATTTTGAAGCACTCTTTAAGTGTACGAGCAGTTTTTTTGGCCAGAAATCTAATGGCAAAATGTTCAAAACTCTAACTAAAGCGAATTTTTGCTCAAAATTATTAAAATCGTTGTCATGTTTGCTAATAGACGGCTAAGAATAAAGCAAATTGCATTGAGAACCGTTCGCTGTATTGACTGATAAAGCAGTATTGCGTAGCGCCAGTTGACAAAAATAGCCATACGCTCTTTTTATAAGAATAGTTTTCTAAGAACATAAAGCTCATTTTTGCTCAAAATTTAAGTACAAATTAAAAACAATGCTAGCCCCGGCAGCATTATACACCAAAGCAAACAACAACAAAAAAAAAAAAATCGAAATCAAAGAAAAGAAACTAAATTTTGTATTGATTCAAAACGGTGAAGTTTTAGTGAATTCATCTCTTTGCAAGCAAAATTGCAACTATTCCAAAAGTATAGAGCGCTGCTTGAGCATTTTTTTTGGCAGAAAGTTGAACGACTGCCAAAAAAATTGTACAATGCAGCAAAAGCAGGAAAAAAGCCTTTACTCTGGCCGACAGAGCATTAGAAATTAAACACTGTTGCAAACTTGGACGCTAAAATTGACATCGATGCTTTCAAAATTTAAGAAAAAATCGAGAACAAGTGACGCTAAAAATCGGCAAAAAATTAAAAACAGCCAGTCTCAACTCTAGATTTACTGGTTCTAAAATAGAAAAGTGTACTTCAATCTGCTCACTTTTAAAAATTTTTGAAACCTATTGTTGCTGTTAACATAAAAGCGTACCCACCAACAACCTCAATAGCGCTTCAAGTCATTAAAAAAATTGTGTTATGGTAAAAATTGTTCTTTTTTATCACATTGATTCAAAAAATATAATTAAACTCTGTCGTTCATTAGCTAATTAATCAATGGAGGATTTTGCAAGCTCAGAATATTAACGCATGGCCCATAGTATCTTTTTCAATAACAATTACAGTATATACCGTCATACAGACACAGTACCCTTGAAGGCATTATTTTGAAGTAGAGATGCATCTGACGTCACAATGAGTATTTATTACGGGCTAACACAACATCTCGCAAAGAAATTCGAGCGAATACTTTTAACGTATGTTAGGCGAGACAATTGGGAAACAGCATTTTTTCTACAAAGTTTTTTGCTCGTTAACGCCTTTTAGCAAGCGAAAATGGCCTTTACGAACTCGCTAACTTGTTCTGTCATTTGGGCCTTGGTCTGACTTCTACTGTCGCACCAAATTGGTCGCCAGTGTGAAACGGGCCTAAGTACACTTTGTACAGGTAACTTCAGAAGACTTTTGTGCTCTACCGCCTTTTAGTGGAACCCATTTAAAAATCGATTAAAAAGGCTTGATAATTATTGTACTTGAATGCCACCAAGCGGAAAAGATTTTGGAAGCGAGCAAGCAAATTTGTTATTAGAATCAACTTATTAAAAATTTCGCTAAGAGCGGCAATGAGATCAAATTCTAACTTATTTTTGGCACAAAAAACAAACTTGCATTTAAAAAAATTTTTTGAGACTAATTTCAGAGTTCTTTGACGTCTACCTCGAAAGATATTTGCATTTCTTTTTTTCGCTATTTGTGGCTTCTTCTTTCTTCATTGCCCGCTTTTCCGTGAGGGTTGCGGGGGCAGAATCTCGAGATTAAGCCGCCTCACTTCACGGTCTTCCATCTCATCCATTCCATCCAAGATCCTCAAAATTATTGGTCTATTTAGTTCTAGGTCAAAGGCGTCCAACACGCGCCCTGCGAGCCACTTGTGGCCCACCGAAGGTTTCAAAGTGGCCCGCTATAGGTTTCAACATTGGTTAGTTAATTGATCTTTACGCGTTGACGCAATATTGCGAGTTACAGAAGCGAGTCCTTAAAACTTTTTTTATTTGCGCTTTGGAGAACACCACAAAATCCATCGAAATTGGGGTACTGAAGACTTTTATTTATTTATTTATGTATTTTTTTGGTCTTCACCTAGTTTTTCGCAAAAGAAACTATTTTTTGGACAACACTACAAAATCCATCGGAAAATCTCACTTTTGGAAGAAGAAGATTACCTAAGACTAAATTTTGGCCAGTGAAAATTTTAGAACCGCAAATTTGGCCCGCGACTGAAAAAAGTTGGACACCCCTGTTCTACGTGGTGGCAATCCTGCCAAATTGTTTGAATAGTGTTTGTTTTAGCCACTAAGCGTTGCTCGTGTGGATGATTATGTTGGAAAAGCAAAACCGTTTATACACAAATTCTAGAGTTACTACTCCATAAAATCCAGATATTTTCTTGTTGGAGTACACTTTCCTTGATGGATTTTTTAAACTTTTTTAATCATCTCAAATATCTGCATTTTGCATATCTACAACGTTGTACCTATACTTTAATATGTGTGTTCAATTGTATGTGTGGTTTTTTGTAAATATTTGTCGTATGTATACTTGTATAAGTGTGTATGTGCTGTAGCCAAGAATGGCAGTGCGGTACGGTACGCCTCAATTTTTGCTGAGAAGTACGGTACGTTTTTTCTGTAATGGTACGGGTACGGTACGTCTTTTTCGTAACGGTACGGGTACGGTACGTTGGTACGCTTTTTGAATTAAAACTCCCAGACTTTTCGCACATTTCGCCGGCTTTTTTATACATAGAGGCAAAAAACAGCTGAAACCGACGCTATATGTTTGAATTGAGATCGCTGATTTATAGGCTAGTGATTTTAAAGACAGTTAAAATTGCGAGTAATTAAAAGCAAGGATGGCAACACAATACGGTGCGTAAGTACGGTACGATACGCCTCAATTTTTGCTAAAAGGTACGGTACGCTTTTTTTGTAATGGTACGGGTACGGTACGCTTCAAAAATTGAACTGAAGTACGGTACGCTGGTACGGTACGGCTCAAGGTACGTTGTACGCAAATTCTGACCGTACCGTACTGCCATCCTTGGCTGTAGCTGTAAGTATTAGTCGTATGTGTGTGTTTTTTTGCATCAAAAAATGCGTTAAAAGTTTCATAACTCAATGGTGGCAGCAGACTAGATGAGCGTCGCTTTTCGCTGCTTCCATAGTGGTGTTGTCTGTTAATCATTGAACAATTTTTTACGTGCATCACCGCTTATTAACTTCACGTTAAAACAACAAATAAACTTGAACTTGATTGTAGCTAACGACGCTACAATACACAAATTAATTTTCTTTGTTTAATTTCTTCTAACTTAAAGTTTTTGGTGAAATAGACTTATCACTATTCATCACCAATTTGTAATACGCTACCATAACTTAAGTAGCCTACCAGTAGATTTTTTAAAAGCCGTTATGCCTAATATCTACTAGCTTACTATTAAGTACGTACAGTAGCTTACCAATACTAGCAACAGGCTTTGTACCGCCAATACGCTTTGATAATTACAAACAACAAATAGGTACGGTAGCCTATGAGAAACACCTTAATCATCAGTGTTATCTGATCAGCCTAGCCCTTGCCAATTTTTCAAGTATTTTTCCAAGTGCACCAAATCGTATATCGTTGCGCTAAAAGAAGAAAATTAAAATCAGCAGGTCTAATTTTATTTTTGAAAAACTTCTTTTTTGCCAAAGCCACAGCAGAAACCCGGCAAAAACATATTTTAACCCCAGGGACTTATACGATACCAGATGACAAGTCGGTTTGAAATCGCGCATGCTTTCTTGATGCTCTAATGTTGCCACATCCAAATTTTCCTCCTGTAAAGTCAAAATCATTCCCGTTAAAGCTATTAAACAATAGACAATATAAAAATGGGAAAAAAACGTTGGTAATCAATTATTTTTGCATATCTAGAGTTGAAATTCAAAAATTAGGCCTCAGTGCCCCTTTAAAACGAGAACACTGCAGAATTGTAAAATTTTGATTGGCATTTTTATAGATACTTTTTCTAGACATTTAAACTTTGAAATCCGTTAACCTCAAACCTGATCAAGTTAGCGAAACATGATGAAATTCGAAAGCAATATATTTCAGATCTGACTATCAACAACTCTAAACCAGAGTTGTAAACGGGCCGATTACTTCAGGCCTGAACCCGAAAACTAATTTGAAGCCCAAATGTTGCCCGAGAAAAACCCGAGAGTTAACTTAGGTCTGAAAAATTTAGCAATGTTGCCAAGTTATTTTGATTATATTTTTGTGCAACCAAGACAAAAAGCACGTCTCAGGCCCGAATTAAACCAGAAATTTTTGTCAGTTTTAGACCCGAACCCGACCCTAAAAGCCCGGCCCGACTTACAACTCCGCCATAAACACGCTTAAAGCAATTGTGAACACTATTTTTAAGTAGATTGAAGTTCTTTAGTTCAGTAAAGTAAGATACTTTCGCGAAGTCCCCGGATATCGCTTGCAATGTCATATTCAACTGTAGCTTTATTTTCTTTCGCAAAACATACACTAATTTATTTACTTATTTCTCTTTGATCTCAATAACTTATCGCCAACAGGGAAGACTTGATAAACTTTACGATCGTTTAGCAAAGATTATGCATTTGCGTAATCGTTTAGTAAATGCATAATCTTTGCTAAACGACCGTAATGTTTATCAAGTTTTAGCTGTTGGTGATAAGTTATTGAGATCAGAGAGAAACAAGTAAAGAAATTAGTGTATGGTTTTGCGAAAAGAAATAAGATGGTAGTGACTATTTCACCGAAAAATTTCAAGTTAAAGAGAATAAAATAAAAATGAGAACTATTCATCCGCGCTTTTTTCATTTGCTTTTTTAGGGGTTAAGATTCGGGTTTAAGTTAGGGTTCGATTTGGGAATAATTTTAGAGTAAGTAGTTGAGCTTGGGTTAAACTTTAATAAGCATTAATAAAAAAGTAGATGAAAATTTTCGGTGAAATGAAGCCTTCCAAATAAAATAACAACTCCTGCATATCATCAGTCAAAATGTAACAAGGCTGTTACTCCTAAATTTTATGGTCTACCAAAAATTCATAAAGCGATGTTCCGCAGGAATATTTTGTTTTATTAGTTGCTCCTACTTATTTAGCCCTAAATTTTTGTAAACAGTAACTGCAAAATCATGTTTTCAGAAAAACGAGTTTAAAGGCTGACCCGTTCTCACCAATTTTGTCGCAAAGTGTTGGAATCTTTCTTGGTAATAGTTAAAGCTATTTTCGCCATGCATGCTTAATTTCAGTTCTTTAGAGTTATATTAAGCAGAGGTGGAGTCCTCGAGGACGTCCTTGGCCTGGAGGATGTCTTCGAGGACACATTTTGAAGTCCTTGGTCTTGGCCTTGAAGGTCAAGTCCTTGTCCTTGGCCTGAAAGCTCAAGTCTTCGAAAATTGCCCTGTCTTCGGCTCGGAGTCAGCATTATTTTTTGAACCGTTAAAATTTTGTTGGAAAACGCCAGAAATTTTGCAGAAAATTTCCAAAGACGTTTTTTGTTTTCCTCAATTGGAGATCGCTTGAAAAAAATTTTCGAAGACCTTTTCATTTTTTTTATTTTTTTGAAGAACACTTGCGCCTGTGGCCTTGGTCCTTGCAGAGTTGTAAGTTGGGCCGGGCTTTTCCGGTCGGGTTCGGGCCTAAAGCTGACAAAAATTTCGGGCTTAATTCGGGCCTGAGACGTACTTTTTGTCTTATAGGTGCACAAAAATATATTCAAAATAAATTGGCAACATTGCTAGATTTTTCAGACCTAAGTTAACTTTCGGGCTTTTTTGGGCATGATTTGGACTTCAAATTAATTTTCGGGCTCGGGCAGGGTTCGGGCTTATATTTTCAGGTTCGGACCTGTTTGGGCCTGAATTAGTCGGCCCATTTACAACTCTAGGTCCTTGGCCTTGGCCTCGAGCATTCCTGTTCTTGGCCTCGAGAGGGTCAGTCCTCGAAAGGGCTGTACGTGGCCTTGGCCCCGGATTTTTTTTGTGTCCTTGGCCTCGAGCCTTATGTCCTCGTCTCCACCTCTGATATTATGTTAGTTAATTTTAACTTTTTTCGAAGGAAACCATGTTTTTTGTGCAGTCACTGCTTTTTATTGTTTGTGTGGCAAGAAAAATTAAAAAAAAAAAATTTAAAAAGCAGTAACTGCAGTTGACTGAAAAAGTTATGGTTTATTTGATCCAGCAACGTAAGATTTAGTAAGCATTTAGTGCACGAAACTATAGTCGAATATGTTGATTTTCGATAATCTTTCTTAAAATCAAGCAATTTATTAAAGAAATGTTAAAGAAGTTTAAAGTTTTTTAAAATGCGGTGTTTTACTTACTTACAGGGTGACCCAAAAAGATGCGTACCCATGTTTTATTCGATAAAAAATCCCACAAATGTCTTTCCTGTTACAGGACGTGATAGGTGAACCTAGAGATGATAGTTTGCAGCTTTATAGTTGCCCCAAAAATGTGTTGGAAAATTCAGCAGAAGACATTCTCCGTAGAGCAATATTTTGCAACCAAATCATACCAGAGTGTACAGATTCAGTTTCGAAAACGTTTCCATTGTCGCAACTTTCCATCAAACTCAACGATTGTTAGGTGGGTGACGAAGTTCAGAGAGCATGGAACTGTAGTGGACTTATGTTCTAAAGCTACAGGGGAACTTATTCAGGCAGGAAAAAGAGTGCAAGGACAGAAGAAAATATTGCTGCAGTGAGGAACTCAGTAGGACGCAGCCCTAAGAAATCTATGCGTAGACGCAGTCAAGAACTCGGAATGACAAGGGATTCACTGCGGCGTGTTCTCACTTCTGATCTGCACCTATACGCATACAAGATTCAAATAAAGCAACAACTAACTGATGCTGACAAGGAAAAGGGACTAACAATGTGTGAATGGTTCTGTAATGTGCTTGAAAATGACGAAAACTTTCTTGAGAACGTCTGGTTCTCAGATGAAGCCCATGTTTTGCTTTCCGAGCACATCAATAGCAAAAACAATATTTTTTGGGGTTCGGAGGTTCCAAACGAAGTGCTTCAGAGGCCGCTTCATTCCGTTAAATAGTACTGCCTGGGTGGTCATGAGCAAGCACGGGATCATCGGGCCTTAATGGTTCGAAGATGATGACGGCCGATCTCAGACAGTCAACAAGGAGCGCTACATGGCTGTTCTGAACAAGTACTGGGCGTCGCTGGGACGCCGGAGAGGGGTTCTGAGAGCTTCACAATGGTTTCAGCAAGATGGGACCACACCTCATACTGCCAACGAAACCCTTGCTTGGTTGAGGCAGAGGTTCGAGGAGAGGCTTATAAGCAGAAGATGCGATGTGGAATGGGCCCCGCACTCACCAGATCTTAACCCCCCCAGATTTTTATCTGTGGGGTTTCCTCAAAGACAATGTATACTAGGGAAGTCCACAAACAATTGTGGAACTGAAAACTGCCATCACTGCAAAAATAACAGCCATCCCGAAAGAGAAGTGTGTAAAAGTGATTGACAACTTTGCCAAATGAGTAAGGTTTGCTTGCAACGAAATGGTGGACATTTGGAGCACAACTTGAAAAAGCCATAAGTTTACTAAAAATTGACAGAAATAGCTGAAACTCTGTTGAGTGGTCTTCCATAAACTGAATAATGTGTGGTTGTAATTTGAAATAAATAGCTGTTTAATCGAAGTTACAATTGAATTTTTTATGGGTACGCATCTTTTTGGGTCACCGTGTACTTGACTCAACTACTGTATATTCTGCATTTTGGACACGCACATCAGCGATAATACCCAGTTAATTTTTTAGTTAAAATTTTTTCGGTAGCGGCAACAAAAAAAGGCGTAATATTATTGTTTAGCTAAAGTTTTAGTAAGTATCCTTTCATTTTTGCTTTCTTTGGAATATACTGTTCAAAATCCTAGTCGATTTGTGCAGTTAATAATAATTTCTCTCGTTTCTTTCGATGTGGTGAGCTGGTTTACATTTATTCCTGGGCCTGAAACTTTGTCAATTATTTCCAATTTGCTCATGTCGGATAACTTATAATTAGCTGCAAGAGCGTACAAACTTAACAGCTAGTGCTGGCATAAAATGGGTTAAAATGTATCTTCATTCTACTGTTTTTTCGTCAAACAACATTTTGTATGGGCTAATTTTTGCTGCTCCTATGGTGGGATCAGGCGCGTAGCCAGAAATTCGCAATGAGGGGGGCTGTTTTGGGGGTCTGGGGGCAAAGCCCCCAGCCGCTGGAGGCACGGGGGTCTGGGGCAGCGATGCGGAACCATTTTAAAAGTGGGGGGGGGCCCAAAGTCTATCCAATTTTTTCATCTACAGCGCATAACGCGCAGTTATAAGCTTACAGCGATTTTCGTTGTTTTAGCACTAGCTGCTGCAAATGCAGCATGTCGCTAAAGGTTACCGAAACAACGCAGTTCGTTTAAAAAAGTGCGCCCATAAATGTTATTCCAAGCCGTAATTAATCATCAAAAACTATAGCAATAATATTAGGCCTATTCAATATCCATAATAAAACAGTCGCAAATTTA
The DNA here is from genome assembly GCA_963965965.1 of Trididemnum nubilum. Classification (NCBI taxonomy): domain Eukaryota; kingdom Metazoa; phylum Chordata; class Ascidiacea; order Aplousobranchia; family Didemnidae; genus Trididemnum; species Trididemnum nubilum. Next base: position 12,368,968 of record OZ014473.1, on the reverse strand, counting down.
GTCACAGCAAAAATGCTACATTGTTATATGTTAGTAAACACACTGCAAATGTACACATTAAACTCGACATACAGCCCGATAAAAAGGAGGATACCTGATAAGCTAGGGCCTTGCCTCAGATTTTTTCTTGAAATGTATAGGATATACTGACCAATTTTTTCCCTTTGTTTACATATTACATTGCAGGCTTTTAAACTCCCGATATTTTTTAAAGTTTCGACTCCAGTACTCCACGAGTCCACAGCCTTGCTTAAATCTATGAGAACTTAATTTTTTTGTAGTAACGTATAGCTTCACAAAGATTTGCCAAAATCTCCGGTATTTGATCACTGTTAATTTTGCGACTGCGATTCTACTAGCTTGTCCGCTTGACTTAAAAATAAACTCAGCTTATCTTATTATGGGTCTATTGCAAACTGCAAATTGTAAAAGGCTGTTTAATATTTCCATTCCAAACCAAGTCTTCAGCCCTCCGTTTAGCTAAATTTGCAAACTTACTTATTGTGGGAGTACCAGTACCGCTTCGACTATCATAGCTTGAACTTAAATCGCTGGCAAGGCCACTACCATTATCCGAATTTTCGTCGCTATCTTCCCCTTGGTTTACTATCGGCAGTTCAGATGGAGGTTCTGAACTTGACTGTTCTGCTAACGAACGTTTGCTAAACAACGATGTAATCTTTTTCGTTTTATTTCTATATTAGCATTATAAACGTGCTAAGCTCAACAATAACATATACAAATAACACATAACAGGCGCGTAGCCAGAAATCCGCAATGGGGCGGGGCTGTTTTGGGGAAGATAGCCAATGGGGGTCTGGGGGCGAAGCCCCAGCCGCCGGAGACTGGGGGTTTGGGGGCAAAGCCCCCAGCCGCTGGAGGCACGGGGGTCTGAGGGTGGAGCCCCCAGCGCGCGAAAATTTTGCATTCTTTAGCAAAAATAACTTAATTTTAGGGCTATTTTGATTAAAAAATAATGCTTTTAAAACGTGGCTTAGAAATTGGCAGTGCAAACATGATTAAACTGGTGGGATAAATGGGCTATTTGGAGGTGGCTAATGGTAAAATGTTAGTTATCTTGTTTAGATGCAGGTAAATTATAAAATAGAATAGTTCAATAAAACTAACACGGAGTAATCTATTTCGTATACAGTTTATCGAGAAAAAAAATTGCGGGGGGGGGGGGGGGGGGGGGGGGGGAGCTAATGAAAAGAGATTTGAGAGAAATGATTGGTCATTAACTGATACTGAATAGCTCCCCTATTCCGTAGTTTATAGTATATTTGTTGATGACACCTATGTTTAGCATTTTTACACTTGCGATCAAATTTGATGACTTATTTTTGACGATTTTTCAAAGTTTTTATTTATTTGTTAGTTTTGTTTTTGACAAATTAGCCCCCCCCCCCTGAATATATGTTTCAAAAGATGTTTTAAATCACTATTTAATCCACTCCAGTGAATAAAATAGTCTCAAAAGTGCTAAAAACGTAGTGTTTTCTCATTTTGCATTTTGGTCGACATGCCAACGGGGGGGCTATAGCCCCCCCCCGCCCCCATTCCCTGGCTACGCTACTGTCATGTAATGATTGCAAAGTCTCTTAAACACGCTTTATAGAGCAAGCGTCGTTTGAGGCATTTCATTTTGGCTTCCTTCCAAAAGTTACTTGAAACGCGTGAGTGCAAAATATGAAGATTGCGTCGCTTCTTCCTTTTCCAGATTCAACATGTTACTTTTTGCGTTAGTATCCATTCGCTATTTACTATTTTTGTGGTGGTCAAGAACAAAAAAATGAATGAATTATCTGAGAAAATAATGTAGCATAGTACTCATTTTTTACACCACAAATTAACCTATAATTGTTCTGTTTGTTCATCAGCTGCACACCAATCAAATTCGGTCCTATTTCGTCCGTGACGCTTATAATAATTACGTAACAATGCAAAGAATGGCGGCTGGGTACAATAACCGTGGAGAGGGGAGGTTATTTTTAGAGATATGAAATCACTTTCAAAACAACGTAAACATCGTATCGTTGCAAAAATGACAGCCGCACAGGTATTAAATCCAAACCGAAGGTATTGTACTCTGAACACGAGCATCATAATTGGGAATGGAATTATCTAGTGTTAAGCTCAAGAGGAGAAATTACGCTACAAAAATTATTTTGAGTCATCGTCGTAAAAGTCAATGCATATAATCCAATGCCTTCCCACCCGGTTAGGAGTGTGAGTCTGCATTCTACGTCCTGGTTTCGACATCTATGATATTAAGTTGCAAAAACATTTTTCAGCAGTGTTATTTTAGAAAAAAATCACATAAATTAGGGCCCCCCCAGAACCCCTCCCTGAAAAAAAAGTGGGGGAGCCGGGGGCCACAGCTCCGAAAAGGTTGAAAACCACTGGTCTAGCTCTTCAGGACGTAGTTAAAGCAAAATAGAAAGGGAGCATTAACTTACAAGTCGATCCACTGTATCTGCTAACTAAACAACCGCCTCATAAAGTACTTTAATTGACAGATGGCGTTTTAGGGACAAAAATCACGTGATTTATTTGACGTTTGAGGTGGGTTTAATTTAGTTGGACCTGACAAACAAAGTGGCAAAGGAATCAAAATATGACGTCATTGACAACTTGTGAAAGGTTGCAACCGATTCCAAATTCGAGAGCGGCAGCTTAACTTCACTTAACTCGCGAAGGTTGCCAAATTTTTGCTTCAAGTTCTGTGTAAACACACCTGTAATAGGTAAACTTGAGAAAATTATGTTCGTATAAAAGAACATTCATGTGGGAAACTTTTTTGCCAAAAAAATGTAATAGATCTGAAAACTAACTCCATTAAATTTGAACTTTCTGCGACCTTCTGTTCCAGAGTTTTTTATATTTTATATTTCCACTTAGAAAGGCTTTTTCCCATAATAAATTTTGCCAGGGTTGGCAATTAGAAACAAAATTTCAAATAGAGACTGCGTCTTCCTGATTCTCAATTAATGTTTTGAGTCAGAGTTATTGTCAAAACAAATTAAAGGTTCAGAACTGTAAGATTAGCTGCTTTTCATTAAATGTAAACCAATTTTACAAAAGTTAATCTTCTGTCACATTACTAACAAAATGGCAACACTGAAGTAAGAGAAAAATTGTTAATTTTGAACTGCAATGTATTGTAAGCACCGAGACGCAGAAATCAAATCAAATCTTTTATTGTACTTGCTGTATTACGCCGAAGCGTGCAACGAGTTTGCTGGGCCCATCTCATTGCATCCGGGCAAGACAGCTCCTATCGAAATGCCGTAACAGTGGCGAGCCGTTGGCAACACTGTGTCCAATTTGACCGGCCCGAGATTTGAACCTCAGAGACGAACGCGTTTCCGCTCGACCAACCGACCGGTCGCCGAAACAAAAAAAGTTCAAATTTGTTGATACAGGAGTGACCAATGGCGATTGTTGGATAGCATAGAGCAATGGTTCTCAACTGTTTTTAGTTTCAGAGGCAGATATTTAACGTCAAGGTTGTAAGGAGCCCGCGAACAACGCAATTAAAAAAAGGATACTCAAAACAAACACTCGAATCAAATTTAAAGTATGACATCAAAAAACAGCAAATAATATTCGATAGGTGAGGTTATCAAAAAGTTATCAAATCAAACAAATCAAAAAGTTATCAAATCAAACAAATTAAAAAGTTATCAAATCAAACACTCGAATCAAATTTAAAGCATAACATCAAAAAACAGCAAATAATATTCGATAGGTGAGGGACGCAAAACTCTCAAATTCATGGTCTGTTCGTCCGCATAAACCAGGCACTCTGCGCATGTCTAACGGCATCAACGCAGAGCACTCGTTTTTGGGTTCTGTTTGCAAGTCTTTTGTAGGCTGGGCATTGACATTTACAAAAATGTATGCATTTAGGTGATCTGCTCGTTTATAAAATTATAAAACCCAACCAGCAAATCAAGGATAATTATTCCACAAAACTGCTCTGAACTTAAGTTTTGCTTAATTTTAAATTTCACCAGTAGAGCTGGCTTAAACCGAAAAACTGGTTACCCGTACAAAGCTAGTACTAGAATTTTGCTGAGAAGGAAGAAGTCAAAAGGTTTAATTTTTTTGTGACGGAAAATGCACCGAGCAGATAAGTGGAGTATTGAGCAAGTTGCATGGTGAAACTTACTCCGAAGTGCATCACAGACTGGGGTCTGGGGGCTAAACCCCCAGCTGCAGGGCAATTTGAGTGGTTCTTAGGGAAAAAAGCAATTTAAACGCGTTTGGATGCCATTTTTACGTTTTTAGGGTAATTTGAAAAACTAAATTTCTTACTTTAATCGTTTTGCGTGTTTCTGGCCTAAAGGCTACCAGCTCGGAAGCCTAGGGAAGAGCCACCAGAACGGCGACTACTTAAAACAAGCAATGCGAAAAATTGTCTTCCCACAGGAATCGAACCTGCAGCCTTTGGATTACCGGTCCACTGCTCTACCACTTGAGCTAGAGAAGACGCCTTAGCCTTTAGGCCAGAAGCACGCAAAACGATTAAATTTCTTACGTTTGGAAGCCACTAGAAAAAATAATATGTTTTGCCTCCCCTCAACTGATCAAGTCCAAAGCTTGCATAATTAGGCTTAATTTTCTAAGTGACTTGGGTAAGATGGGGGCTGAAGCCCCTTTAGCCCATTCCCTGAGTTCGTCACTGACTTACAATATAAACCGAAACAATCTTGGCAACTTAAAAAATTCATCTGTACACTGGACAAAAAAGAAGTAGTTCTACCAAAAACAAAAATGGAAATGGAGAAAGAAAGGCCCTGACCGGATGAAAATACAAAACACATTGTTTGCACGTAGCCGCTAGAACAAAGACGATAAACAGATCATGGCCAATTACTTGGGAAGCCTGTTGGTTGTATTGAATTGAATGTTATTTATTAAGAAGCAAGATCTCTGCCAACCTTTCATTAAATTTCAGACAACAGTAATAGCTGTCCTAATAAGCAGTAAACGTTTGAACCTCTTATTCAAAAAAAAATGTTGATAAACTCTAAAAAATTAGATGGAATTTATAGCATTTGTTATCTATTAAAAGAGAATGATTTAATAAATTTTCGAGAGCCAGTTGCGAAAAATCTTCTGGAATCAAAAATTATTACGGTACCAGTAGGTCCTTTTCAAACGCTCAATGAGAGCCGCAGCAAAAATAATTTGAAACCGCGGTTGAGAAGTAGCGGCCATTTTGTGAAAATATGATTATTGTTACCAAAGGAATTTACATAAAAAAGAAAAAAGCTGCTTCCTTTAAACTCGATCGAATTAGATCAATTTGTGTTCGTAACTGCGAATCTTGTTAGTCGTTATATCAAAAGAGTTCTAATTTGGCTTAAGCATTGAAAAAATACAAAAGCTTATAATTATTTTTGCAGTAACTTAAGCGTTAGATTTTACGTTTAAGATTTTATCCGTAGAGCGAAGGTACTCAAACTTTTTCATTGGAAAGCAAAATTAGACCCATATTAAGTCCACGAAACACAAAATGATAAAAAAAAAAACAAAAAAACAGGTTTTTGCCCAAACTGTTGGATTTCGATCAGCACATGAAGCACAAAAAACTTTGGGCGCTCCTGTTCTATACATTTTATACTTTGTATGAACATGAAAATTATTTTTCTTGAATTTGAGAACAGTGTCAACCTCAGCACAAAAAAAAAAAAATCAAAGACAAAGAGAAAACGATAAAATTTTCAAGTTCAGTGCCAAAATGAAATTCCATATTCCGTACCGAAGATGAAAAGTTAGAGCCATTTTAGACGTTGTGCAATGTGCAAAAAACACTTGTGAGTTAATCCGAGCGAGATGGTATTGTAAGTATTAGTCGCAAGATAGTATTTGTCGCAGAGAATCTACGTAAAATTGTTGCACTCAGTTCAATATGCTTTACAAAAAAAGTTCTTCACATTTTAGGAAAGTTTTTCATCATCGTACCTATAGCATTTTATTATGCTGTATATGCAGTATGCAGTTAAGTATTTTCTTTACTAAATTAATTATTTTCGTAGCCTGTAATAATTTGGATGTCTAAATAATTCTAACGGATAATGCAACATTTTACAATTTTGCAGCTAATAATGCAGAAATGCGAGTTTTTTGAAAATAAAGTGCAACAATGGCTGACTTAGAAAACACCTACCAAGGGCCCACGCCTAACTTAATATTCCACAGAAAATACTATGGCTACGCAGGTTCTTTTCAAAGAGTTGTATATGTGGTGGAGGAATTCCACTTTGACGATTGTCGAATCATTTGCAGACTTACTCCTCGTGCTTTTCTTGATTTACAGTAATTCTCGTAAAGAATTGAACGTTTTTGCTGTTGAAGAAAAAATTCATATTATGTCAAAAGAACTATGCATAAATTTCCACTGAAACAGAGACTTTGGGATGCATTTTGTGTGCCGGAAGAGCTGCTCGCCATCGTCAATGGAGCGAGAAGTCTGAGGTTCAAATCTCGGGTCGGTCAAATCGTACTCAGTGTTTCCAACGGCTCGCCACAATTGCGACATTTGACATTTTCATTTATTCCCAGCACGTTCAGTTTATAATTAAGCTTTCTAAGCTTAACCTTTTTTTAGTTTTAAGCAAATCAATAAATTTCGATGCATATGTATCAAAACGGCCGAATAAAAAGCAAAGGTCATTTTCATGAATAAACAGTTTTCCAAACCGTGAACTAAGGCTAATACCAACATACCAATAAATGAACATGCCAACACAAAGCGCAGCCGTCACCGAATAAACATACTCGGCAAGAGAACTATTTTCGAATGAACGAAGTTGAGTCGATAAATATTTGAAATTGCGTGTGTTGTTTCACTATAGTTTAGTACAGTAATAATTGGACTTTCGAGCGCTCGCTTGGAATCTTGGCTTTTACTCCGCCATTTTGATAAATAAGAACGAGAATTTATTTTGACTTGCTTATATCAGTCACCAAAAACCGGATAAACGTAATAAGTTTGGTTTTGGTGTTTGGACGTAATATTGGGCAAAAACGTATTGCGTTTGGGGCCGCCCATTTTGATCATAGGTAAATACTGTCTAAAGGAAAGATAAAATTAATACTGTATAGTGACAAAATTTGGAGAATCTATACTGTCGCGGTTTCCTGAAACAGGTATTTCAAACTTCAAAATTTTTAACCACTCAAGCACGACAAATAAAATTTTCGATTTAGGTAAGCATGAAAGAAACATGAGATATGAAAAATTTTGGCTGTGATGTGTGAGGGGACTCACACAAAAACGCGTCTCAAGTTTTAGACTTTTATACCACCTGAAGCACACATTATACTGTAAATAGTAGAAAATTTGAGGATATTGTATGTAGATGTACACATAAAAGATGCGCTACAGCATTGATTTACATTAATTTGCCTTACTCAATTTTTGTACTCGGTCTTTTTAATTTTGAGTGTTTATTTGCTATGTTCTGTGCGTAACTGATTTTTTATTTTTTGCAAACTTTTATGTGAACGCTTTTTTGTTTACGTTAATTTACCGGCACGAAGTGCAGCTTTTTTCTGGTCGTTTTTAAGCCTTTTTGTTATATTTTGTTTATTTCATTTTGGAATAAGTTGATATTAGATGTGCTTCGTTTTTCTGGAGCAAGTCCCACGGCATTATTTTAAGTTTAAACCTGAGTTAATTCGCAATTATTTTTATCGTGCTGTGTCTCTTTTGATTCATTTTCTTTGGTTTAATACAAACCATGTAAACGTATTTGAAGCTGGAAATTTTGGTTGGCTGGACGGACGATGAAGGACAAACGAATTTACATTAACTTATGTAGTGGTAATAGGTTGTTCAGTAATACTGTAACTTGGGAAGCAGTTTTTCTCAAAGTCAAAAAACAAGTAAAGCCTTAATTATGATTATTAGGGCAAGTTTTTGTTGCACTAAAAAATTGAAAAAATTGCATTTATTTTTAACGAAAGTTGGATTTATGCACAAACATTTTAAACTGCAGTGATTTACTCCAGCGATTTGCGATTTTCTGAACTTAAAAACTGTGTTTTAGGTGAAAGCTCAGCTGAAATTGCCGTTTGTTGTTGCCGAACTAATTTCGCAGAGGTTGGCACGAATAGCATTTCACAAAAAATACAACGCAACAACGTGCAAAATTTTTTAAAACAGCAAAAGCACAGAGCAAAATGCACAATTTAAATTTTTTAATTTTCGAGGCACAGCTCAACTTCAGCAATGAGGTTTTTGATTTAGTTAAAACGCAACGCAACTTCCACTATTGCAGAACGGTATATAGATACTAAACCAGATTTCTGCAGTAAAATTCCCAAAACATTATTCGAATTCCCTATTTTTGTGATTTTACACAAAAAGCAAACAATTTGCGAAAGAAGGAGCTGGACTGTGGACATTTGACGATATTACGATTAAAATGAAACAAAATTACATTAAAAATATAAAACTGCGCCATTGACAGAAAAAAAAAAAAAAATCAAAAGTCCAACGCCATTCAGCCGTAATAAATTTAAAAAGCATATTAGTCCGCGACAATGGGCGTTGGCAAAGGGGGCAGGGGGGCCATGGCCTCCCTGGATTTTCACACACTGTCTCTTAAATCTCTCAAATTTTAATAATTCTTCGATTTTTAATAGTTAATACTGGTTCTGATACTCTTATTGGCCTCCCTGAAAAATTTTCTATCGACGCCTGAGTCCGCGACGCAAAGCAAATTTTGAAAGGGCATGGTATGAAATGGAATGGAAGATGGAATGAAATAGAATGGAAGTTTTGGTATGGAATATGGAAGATGTCACAATGGAATGAAATGGAAGATTTCAAGAATGGAATGGAAAAAAATCTTCCATACTTTCATACCAATTCTATACGAGATTTTGCTTATGGCATTTACAGAAAAGATATATACGGATAGTGATGAATAAAAATATGTGAAAGCGTTTAGCAGCTAATAATCTGTCGACCAATTAATAGGGTAATTCGGCCATGACTCACGAACATTGCGCAAACAGTGTAAGCATTGCATCATCAGATTATAGGTTATGTTTATTGCAATTTGCAGCTGCATTGATGCTGGCTGACTTAATTTTTGTTTTGGGAATGACAATTTGCCTAGAGCCGTAGCCAGATCAAACAAAGTAAGGGGGCGTTAAAATAGACTGAACTTTTGTACATTAAAACTGATATTGTTCAGCTGCAAACTATGCGCAATTTCAAAATTCTGCAATCATGTTTAAAAAGGAGACATGTAAGTCCGGTAACGTTTCTTAGCTCCGTTCGTTTTTGGCCCATAATCACTTAAAAAGACTATCTGCCGCGGCCGCAACTAGGGGTGCGGGGCCTCCCTTAACAAAAATTTTGCTTCCCCAAACTCCAAAGCGACAACAGAAAAAAATATAGCCAGCAATTTTTTGGCCCCCTGAAAGAAATTTTGCCCCCCTAGAAATATGTTTTAGTTGCGGCACTGCAATCTGGAGCAGTGACAGCAGCGACCTAAACAACCTCGAGTGTGTTTAAAAAAAAAAAGCAGCTGGTCTTTCAAAAATGAATTTTGTTGGTCTGCATTTCTACTCTCCGACATATCCATAAACAGGTGTGCAACCACGATTTTGCTTCAGGAGGGGGCTTGAAAGTTAAAAATTTGTTGTTTGAAAAATGCCTCCGTTGGGTGGCGATCTGAACAAGATGGTGCCACTCAATCATTCCATATTAAAGGGATCTGGTGGCGAAGCCCCTGCCGCTGGGCGAATTTTTGATTTTTTGAGAAAAGATAACTATTTCAATTCGGAATTTCTGTTTTTTTTTTTGGAATTCAGTTTTTGGAATTTTTGGAATTTGGAATTCGGAATTCAATTCGGAATTTTGCGAAAAGATAACTGTTTTAAAAGCCATTCGGATCACGTTTCGCACGTTTTTAAAGCTATTTGAAAGAATAACATTGCTAAAACTTAGAGGCCAGTAGAAAAAGTAAATTACCCATAGCCCATTCAGCCCCTACTTTACTTACAGGCCAATTCAAGAACACGCTTAAACGCTTTCATTTTAGGGCTAAATTTTTTAAGTGAGTTGATTAGAGGGTGGGGGCTGAAGCCCCTTTGCCCTCGTAGTTGCACCACTATCTGTAAACGCTTAGCGGCATGTTGTGCATCCCGACTCATAGTTTAGAATCACTGGTTTTAGTCTTAGAGTATTTTTAATTGAATACGATGCAAACGTTCATGGTTTTGAAATTGATATGACTAACCTAATTATTTGATGACCTATTACTTAGGTCTAAAGGTGTAAACTTTGGATGCTAAATCTGGTGTTCGAACCTTGAATAACTAAACTTTCAGTATTTAAGAACTTCACCATATTACTAATGTAGATTACTTTAATCAAGTAGGTAGAAATGAATGTTATCATTCTTTTTTTGCATCATTGTCGGTTTTCTTGTCGTTGCATGATGTTTCAAAACAAGCATTTTTTGTAAACCAAAAAGGGGGACAAGGCTCCCTCTGGCCCCCGTAGCGACGGCACCGAATATGCCAAGTGACAAAACTTTTTTCTTTCATTGTAACAAAGATTTGCACTTCCTTTTTTTATTCTCGATTGAACTTGATACTTTGCTGTTGTTGTTGTTTGCGTTTAAACTTTTCTTCGGTATTTTTGTAAAATGTTTTTAGCCGTATGGCTGTACCAAATTTCATAGAAGGTGTGATTATAAACTTGTTAACAATAAACGCACGGCATACCGGTCAACCTATTGTCTGTTGATTAAGTGGTTGATATTTTCATGCTGAGTGAATTTTTATGGTAGCTCTTTGCGATAATGCATCAACAAATTATGCTTAGTTTCCGGGGTCTAAGCTTATCTTGGTAAGGAAGTATGAAATGAAATACGGCAGAAAATTTTAGTATGGAATGGAATATGGAATCGAAGATTTTTAGTATCAAATGAAAACGGAATGAAAGAAAATTGCCAGTATGGAATATGGAAAAATCGTCTTCCATTTCATTCCATACCATGCCCTGCTTCCACAATGACCAAAAATAAAAAAATTAAATCGTGCCGCATCTTTCACAATTACGGAAGTTGCATTTTGCCCACCTCTGCCAATTTGTCATACTTAAATGACACATTTAAGTATGACAAATTTAATGAGGTTCTGGATCAACAAACAAACAACGATTCCAGCTTTATTGTATCATTGAGACTTCACGCGAGCGCGATAGTATTATCATATTATATCAATCCTAATCTGTCCCAATTCGTAAAGAAAAACTAAGGTACAAAGAGAAGTTAGGATTGGGACGTGACCTGCAGGGCAAGCCATTTAGTTAGGCACAAAACAATTAGACGCCGTTAGTTATGCGTTGCGACGCTATAGGACAGCAAATTTAACATGTAAATTATGCATCAGAGTCGCACTCGAACCTCTACGCCAGGGGTCGGCAATCTTTTGCATTAGTGAGCCACATTCAGTCCTAACAAGGCTCCAGCGGGCCGCCACCATTCCAGCGGACCAAAACAAAAGAATCTTCGCCAGAAATTCTGGCCTTCTTTGGCCGAATTGATGGCGAATAGCAAAAAAAGGTCTTCGCCCGAAATTTAGGCCCAATTTTGGCCGAATTGATAGTGAAGACCAAAAATTAAGGTGAGAATCATTTCGACGGTTTATTGCTGTATATCTATCATTGAAAACAGTAAAAAGGTCGCGGGCTGGATGACAAAAAAAGGTCGCGGGCCGGGTGAAGTGCCTTGGCGGGCTGGATCCGGCCAGCGGACCGTAGGTTGCCGGCCCCCGCTATACGCCAAACTATCAGTCAATCATACACGCGTAAACAGTACAAAAGCTAAACATCACGACTTCTAACTCTTAGTGCTTAACAGTACTGCGCTATAGTTGAAAAAACCTAAGTCTTGCTCCAAGTCACGACACATGAATGATACAAAATTTTTTAAAGCATTTTATAAAAACTGCTTTTGTTAATATTGAATTTACCTATACATTTTTCGTGACTTTTCCGGGTTGATACATCAGATTGATAACATTGATATTGGGCTTTAATGCCGTTCCACGTTGATGTAACGAATCAAAAAACATTTAATTTTTCATAAATTTTGTTAAATATTTAAATAGTATGATATAGTTTTACAAATTAAGGAGCCGTTCTTGTCTGTACTGGAAAAAAAATCCTAATTGCCTTTGAAAACAATAATCGTTTGATTTCGATGATGCGTACTTAGTAATGCTAACCTAGAATTTCAGCCAATTAACCAATAGGCCTACTATTCACCAGTTTTTAAAAGGCATTTGGAAACAACTTCTCGGATAATAAACCTATAATTATCTCCACGTTATTACAATGCAACATCTCTTCAACAATAACTAGATCAGCGTTTTTTCAGACATTTTCTGATAATAGTTGCATTCTGCTTGACGGGTTCATTTAAATTGAAACTAATATGGGAAATGGTTGAATTGTTGGTTAAGCAAAGGCTTAGTCAGCTGACTGAGGTCACGTTTCCGAATATGCTTAAAATTTAATTCAATCTAAAACTTCATTTACTCGTCTTTCAAAATAATGAAGGCTTAATTAGCCTTTTCAAAGCCTTTATTATTCACAAAGTCAACTGTGCGATTAATGTAGAGTCACTTTGAGCAATCAAATATTCCCATTTTTTCTGGTGCGGCTAATAAATACAGGAAGCCTTAATTGTCAATTGCAACCAAAAATCTGACTGAGCAATGAGTGAAGATGCAACTATAGTAATTGACGATGCAACTAAATGCACCTAGTAATGAGTGATGAGTGAGCCTTATAATCAGTGAAGATGCAACAAGTAATTGACGTTAATTTAATCGTGACTGAAACTATCTTTACGTGTAAAAAATAATGTAGAAGTGGCGCAGATTTCAGATTTTTTTTGTACATTCTAAAATCTTGCCGCTTTGAAAAGCTTTTTTGGACTTAAATTTACCACACTCTACACTAGGCAAGAAAGACATAGCTCTTATTTTTTAATATCTAACTAGCCATGGCTTGTTCTGAAGTAGATGCATTTCAGCAAACTGCTGGGGCACATTATGGTTCGAATATTTTCCAGCCAATGTTATAACAGTTTAGTGTTTGCTGATCGGCAAATTGCAACTAATCTGTTACCAAAAGCAAAAAATTGCAACTTTTTTCCTTGGCCTTACGCATAATATCATTAGAAAAAACGCCTAATAATTTAGCATGTGCCTCCAGTTCTTTTTATGCTTATTTTGTGCACGTTTTGGCTGTTTAAAACAGGTCTTTTAAACCGAAGTTTAACCCAGAAAGGTCTTAAAATTGAGTTATTTTTGCAAAAAGACGCAAAAAAGTCCGGAGTAACAAATTTTAACACCTCGCCCATGACTCCCCCCTTTCGAAAATTTTTCATTAGATGCATGGAACAGTGAACAAAAACCTTTTGTCAGAAACTGGTCGACCGGCCGGTCAACCGGCGTAGATTTTGATATTTACCGGTCGGGTCGGGTTGATAAAATCCTGACCGGTTCCATCTCTGCTACAAACATCTCAAATGTCATCTAAATTGTGCAAAAATGGCTATTTTATCCAAAAAATTGCAAAAATCGCCCATCGGCTGGTGGCTCTACCCTCAGACCTCCATCTGTGTAAGACGCAGACAAATTTTAGCTTTGACTTTAAGTCTATTCCTAATCAAAATCCGATTACGCATCTTTTATCCCACAAACCGGAAAAATCGCCCAGCTTTCTGCTTCCCTTTCCTTAGCACAATCCAGTTAAGCTACTATAAATCAAAAAATCACAGAAATTGCACAGTGGGTGGAGGCTCTTTCCTCAAATCCCCGTCTGCGTGATTCGCAGAAAAATTTTAGTTTTGAGTTCAAGCCCCCTTCTTAATAAATTCAGTTACGCGCCTTGGCTGATTCTGTAATATCGATCTTTGTTTTTTTATGATATTGTAATATTTTATTTTTTGTTTTTAGCTTATAGTGCAGTGCCCTAATGAAGCTATAGCTTCTATGGGCCGGCGAAATGCTGCAGGAACTTAAAAACCTGCTCCAGTTGAGCAAAGCTAATTGAAAATTTTTGTTGCTTGACTCCGGCTCCTTACAACTTTGAGATTTGAAATTTGGCTCTCGAACTAAAAAAGGTTGAGAACCACTGATCCAGAGTCTTATAGACACAATTAAACCTGTGATTAACAGCCTCAGACATACTGTTTCGAAATCGACATTCGTCTTTCATTCCTCGTTAGTATAGCTAGGACTACAGGTATGAACATGAGAGTAGAAAAGCAAGGAATTGCAAATACCAGATCATAACACATTTCTTTTCTTTTTTTTTTCCCTTATTAATTTCCCTTTCCCTTGTTTCCCTTCATCCCTTTTTTTTCCTTGTAAAATATTAAGTAATCACAAGATTACAAAAATCGAACTGTTATAATTATCTCTCATTTGGATAATTATTTAAATCTTGCATAAGCTTATAAAAAATATTATTGATCCAATTCAGTAATATTTTTATAACGTTTCATCAGTTGTTTCTTATAAAAAAATTTTTGTACATTTTTTTTGGTTCAATTTAATTCATAATTTTATATCAATTTTCTCCAAATCTACTTTATTCGCATCCATGTATACACGCTTGCAAATAAAAATGTTAGTTTTGTAAGCGTGCTGCAAATGTGGTATTAAAAGCGTTAAAGACATTATCATCTTGCGAAACTTTTAGATGGAAACGTTTTTGAAACTATGCGAGAGTATATAAGATGAGTCATTTGCCATTTAAAAACGTTTAGCGTAGCTATAATGCGACAGATACGCGTTTGTCTTGAAGACAAGCAACCAATATATAGAACACGTGGATTTGTGCTAGCTTTTAATATTTTTAAGTTCAGATTCATTATTAAATTTTAGGTAGGTATAGTTTTTGCTTTTTTCTTTGGAATATTTTGATTTCCAATTTTTTTTTTTAATAAATTTCTTTAAAAAATCTTTTTACTTAAAACTAACTTGATTTAGAGTCAAATAAAATTATAAACCATCTACTCTTGAAAATTCTAGGTCGCTAGACTAAGAAGTTTCTAGATTTTGTGCTTTGTTGAAGCCACTTCAGCAAAATTTAGAGATTTTGGCACATATTTAATGTAAAGGAGGTCGTTAGACGTTTTTGCAATCTAATCACATTATTTAGGCATTTTACAATCAAACTTTAAATTAGGCAAACTTACTTTGGTGCTACATTTAAATCGCCTATGATATCATTTTATCAAAACTTAGCTCTGACATTACAGTGATGATATCATAACCAATTTCTCTTAAGTTTTGTCAATATCGAGAAACAGTACTACCATTTTTTAGCACTGGCATTTTTCGGTGAGCTGGTATTTTTCAGTACCGAAATTTTCCAGTGCCGGCATTTTCCAAAACATCTCTTGGTTAATGTTATGATAAATATTTACTTCTATGATTACAGATAAGATTTTACATTGCTGAAATACCAGTTAGTCAAGCGGTAACGCGTTCGTCTCTGAAGCGGAAGATCTGAGGTTCAAATCTCGGATCGGTCAAATCGAACACTGTGTTGGATCGGCTCGCCGCCGCTGCGACATTTGTTCAAAAGGAGCTGTGTTGCCTGCAGGTGCAATATTGCGGAGATGGACCCCGCCAACTTTCTACGTGCTTCGGCGTATTACAGCGAGTATAATGAAAGATTTGGTTTGATTTCGTAGGTCAATAGTATATAGCGTACTCATTATGCAGTAGGCTATTTTACATCGCTATTTGGCCAACTTATAGTTTCAACACACTTGCTAGTTAATGCCTTATATTTTTAATCCCTTTGACAATTTGCTTAAAATACTTACTCTACCTGAACTACCCGCTGTTGAATCATTAACTGTCGATCACGAAGCATCTGGCATTTAAATCCATTCAATATCAGCATAGTTAGTTCCGCCATGACGTCAGCATAGCTTGATGCAAAAACAAAAGTTTCCTTCTCTGCCTCTTAGCCAAGGCAATTTAATGTGAAGTGACTCATTACATTTACTTTGTTTTTTTTAAAACGTAAATTGCTGATTAAATCAAACTCTTTAGATTATTATTACAAAAAATCTAAATTATAACATTAGTCATTTTCGCAGCTCTATTTAATACTTTTAATATTTTGTTCGAAATGTAATGAAGTGACAATGGCCCAGCCATGGAACACACATCAGGACCCAACTCCCAACTTGATACTTCATAGAAGATATTATGCTTACGATGAAGGTCCACGTCGAACAGTTGTATATTTGGTCGAAGAATTTTATTTTGATGACGATCGATTATTTTACATTAAAACACTTCGAGCTTACGTGGATTTAGATTAAACCTTGTAAAGATTTAAAAGACTTCGTACTTGAGTCTTGATGACAAAATTCATTCAAAAACTACAATATTCAAATCTAAAAAACAATTCATACCTGCAAAAATTATTGATAATAATTTAGTTGTGATGCTTTTGACGTTTGCTGGCCAGAGCTTTTAAAATTTAATTGTTTGCGTGCTATCTGGCCTAATGCTACCAGCACGGAAGCTTTGGATAGATTCGAATCCTGTGGGAGGATAACTTTTTTGCATTGCTAGTGTTAACTAGTCGCCGTTCTGGTGGCGTTTCCCTTTGCTTCCGCGCTGGTAGCCTTTAGACCAAATATTACGCAAACAACTACATGCAAAAATTATGTTAATTTAATCAAAAACAATACAGCCAAAATTCTGTGCAACATGTTTATTGAGACGTTTCGGTTAATTTCTTTAAACCATTGTCAATGTTATTCATATCAAATAAAATTCTATTTGAATAAATTCTATTTGAATAAGATTGACAATGGTTTAAAAAAAAGTAACCAAAACGTCTCAATAAATATGTTCTACAGTATTTTGGCTGTGTTGTTTTTGATTAAATTATTCAAGAAGTCCGTTTATCATGCTCCTTTGATAATTCAGTCCAACATGCCTCATTGTCAAGGCTTTTTAAGTTTGTCTCTGAAGGATTGGGAACTGATGTTCAAGTTGCTGCGCCATTCAAATCGCATTATCAGTAGCGTAGCCAGGGGGGGCGGGGGGGCTTCAGCCCCCCCATTGGCCTGAAAAGTATGCAAAATCGCACGTTTTTAGTGCTTTTGAGGCCGATTTTTGCTCAAAAAATGAAAACAGTTCCCCCCCGAAGGAATTTGGGTGCCGAAGTCGTGTAAGAGTTGCCGTCATTCGGCTGGAAGAACCGTTTGAATTTCCGATTTCAGCCGAAAAATCCGTCTCAATTTCGGTGAAGACCTTTTTTTTTTTGGAGATCACCTGTTTTTGGGCGGAAAAACGGTTTGAATTTCCGATTTCGGCCGAAAAATCCGTCTCAATTTCGGATGAACCGTTTGAATCTGATTCAAGAGCAATGAAAATTCGGGTCAAGGTTGCTTGCAGTTGTCTCACTCTTGCAAAAACGCCCCCCCCCTTTTTCGAAATCCTGGCTACGCGCCTGCGCATTATTATGGTACCATCACACCCAGTCCCCTTTTCGCATTTTTGTAAAGTGTACCCTTATTGTTACAAGTTTACAAGTTCGTCTCTTCACTCTCTCGAGTTTGTTGCGCTATTTTGAGAATATAACAGCTCGTCATTACTGCGGCTTGTTTATTGGTAAAGTTCTGGCTCATGTTTAGTTCCCATTGCTACTTGTTTTATTTCATTCTATTTCTTACAATCTCGAAATAATTTCGAATTTGGGCAGCAATTTTTGCAAGATTCAAATAAGATAGCAGAATAGCGAGATGAAAGAAAAGGTGCTTTCCAGAAGTACGCCGCCCGACAACTAAATTCCAGCACATGGATAATGATGACGGAAATGGGCTCATCAACTTGTACATTAAGTATGTTCAAAGTTTGCTACGTTGACAGTGAATTCATTAGGCAGTGATGCAGTTGCAATACGCAATGTTGTTAAATTTAACGTTTTTTTGTTTTTATTATGTTGTTGATGAAGTCTTCAATTTTGTACTGCAATATTTGGCTGGTTTTCCGTCTGTGCTTGCGCTGTGAGCCCAAGCTAATCCAGCGGTCGAAGTATAATTACAGTCAGACAAAACAAAATTAAGTGTCCTAAATACTACAGTTAAGTTTGTTCAAAAAGTATCTGACTTTTTTTTCCAACAGCGTTTAAGCAAATCACTTGCTCAAAGCGTGGGCTCACAAACACGCATTCATACGCAATTGCGAAAAGTGTCCAGCTAGTAGTGTAGCCAGGGTCGGAGGGATTTCTGCAAAGTGTTTATCAAGGCCATCTTTTTCTCTTTCTGCAAAGTGTTTACCGAGGTCGTTTAATATGTGCTTGGCAATTTTTTATTTTCAGGAAAATTTTATTGTTATGGCGAAACAAATCGAACAGAGGTATTGTGTCAAATTTTGTATCATCTATTACATCGACTTTGTATTTCGTAAATTTTTAAATAAATCATCGAACTTTATTTGCCGATATTGATATCCTGATTAGCAATCACAGCCTTGTAAATATAGAAACTCAAAGCAACGCTGAATTAATAAGCGTTTCTGAATAGATGATTGCCAACAGGTTGACTCTTAATCCATGCAAAACAAGCTTCAAAATTAATCCGATACAAAGAAACGCTGCAACCTTTTATGCTTAGTGTTGTAAAAACGTTTTGCTCCACGTTTTTTGTTGGTCGTTTTTTTTTTTAATTTTTTTTTTCGTTAGTTTGTTTACTTTCAGCTTGAAAAAGTGTGCTAGTTCAATCCAATGCCTACCGGAGGTTTCCACATAGTCTATCACGTTGACGTATATTAGCCGGAAATTTGCTTCAAATCTTGGGATTTGGGAAATCTAGGAATCTTGTGAAAACTTTAAATCTTGGGAATTACAAAAATCTTGATTCTTGAGTGGTAACACTGGTCTCAAATAATCAGGGGCGTATTTAGGGGGGGCCATTGGGCCATGGCCCCCCTTTGGGTCGCCAGGATAGTATAATTAGCATATAACAGTATGCAAAATTGCGGCATAGCCCCCCCTTTGTAAGTTGGGCAGAAGCTTTGATCACACCAGTAGCGTAGCCAGGAAGGGGCGGTTAAGCTATAGCCCCCCCATTGGCATGTTGATCAAAAAGCAAAATGGGAAAAACACTACGTTTTTAGCACTTTTGAGACTGTTTTATGCACTGGAGTGGACTACATAGTGATTTAAAACATCTTTTGAAGCATATATTCATGGAGGGAGGGCTAATTTGTCAAAAATAAAACTAACAAATAAATAAAAACTTTGAAAAATGGTAAGAAATAAGAAATCAAATTTGATCGCAAGTGTAAAAATGCTTAACATAGGTGTCACCAACAAATATACTACAAACTAAGGAATAGAGAGGAGGGCTATTCAGTATTAGTTAAATCTCTTTTCATTAGCCCTCCCCTAATCATTTTCCTCTATAAACTGTATACGAAATAGATTACTCCGTGTGAGTTTTATTGAACTATTCGATTTTATAATTTACCAGCATCAAACAAGAAAACTAACATTTTACCATTAGCCACCTCCAAATATCCCATTTATGCCACCAGTTTAATCATGTTTGCACCGCCAATTTCTAAGCCACGTTTTAAAAGCATTATTTTTAATCAAAATAGCCCTAAAATAAAGTTATTTTTGCAAAAAAATGCAAAATTTTCGAGCGCTGGGGGCTCCGCCCCAGACCCCCGTGCCTCTGGCGGCTGGGGGCTTTTCCCCAAACCCGCAGCCTCCAGTGGCAGGCAGCCCAAAGTAGATTCTAAAAAAGTAGACACTGTAGTAATTTCTGGTGAAATTAAGTCTTCCAATTTTAGTACGATAGATATAGGCTAATTTATTGCACTGCCCGGCGAAAGACCGGGAAATCGATAAGCTAATTAACCACTAAATGAAAATAAAAGCAACAATCGCAATAACTGGGTAGTGAGCAAGCGTTAAAGGATTATCGATTTCAATGCAAGTTTGTAGTCAGTTTCACACAGCTTTGTAATGACCTGTATCACTGATTAGACTGAACTCTATAAGTGCACCATTGTTTACTCTTCAGAAAGGCTATATGTACGTCATACCATGTCTTTATATATCAGTACTCGCTGCTGCTGTCACAGACGATGGTATCTCTTAAAAGTTGCAATTAGCTTAAATTAAAACCCGAAGAACGATGAGTATTCTGCAACCAATAGTACTCATAAAACTGTTACTTGTATTAATCAAAGCACGAATATAAATTAAGTAGATTCTGCGTACATCTCAGCAACTAGACGACATAGAAAACACGATAATAATACTACAATAGTAATGCACTCTCATTCTATAGTTATTACGGACGAACTTTATCAAATAAGAGCCAAGAGTAGCTTTTCGTAATCTCCGCTTGTGTCGTCTTTAATGTATTTTTCCAAGGATGTTTTGAAGAACCTTTCAAACACATCTTTAATCTGCTCCATGTCATCCAGAAATTTAGCATTGATAAATACCCATGTAATCAGTGCACCGATGTATCAACAATGCAGACAGACAAAAGGCAACAGCTTGAAGTGGGTAGCTGAGGAAGTGAGGATTGATTTGCTCTTAACTAGCAAACGGTAAAACCTAGAAAGTTGAAATTTGGACTCAACGTAAGAATTAATGATTGCGTTATGTGTTCCAATTTTGGGAATTCTAGGTCACGGGCTTCGCCCCCAGACCCCCAAAACAGCTCCCCCATTGCGAATTTCTTGGCTACGCGCTTGGATCACACAAAGGGTATGTTTTATTCGTTTGTTGTAGGCCTGCATCCAACTCTGGCCATAAAATCGGACTAAGTTTGAGTGAGGACCTTTTTTTTTCTTTTTGCTCTTCACATGATTTTGGGCAAAAAATCGGACTGAATTTGAGTAGAACAATTTCTTAATCTGATCTTTGTTCTTCTCAAATTTTCTGAAGTTCCTGCCCCCCCCCCCTTTTTTTCAAAATCTTGCGTACGCTACTGAAAATAATGCCCTAGTAGGGGGGAGCACGGGAGCGCTACCGGTACGGCGTGACTACGATCTGGGTCTAACCAAGGAAGTCTGAAACTGCAAAATTCGTGCTGTAACCGCGTCCGCAAGTTTGTAACTTTTTACAAATTTTCTACCGCTAGTCTGCATTTCTTTACCGCCAAACTTCATTAATATTGTTTTTTTAGTCTGCAATTTAATGCAGGTTTGCCCAGCTCTGGACGTTGTGGTCGTGGTGTAATTTTTACAGAAAGTAAAAATGGTGTTTTGTTTTTAATTTGATTTGTATTGCATTCCTTGCAGTCTATTATTACGATAATAATAACAGACTTCCCTTAATTTAGTAGTCACTACACTAGCAAAAAAAATTGTCAACCAAGCAAGGCTTCAAAAAAACCTAAAAAATCTATTTTTATTCCTATATTAATGAGGTTTACTTTCTCAAGAAGATCCTCAGAAAGATAAAACTATACCGTTGTTCTGTTGATAAAACTATCCTCAGAACTATAGATAAAACTATTCTCAGAAAGATAAAACTATACCTCAGAAAGATAAAACTAAATAACCTCTCCCCTCCAAAAAAAGACTATAAATACAATGAGAACTTTCGTCATCATAGGCTTGTCTTTTGACTATATAACCTAGTTGTCGCGATTACCCGCGAAGATGTTTTAACAGCTTCAATACCGCAAATCAAAAGCACAAAAGTTGTAAGTCATAGAGCAGGTGAGGTGGCGAATCAACGTTGCAATTCCAATTAACGTTGAAAAAAGTATTACGATTTAAATGGAATACTTTGGGTTTATTTATATATAGACAAATGTCGACGTGCTTAGTAGAGTGCTCGATAATGAAATTGCCAAATTAGAGCTTGCATCAATCTACGTTTATTGAACTAAACAAGGAACTAAAAACGCCCCTATCTACAGGCTGTTTCACCCTTATTAGGGATTTTTAGCGGCTTATTGTACTTTACACATTTTTTCTTAAAATTTTGATATTATTGCAATCAAATGTATGTAATTAAGCGCTCAAATTGGTAAACTTCTTGGTGTTTTTTGGCGCATCACGGTCTCACAGATGCATAACATAGCCTAACAGAGTACAGAGTGTATAGTTTTTCAGAGCATCGGAATTGTTTTCTTGTACCAATTTTCCTCCTGTAGATCCCTATCAAGGGTAAAGCAGGGGTGCTTTTGGTTCTGTATTTATTTTGGTAAACTTATGTTGATATTTATTTATTTATTTATTTATTCAGTTTCCACAAATAAAGTGAATCAAAACTTGATTTATGACCGAAATCGATGTGGTTACCGGTATTAAAAACTTTTATTGCATAAAATTAAAAACAGTTTTGGCATGCGCTAATATGGGTTTTTATAAGTTTATGATTGACCAGACAAATTTTGGTTTAATTTGAAAAGTATAACTTTGCTTGAAACCCCAAGTACTCACCGGTATCCCATTTCCATTGTAAGACTTGACTTACACGTCTTACCAGACATGAGTACTATTACGGGCATGTAGCCACCCAGGATCTCTTTCTCAATATCTAATGATCTTATTTAAGCTTTTTTTTTAGTCTTTACAGTACATTTAAAGTAAACTTCAAATTTAACTTTACCTTTAAATTGCGCAACAAAACAAGAAAAAACGTTTAATTTGGCCTTCAAAAAAAAAAAAAAAAAAAAACACGTTACAACACTATTTATGCTAAACTACATTTCTAGTGAAATATGAGAGTGTAAAATATCCAGGCAATCATCTTGATTCAACGCTAAATTTTACCAGTCATATTTAAGTGATTGAGCGACGAGAATTTACAGCTATTGGCATACTTTGCAGATCAAAATCCATAGCTTCTATTAAAATTTTGCTTACTGTGTACTACGCCATAATTTTTCGCATATAATGCTCAGAATTTTGGTCTGGGGATGCTCGTCCAAAAATAATTTGCATTGACTCCAAATGCTCCAGAACAAATATCTGAGAATAATAGAACGCGAGGAGATTACACAAAAAATTGAACTTTTATTCATATACAATTTGAAATATTTATTATTACTTAACCACTAAATTTTGAAATTGCTAAATTCAAGTTTTTGCTTCAAAAGAACAACTTACCGCAATCATTTAATAATTATTTTTATTGTATCCAAGATATCACCTCTCGCCAATCCAGAAAAGCAAATTAGGATGATTTTTACTTACCTCTTTACAAAACAAAACGATGAGGTCAAAATCAATCAATTTCTTGGAATTTAAGATTTGGAATGATATCTTCTTTTTTCTTCATTGCCCGCTTTTCCGTGAGGGTTGCGGGGGCAGCAGCTCGAGATTAAGCCGTCACACCTCACGGTCTTCCATCACCTCCATCATTTCGCTTGGGTGAAGTCCCAAGCGGTTCCATCCAAGATCCTCGATGTAATCGGTTCATCTAGTTCTAGGTCGTCGAACTGGTCTTCTCCCATTTGCTTTGGCAAGTAAAGCTTGTTTGGGGAGTCTTTCCTGAGGCATTTTGCGTACATAGCCAAACCACCTAAGCTGAGATCTTTCTATTAGAACTTTACCCTTCAAAAAATAAAACAAAAATATAAATTGTTCTTGAATCAACAAAGTGCAATTACATAAAAAATGATTATATCGTTGCTTATTGAAAATTGTAAATTTTTAAGCATTTCCTTTGTCGATCTGAAAAATATTCGATTTTTCAACGGCAAAAACAAAAAGCTACCAATTTTTCAGGTGACCGTAGACTCGAAGACTGAAAGGTCACTTCCGGTTTCTTATTTGATTAATTTGTGTGAGTATTGTATTGTGTTTGTTGTACTGTATCTTTTTGATGAAATAAACTTCTGACTCTGACTTGTCAAAAACTGGGTGATGCTTAAAATGAAACAATCCGAAGATCCAGCTGTGCTCGGTGATGTTGGATTAAGCCCAACCCAGATAAAGCAATAGTGTAACGCATTAAAAATGGCCGTGAGTCAGGGTAGAGTTAACCCAGCTTAGAGACGCTATAGAGAGCTTAGCTACAGCTACAGCTTAGAGAGCTACAGCTACAGATACAGCTACAGCTACAGCTACAGCTACAGCTACAGCTAAAGCTACAGCTACAGCTACAGCTACAGCTGCAGCTACAGCTACAGCTACAGCTACAGCTACAGCTACAGCTACAGCTACAGCTACAGCTACAGCTACAGCTACAGCTACAGCTACAGCTACAGCTACAGCTACAGCTACAGCTACAGCTACAGCTACAGCTACAGCTACAGCTACAGCTACAGCTACAGCTACAGCTACTGCTACAGCTATAGCTACAGCTACAGCTACAGAGAGCTACAGCTTAGAGAGCTTAGACACCCAGCGTAGAGTTAAGCCAGCTAAAATGGGAAGATGAATGACTGTGGCGTCGTAAAGGATGGAGACACCCGGGGCGGAATTTCGTGGTGTCAACCTTTATAATGTATATAGTTGGCTGCAAATAGTTTTATTTTAAAGCTAGCAGTACTACTTCATTACTGTTGATAGCGGTTGTTATTAGGCTAGCTTAATAAGTTTTCATAGTAAGATTCTAAAATTTGGAATTATGAGCTGCATACGTTTAGAATCAGGCGAGTAACCTGAAATCTGCAAAGCAGAGGGTGCTGTTTTGGGGATCTGGGAGCTCCGCTCCCATCCGCCAGAGGCCACTGGGGGACTGGGGGCATTCGAAAAATTTTATTTTTTTGCAAAAAGGAGTTAATTTTAGGCTAATTTTGATGAAAATCAATGCTTTTGAAATAAGGAATCAGAGGGAATTTTGGTGATATAGAAATTATTAATGCAAAAACATGAGTAGACTTAGGCGCATAGTCAGAAATCTGTAATGGGAGGTCTGGTGGCTGAGCCATCAGCGCTTGACAAATTTGTATCTTTTTGCAAAAATAACTTAATTTTAGGCCCATTTCGATAAAAATTAATGCTTTTGAAACGTGCCACAGAAATTAGCAGTTGCACAACCACGATTAAACTGGTTGCATAAACGGGCAATGGCACTGTGGGACGTGACTAATGGTAAAATCTCAGGTCTCTGATTTACAAGTTTGTACCGTAAACCTATAAATATTACTTCAATGAAACTCGCAATGAGTAAGAGTTACATTTTTGACAAATTAGTCCCTCCTCCAAATAAATGTTTCGGCCGCCAATTAAAAATAATAAAAATAAATAAAAGCGAACGTTTCGGCCGCCAGAAAACACTTTGTTAAATTTAACATAAGATATTAAAATGCGGAATAGAAACTGAGGAGCAGCAGGGTAGTGTTAAAAAGGGAGGCATTGGAGACATTTGCCCTGAGCTCTTTTTCAAAAAATCAACAATTGCAAAAACAGAAAAATAATAAACGATTAATTTTTTCTAAAAATTCCCAATTTTTTTGCGGGAGCTTTGCCTCTTTATCTTAATGACTTGGTGTAAAAACTTTTTAGTATTCTTGGCATTCGACCAAATATACGCTATGCAGTAGTTATATTTAACTTCACACGTAACTTTTTAATAATTCTTCATGCAGCATTTTTCGTGATCCAATAGTGTGTCATTTGGGACTCCTAGCGGCGATTTCTATGACACAAATTGTTCGGTAAACGTCGCCCGTTTCCACTAGACCGCATGACAGTGATTAAAGCTGTTCATTCTTATCTCAAAACAATTTCTTCGCGCTCGCGTATTTTTAGAATAAGTCGGCGATTTCAAATTTAGTAACACGTTTACCGTAGTATAATATCAACATGCAATTCCTGGTAATATTATACTGTATTACATTTCATTATCCCACACATACTATCTTCTTAATTCACTCGCAGAATAGGCTCGGTCATATTTTTGCGTTAGCAACCCAAAATTGATTGTGTTTGAACCCCGGATTCATTGTTATGTTTCCGGATGGTTTAGTGCTTTGCAGTTTGTACCACCTGCATCGGAATTATTAGCAGGAATAAGAACAACAATTTTCTATAGTGCTTTTTGCCCCCTCATTCTCCGATTAGAGCTTTCACACAATGCCATTTAAAATAAGTTTAATATGACTTGGCTTGGTTGGATATCACATTGCATTATTTTTGAAGTGAGGAAGGGAAAAAACGAATTGACAGACTAGCAGTTATGTTGTCTTTTGTTCCGTTATTTTCCTTTTAAACCAATCAAAAAATAATGCTGTCCTCGAGCCGAGGACTTGTAGGTCTTCTGGTCAAGGCCAAGGACTTCAAAAT
Organism: Trididemnum nubilum; assembly: GCA_963965965.1. Taxonomy (NCBI): domain Eukaryota; kingdom Metazoa; phylum Chordata; class Ascidiacea; order Aplousobranchia; family Didemnidae; genus Trididemnum; species Trididemnum nubilum. The sequence continues at coordinate 12,342,670 of OZ014473.1, read as the reverse complement.
GTGTCCTCGAAGCCAAGGACGTTTTCGAGAACTCCACTTTTGATAGCAAATTTTCAATATGATTTTTTTTTCACAACTGTGAGGTAGCACTCACCTCACATATCTGCTTTCCCATAAGGCTAGTGTTTCACTACTGCTTCGCAAGGTTCAAAAATGGGAGAAACGACATGGTGTGCAACATTCAAGCCTCGTGCCCCATGTTTTTACTGTTTGCTTTTGGAAAAATATAGTATACCATTAAACAAGTATCAGTGTCAAAAACTTTTGTTTTATGAATCAAAAAAAAAAAAATGGAAGAAGTAGCAAAAACTATAGACTTAAACATTTTCTACTACCTGGTACATTTTTCGTTGTTCTTTGTGTTTTTATTGCGTTTTATGACTTGCCTCTGCTTTCATGAAACTGCTATTATACCACAAAGAAAATTATGTGTGCACAAAGCCATAAAGCCTGTTTCAAAACATTTCTAGCGCCAAAAATTGATGGACATTTTTAATGCTTTCGACTTTTAGCCGAATCCAGCTTTAACTGCAAGTAAATAACGCAACAAAATGTATTCGATTAGGCATAGAAATAACGGTGAGCAAATCAAGTAAATCAAGCTTCACTGCAAGTAAATCAAGCACTGACGTTGAAAAAAAAGAGAAAAAAAGCATCGGCTATTATACTGTATATTAAACTAACGCTTAATCTATCAAGCCAGTGCATATTACCATCAGCGCACGAGTAAGAAACGTTACTGAGCAGCAACAAGCAAAAAACACGATCAAAATGAAACTGCTACAAACTTTTAAGTATATCGCAGTCCTAACTGCAACTTTCATCAACGGAGATAAGAAATTAAATACAATTTGTTTTTAGTTTGGGAGCTATATTAAAATAACTAAGAGGGGGGCAAAATTGCCCCCTGGTACAAGTAGGGTTAACAATGTTTTATCAGTTGGTTTAATAGTTTACAACTGAAACTTAACTATAGTTCAGGCAAAAACAAAATGCATTAAAATTGTAAGCAAAGCTGACTCAAAAAGGAATGCAATCGTGAAGTCCCCAGATACCGCTTCGTGATGTCACATTTTAGTCAAAGACTGCTGACATAAATATCCATAGACAAAAATAATGAAAGGGAAATTGGTTACAAACCGGTATGTTTCAAATTGTTTTTGAACGACTCCATGCGTATTATTTACCCAGCAGATGTGTCCAAACTTTTGAGGAACAGGTTGCAATAAACTTCAAATCGGTTCCTTTATTGTGACATTTGGCGAGAATTTAAATGAAGACCAAAAAAAGTTCGTCACCACATTATTTGAAGTGATTTTTATCAGAAACTTAAGTGAAGACCAAAAAAAAAGATCTTTACCGCAATTTGAAGTGATTTTTATTGGAAATTTAAGTGAAGACCGAAAAAGCCCTTTATTTTTCTTCTTCATAAATTCTGTTAGAAAAAAAGCTTTTTACCCCAAATGAATCTGAAGCAAATTTATTGATAACAGTATAAAATAGCATTATTTTAGTGCAATGCAATTATTGTCATTACAATCACTCCTTTGTTTACCAAGTAGTGTATAGACTGAAGACATCTCTTTGTTCTCCAACAGGACAAACACATTATGAATGGTTGATAAAAATTTAAGATTCTATAGAATCAAAAGATATTTGAAGCCCGAGTGGATTGTTGGTACATGATTACAGTATATTTTTTGATAAAACGGATTAACGCTTGATAAATTAACGATTTAATTGTTTGGTATTAGGTCCGCTTTTATCAATTTATCACTGTGATATGAGCTTGAAGCCAATAACACACGAATGAAATACACGTTCTCGTTTTTTATTAAAATTACTGCTTTTATTGCTTTCGCATCAACATTTTGACTAATTTACGTAACAACTCTTGTATGTGCTTCGCATTTTTTCTCGTTTCCAAGCATCTTTAAATTTGTCAAAAATGAAGGATGCATTCGTCTCTGGAACGGGAGGTCTGAAGTTCAAATCTCGGGCCTGTAAAATCGAACACAGGGTTGCCAACGGCTCGCCACCGCTGCGACATTTCTTTGAAAGGAGTGGCTGGCGCAATGACGCGAAGATGCGCCCCGCAAACTCGTTATACGCTTCGGTGTAATACAGCGAGTATAATGAAAGACTTAATTTAATTTATGAACGATGCACTTTATAATTTTGAGTTAATAACCGTTTTTGTTCGTTATTCTATTGCTGCTGTAATTAGTTTTTGAAAACTGTGTAAAATAACGTCACTGTCGTGCAATGCAATTATACCGTAATAAAATTACATCTTTGTGTACCAAGTTGCCTATACAGAAGACAGCGAAGGAACTTTGCGATCTTCGAGTCAAGCTGCCCTTGGCCCACCTGTTTACTACACACAGTGGAGGCTTCATCCTACCCCATTAATTGCTGAAAGTCAAGCAAAGAAAACTATGAATTCCAGTTCCGATAGGTGGGCTGATATTTTAATATCTTAATTGAACTGGCCGAGAATTAAACCCGCGTTTGCCGTTTTATCGTCCATAGTAGCAAACGCTTTATCCACTTGTTAGCGCACTCATCGACAATAGCCATTTAAAAACAACTGGAAAAATGATGAGATGTGGGGCCTAAAGCATATTACAACGACCCCTAGGAAAAATAATAGGCTTTTGCTATGCTTTTTTTTTTCTTTGAAAGACGTTGTACCGGATTTTCAGTTGATTCATTTTCATTGGGCAAAAGATTTTTAAATTTAAAAAAAAAATCGAGCAGCATCTCAAAATAAAGCCATGCCTTACCCTCAGGGTGTAGAGAACTCCAAAGCTTTTGCGGTAGTTGATTTTCCTAACTTGCACTACATTTCAGAGCGCTTGAAATGTGGGCGAAAAGGAGCTTTGACCTTCTTTCTTTTTATGGCAATGTAAAAACAAATTGCCAAAAACTATATTTTGATATAAATTATTGCTAGTCAATTGGAAGTTATTTTGTCACAACGTAGAATTAAACAACAGTAAAAATGAGATAAGTGCCAGATATGTTCGGATAGTTGTAAAATTTCTTAAGCTATATACAAAATAAGTTACAGAAAATTTTAGTAAAACACACTCAAAATAAATCTTTTTTGATTGACCTATCAAAACCATGCAAACCGTTTTCTGATTTATAACCTTAAATAAGTGTTTTAGTTAAAGTACTAAATCAACCAAAATGAAAGCTACGTCACAAAAGACTCATTGAGCGTGTTACCTGCCTAAACGTTGTTACCTTCAAGATTCAATTGGCGCATAAACGTATTACTTGCCATAGCTGCAAAACGTTCTGAAACCTAAAAGTTCAGAATTTTCACAAAAATGAACGATTCTGCACAATTTAAAAATTTTATGTAGCAGTTAGAAGATCGGCTCGTTTCTCGGCTTAATGACATTGATAAGAAAAAATATCTTAATGAAATATTGCTAATTCGTGTTTTAAAAAAAGCATAATGAGTAAAGTTTAATTTCACTCATCATTCATTTAGAGAATTAAGTTATCAATCAAAAAACTTGCACTGCATTTTGACAAGTTTGATGAAGATGTTAAAGAGCTACTTGATATTTTTGTGTCATTTTAGAGATACTTTGTATCAACGCAATTAGCACATATTCCAGGGGCGATACCAAGACCTTCTCTGCAACCATTTTCACAATTGCTTCATCACACTAACTCCTAACGCAATCCCCAGCACATCCAGGCTCACAGGTACCACTGTCAAGATCACATACGCACTTGCGGTGCAGATTCAGTAACAAAACACTCTCCACAGCCATTCCCACAGTCAGGTGGTTCCAACGATCAATAGAACATGTAGCATTCTGTCCGTTGGATAAAGTGTCAATATTAATAATAATGCTAGAAAAGGAATGAATATCATCATGATTTTGATCAACAACTTGTTAATACAGTAGGAGTCGCTTAATATGACCACCTTGGGACCAGACCATTTTAATCGACGCCGTAAGCCAAAAGAAGTCCAAATACTGTCAAATTCATCGTTTAACCGAAGTAACAGAGTGACGTTGGCAGTAAAACAAGGTACAGTACTGTAGTAGTACAAGTGACGGTAAAACTAAGTACAGTATGTAACAATATGCACCAGCGGTGATACAACATAATAAAGTAAATAACAGTTCAAGTAACGTTTAATCAAACTAACATATTAAAGCACTGCAAAACAAATTCAAAATGTTACGCACGTTTGTTAGTTAGTTTTAGGTGCAAAAAACTCGGTAATGTTTCCGCTAAACAAGTGTGGCGGGAAAAAATACTGTACTGTAATAAAAAAGATGGAGAAAATGTTGGTCATATTATCCAAAATTTGGTCATATTAAACGGAGAATTTTAAATGGAGAAATTCCGAACCGTACCAGATTGGTCATAATAAGCGGCTGGTCATATTAACTGTGGTCATAATAAGCGGCGCTTACTGTATCGACCAAACTCTGATATTCTTGGACAGTACAATGACGAGCTTTAGCTTTCAGTGCGATAGCAAATTTTCTGATAGCAAATTTTATTTCCGATTGATATGTAAAGTGATGTTTCTATAAAAAAAAAGGTAGTCGCAGGATGGTGTGCAAGATATGCATTTTTGAGCTTGACTTAAAGGTTTCAGTTTTAAGTTGACAAAAATGTTCACTGCATCATGACTAGAAAGACTTACTATCAGGCGCGTGACCAAGATTTTGCTAAGGGAATATTAAGCCAAAACGTCTTAACTTTTTTGTGGTGAAAATAGCATTCAACGGATGGAGCGTTCAACAGTATTCAACGAGTGGAGTATCAGAAAACAAACAGCATGTAGAACGGAACAACGTTTTGTCAGTTGGTTTAATATAGTTAACAACGGAAATTTAATTAGTTCAGGCAAAAATAAAATGCTTTGATAGTGTAAGCAAAGTTGACACAAAAAAGAATGCAATCGCAAAGTCCCCAGATATTGCTTGATGATGTCACATTCTAATCAAGTTGCTTACATCAGAATGGACGCTAACATAAATATTCAGATAAAAGTGATGAAAGCAAAATTGATTGTAAATCGGTAAATTTCACATTCTTTTTGAACAATTCCTCACGTATTTTTTAACTCTATTTTGTGATTGGGTGGCAAGCCCTCCTTTATTTTACTTCGTGATAAATTCTATTACAAAAAAGCTTTTTTACTTCCAAACGAGTCTGATTTTGAGCCAAGTTTACTCACAAATAAATTCCGAACCTTTGGGGTTGTTGGGAAGTTCACCGATTTTGAGATTTTTTTTTTTTTGGAGTCATTGCCGTACAATTTATTAAGTGGTTCTCAATTAAAAAATTTAGTAGTTCATAGAAAAGTCGACATTAGTAATTTTGTCTGTAAATATTTGCTAAAATACGCACCCTTTCTACTATAATTTAAGCAAAAATTAAGAGTTAGCAATACTTGGAAGCAATATTAGATATTTGGTCAGGCCGTGAAGGCAATGTAATCAACAGTGCCATTCGTATTTAGCAAACATGTGATGAATTGATGATATTGATGCTTGCAAACAAAACTAATGATCAAATGTAAGGTTCTAGTTTGGAATCTAACGAATGGAGGAATTTGAAATCCCGTTTGGGTGTATTAGGGTTGGCAATCGCTTTCTGTCGATGACTTTTTGCCATATTTATTAGGCAATAAAAAAACAGCAATGCGATGCAGCAGAGCAGAAGAATGGATGTTATTTTTGTTTGCGATATTTAAATTTTTTTCAATGCGATAAAATCGCAGCTATAGTTTGCAATTATTTTGGCGATTATCAATTTTTTAGACTATTTTATTGAAATGAAAGTTCATTGCCAAAAATTTAGCACTCAATTTGCAAATTAACAAAACTTTTATTTAAGCATTCAATATGAAACGAAAAGTTCCAATAAAACAATGCACCACTCAGGGCACGTATTAGCTCCACTTTTGGACCTGAAACTACAGAGTATAGTTCACTTAATGGTACTTTTTGTCTTCTAATAGCCATAAAACAACTAATATTTAGACATGATATTCCCCAAGATGTCCATAAAACAACCAATGGCCATAAAACAATTTCTAATAGCCATAAAACAACAACTATTTAGACATGATATCTCCAAGAACTTATCCAGAATTGTTCAAACCTTTAAGTGCGTTTAAAGTTTGAGACGAAGGCCTACTGGAACAAATAGTTCATCGTTGAGTTTTTCCGATTAAAAAAAAATTTGGGGGGTTCCAATTTGCTCATAAGTTGGTCTTATGGTTACAAATTACGTCAGATGACAAATTGCTTGGGTCAAATTGACTACATCATCATCAAAGCATCTCATGACGTCATTTTATGCAGTTATTCACCGAAAAGAGCATTCAACCTCATGTTTGAAAAACGGAGAAAAAATTTCAAAATATAAGTTTACCAACATGACCCAGGTAAATTATTTTTCAGAGATGTATTCTTCACATGTAATGCCAAAACGAAAAGATTGAATGCGATATTGTCGGATGAAAAAAAAAAAACAATAAAAATGTTGATTTCAATTAATTTTTGTTTTGGGTGAAAGCAATGTTTGGCAAGGTCGGAATTTAAACCCATTTCTGTTCACTCAGCATTATTTCAAATCATAGCCCCTTTACGTATTACGCCATCCCAGCACCTAAACGCTACAATCAACTAGAATGTGACATCTCAAGCGATATCAGGGGCTTCGCTAAAGTATCTTACTTTATTACACCCAAGAACTTCACTCTCCTAAAAATAGCATTCCGATTGCGTAAAGCTGTGTTTATGGTTGTTGATAGTCATATCTAAAATACGTTGCTTTCAAATTTCAGAGTGTTCCACTAACCTGATCAGGTTTCAGGTAACGCCTTTTAAAGTTTAAATGTTTAGAAAAACTAACTATACAATGTCAATCAAAATTTTACAACTCTGCTTAGTTCCCGTTTCAACTTTTAGGCCCTCAACTAGCTCACTGCAATATTTTTTTTTTTTTAATTTATATAAGCACATATGTATGAACATTGAACACGTCTACTGATTTTTCTCAAAATTGAAGAATTAAATCCAAACAATGCCTGCCTTAGCAAACAAAACAATGCCTGCTTTAGCCCATGGAACGCCTTTTTTCTCTCGTTTTGACTAAGCTAAACCTTGTAAAATTATTTTCTAGTTTTTTAGTAAACAATGTGATACCGAAAGGAGTTTTTGGTTAGGCTGCTTTATTTTATGGCTGTAAACTGAATTTGAAATTTGCGATGGAATATCCTAAATTTGCAAAGTTGTTTGAGGAAAAATTTGTAATCAAACTAGACCGTGCTATACCCGTGACCTTTTGCCTGTAACGTCCCGAAATTCTTGGCTGCGGACCGATCATAAACTGAAAACGATGTAGAATTTAGTAATCCTTGGTTGTCTGTCGGATCTCCAAAACCTTTTCACGCGTCTTTAAGCAATTCAAACTTGTATTGATATCTAGAAACAATTGGTTACGAAGACGTAGATTTAGACTAAGACGTAGACGTATGCTAAGACGTAGACGTCTAAATCTGGTCTTCGTAACCGATTGTTTCTGGATATCAATACAAGTTTGAATTGCTTAAAGACGCGTGAAAAGGTTTTGGAGATCCGACAGACAGCCAAGGATTACAAAATTCTACAGTTAGTGAAGCAGGCAATTTACTTACTTTACCAGATTGGAGTTTTCATATTAAAGTATTTTGAAGTTTTATGCGTTCAAGATTTTAATGTTTTTGACTTGTTATAAAAAAATATTAAAAAATTTAGTTTTTTCAAAACATCTCAAACAGTAAAGCTTTTAGACTATACAAATGTATTACAGACTCACATAAACGCAAATTTTAAGCTAAAACACAGCATTGTACCACCAATAGATAAAGAGATACAAGCATAAAGGTGGTAAACCCCCGCACGTAAGCAAAAACCCCTTAATTCGGGGTGAACCACCGTCAAACGATATCTGGTGAGTCTCAAACTTCACGTGAGCCTTAGTTGGATGGTTTGGCAACTTTTGGAAGACTTTATGAAAATCGGTGACATTCACCCAAAATTGGTACACCCTATTGGATAAATTTCGAAACTGCTACCGAGCTCTTTTCTATCAAGACTTAGCTCCGGCTCCAGCGTTTTTGTACATGAATTGAATTTTAATTTTGTTTAATTGAAGAATTTAATTAGCAGCAGCGGGAAATTATTTGCTTTAAACGGAGCACTAAACCGCGGCTGCTACTCCGGTTAAAAATAGCAGTAACAATGCTGCTTGCTATAAGGACCAAAAAATAGCTGTGCTACCGCTTCAGAATAAGTAACAACGCTAGTAGAGCCGCTGTGCCTATTACTGCTTATAATTTTGGCAATACCCGCTTACCCTAAATGGGACGGCTCTTTCAATGTTATTTCTGTATTTCCCCAAATGAATCTTTTATTTTATAGTATTTTTTTCTTTTTTTACTTTGTCTTTTTCTTTTCTTTTTTTTATTTCTTTTTCTGTCTCGTTCTATCTAGTACTAGATCGCAAAAACTAGAAGTTTAAACTTGGATCGATCATAAGTAACAGCTAATGCCCTCCTGAAAATAGGGTTGTCATATGAAGGGTTCCCCTCAAACTGGCCAAAAAAATAATTGAAATGTTTGTAACGTTACGAATGAAATTTTTGTGGTAGGTAAATATACAAAAAGGATGAAAGCCGACAGTCTTTAGATGTGCCACCTAAGAGGTTCTCCCAAATGGGGCCCCAGAATTAACAATTTTTAAACGTTCGATCAAAACGAATCAAATTTTTATGATAGGTAGATGCAAAACAAAAATAAAATTTAACAAAATTTGGGGTGCCATATTGACTTTTTCTCACTTTTGATAAAGTTTTTGTTCATAGATATCTATCATTTTTCATTTTTTGATTGCCTATATCACATTTAAAAAAGTCTCGCACAAAAGAAGAGTAAGCTCATAATAGTTTGGTCATAGGGCCTTTAGTATGGAAGCAAAAGCCAAAACATTACCTTCCTGTTGCATTACCAAAAATTCTCGAAAGCTTGAAACGTCTGGCAACTTGAAAATTAAATCAGTGTTTGAAATGCATGAATATTTGAGCTGTATTTAGTAATATCACGTTTATGACTCAAAGTTTTTCTAAAAAAAAGAGGTGCAGAAGCGAAATTAAAATGAGCAGTAATAATAAGTGTTGCATGATACAAAGATACAATTATTTAATTAATTAATCATCATTAATTATCAGTACCGGTACTTAATGATATCGGAACTTGTTTTTGAATTTTGTTTTAATTGGTAACAGCTTTGCGACCTCCGTAAAAATCCTCTGCGACCCCAAAACCAGCTTAGCAATGTGCTAAAAAAAAGATTTACCAAGAAACGTGCATGAGAATTAATCGTATCAAGCTGATGACGTCATTGTCACCGCGAGGCATTTAATTTTCGCATCATCGCTATTAAAAATCAAATTTTGCAAACCAGCTTAGCAATGTGCTAAAAAAAAAGTATTACCAAGAAACATGCATAAGAATTAATCGTATCAAGCTGATGACGTCATTGTCACTGCGAGGCATTAAATTTTCGCATCATATGCCACGACAGCCTTCATCCTAATGGCGAAACCACAAGCAGTTTTCCTGCAAAAATGACATGAACATGGTCGACAAATTTTATTATGTAATATACTGAATTGTTGTGAGCTTTATGCTTTTGGAAATTTCCCAGCTCTGCTTTCATTCTAAAAATAATATTAGTCACTAAGATCTGGTAATTTGGGGAGCTAATTGGTTAATTCTAGGATATAAGATTACAATGACAAATGATTTTTCTATATAAGTATGAAGCAGCAAACATGCACTTAGGCAGGGATCACACGATCAATTTTTCTGTACTATTTCTGTAGATTTGATTGAATTCGGGCCTTCAGTCATGATGAGTTGTGACCGAAACTCCATAGTCTGGAAACCGGAAAAAATGGTCAATCAAGCGTTGAAATTTATTGATTTTTTCTAACTCATAAACGATCAAAGCAATGTAGAACGCCGAAATTTACGCACAAAACGGATATGGAATGACAAAGGCTACCGTAAGCGCATTCTGAATTTTGGAACGCTCAGTTACGCGTTCGCAATTTTGGAGATTAAAAAACAGGAAAAAGTGGCCTACTTTGAATTAACATATCTCGGTAAGAACCGAAATTGAGGAAAAAAGGTTTGCAATTTTTGAAGACACTATATTGACTACCTAATAATCAGAGCTCGGCACTGCCACTTTTTCCAAATGGCTTTAAAGATCATTGTAGTCATGTTTTGAACGCTTGGGGGTAGCCTTAAAAAAGGCTGTGTAATAAAATTGATTCGAACTGCTTTCGTCTCGCCCGCGTCCAGAATCAATGTGATGCCAGTGGCGGCTCTTCAACAATATCAGATTTTTGGATAAAAAAAGTCAGAAATCATAAAAATCAAAAATCTGGACTTTTTCAGCAAATTTCCAACAGATATACCCATGAACAGTCGAGAAATTGGGCTGAAGACCTTTTGTTTTGGAGATCATGGTTCTTCCAACCATTTTTCTCGACAATTTAAGTCGAGATTTTTTTTTAAATTTTTTTTTTGTTTTTGTTTTGAGATCTCCTCATTTCCAAGTAAGCTAATTTGCCAATTTTTACGCGCAAATAACATCAAATTTTAATCAAAAACATCAGATTTGCCCCTGAAAACAAATTACGTTCATCAGACTTCCATCAAAAACATCAGACATTAGATTTTCATAAAAAACATCAGATTTGATGTAAAAACATCAAAGCTGACATCACTGCAACGCGAGAATATATTAGATTTTGAAAAATGCGGCTAAAAAAGCGGCTTTCTATATTATTTCGAGAGGTTAAAAATTCCATCTAAAAAGCATTAAAAGTAAAATCTTGTTGGTTGATTGTCAAACCACTGTAGAATTTAGAGGAATCGGACAAATTTTATTCTTTCTGCCGGCACAAAATTGGTTTCTGCGTTTTAACGAAAATTGCTTCCAGCAAGAATCCAAGTTTACATAGCAACGCTGGAATAAGCTACTTTTATCGAAACACAAAAACCAATTTAGTGCCGACATAAAGAGTTTGTCTATTACTTCCAAATTCTGCAGAAATTAGTCATTAAGTAAATTTTCGGTAAAGAGCTTGATTTAATTAGCCATTTGCAGCAACAGACAAAATTTTGAAAACAGATGTCATTTTTGAAAACAGATGACATAAAGAGTTTGTCTATTACTTCCAAATTCTGCAGAAATTAGTCATTAAGTAAATTTTCGGTAAAGAGCTTGATTTAATTAGCCATTTGCAGCAACAGACAAAATTTTGAAAACAGATGTCATTTTTGAAAACAGATGACATAAAGAGTTTGTCTATTACTTCCAAATTCTGCAGAAATTAGTCATTAAGTAAATTTTCGGTAAAGAGCTTGATTTAATTAGCCATTTGCAGCAACAGACAAAATTTTGAAAACAGACGCTTTCGACTATTCTTCTGGTCCTCTTTAGAGCAAAACTATTACATGTTAACATTTCATAGACTAACTAGTAAAGGATCCCGTACACGAGCCCTAAAAACACGAGCCCTAAAAACACGAGCCCTAAAAACACGAGTCCTAAAGACACAAGCCCTAAAAGACACGAGTCCTAAAGGACACGAGTCCTAATGTACATGAGTCCTAAAGAACACGAGCCCTAATGGACACGAGTCCTAAAAGACACGAGTCCTAAATACACGAGTCCTAATGGACATGAGTCCTAACGTACACAAGTCCTAAAGGACACCAGTCCTAAAGAACACGAGCCCTAAAGTATATAAGCCCTAGGGGACACGAGCCCTAAAAAACACGAGTCCTAAAAACACAATCCCTAATGGACACGAGTCGTAATGTACACGAGCCCTAATGGACACGAGCCCTAAAAGACACGAGTCCTAAAGGACACGAGCCCTAAAAGACACAAGCCCTAAAGGACACGAGTCCTAAAAGACACGAGCCCTAAAGGACACGAGTCCTAAAGGACACGAGTCCTAAAGGACACGAGCCCTAAAAGACACGAGTCCTAAAAGACACGAGTCCTAAAAGACACGAGCCCTAAAAGACCCGAGTGCTAAAATACACGAGCCTTAAAAGACTCGAGTCCTAAAGGACACAAACCCTAAAAGACACGAGACCTAAAGTATGACTCATAAAGATACGAGTCATTACTTACACGAGTTCTAAAAAAAGCGATCCGTTTAAAGATGCGGGTGAGTATCAATTTCTTTTGACCAACCAATTCAACTACGCATCAAAATATTTGGATGTTTTTGGAGGTCAGAGTTCAGTATTACCTCTACCAAAGCACGCTATAAGGACGTGAGAAAAAAATTTGCTATTTTTTATTGAAAGTTTTATTGTGATTGGAGAGTGTCTACCACTACAACGATAGACTCGGGTTCGATTACCAACAGCAGGACAAACCCAAAAACTTAAACATGGTGATCGCTGTTTTCTACTTATGACGTAAGGTCACGGTTTGCTACTAACTGTTTAGTGCAATAATCATCAATGTGAAAGTGAAATATTTATTTAGGGCATATTAATTATTTAGGGCAAGTGTGCCCCCAATAATTTACTTTTAAATGACTTAACCAAGATAGATGTTTTTATAAGTTCGTCTCTATGAAGTTGTTAAATACATTTTAACGTCGTTTGCAATTCCAATATTAGAAAATTGTGGAAAAAATATTTTGACATAATTTAGGAATGCCATCCCAACAAATTAAACCTCCCAATAGTCAATTTTTTGAATAACCTAATTGTTTTTAATATAAGCAGGTCTTTCAAAATATTTTGACGTGATTTGGGGGTGCTACCCCCTCGGTAACCCCCTAAATAGATCCCCAAAACCTTTTTTTTTAAATTTTGAGCTAAAATAACGCTTTTTTAAATATCAGTAGGTACTTAAAAGTAAAAAAATTAGAAATATAATTAGACGTCTGTTCGAGATAAAAGTTTAAAATTGCTGTTATTAACGTAAAAAATAGATTCTTGGACCAACTTAGTTTCGAAATTGCCGTGCGTATGCTAAACAATGACTCGCACTTTCACAGTGTTATTATAACGCTGTACTTGCGACGACATTGTGGATGCATTTTGCGGAAAAACCACCCACCACGTCGGCTACATTATTTTCACTCGCAATCATCGTTAGGCGATTTGCTCTTGATCTGTTAATCAAACACTAACTTTTAACTTCTTGTCGTGCTGTTCATGCAAAAGTGTTTCCTCATCACATGAATTAAAATTACAATCATTTCTCAGAGTTTTAAACCACCAATCAATGTTTTGAAAATAGCGTATTTGAAAGTTTTTACTTGTTTCAATTTGAAAACTTCAACCGATCTGATGTTTTATCAGAGACAATTTATCGCAATGGCTTCAAACGTTTTTCGCTAATGAGTTTTAAAACCGCAAGATGAAAAAATATTTGCATTTTTTTTTTTTTTTTTCATTGTATGGCAGAAGATTTTACATCATTCATATTATTTTACATAAAAAAGTAAAACATCATTCGTTTTAGGATTAACTTTTACGTTTAATTTTTGCTGAAGAACTTGCTTTTTAACAAACCTCGAATAACAGGAATTTAAAAAATACCAATAATTTCGTCAAAACTTAAACCGAAAAAGTCAAACAACTTTTACGAAAACGCAGTAGAGTTTATATCCCTCATTCATGGATTAGACTTCTATTCTTTCAATGTTTTCAATCCACGCTTTGTTTTGATTGCAAAATTATTTTTTTGTTGATCTTAATTTTCTGCACTACCTTATTTGCGTATAAGATTCTGCAAAACATACAAAATGTGATTAAAAAAATGGTTTTAAGATTATGTCATATTTTATGCTTGTGGCAAGATAAAGTAATAATTTCTGATAATGTACAGTAGTTAAGTGGCGGCATGATTTTTCGAAGCCCAAAAATGTTAGCACAGATCGTTGGATAACGTCTCTTTTTGTCCTTTTGTTTGTTTTCATGTAAGTTGGTGATTTTCATGTAAGTTGTTGATTTCATAAATATCCATTAATCTTTGTTAGAATGAAAGAAAGAGAAGAACGTTCAGCATAAAGTGTAAGTTAAGTTAGGTTCGCATTTTTACAAATTTCTCCAGAAAAACTGTTCTGCGCTGATATTAAACTTTCTTTATTTGATTTTTTATTTCTTACAATTAAAATTTTTTTCTTTCTATTTCTTGCAATTAAATAATTAAAAAAATTTGATCACAATGCTCCATTAAAAATTTAAAAATGCAGTTTTCTCAAGTTTACTGCGCTTTGGTTGTTTCAATTTTTCCAAACAAATTTTTTTAGTCACAATATTCTTCATCGGATTTATTGCAAACAAAGAAACTTTAGTTTTCTGTCATTATTGGATTTGTTGCAAACAACGTTCCCTCTCAGAGCTTGCTTGGTGTGAGCGGAATAAAAGGCCGTGTGAGCTCCAAAAAAGGTCTTCGCCCGCAAACTGGTTCCCTTTCAGTCTGGAATTTCGCAATTTTGGTCCCAAATTTAGGTGAAGTTTACAAATTTTAGTCCTTAATTTCGGAATTTTGCCCCTCAAATTTAAGTGAAGACTGAAAAAAAAAAAAAAGTAAAAAGTCTTCGCCGCATTCTGGTTCCATTTTAGTCCAGAATTTCGGATTTGTTGTTTCAATCTTGCATTTGTAAAATAATTTCATAAAATCTAAATTATGGTCTTGCTTCCGATTGAAAGCACATATTACCCTTGTCTTATCAACACTTATGCAGTGCGCGGCAGAACTGAAGTTCAAGGCTATCTGCGTGGCCGCGCAGCTTAGAAGGAACATAGATTGCAAACAAACTTTAATTTTCAGACAGTCTGTGCGCGTTCGATTTCGTCAAAAAGAGCTCTGATGGTTTGTAGTTAACACAATAATGAAATTTTAAACAGGATCTGCATTTAACTAAACAATACGGGCAATCGTTAGCTAAGGTAGGGCGTGAGGACCAGCAGCTTGCTGCATTTCGAAGCCGTTGATCTTTGATTTCATACGATCGTCTCCGTTTGCTTGCTGACTCGCCGAGATTTATTTTAATAAGCTCCACATGTCGTTGAGCTTCATCTTTTCTGCGACAATATAAATAAAACTTAAGGAGAGAAATTAAAAAACTACCGTATACGAAATCCGTATCTTTTGATGTTCAAAGCCGTACAAAATCAATTAAACAATTAATTTATCGTTTTTAATGCAGAAAAAATTTTAATGGCGTAATTTTCGGTCGCAAAATTAAGATGTTTACTTACTAAAAGCGAATTTACACAAAATCCGTTTTTGTCCGTTTTGTTTTTGGTTTTTGCTTCTTCGTGAAAAAGTTTGCTCTTTTTCGTGCGCAGTTTTGTGAGTCCTTATTTGCACTAAGTAGAGTGTTATTACTGTACATATTGATGAAAATTTTGTTCAAAAATTTTGTGTATAAACAACATAGGCGTATCTAGGAGGGCAGGCCCCCCCCCAATCGCAATACCAGCAATGATAATTTTGTGACCAAAACGGCTATTCTTTCATCAATTTCTTTTTCTTGGTTTGTGTTCACCTTGACACGAGACCGTAAAAACCTTTTCGTTTTTTTTTTGGCTCTTCACCTTTTTTTCGAAAAAAATTCAGCTGTTCAGACCGAGAAGTCTGTTCTTGTTGTTTTTTTTGTTTTGGTCTTCACTATATAAGTTGTGGATTGCCTCCCCCAATCCTAAATTGGTCTCCAACAAAATTTCGCCCCCCCCAATCAAAACTCTTAAGTCGGACTGTGAAGACTTTTTTTCTTGGAGTTAGGGTATGATAAACGATGAAAGCGATATTTCAAAATAGGGCTGTTTAACCCCTCGTAAAAAACATTTTTTGAAAAAAGTTTTGTCCAGTAGAACTGTCTGGTTAGTGAGGACAAGGACATACGTATAAAAATGCTTACCAAAAAGAACATTACTTTTTCATGAAGAAGAAAAGCGTAAAAAAAAACGACAAAAGCGGATAAAAAACGGATACTGCATGAATCCAACTTAACTAGAATACCGGCCATGCACTGACCGATACGATTTTACTTTCCAGTCAAGTTCATGTACTGTTATTGAATAAAAAAATAATCAAAGAAATTCTATATGCGGTGATTACGAGTATGCTCTCACTATTGATAAATTCTTTGAGGGAGATCACCGAGTAATCATGATGAACTGTTCATCTGTATTGCAAACGGCTTGGAATAACAAATAAGTATTTATCAACGTTAATCAATAATGCGATGAAGTGGTGTTGCGTAGTTAGCGAACTTTTCTGAATCTAACGTTTACGGCATTATTTATCTGATAAAACTTTGAGAAAACGAAACAACTAAAACAATCTCAAGCTAATTGAAATTCTTTTTTTTTTTAAGAAAAGAGAAATGGCTTTCCTATGGAATTTATATATCGTTAATTAGTTGTTACCTAATTTGCAAGCTATCAACATCAATAACAATGAAAATGCCCTTAGAAAATTAAATTCGGCACATGACGCTGTAATAAACAATGTCCTTTTGCGAGAGCGACAAAAACTAAAATGACACAATAAATCAAAACAATATTTAGAAAAATTTGCAGGTATTTTGTACCTAGAAAAAAATATTTTACAGCCCAAATATCGTAAAGAATTTACAAACGGCATTCATTATATGAACTGCCAAACTACAGCAACAGCTGATGTTTAATATTGCGATGAATCATCAAAAAGGAGAGAAGTTTTCGCGTGCTAAAACCACAAAGAGCGCATTATGTCACCGTTTTAAGGAGCATCAACCACCGTTTTTCAACAAGTTCATTAATCTGCGTTCAGATCAACGACGACTTGTTTGCAGTTGGTACTGTACATCCAATCACCTATACCACGGACTTCTAAATATATTTAGAAGTCCGTGCCTATACCTTCTAATTTTTTTTGATGGATTGCAGCTACGTCATAGTTTTTCCGCGCCAAAACGATTGGACGTCAAAATGCCATTACAAAGCATCGAACCTTGCCGCAAATCAATGTTTAATTCCTTTAGTGGGCGTATTTAAAAAATTTGAATGTACTGTTAAAACTTTTGTAGATAGCCTATGGCTTAATTGAAAGTTACCAGGATCAAGTTAAGCAGCTTATATAACTCAGCTGGTCTAGAAAGTTATGCCTTTTGTGAAATCTCATCGTCCACTGCGCCTAATATTGTCCACTTTGCCCGGTTTTTAAGTTTGTTTCACACCGTAAATTCGGCCATATTCTAAAATACGTAAAATTCTACGCCGCAGCAATAACACATGGTGGATTAACGTTTAATTTAAGCACTATTTATGAATAATAATTTACGCCACTAGTTCAAGTCGAAATAGATCTAAATTAAGGCTCGATCAACATCACGCTGAGGGCGGTTAAATCATTGGTTTAAAATTTAAATGACATCTCTACAAAATAATTCAATGAAAACCAGAGGTGGAGTCGAGGACACAAGGCTCAAGGCCAAGGACACAAAAAATTTCCAAGCCAAGGCCAAGAACAGACCCTCTCGAGGCCAAGGACCAAGGACACAGACGCAAGTGATCTAAAAAAAAGGTCCTCAAAATTTTTTTTCAGGCGATCTCAAAAAAAGTCTTCAAAATTTTTTTTCAGGCGAAAAAGGTTTTCAAAAAATTTCTTTCAGGCGATCTCTACTTGAGGAAACCAAAAAAAGGTCTTTGCAGATTTTCCGCAAGGTTTCTGGCGTTTTCCAACGAAATTTCAACGGTTCAAAAATAGTGCTGTCCTCGAGCCGAGGACAAAGCAATTTTCGAGGACTTGAGGCTTCGAGGCCAAGGACTTCAAAATGTGTTGTCGAGGACTCCACATCTGATGAAAACAACTGCTTCTGCGTTTTAACTCCTAGCAACCATAGCGGTAAACCGCTAATGACAACATCAAATGCACATTAAACCTATGAAATTACAATGGTTTAAAAATGCGTTAATTTGTCTCGAATGAAGGAGATGCAACTGTTCTATTTCAGGGCCGTCAATAGTAAACATTGCATTTGATAACCGAAGCTAGTTATCACCATGTATATAACAACATTTTCATGGATTACTTGACAGCAAGCCGAATTTATGTCACTGAAAAAAGCAAACAAAAACCTTGATTTCTTACTAATCAAATCTTTTTTAGTATATACCGACTTTTATGTAGCATTTAACTTTAATGTTTTTTAGGACTCGTGTCTTTTAGGACTCGTGTCCTTTAGGACTTGTATCTTTTAGGACTTGTGTCCTTTAGGACTCGTGTCTTTTAGGGCTCTTGTCCTTTAGGGCTTGTGTCTTTTAGAACTCGTGTCCTTTAGGGCTCGTGTCTTTTAAGACTCGTGTTCTTTAGGGCTCGTGTCTTTTAGGGCTCGTGTCTTTTAGGACTCGTGTCCTTTAGGGCTCGTGTCTTTTAGGGCTCTTGTCCTTTAGGGCTTGTGTCTTTTAGGACTCGTGTCCTTTAGGGCTCGTGTCTTTTAGGACTCGTGTCCTTTAGGGCTCGTGTCTTTTAGGGCTCGTGTCTTTTAGGACTCGTGTCCTTTAGGGCTCGTGTCTTTTAGGGCTCGTGTCTTTTAGGGCTCATGTCTTTTAGGGCTCGTGTCCATTAGGGCTCGTGTCCTTTAGGGCTCGTGTCCTTTAGGGCTCGTGTCCTTTAGGGCTCGTGTCCTTTAAGACTCGTGTCCATTAGGGCTCGTGTCCTTTAGGGCTCGTGTATTTTAGGGCTTGTGTCCTTTAGGACTCGTGTCTTTTAGGGCTTGTGTCCTTTAGGACTCGTGTCTTTTAGGACTCGTGTCTTTTAGGACTCGTTTCTTTTAGGACTCATGTCCATTAGGACTTCTGTCTTTTGGACTCGTGTTTTTTAGGGCTCGAGTCCGTTAGGGCTTGTGTACATTATAACTCGCGTTCTTTTGGACTGGTGTCCATTAGGACTCCTGTTCATTAGGACTGGTGTCCGTTAGGACTCCTGTTCATTAGGACTCGTGTTTTTTAGGACTCGTGTCCCTTAGGGCTTGTGTTCATTAGGACTCGTGTTCTTTAGAACTCGTGTTTTTAGGGCTTGTGTACTTTAGGACTCATGTCCATTAGGGATTGTGTTTTTAGGACTGATGTCTTTTAGGGCTCGTGTGTTTAGGACTCGTGTTCGGATACCACTAGTAAATGAGTTACTTTCAAACAAGCAATAAAGTTACCTCAATTCTGCATGTCTTAACGTATATCGTTTTGCTGCTTCTACCTGTTTCTTGACCCGTGTTTTTATATGTAATGTTTTCAATGGACCCGAGGTCATAAAATAAAACAACTAAAGTACGCAATTTAAACGTAACATTTTTTACAAATTATGCAATGACATGAAAATAATATCACATGTACATTCAGTACCTACTGTAGAATATTATTAGAAATCTGATTAAAACGCACACACACACATAACAACATAATCAAATGTTTTCGCTTGAATAATAGGGTATAAGATTGCGCTTTCGCTTTGATGAAAAACAAAAAGCCATAAAATCTTTTTATTTTTTGGAGTATTACTGTTTTTAACAATCACAAATATAATAATAAAAACAAGCTACTGATTAAAATACTAAAATGCTGATAAAAATAAATTGAAATATTCCTGAAGTGAAATAGGCAAAACTAATCGTTCACAAAGACATCACTTATTACAATCCTACTTCATTTGACAACACCTTAATGCCGTCTCCACGTCTAAATGGGCAATCGTTTTAACCCCTAGAGACGCAAATGAGGCGAAGCACCAATTACGTGAGCATTATAGAAATAATTATAGAAATATTATAGAAATATCGCTTATAGAAATGATTAAAGCAAAACGAATAAATACTACAACATTAATACCGATAATAATATTGAAACAAAACCCACGCAAACATTATATTGTGGATAATACGAGCAAGAAGTTTACTTTTTTCTCTGTTTTAAAACTGTTGATTAAGATTATGCGTTCGCTTGTATACTCTGTATTCATTCCAACAGCAAAACCGATGTACAGTAGCAAGACAAAGCCCAACCGAGTAACTCTAGTCAGCCACTAGACTGCGATTCCTTCCGTTTTTCAACACCCAGAAAAACCGGTTTGTTGATCGCCACTACGCACATTCATAGACAGCATACAGGCAAATTAATGCTGTACCGCATTACCGCATTGCACAAAAATGAATTAATATTTTAAACGAAGAAAGCATGCAAGGCAAAAAAAAAAAGATTTGGAAAAACTTTTGAAAGCTTTCTAAAGTTAGCGGAATATCGCGAAAATCTGTAGCCCCCATAGGCCTGTCGACCAAATTGCAGCATAAGGAAAATACCACGTTTTTAGCCTTTCGAAGAATTTCTTTTGCACTGGAATACACAGGCTTGTCCATGGGACATATTTTTCTGTCCCCCATCCCATCCCATTTCATTGCAGTTCATGCCTGTTCCATCCCATCCCATGGGATTCCCATCAGAAAACAATTCGATAAAAGTTAGTAAATTTATGAAAATTTAAGTATAACGTGTACAAGATAGGACTACACGTACAAAGAGAGATACAAAACGACAAAATTTATTGACTTATATTTATAACTTTAAAGTTAATTTATTTGATTTAATTTATAACTTTAAAGTTCAGAAGAGTTCACAATTCTTTATCATTCTGGCACTTATATTCCTAGTCACTGTGATTATTCCGCAAATTTTCGATTTCCTGCTCATCAATTTCTGTCCCATAGGTCCCATGGGAAATGCAGTGCGTGCTGTACCATTCCCATGGACAAGCCTGGGAATAGACTAAAAAATGATCATATTTTGAAACATTCGGTTAGGGGGTGGGAGTTAATTTGCCAAAAATAAAAACTTCAAAATCAGTGAAAACTTTGAAAAATGGTCAAAAATAAGCAATCAAATGTGATCGCTTATTGAAAAATGCTTAACCTTGATTCGATCAGCTCAAGAATTGTAGGGGGGGGGGGGGGTTATTGAGTATTAGTTAATTGTCAAAAATATTGTCAAAAAAATAATGTCAAAAAAAATAATGTCAAAAATATTGTCAAAAAAATAATGTCAAAAAAAAATAATGTCAAAAAAAATAATGTCAAAAAAAAAATGTCAAAAAATAATATCAAAAAAATAATGCCAAAAAAAATATCAAAAAAAAATAATGTCAAAAATATTGTCAAAAAAAATTGTCAAAAAAAAAATTAGGTAATTGTCAAATATTTAATTGTTAAAAATGGTCAAAAATAAGCAATCAATTGTGATCGCTTATTGAAAAATGCTCAACATTGATTCGATCAGCTCAAGAATTGTGAGGGGGGGTTATTGAGTATTAGTTAATTACCAATCACTTCTCTCAAATCTCGTTCCATTAGCCGCCCAGTTGTCTTTTTCAATAAAAGATAGACTAATAGATTACTTCTTGTGAGTTTTATTGAACTATAGAATTTTATGATTTACCAGCTTGTAAATAAGGGAATCGAAATTCTTCCATTAGCCACCCCACACATAGCCCAATTATATCACTAATATAATCGTGTTTATGCACTGCTAATTTCTATGGCACTTTTAATAGCATTAATTTCTATCAAAATAGGCCTAAAATTGAATTAGTTTTGCCAAAAAAATACAAAAGTTTTGAGCTGCAGAGGCTCCACCTCGTGCGGTTGGGGGCTCCGCCCCCAGCTCCCAGAAACAGCCCCCAACCCTGCAATGACACATTTTATAACAACAACATTCTAGAATATATTTTTTGTCGTCCTGAATCAGAAGAAGAGTCATAGCGTTGCTAAAGAAATAAACTTCTACAAGGCAACGTTTTCTCTCTCGTCCTGAAAAATATGTTCTCCCAGTTTATTACTTTCTTGCACGCTTGCCAATTTGGGGAAAAGCTCTGCAGCGACCGAGCGACTACACGTTGTGTGAAGTGTTTGGTCATGGCAACCTAAGGCGTTGTTATCCAGTGAATCATGTACCTCCTTTCCTCACACGGATAACATCGAGCTGGTCGGATATTTCACACGACCTAAACCTGCTTTTCTTGTTTGTGCTTCAATACATGAATGCTGCTTTTCCTTAATAAAAAACTTACTAACTCACAAAAAAAAACTCTGGTTTTACGTGAACGTCTAAGAGACTGAGCATAGAAAACTCACGTGCTTTCCCTTAATTTAATACCAATGACCAGCCGTTGGATGCAAAACAGAGCGATTTTTGAGCGCGGACAATCTTTGTGTTACCTCTTAGAAACGCATATTTGAAACTAAGGAATACAACTTTATTATTGTTATTATTATTATTAATGGGCAGCTGTGCAAGCAAATCTACTACCGTTAGGTGAAGTTTACCTACACATTGCGTAGGCCTCATTTGGGCCCATTGCAACTGTAGCTGCTATGTTATTGTTTTGTTTGGTTACTGACTTACTGGTCGAACTCAGAAAGCCTTTCGGCTTCCTTTAAGTACGTGGCCAGTTTGCTAATGTTGCATTTCGTTACCACATTGTGAACAGTGGTTTTGGTGATTCCAAAATATTTAACACGAATATCTTGGTAAAGCTTGCAATTGCCTACATGATGATTTGGTGTTTCATCCTCTAGGCTACATTTTGGACACAAAGAAGACTCAGCACGACCTGTAGTTTTCTTGTGCCGTTGTAGATTGCAGTGCCCAGTTAAAACTTGCACTACTCTATTTAATTGAGGCCTCTTAAGGTTAAGGAGACGTATTGTTAGTCGAGAAGACGTCCAACCTACAGACTCCTTCATCCTCAAGCAGTCTTTCCGTTTATTCCACATAGATTTTCATCTATCTGTGGACCAGTCCTTAACCGTGCTAACACAGCTGGCAAACGGGACTGTAATAAAAGGTTCAGGATCATGTATTTTTGATTTAGATCCTGATTTGGCTAGATAGTCTGCCACTTCGTTACCATGTACCCCTGCATGACCAGGAATCCAGGCTCTGGTTTTGTTTACTGACGTGGTTTTGTTTATCTAACTGATTTAGGTTTCTAATGCAGTTGAGCACTGTAATTGATGTTACAGTGCACTTTATGAGTGCTTTGATAGCTGCTTGGCTATCAACCAGCACACAATATTTTGACTGTGCATTTTTTCCAAAAGCAGATTCTTTGCCATTTTTAAAAGAGCTAAGACTTCTGCCTGGAACACAGTGCTGTAAATTTCAAGGTGAAAAAATGCTTGTTTTGGGGAGTTGTTTGGGTGTTCTGCATAGAAACCCGCACCTACTCTCCCATCTAGTTTTGAACCATCAGTGTAAACCTTGACAGTGTTCTGATTTAGAACGCTTTCAAATCTGATAGCATTCCTTTTATCCATAATTTGACATTCGAAATTTCTTTCGAATACCTTTGTTTTCTTTATTCGGTCAGCTGGCATTTGCAGCAGCGGTAAGAATCTTCTTGCCTCATTGCAAACAGCAACATGGCTTTTCGTTTTCCCAAAGGAACCAATTGGGTTGACGTGCCAGAGCCCACTGACAGTGATTCTGTATGACCCTCGCACTGCCTCAGCCAATAAGAATTCCTCAATGGGAGTTATGTTGAGCAATATTTCCAGAGCACCAGTAGGGGTGCCAGGAAAAGCAAATCATCAGGCAAGCAAGTCTCTGCACCTTTGTGAGTTGCCTCACTAGATACTTTTTATTGAGACCGCCTGCCCAGGACACACATGCATACGACATGATTGGACGTATCATTGCTGTGTATATCCATTTCATCATAGATGGTTTTATTCCCCACGTTTTACCTACAATTTGTCTACATTGCATCAATGCTGTAGTTGCTTTGCGGGTAATGCGGGTAATACGGGTAATATGAGGTTTCCAGGTTAGCTTGCTGTCCAAAGTACCACCCAACAGCCTTGCTTCCTTGGAAAGTTCAAGTTTTGTACTATTCATTGACAAGGAACCCAAATCTGGATTCCGTTTGTGAGTGAACAGTATTTGTTACAGCCAAATAGCTGTTCTGTGTTTCTTGAGAGGTCTCCGCTAATGATGTTTGGAATGGATTAGTTTAATTTTGCGGTACCCGTCGTGCTTCATTGCATGGCGTGGTCAAAACAATAGGGTTTATCACATGTCTAGCTCGTAGCTCCTCGACTCAAGTCATTTTGTATTTGACGTGGTCGCGAGAGGACGCATATTTTCGGAGCTCTCCTTTTGAGTACAAAGCAGCATGTGAGTACGATGTCAGTTAAAGATTTGTTATAAGTTTACAGCATTGGTAATAGTCTGATCATTATTTGAGGTTAAAAGTTATCTATCGTGAATGGTGAAATTGTAAACCTGTAGTTTTCACTACTATTTGCGACAATTTATAGAACTACGTATAGTAGTTGCGACTGAACACTTTGTTAATCGTATGAATATTGTTTTTCAGAATCAAGTCGCAACAAAATTTAAATCGCGAGTATTTGGCCCATTAATTTCAAATTTGTGTTTGTAGTCGTAATAGAGCACCAAGGCCGCACCTTAATAAATCTGTGTTTTATATTTTCAAGTTTGTGGGCTGTCCGGGCATTTAAAACGTTGCGCTTTTGTCCTGCAGTGCGTCGGCAGACTACGCAGTTCGCCGGGCACTGGTGTAGGTTCGCCAATTCCCCCCAGAGTCGGGATAGCTCCTACAGTATTATTTCAGTTTTCTTGCTGCTAAAATGTAGCTCTTGATCCAAAGCCCAGTTTGTAACAATATTTATTGCTTTCTGAGCCATACCTCTGATCCAAAGCATATCAGCACCAGTGACCAGCACTGCTAGATCATCGGCATAGGCTTAAACATAAAAGCCTCTGCTGCGTAACTCTCTCAACAGGTTGTTTAAGACACAGTTCCACAGAAAAGGGGACAGGATACCACCTTGTGGGTTCCCCTTCACTACTTCCCTTTTAACTTTATCACCATATAATTCTACTTGGACTGTGCGATGTCTTAGCAAATTCTCTATCCATGAGGTGAGAACCTTAGACATGCCCAGCCCTTGCAGAGCCGCAACAAAGCTACAAAAGGTGACATTGTCGAAGGCACCGACAATATCCAAAAAAATACCCAAAGCCGGCTTTTTTCTAACAAGGCAATGCTCTACACGGCGCACAAATTCATGCAAGGTAGTTTCCGTAGAAACTCCTGCATGAAAACCATACTGCAATGCAAAAAGCTTTGCCTGCACGTTATTATCTTCATTAATATGATACAAAATTAGTCTTTCCAACCATTTCAGTTGAAAAGAAGTTAAAGTGATCATACGGAAGGATTTAGCTTCAAAATAGCTTTCCTTTCCGGGTTTGGGGAGAAATATACCTGTGCCTTCTTTTCATGCCAATGGCACATAGCTGTGTCTCAGGCATGCTTGAAAAATAGCGTGGTAATATTCTTTTAGTTGATTCCGACCTTTCTGTAACAGCGCAAAATAGAGCCCGTCTGGCCCTGGTGCCTTGAATGTTTGAAATTCATTAATAGCTTCTTCCATACGCTCAAATGAACATATATTTGCAATCATTTCACTGTCTTCAGGTCTCATGAATGAATTGTCCAATAAGTCGGACCTGGTTGCACGATTTTCTGTCTGCTGGCTACCCGGTGATAAGATATCCAGCAGATAGTTCAAAGTTTCTAGTGGAGACTTTGTGAATTCTCCGTTGTGTTTAATTACGTTGCTAACACGCACCGTTTCATTCCTTCGAATAATCTTAACCAACCGAGCCGTTGGTGTTTGACTATTCATACTCTCTACAAAGCAATGCCGTGAATCGCGCTTTGCTCTTCTGACAGCTTTTTTGAAGCAGGATAGGGCGAGCTTTTGAGCCTCCCAATCTTCTTCTTGTTTTGTTTTAATGGCTTTTATCCAAGCTCGGCGAGCCTCTTTTCGAAAGCTTGCTAGCTCAGAATTCCACCAAATGTTATTTTTCGTACGAAGCGACTTTCGCATAGGGCAAGCAGCTTCATATGAGTTAGTAATAACTGAATGAACCTTGTTTGCCAGCACATTAATGTCTTCTTTTGAGGAAGGCACTGGTACTGGTCGTAAAATTCGTTCATTTAATTTTTGTTCAAGTTCGTTTACATACTTGTTCCAGCACGTACGACGAACATTACGAAACATTTTAGCTTGTTTTTGGATTCTGCTTTTAACCTGGAACCTAATATACATGTGATCCGAGAATGATGGCACGTCGCTAACATGCCAGCCAACTACTCGGTCCCATGCACACCGGTTTACTAAGGTCAAGTCCAGAACCTCTTCACGCGCTTTAGTTCTGAATGTTGGTTTATTACCCACATTACAGAAATTCAAGTCAGCACCAACACAATACGCTAGCAGATCCTCTCCTCGAGGGTTTATATTGGAGGGTCCCCATATAGTATGATGTGCATTTGCATCGGTTCCTACAATTGTAGGGATTTGTTCATTTTCTGCGAAGACTAACAGATCCCTCAATAAATTGGGGGGAGCTGGTTCTTTGGCTGCCATGTATGCCGATACGAAAACAAAACTGTCACCGCTTTGGCACACATTGTTAACTCTAACTGCCACAATATCCTTATTTGAAAACATCGGGATTAGAGAACAACACAGATCAGGAGTAGCATAAATGCACGCCCGAGGACGATTTCCCTTTTTAATACCTTGAAAGAGGTTCCAGCCTCGTAGCTTACTTCTGATTTTAGTGGCATATGTCCATGGTTCTTGAGCTAACACTAACCCGGAAGGTACGTTTTTTTATAACTTCACACATGTTATAGCTTGCTGCTTTACATCTGTGTTGGTTGATTTGCCAACACTCTAAATTATGTAAGGATAACTTAGGTGTTGTAATTGCTTTATTTGATTCCCCCCCTCCCCCCCCCCCCCCCCCCCCCCGCTTCACCTTAGACTTGCAAGCAACTTCCGAGAAATTACTGGGATTCTGAGGTTCCACAAGGGAAGTTGGGGTGGTGTTCGGTTTCACAACCGACCATACAATTTTTGCTGTACCCTCGGCATCTGAGACCGATTCCTTTAGCAAAGGAACCTTCTCAACTTGAGGGCTCAGATTTGATGTTTTTTCGGCATCTGGGCCAGAAGACGCACATAGCCGAGTGTTAACTTCGTTGGCATTGTCACTCAAGAACTCAATGATTCTTGGTTGTGACCGTGCCACTTCTTCCGAATTTAGGGGTATGATCCGTGTTACTTTTCTTGATCTAATGATATTAGACATAATCATAGGGTTGGTTTTCTTTCAGCTGGGAAAAGTTCCAAAGACCAGATTATCCAAACTAGCAGGAGGCCACTAACTGCCATTTCTGCCGATAACAACACACCAACACCGCAATTGACAGACTTATCCCTGGAGCACTGGCTTCGGCGGAGCCTCCCCCCCCCCCAATACAGCTGTAGAACCCTACCCAGATGTCATTTGGAACTACAGGTGCACGGGGATTTTCACAAGCTGATGGTCACGAAGTCCTATGTTGGCTAGACTAGGATCAGCATCCTCTCTATCATGTGGCCGCGACACGGCAGCGCGTTTTATCCACTGTACCCTATACTCGCATTGGCAATCCGTCTCAATATTGGTCCATCACCACCGGTTTTCATTTTAGCTAGCAACCTCCTGTTGGCCTTTGAGTCAGAGGTCGGAATATTAGAAGACAGGACTTCGCGGTATCAGGCCTTCGCTTGCGCTATCGACCGGTTTAGTGATGACATAACAATGCCCATTGTCTGGTTCTTTTACTGCAGTTCGTAGTAAAATTTGCCCATTTAAATCAATGGTAAAATTATTACATACACGCAACTTCAAACAACCACTGTAGGTTAGTGGGTGGCGTTTTTTGTTTGATTTTACTTTTATTTGAAGGGCTAAAGCTTCGTAATTCCATTTCAGGTTATTTCCGGGGTTAAAAGTCCTTATAAATGCGTATTAAACTCATTTTAAAAAGGGCACTTTTGCACCGTAAAATAGCGTTTTAACGCTTATTTAATGACATGTGATAGTTCTGAGCATAGTTGCGATTGGCATATAGGAAAAAAGAGTAAAATGATATTGTGCTTCGCACCAGGATGCGATCATACAAGCGAAAAGAGTATAGTTGCAAATTCTACCGATTTCCTAAGCATGGCAATTTGGCTTCAAAATGGGAATCACGCTGCAGGTAAGCTTGTTTTATAATCAAAACTAATCACTATATGAAGTCAAGTTTTTCGATAGAAGATTAGGAGAATTTCAAGCAATATTATTTATGTTCACTTTTTTTGTTCCTCTGCTGGAACAATGGTCTAAAGCACTGTGGCTAACTAACAATCAGGTTCTTCGATGGAGGAGGAGTTGGGCAAGTTGACCCTAACCCTGACGAAAAGGAAAACTGCTAAGTTTTCTAATTTTATTTATTGGGCACACTTTTTGCATGTTTTTCGACTGGTCTCAATTTCTGTCAAAAACCCTGCACAAAGGACGTGCATGGAGCGCTAGGAGTCCAGGTCCAAAGCTGGAGCGCCAGGAGTCCAGGTGCGAAACTGGAGCGCCTCGCTACCCTATATAGTAATGATCTTTTTTGTTTAAGTTTTAGACCCTTTTTTGCCAAAGACACTTTTGCGTTAATAAGTGGTTTTTAAAAAACTTTAAATACTTTCTCAGTGATGACCTGTAACCATCATATCTGAAGTACGACCTAGGTATTCTACAGTAGAGGTAGATCCCTGCCGGTAATATTTTCATTTTTGAGCATAGGGCAACTAGGTTGGGTCGTTCGTGGAGTGCCCGCTAAAACATCAATCCGGCCCAGTGGTGCACCCAGATATTTGAAAGAGGGGAGGAGAAAATTTTTCAAAAAAGGAATACTTTCGCTGCCGAATTTTTGGCCTTTTTTACTGAAAATAGGAGTTTCCAGTCTATTTTCAGACAAAAATTACCAAACTTCGTTCTCGTTTGCTAATATATTGTCAAATAAATCGATCTAATAGCTTTTTTTGGCGTCGCATTCGCCCCGCTTTCAAAAATTTTGGATACTTTTGTTTAAAAAAAATGACTTTAATTGACATCTTGGTCCAAAGTTTCACAATATTTTTTTCGGTTTTACTTAGGCATCTTTTGGTTTTACTTTGGCGTTTTGGGCTGCCTCGGGGCGGATTGTCAATTAAGGAAGAAATAATTATTATAATAGCAATTTTTTGTCTAAAAAGCCCTTTTTTCTTTTAAATATCGTAAGTGACACTACTATGGGACTGGATGTAGATACTACATTAACCCTGCACGCCCTGCCGCGCTTACCGTATACGCCTGTATTTGCGACTTTAATTTTGCATTCACAAAATAATACAAAATCATTTACTTTGCTTTGACCTTTCTTCACTATGAGCTGTTAATTTAGAGCTGTAACCTTCATTCATTTCTAAAATCGTAGTTGACCTTTTTTTGGTCTTAGATTGTTCTTGACTTCACATTTCGCTATGTTTATGATTGTTTAGCAATTGATTTTCTGTACAGTATATCCTGTGAAGTTGTCTAGAAACGCTATTCTGTGTCATAATAGTACCCTTTTTAAAATGAGTTTAATACGCATTTATAAGGACTTTTAACCCCGGAAATAACCTGAAATGGAATTACGAAGCTTTAGCCCTTCAAATAAAAGTAAAATCAAACAAAAAACGCCACCCACTAACCTACAGTGGTTGTTCGAAGTTGCGTGTATGTAATAATTTTACCATTGATTTAAATGGGCGAATTTTACTACGATCTGCAGTAAAAGAACCAGACAATGGGCATTGTGACGCGCCACTAAAACGACCTATCGCCTGGTTGCTAATTCCTGGACTCCTTAACCTCGCCCAAATTCATCGGCAGGTTGCCATTGCCTCAATTCGCCAGTGTTTTCACTGTTTCCACCCGACACCACGAGGAGGTTTGAGGTTGGACTCTGTCGGGTAAGGAATACAACTTTACCGTCTCACTGTATGAATTGGGCCAATGCTATTCCATCAACCATCTCAAACCTAACGAGTCAAAAAACAAGTGCGTGCTTTCCACCTGAGAAGTAGAGAAGCTTCAAGGTCACTGAATATTACAAATGAGCAAGAACAAAGCTACAACTCTATCCACATCCGATCTACCTTGAAGTCACGCTGGACCGAACTCTGATCTTCAAGCAACACATACTAGAAACAAAAGCGAAAATAAAAACAAAAAATTACACCATGAAAGATTTGTGAACTTCAAGTGGGGCCATTTACCTCCACACACTAAGAGTATCACGTTTACCATCTTCGTACGCAACAGCTAAACACGCTTACCCAATTCGAGAGATATCAACTTAAGCCAAAAAGCTTTTCGCTACTGCAAACAACGCCTGTCGCAAAAACACATAATGTCTGAAACCTTCTATTACAAGCAATCTACCTATATATTTTTGAAAGAATCGCAACACTGATGAGAAAACGATAAGAAGGAGAAAAAAAGGAAGAAATAGGCAACTCAGGCATCCAAATCACCAGTTATACAGAGCCATGCGAGGAACATGTATGATAATTTGCACATTTTTACTTCTTTTTAAAATTTTTCCTGCATTCCAAAACGAAGTTCTTGAAGATATTATTATACAGTGTCGATGTCAGACTATACAAATGAAAATGAAATAGTAATTTACGTAATTGAAATAGTAACATACGTACAACGGAACTTAATCGCAGCACGTAGTAACGCTTAATAAAGCTAATTATATATATAAAGGTCAGTGATATTTGCATCGATATCAGAATCAAAACAACTGCTCACAAAGAAGACTAAAAATACTGAAAACTCTTAGAACGCAATTAGATCAAATTTAATCAAAAATTTATAAAGAACAATGTACCGAGAAAATTAATGATAAGCTATAGACAGTATCCAGAGTCTTATTGGCACAATCAAACCTTTGATTAACAGCCTAAGACATAGTGTTTCGAAATCGACATTTGTCTTTTATTCCTCGTCAGTATAGCTAGAAATACAGATATAAACATGAGCGTAGAAAGGCAAAGAATCGCAAATTAATTAGATCATAACACAATTGTTTTTTTTTCATTTCCTTCCGAAAATATTAAAAATGACAATATTATTACAAGAACTGAACTGTTATAATATTACTAGAATTGAATTGTAGTAATGATTGCTTATTTGGAGAATTATTTGGATCCTGCATAAGCTTATAAAAAAATATTAATGATCCAATTTAATAACATTTTCATAAACATTTCAGTTGTTCTTTCTAAAAAGATCTTTGCTCATTATTTTTTTGTTTGTTCAATTTAAGTGGGGGAGATAATTTTATATCAATTTTCTCCAAATCTACTTTATTCGCACCCATGTACGGCACGCACTCACGCGCATAAAAGTGTTAGTTTTGCAAGTAAGCAGCAAAATATGGTATTAAAAACGTTAAAGACATAATCATCTTGCGTCACTTTTAGCTGCAAGAGTTGTCAATGAAACTATGCAAGAGTAGATGAGTCATTTGCCATTTAAAAACGTTTTTCGTAGCTATACTGCGGCAGATACCGTTTGTCTTGAAGACGAGCCTAAAATTAAGAACTGTTGGATATGTGCAAGCTTTTAATATTATTAAGTTCAGATTCATTATTGAATCATAGCTAGGAATAATTTTCACTTTTTCTAGGAATAATTTTCACTTTTTCTCGGAATATTTTGAATTCCAACTTTTTTTTTTGAGTAAGTTTCTTCCAAAAATCTTTTTTACTTTAAACCAACTTAATTTAGAGTCGAATAAAATCATAAAAGATCGACCCTTGAAAATTTAAAGTCGCTAAAGCAAGAAGTTTTTAATTTTGTGGTTTGTTGAAGCCACTTCAACAAAATTTGGAGATTTTGGCACATATTTAATGTGAAGAAGATCGTTAGACGTTTTTGCATTTTTTTGCAATCACATTATTTAGGCATTTTATAATCAAACTTTAAATTTCACAAACTAACTTCGGTGCCACATTTAAATCGCCTATGACGTCATTTTATTAAAACTTGGTTCTGACACTTCTGTGATAATATCATAACCAATTTTTCTTAAGTTGGGTAAATATTGAGTACCATTACTACTATTTTCTAGCATTGGCATTTTTCGGTGCAGCTGGAATTTTTCAGTTCTGAAATATTCCAGTGCCGGCATTTTCCATGCGGGACATCCCTTAGTTAATATTATGGTAAATATTTAATTCTATGATTACAGATAAGATTTCACATTGCTGAAATACTGTATATTGTCCTGGTAGACTAACAGACCGGGATCCCGCGCTGATGTTGGCATACGAAAGTATACCAATTTCTAACGGCACAGCGTCACGTGCCAAGATGGCCTACCTACTTAATAATCTGAGGATCTGGCAGGTGCAAATGAGCACCTCCAAAATTTGCTCAATGACAAACAAATGTACACCTCTCAAAAACACTTCTGCCGCATTTGCCAACTACTTCTGACCATTGAATGAGTAATGACAGACATTTTGGTTGGTGGGAAATCCCCGCCAGACGCTAATTAATGACCACTAAAATACGCCTAAACACGTACGAAAGTATAGCTCATGGAAATATTGCATTTTGTGCAGAACACATAAGCAAACACAAAATGACTAATGACAGACGAATTTTGTTCGACTGTTATCTGTTGATCGAGAAGGATAAACTTTGCTTTTTGTTGACTCTGCAGCAAAGTTTTCAATTTTTATTCTCTTCGTTGGTCGCAGAAATTGATTAGGATCATGTTTACACTCTTCTACAAAATTTTCTCGTGCTTCTTTTCCTCGTTTTAGCGTCTCTAGAAGATATTTGCTACAGTTTGGTAAAGCAAATTTCCCGGATGCCAAGTTCATCAACGGTTGAACCTCAAACTCATAAGCAAACGGACTACCAAAATCTTCAATAGCTAGGGCAATTAAATGCATATGTTTGTTATCTTTACGAATTAGATAGTCAATAACTTGAGATGATGCATATTCATTATGCTCAAGTCCACATATGCTTCGCAATTTTGTGACAGCAATTGTTGTTTAGCTTTTTGTCAGTGCCCATCGTCTTACCGCACCTTCAGAATTTGTAAATGCCCCTATTCCTTTAATTGCTGAAGCAGCATCTCGATTGTAGCTTTGCTCCAATGATAGATCCACGGCAGATCGTGAATAATATTTCAAAGTTCTTCAGATCGAAATAGCTCCACTTTCAAGAGTACTAGTTATCTCAGGGCAAGCAGTTTGCAGCTGATGCAGAAACAAAGTGCCGTAGCGAGCATAGTTTGGACAATTTAGTCCAAAAAAACATCAAGCACGTTTGGAAGAATATTCTTGTAACCAGGGCCACAGAGAGAAAATTTTCCAGGGGATACGAAGGTCGATACCGGGCCCTCAAACCTTATTGGGCCCCCCAAGCCTGATAGGGGCCCATGCCGTTAAATCCTTTTTTGTCCGCTGGGTGTAGATCTTCATTTAAAAGTGACGGGATAACGATATATTGCTCACAGTTAGGATCTATAAAAAACACAACTAGACATAAAATTGGTTTAAATCCAGCTAGAGGGTCTGGGCAGTGCCGTCGCCAGAGCAACCGAAGTGAGGGGGCAGTAAAATAGACTAAACTTTTGCTTATAAAAACTGATATTTTACGGTTACAAATTACGCGCTATTTTCAAATTTTTGAATTCACGTTAAAAAAAAGAGACGTATAAGCCTAGCAGCGTTTATTAGCGGTCCACATAATTCCTGAAAAAATCTGTCTGCTGCGGTGATTGGGACCAGAAGCACAACCAGGAATTTGCTTAGACGGGGGGGCTTGAACCAAAAGTAAACTTTTTTTGCACAAAATTTGTCTGATTTAGGCACCGTGCTAAACAAACCAATGCAACTCAAGCGCATCACAGAGGAGCCTGGGGGCAGAGCCCCCTGCGTCTGAATGATTTTCGTGATTTTGCGGCAAAAAGCAGCAATTTTAACGCCATTTTAATCACATTTCGCACGTTTTTCAAGCCATAATGCGACCAGAAACGCAACAATATTTTTGCTGGGAAAAAGGGGCTTGAACCAAAAGTAAACTTTTTTTGTACAAAATTTGTCTAATTTAGGCCGCGCTGAACAAACCGATGCAACTAAAGCGAATCACAGAGGGGCCTAGGGACAGAGTCCCCATCCGCTGGATGACTTTTGTCATTTTACGGCAAAAAATAGCAATTTTAACGCCAATTCAATCACATTTCGCTCGTTTTTCAAGCCATATGAATAATTAGAGTAAATCGCTAAAATTCAAAAGTTATTGAAAGAATTGAATTGCCTAGCCCCTTTTTATACTTAAGGTCAAGTCCAAAACACCTAAACGCTTGGTTTTTTGGGGTATATTTTCTCCATGACTTGGCTAAAGGGGCTGAAGCCCCTCAGACCCTATTCTCTGGTTGCGCAATAGACTGCGACCTAAAAAAATATTGAGTGTGCTCTAAAACAAAAAAGCTGGTCTTTTAAAAAAATGTTTTCACGTATTGTTTCAGGTTATAATCACTAACGAAGTACCGGTAACAATTCTGTAGGCTTACATCCCAATTCCGCGACACATCCGTAAAGGCGTGTTAATAAGGCGAATTATTCAGGGACGTAGCCAGGGAAGAGCAAAATTTTGCTTTACCTCCGCAAATAATTTCAGTTAAATGCAATTTTTCAGAAAATTTCATGCATATTAGGTCAAAATTCGTTTTTTGCCGCCCCAAAAGATTTGGTGCAAAATGTCAAAAGTCAGATTTTTTAGTGTTTTTTGGTGTTCACGTTACTTTGGCCAGAAAATGCTGCTCAATCTGAGTGAAGATGTTGTTTATTTGTTTTTTTTTTGTCCTCACCTTATTTTGGCCAGAAAATGCGGCTTAATTTCAGTAAAAACCTTTTCTTCTTTTTTTGGTCTCGGGGACTAAATCGGCTCTTTAATTGCCCCCTCAAAATTTCAATTGCCCCCCCAAAAATTTCGTTCTGGCTACATTCCTAAGATTATTGCGTCACATTTATGTACAACAGTTGGTCACCAGTAGGCCTAATTTCGTGAAGAATCGAGAAAACTTCAAAAGAGAATTATGTTTGAACGTTATTATTTCTTTTTCCATTATTGCCTGTTGTCGTGTCGTTACGTGATGCTCCACAGAAGTATTCTGAGTAAACCGAAATGAGGGGGAACAAGCAGTCGTTAGGGGGGGCACGGCCCTCCTGGCCCCCCCGTAGCGACGGCATTGGGTCTGGGGGAGCGCTGTGAGCTCCCCCAGCAGGGTCTGGGGCGGAGCCCCGGAAGCTTTAGCACTTTTTATGTTTCTCGAGGGTAAACTACAGCATTTGACCAACATCCCAGCACCAAACTTGCTTAAACTGACAAGCAGAAAACGTGATATACATGAAAGAAAGTATGTGAAGTGGGGAATGATGATATTGACACAATATTATACAATATAGTGACTTTAATACTGGAAATCCAAATATTTTACTGATAAAATTTTAAGAAGTCATCAGCAATTATAGACTTTACAAACCCAAATACCTATTAAACTCATACAGATAGAGTGAGTTACTTAATGATAGTAGTATAGATTGCTGTCGACTTTGACTCCGCTCTCTGAGGTTGAAATGCTTTTGGATCTATGGAAATGTGGGCCCTCGTACATTGTTATACCGTAGAATTAAGGCTCTCGAGTCAGAGAAATGTAACAAAACGTTAATTTCGATGCAAGTGTATGGCTTTTGATACATTTTCCTCTTTTTTTAATCAAATCGGCCACTATCGGATGCCCTAAAAGCTGTGTAGCAAAAATAGCGACCAATTACCAGTACTGAATAGGCTGAATTACATTTTTGCTGTAAGCAAGGTTGATTACGGTGTTATGGTGCGATACCAAAACTTTACGCGGAAACCTGAACTCTTCCGGGCCCCTTGAGCCCTGGCCCCCCTAGGCTCGGGCCCGGGTACGATGTACCCCCCTGAACTCCCTCTCGCAGGTCCTGCTTGTAACCACGAAGATCATTCGTACGAACACATCTCTGGAAGTTTTTATAGACTCTATTGATCAAGAATATGTAAATTGTCTTGTACTGCGCTTACTTGCCAAGCAGTCCGTTTAGAGTATTAGCGAAAAATCCATTATACTTATCACAAAAATCAACAACTTCATAGTTTTCTTCCAGGTATGAATAAAATTCATTTCTGTTTGCTGATTCAAAAAAAGGTGAGTTTAAAACAGCTTCATTCAATGCTTTCTTTTCTTCCACCAACAAAGCATCTGTGAAACGTTTAAAGACTAAACGCTCTAAAACTATTGCAGTAAGCTCGTGAATTCTTTCGCACCTGTTATGAAATTTACGTTTAATGATACCAACTAGAGAACCCTCCGCAAAAACGCCAGATTCCACAAGAACTCTGTCAATACCAGACCCGTTCAAAAAGTTCCTACCGTTCCAAAAAATGCGAGTTTCAAGTGAAAATTTCCTAAAAGAATCAAGAGATTTTTAAAACGCGGTGCCTCTAGAGCCTGAATAGCATATGCTTTTTGCGCTATAGCTAAGTCATACGTCACTGCAGCGAATTCTTGGCCTGCTTCCTGCGCATTTTTAAATGTTCTGACCATGGTCTAGCGTACTACGTCACTACTAGTTAAAGAACGGGAAATAGGGTCATTGTAGCAGAGCCTTTGCCCTGGCAAGTGGTCGACAATAGATTGGCTAATAAACCCAGCATACAAAGGCAAATGCTCATTAATGCCTTTTACCAACCAGTAAAACTGCAACAGAGTTAGACCAAAATGAGTAGTAAGGGGGCATTTGATGGTTGTGTGGTCGAGGATAAAACCGGATGCGCTTATGGCAAAGTGATGATGGCAGATGAAAGGGGTTGCCTAAATTCCGCCACATTACGGTCAACTTCTACAAATTTTCTTCAACTTCGCTTACTTCGAAAACGAATTTCCTAATTATCTTTGCCACATTCTTCATTGCAATTTTGATAGGTGTGGCTCACAGTAGCAGCATGCCAGGTGGTTTTCCCATTAAGTGTTTCAATGTGTGCATCGTTGTTGTCCCAAACGCAAGCTGCGCTCAGATTTGGACGTAATCTTATTCCATTGGGTGCTTCTTGGTCTTCAGATACCACGGAATAAACAAATTCTGTTTCCAAAGCTTTCGCATCATAATAGTTAATACAATGCCCTCGTCGGTTTAAAATTGGAACAACTAATTTAGAGCCGGTTATAGCAGATAAACCAAGATCGAAGACAAAGTTTTTCCTAGGACTAATGTTGCCTCTGCTAACCTTGTAAACGACATCGGAAGCAAGTGCTTCCACTTTTCGATGAATTGCTTCCACACAATTTTCCGTTTTTGGCAATGCCAAACCACTGAGAAGAGTCGTGAAAAAAAGCATTAATTTTTCCTCTATTTCACAGTCACTTTCTTTGAGATTAGCTATGTTTGCATTTTGGATTCCTTTAATTTTGGATTCATTTTAACCTATCCAATTGTTCATTTGTTTAGCTTTTGTAGTTAATCGGGGCAGGTGTCAACATTACTGGAGGATCCCTATAGTATGGCACCCCCCAAGTTTTTCATGTTATCTTTTTACTGTACTTATGTCGAAAATTTCATTTTTCTTTAAGCTTGAGTGGTTAAAAATTTTGAAAGACATATTTGAGAACGACTACCGAATTGTGGCAACTGAAATTAGTCGTAACTTTATCTTTCCTTTCTATTCTGAATCATTCTTAAGCTTAGCTTAAATGGTTGAAAAGTTTAAATTTTTGAGAACCTAATTGAGGGACTACCATTTTAGTATCCCCAAATTTTGTCAAATTTGATATTTCCCTTATATATACCTACCTTAAAAATTTCATTGGTCTAGCTTTAAAGATAAAAAAGTTTAAATTTTGGAGGGCCCGTGTGGGGAACCCCCCATCGTAGCACCCCCTATTTCAGGCGAGCAGCAGTGCTTTTGGGTATCTATGATTGCTCAGAGTATAATCCATGTGCGTTTTGAGGTTTAAACGAAGATAGTGATAGAAGAAAAAAAAAGGAAAAAGAAAAAATAAAAAAAAATTTCATGCATGGCGAAATAGATAAATATGACCATGATAAAGGTCGTAAGTAGTATGTTCAAAAGACACAAACTTTTTTTCATTGATATCCGTAGTTACTGAGATATACCGGTTTAAAATTGTCCACTTTTTGCCGATTTTCGGCCTCTAAAATCGCGATCACGTGACTGGGCGCCCCCAAATTTGGTGTGCATACAGTCTCTATCTGCACCCAAGTTGTGTTCAAATTTCAGGTTTCCACGTTTACCTAACTTATAGATATAAGCCAATTAATAAATTTTCGAGAAAAAAATGGCAGTTTTTTCTCAAATTTAGAGTTCCTAAATCACGATCACGTAACCAGGGTTCCTCAAAATTGGCATACTTGATGGTTTTAATTATTGTCATATCATATCCAAAATTCTACTTTTTATGTTTAATGATTTTTTAGTTCTAAGCAAATCATTGAATTTCGCTGCTCATCTATCAATATGACCGAGTAAAAACAAAGGTTCTGTTACGTTGGACCATATAAGAGAAGCTGAAAAACAGTAATTGCGTCGACGCATACGTACAGTGGAACGTAATTTGCAGAACGTTTTGTTTTGCCAGCTCAATACGCAAAAAAAATCTGAGCCAGGCCTACGTAAAAGTCAGAGATAGTTGATATCGCTATCAGAATCAAAACGACTGCTTACAAAAAAGGCCCAAATTATTAAAGCGCAGATTGGCTAAATTTAAATGAAAGCGTTTCATACGCCCAGGCGCGTAGCCAGGATTTCGCAAAGGGGCGGATTTTTTGGAAGTTTGATCCAACCGTAAACGAACTTGACCCTAATTTTTATTAGTCTTGAATTGGATTGAGGCAATTTTTTGTGAAAATTAGGTGATCTCACAAAAAAAAAGGTCTTCACCGAAATTCAAAGGCTTTTTCTGACCGAAATCACAAATTTAAGGTGTTTTTTCCGGCCAAAAACAGGTGATCTCCAAAAAAAAGGAAAAAAGGTCTTCATCGACTTTGGGTGAGCTCCAGAGCCAAAAAAACACTATTCTGGTCCAAATGACGGCATGTCCTTCACAACTTCAGCTCCCAAATCCCTTTGGGGAAGGCTGTTTTCAGTTTTGGAGCAAAAATCGGCCTCAAAAGGTGCTATTTTGCACTAAAAACGTGCTATTTTGCATACTTTTCAGGCCAATGGGGGGCCCGAGGCCTAGAATATTATTGCGTATAGGTCGAGAATATCATTGCGTAGGCTATAGGTCGTTAGCAGAGGCTTGCTTGGAACATCTCATTTAGACTGATGGCATTTGTGGTAGCGAGGTTAGATGCGTGTTCCGCAGTTTCGTTTTAGATAATCACAGACACAACCGTAGTTTTTAAAGATTATGGTCTTATTCAAATAGAAAGCAGAAATTAGTCAGTTTACTCAACCAAGAAATTCAAAATTAAGATATACTTAACTTAACAATTAACTTCTTAATATTAAATTTTGGAGTTAAATACATAAGCTATACACTGTCTGTCTTCTCTTAGTAGCACGTTCTCATCTAAATGACTAAAATACATTTTTAAAAAAATTTCGAATTTATGGAAGTTATAAAGTTATCCTGCGTCAAGTTCAGAGTTGTAAACGGGCCGACTAGTTCAGGCCCGAACTCGAAAATATAAGCCCGAGCACGGCCCGAACCCGAAAACTACTGTAATTTGAAGCTCAAATCATGCCCGAAATACTCGAAAGTTAAGTTAGGTCTGAAAAATTTAGTAATGTTGCCAAGTTATGTTAATTATATTTTTATGCATCTAAAACAAAAAGCGCGTCTCAGGTCCGGATTAAGCCAAAAATTTTTGTTAACTTTAAGCCCGAACCCGAAAAGCCCGGCCCGACTTGCAACTCTGGTCAAGTTGATGTGAAAATGGATGCGAAAGTTTTGTAATTTCAACTTAGCGTTGAAAAATATAAAATTTATTGTTTAACTCAGGGGTTCTCAACTGGGGCTATTGGCTACCCTGGGGGGTCACGGCCCAACGGAACATTAATTAGAGGACCACGAGCGCAAGATTTATTAACGGTAATTAACCACGTACGACCAGCGGACGGCTGACGCTTTTAAGCGTTTTTAGACTCTTGCCGAAAAACTGGCTGCCAAGTTCAAGGGCTTATGCTTTTTGTCTGGGACGTCACAAGCCAACCGCTTGGTTTCAGAAGGCTCTAGCTGTAAACCGCGCGGGCAAACAGTATTGTCTGCTGTTAACTACAAACGGTTAGTTGCTATCTAGTTAAAACGTTTTGCTTAGTTTGAACATCAGGCACTTATTGCTTAGATTTAAAATTTATACAAACAGAAAATTTTATTGCTGAGCAGGGGCCACTGCAGAAGGGAGCTACAAACCATAAAAGGTTGAGAACCACTGGTCTAACTACTACACTAGTATCAAAACTAAAGAAAAAATTTAGCATGTCCAAAGTCTAAAGCAGTAACATTTTGCAATTTTTCAGCTCAGATTCATACCGGTAGTATTTCGCTTAAAATATAGAGTATAGCAGCAATAATGGCTGTACCAGAGAGCATATATCAAGAGCCTACTCCCAACCTGATTCTTTATAGAAGATATTACGACTACGAAGGTCCTCATCACAATGCTGTATTTTTGGTGGAAGAGTTTTATTTTGATGACTGTCGAATCTTTTACATACAAACACTTCGAGCTTTTGTGGATTAACACAAAAAATCTTTTAAAGATTATTTGAACGCTTTTGCTCACCATGAAAACTTTTTATGTAAAAAACAACTTTGCAAATCACATCAAGTCTTTCATTATACTCGCTGCATAACGCTGAAGCGTGTAACGAGTTTTTGGACCCATTTCTGCGTCAGTGAGGCTGCGGGCAACACAACTCCTTTGGAAGAAACGTCACAACAGTGACGCGCCGTTGAGAACGCAGCTTCCGATTTAACCGGTCAGAGATTCGAACGCGTTACCGCTCGACCAACTAGCCGGCCAGAAACATTTGTCTAAATTTGGATTTTATCTACTATACCAGCTGGTTGAAAGTTAATAAGCTCGCTTCTCAAACTAGATGTCAGAGATGGAATTGCCGCTCCAGTCAATTTAGACGCAATGGTATCGACGCTTAACAGGCCAAATTCAACGCCAGCGCAATGAAAACGCGGAATGGAGTCTAGTTTGTATATCCAACATATTATTCGTCGTTGGCATTATCGATCGTGAATTCATATGTTGCAAGGTTGTTATGCAAATGCAATAATGTCAAATTTTAACACTGTGTTTTTTAATGTTGAACTATTTATTACTGTGCACCAATTTTGGAAGATTTTACGGTTGTTAGATTGGGGTCCACGACAACTGACCGCGACAAACTGACCGCGAACCGACTGACCCCAATTGGCTGAGAAGGGCGGTCATAAAAATATTTTACTATCCCCAGAGCCATCTTGCCCAAGCCCTCACTTTGTGACGAAATCACTTTGTGACGAGATCACTGGTAACCGTTGGCTCGTGGTCAGTTGACTTGACCCATGTGGTTTGTACCACAAGTTCTGCAAACAGTGGAAGAGTCTACTGAACTAACTTCGTGTTTATTATGTCTCTGCGTACAATAGTGCATTAAAGAATACACGACAAACCAAGCCGTCGCTATGATATAAGAACTGAATGATACAAATAGCTCAGTCATGACATAAAAATTTGAAAATAAGGCAAATTTAATTTTGTTTGGTGCTGTTGAAAGCCATTTCAAACGATTTTCACTGTATACACTGAGAGAGCTGATCTGTAGCGCCTAATCCTTAACGCGGACTGATAGTTTAATTATTAACTATTCATTTTTAAATCAGAAATTGGTGATCACGTGATTAGGTTGTGCTGGCTGTTTTTGAATTTAAGTAAATTTCTGTCTCAATTATTTTTATGTTCTTTAAAAACAGGAATAACTGTAAATTTAAACTAGCATTCTTGTGCTATAAAATGTAATGCATTAACTTTTCTCCTGCGCTTTGCCTACTTTTGCTGCTCGCAAAATACAAAGCAAGCTGAACATCAGATTTCCACATTACCAAAACATTAAAAAACTGGGCCAAGCAGTTAACCCATCGTGGCGGCTCAGTCTGAGGAAAGAGTTACAAACAGATCCCAAAAAGGAAAAGGGTGCTCTGTGTTGGTATGCTTAGACAGATGCACAGAGCTTGGTTCAAACGCACTAACAAACGATTAAAAGATTGAAATGCTCTAAAACCTTTCTGTCTGTTTCACACGTAAATGGAATCATCAGGAGTAATATTTTTAAATGGTAATCTGCTGTGATAATAGCTTTCACTTCTTGTTATTGAGCTCTTCGTGAAGCCCTGATGTCAAACTCAAACCAAAGCAAGCTTATTAAGTTACAGTAACTTGGACGATTACTAATATTATAGAGTTGTAAGGCGGGGCGGGAGTTTCGGGGCGGGTTCGGGCCTAAAGTTGACAAGAATTTCGGGCTTAAGACGCACTTTTTGTCTTAGGTGCACAAAAATGTAATC
The DNA here is from genome assembly GCA_963965965.1 of Trididemnum nubilum. Taxonomy (NCBI): domain Eukaryota; kingdom Metazoa; phylum Chordata; class Ascidiacea; order Aplousobranchia; family Didemnidae; genus Trididemnum; species Trididemnum nubilum. The sequence goes on along the minus strand of OZ014473.1, from coordinate 12,299,977 downwards.
AAAATAACCTGGCAAGATTATCCAAATATATATTCTTATAATCAAAATAACCTGGCTAGGTCTGAAAAATATGCTACGTATATTTTTCAGACCCAACTTAACTTTTGGGTTTTTCGGGCATGATTTGAGCTTTAAATTGGTTTTCGGTTCGGGCTAATATTTTCGGGTTTGGGCCTGAACTTAGTTGGCCCGTTTACAACTCTTCAACCCGAATATTATCGATTATCGACTAATTAATACTGTAATATTATCGACCTCTTCTTCAACCCGAAACAGTAAAATTGTAATAATTTTGCAATTACATTAAATCCACCGAGTTGCCTTGGCCAGTAGACAGCGAAGGGGCCTCTAGGTCTTCGATTCAAGCGGCCACCTGCGTACTACACAGGGTGGAGACTTTACACAGTTCCTTATAATTGCTGAACGTCAAGCACGAAAGCTGTGAATTCCAATTTTTATAGTCAACTTGATGTTACCCGACCGAGAAACGAACCCAAATCCACCGTTGCAATAGCAGACGCTCGGTCCACTTGACCACTAACTGATATTTTCGTAACTTAATCGTTTTTTTTTTTTCAAACTTCAAGTTCTTTTTTTCGAGCTGGAACAAAACGTGACCCTGAGTTAGGATTGTAGAAAACTTGAAACGCATTATTACTCTTTCGCGCTTTTCTGAAACAAGAAGCGAATTGGTAAAAAGGTAGTTCCATAGAGACGTTTCACACTGTACTCCTTAAAAGCCTAGTTTTTTTAAGGGATCCTTTCGATTTTGGATTGCATTCTCATTGTAAATCGTTTCGTTCACAATTTTGCGCCGTAGAACTGCTTATAATTTTTGAAATTTAACTTGTTTTTTTTATTCTTTTTTATTTTATTTTGATATTTTTTTGCCTTTATTACTCTGTGCATGTCCTGTCTTTAAATTTAACTTTTTGCTTTTGAGCACTATTTTGGTTTATTTGTTCTTAAATTTGGAGTAAAATGAGACTTGCTGAAAAAAGCAAACCGAGCTACTAACAAAAAGGCTATTTGGTTCATGAGCTCTTTTAACAATTTAAAAAATTGAAAGTTACGCCAATCAAAATATATTAATTTTGCGGTAAACTTCGCCTTTGGACAGCAATTTTTCCTTTCACTTTCCTGTTTTAGGTTATGTTTTTGATCAGCGTGTTACGCTCTGATGTTGTTAATGTTTAATTGGATAAAAATTGTTTTCCGCATACACCACTGTACTTGCAATCCTTTTGCCTGTAAAATGTTAAGCAAATGGTATGCTGTTGTTAGTATGTGAAAAACATTATATTTTTTATGCCTCGTCTCTCGTTCGATTTAATATTATAGACCTCTTCTTCTCACAGTTTTCATCCAGCACTTTATCATTTTGACGTTAGTTGGCGAGCTTCAGTTCATAATAAATAAATAAAAAGGCGAGTTTAGAACTTATTTCCTTGCTTTCTCTTCTACTCATTTCACTCCAACATGTTGATTGGACGCTGTCACAACAGTATTGACGAACAATTTCAAACATTTTTTACAGTGTTAGTTTTTTGTTTTTGTTGTGTTGTCATTCCGATTAAGTATTACTCTTTATTTTGTCGAAGACATCGGATGCACTTCTGTGATTTGATAATTAAAACTTGTTTGTTTTTTTTTTTGTTCTAACTTTCATTGTAATTATTTTTTCAATACAGTAAAATAGCGCGTGAATTTTATTGCAAAAAATTATTGTCATAGCAATTATGTCTTTACAGGGCTGTAGGTCTCGAGACCGGTCTCGGTCTCGAGACCTGTTTCGAGACCAATTTTTTGTGGTCTCGGTCTCGGTCTTGGTCTCGGCTGTTTTGCACCGGTCTTGGTCTTGGTCTCGAACCGTTGTGGTCTTGGTCTCGTAGCTCAAAAATTGGTCTCGAGACCGGGTAATTTCTGTAAGTAAAATAAAATAACTAATTTTGTAATGTTTGCAAGAAAAAATAAAATAGCAAGATCATGTAAATTTTGTAAGTAAAATGTAGTTTTGTAAGAAGCTAACGAAGCGGTTACATTATCGGTAGGACAAAGAGGTTTCGCACCTGGAGATCAAGATTGTCGCATTTTTACATGAGACAAGACATCATTCACGCATAGCAGTTTTGATGACGAGAAACGAAACTAGAGTCCAAGCAAAACTACAGAGTTCTTGCCCAATTCTAGCACTGCAGATGTTTTTGCGACTTTTTGATCCCGATGTGATAGAAGTTTTTGTGTCAAAGGATGTACACAATGCTACTATTTTGAGATTGTAGAGTGCTGCACAAATAAGTGAGAACGTTTTTGGCAGTTGTTTAAGCAGTTTTTAAAAAAAATTCGTCTTTTCGCTTTTGCAATTTGACGACGCTGCTAAAGAAGCAAAAAAACCCCAACTCGAAGTAGACAAGGCTATGGGAATTAAACTGTTTTACAAACATAGTCGCTAAAATTGACGTCGATGCTCTCAAAATTTAAGAACAAATCAAAAAACAAATAAGGCTGAAAATCGGCAAAAAATTAAAAACAGCCAGTCACAATTCAAAATTTACTGATTCTTATCAAACAAGAGTGGATACATTGTGTACATATTACTTTATTGTCAATTGCAGTCGCGTAGCCAGGATTTCGCAAAGGGGGGGGGGCTTTTTTGGAAGTTTGATACAACCGAAAACGAACTTGACCCAAATTTTCATTAGTCTTAAATTAGATTCAGGTGGTTTTTCTGTCAAAATTAGGTGATCTCCAAAAAAAAGGTCTTCACCGAAATTCAAGGTTTTTTTTTCCGGCCGAATACAGGTGATCTCCCAATAAACAAAAAAAAAGGTCTTCACCGAAATTTAAAGGGTTTTTCCGACCAAAATCAGAAATTCAAGGGTTTGTTTCCGGCCGAAATCAGAAACTCAAGAGTTTTTTCGGCCGATTGCAGGTGATCTCCAAACAAAAAAAGTCTCCACCAAAATTCAAACGGGTTTTTCTGGCCGAAATCAGAAATTCAAGGGTTTTTTTGGCCGAATTAGAAATTCAAAGGGTTTTTCTGGCCGAAATAAGGTGATCTCCAAAAATAGGTTTTCACCGACTTTGGGTGAGCTCCTGAACCAAAAAACTCCGCTATTCCGGTCCAAACAACTGCAAGTCCTTCGCAACTTCGGCTCCAAAATCTCTTTGGGGGGGGGCTGTTTTCATTTTTGGAGCAAAAATCGTCCTCAAAAGCACTAAAAACGTGCTATTTTGCATATTTTTCAGGCCAATAGAAGAGGCTCCAGCCCCCCCCCCGCCCTCCCCCCTGGCTACGCTACAGGTCGATTGTCGACAACAGTTATATACTAACCTACAGTATATATTTTGTCTCTTTGTCAACAGCGAACTAACCCACTACTTTAAAATTGGCAAATTTTGTTTGTTCATGATGTCTATGCCGAAGCTCAACGTAAAATGGCAAGTGACTCAAACAGGAGGGCAAAGTGGGCTGCAGCTCTCCTCTTTTTAGTCATATCACTTACAAAATTTGATTCATGAATGCAAGCATTTAAACGTGTCTTGGACTTGACCTGTATAGGTAAAGAAGAGGGTCTAAAGTGGTTGAGCAATTTAATTCTTTCAAACGGCTTCCGAATCTTAGCTATTAAGTTCTTAGCAATTTTTGCAATTAAGAATCTTAGCTATTAAGCAGTTCTAAAAACATGCAAAATATGATTCAAATGGTTATTTTTTACAAAAAATCATAAAAATTGTCTAGCGACTGGGCAAACCTCCGGATGTGATACGATTTAGTTACAACAGTTTGTTGAGCGCGACGACAAAACAGTGCTGCGAACTCGAACTTGAACTCGAAAAAACTCGGTATTTTTGCCGAACTCGCTCACAAAAAAATAATTTAGCTGAACTCGAACTTGAACTAGAATAAAACAGTCCAAGTTCGTTAAACGAAATTTAAAGATTAAAAAATCGCTTGAAATATTTTTTTTGATCAAGCTTTGTAAATTGAGATTGTGTTTTTCCCAACACTGCATGTTTTCCAGTTTTTATGCTTAAGCGAACTAGAAAAAACAGCTAGGAGTATAAAAAAAGAAACGATTAAGGTGGAAAAGCGACGCAACGTTTTATCTTGAGTTAAGTGATAAGAAATTTGTCTCTTATATAGCGAAAACTTTACTATTATTGTGTTAACAGTTATCTACTCCCGTGATTCTCAACCTATGGGTCGCCTAAAAATTTTTTAGGGTAGTTTTTTTTAAACAACTACAAAGAGAAAAACTTGCAGAAAGCAATACAGTAATAAAATAAACGTATATAGTAGTCCATCCTAGTTGCATTTTTGTAGCAAAAAACTCCAGCAGTGAAACTTTGAGTTTCTCAAGATCACAAAGGTGTAAAACGCTTAGAAGTAGTAAACGATATATTTTCAAATTAAATCTTTCATTATGCTCGCTGTAATTCGCCGAAGCAAATAACAAGGTTACTGGGTCTATCTCCGCGTCATTGCGCCCTGGCAACCACAGTTCTTTTCGGAGAAATATCGCAGCGGTGGCGAGCCGTTGGCAACACTGTGTCCGATTTGACCGGCCCGAGATTTAAATCTCACACCTCCCGCTCCAGAGACGAACGCGTTACCGCTCGACCAACTAGCATAGAATTCACGCAGTGAAGGAGACTAGAAATCAAAGGTCATGTATGTCAGAAGGAGACAAATCAAAGGTCATGTATCTCAAACAAAATTGATCGAGTTTGCAACCCTGCAACAAAATATTTTTCTGCTCAAAATTATATTGTTTTGTTTAAGCCTTCTCTTAGCATAATTGTAGTTACGCGCTTAGAAATCCCCCCCTTTTACTTGAAACTCCTGGCTGCGTTTTTGTAGCTATATCTTTAATACGGTACATCAAATATACAACTAGCTTTTTACAATTTTTTTTGTAATTTTATTTCATTAAGTTTACGTCAGTTTTATTGACCCGTAATTTCTAACAAAAATAAAGGTGACCAGACTTCGAGCTCTGAATAAGAGGCATTAAGTTTGGTTGAAGGATCTCTTTTTTTGGTGAAAATCTACATAAAATGACATATTTAGATGTTTTGATGAAGTAATCGTCGCTTTGACTAAAGCACTTTATCATCTGAATCAATTTATATAATCATCAAACAAACTCATCAGCAAATATGAGCTTTAAAAACTTTTTTTCAAAAAATCGAAAAAACTATTGATGACGTCATTTTTTCGGTCTCGGTCTCGGTCTTGGTCTCGAACTTTGCCGGTCTCGGTCTCGAAGCCAAAATTGAGATCGAGACCGGTCTTGGTCTCGGTCTTGGTCTCGGAAAAATTTTGTGGTCTCGGTCTCGGTCTTGGTCTCGGACGAGTCGGTCTCGACTACAGCCCTGTGTCTTTATTTACCAAGGTGCCTAGACAGGAGATAGAAAAGAGACTGCGAACATTAAATCAAGCTGCAACCTACCAACATCGCTACCACACACGGTGGAGGTTTACACCATCCCTTGTATTTATCAACTCAATTTAATAATTTATTAATTCCAGTTTTAATAAGCGGGTTATTTGTTTTGATTGGCTCGACCGAGAATCGAACCAGATTCAACCGGCTTAACGGTTGTAGTAGAAATATATTTTATGCTTATAATCTACTAGAATAACGGATTGTCTAAAACAGTTACACCAACCATTACAAATTTTCTGGTTACGCGTTTGAGTGAGGCTCAACGAAAATGTAGGATAATAGCGAGGCTAAATAATTAAGAGCCTACCTGAACTTACCCTGGCAAAAAAAGTGGCGGACTGAGCCTACCTTCAACCACAGCAAAGATCTAACTCGCACCAAATTTCAGAGCTCGTAAAACTTGGGCAAAAACAGCTTCATTTTCACAGCGCAGTGGTGGAGAGTCGAACTCAAATGCATGAGAGCGAGGGTTCAATTCCCTGTTGTTGCAAATTCTGCAAATGCGTGTAAAAGCATGTGTTAAAAATATTGTTCTATGTTCTTATCGAGTTTATGCTCTTGCTGTTAAAAAACAACTAGCAGCATTCGTTAAATTTCATCGTACCGCGAAGTGACGTTTTTAGAAAAAAATAATAGCAAAAGGTCGTAAAAGAAATGTTTTTCTGATCTTCTCTTTTTTGTTTTGGAATAGGTGTTCAACACATTAAATGAAAGATCTATTGTAAGAAAAACAGTATTAATGCCCAAATGGCACTAATTAATTAGAGCTTCTCTAAGAACAGTATAATCATTTGAAAAACGTAGTAAAGTATTAATGAATTATAAAAAAGAATTTTTGACAGTTCAAACGTATGCAAAATAGCAGCACGGGTCTTGTGCTTTAAGACAATCAAAACGCTAAGTGATGTACCGTTATACTACTTCCTTCCGGACGCGTAGCCAGGAGTTTACAACGGGAAGACTTTTTTGAGGATCAGCCGCCGTAGGCAATTGGGGATGTTTGGCGATACCCCTAGACGTTACAGTCTGGGGATCTGGGGCTAGCGCTTGGATATTTTGCAATTTTTAGCCAAAATACCTTAATTTCAGGCTTATTTTGATAAAAATTAATGCTTTTGCAACTTGGCATAAAAATTAGACTCTGCAATTTCTGCGTTTGGATGAAAATAGCTTCTATCAAGAACCAGTTTCCCTTAGAAGAGTAAGAACCTATTTTTATCAAAATACAAAACCCAATATTGTGCCGGCAGAAACAGTTCGTCTATTACAGTACTTCAAAATTCTGCAGAAATTAGTCAGTTAGTAAATTTTCAGCAAAGAGCTTGATTTTATCAGCCATATTGCAGCGACAGACAAAATTTTTGAAATAAGTATCATTTTTTATTCAACGCATAACGTTTTGGACTATTCTTCTGGTCATCTACAAAACAAAAATATTCGTGTTAACATTTCAAAAACTAACTCGCTTATGAGTTACTTACAAAAAAGCAATGAAGTTATTTCATCAACGCAATAAGTACACAATTTTAACGTACCATAATGTACAATTTATGCAATGGCATGAAAATAATATCTCATATACGTTCAGTACCTATTGTAAAATATTATTAGAAATCTGATTAAAAAACGCACACACAAAACAACATAATAATACATGCTAACCTAATAAACATTTAGTAGAAAAGATAACCATTAGCGTAAAACTGTCAAGCTGTTTATTGAGTTGTACTGTGTATTTTGAAATTTTGATACGTTTTTAAGACCTATTTTAAGTAACGAAATTGCTGCGATATATAATAGCCAGTTGAAAGAATCAATTTGTCCAGCCCCGTAAGCCTCTTCTTCTCATACTGATCAAGTCCAAACCGCGTTGAAACCAGGGGCGTATTTAAGGGGGGGGGCATTGTGACATGGCCCCCCCTTTGGGTCGCCAGGAGTAGTAGAGAAGGATTGATTTCAGGCCATTGAGGGTTGCGGAGGCGGAGGATTGCGGAGTGACGGAGGATTTCGGAGTGAATCACTAAATGTGGACTATTACTTTAGCGGAGGAATGCGGCAAAAACCCTACCTCTAAAGTTTAAAATTAGTAAAACTTATCTAAAAAGCGAGCCACCGAAGTTGGTGAGTGTAAAGTTTGCTGAACCACCGAAGGTGGTGAGTTTAAAATTAGTAAAACTTACCTAAAAAGCAAACCACCGAAGGTGGTGAGTGTAAAGTTTGCCGAACCACCGAAGGTGGTGAGTCTAAAATTAGTAAAACTTACCTACAGTAAGAACCGAACCACCGAAGGTGGTGAGTTTCAACTTTGCCGAACCACCGAAGGTGGTGAGTCTAAAATTAGTAAGGCTTACCTAAGAACCGAACCACCGAAGGTGGTGAGTCTAAAGTTTGCCAAACCACCGAATGTGGTGAGTCTAAAATTAGTAAAACTTACTTAAGAACCAAACCACCGAAGGTGGTGAGTCTAAAATTAGTAAAACTTACTTAAGAACCGAACCACCGAAGGTGGTGAGTCTAAAGTTTGCCGAACCACCGAAGGTGGTGAGTCTTAAGCTTAAAAACTACTTTCCTAAGAACCGAACCATCAAAGGTGGTGAGTCCAAAGTTTGCCAAACCACCGAAGGTGGTGAGTCTAAAGTTAAAATTTTTGAAGGGCTTACCAAAGTACAGAACCACCGAAGGTGGTGAGTCAGTCTAAGTACCGAACCACCGAAGGTGGTGAGTCTTAGGCTTAAAAACTACTTTCCTAAGAACCGAACCACCGAAGGTGGTGAGTCTAAAGTTTGCCGAACCACCGAAGGTGGTGAGTTTAAAATTAGTAAATCTTATCTAAGAACCGAACCACCGAAGGTGGTGAGTCTAAAATAATAAATCTTATCTAAGAACCGAACCACCGAAGGTGGTGAGTTTAAAATTAATAAAACTTAGTTAAGAAGCGAACCACCGAAGGTGGTGAGTTTAAAATTAGTAAGGTTTACCTGGAACCGAACCACCGAAGGTGGTGAGTCTAAAATAATAAAACTTACCTAAGAACCGAACCACCGAAGGTGGTGAGTTTAAAATTAGTAAAACTTAGTTAAGAAGCGAGCCACCGATGGTGGTGAGTTTAAAATTAGTAAGGTTTACCTGGGAACCGAGCCACCGAAGGTGGTGAGTCTAAATTTAATAAAACTTACCTAAGAACCGAACCACCGAAGGTGGTGAGTCTAAAATTAGTAAAACTAAAATTAGTAAAAAACTAAGAACCGAACCACCGAAGGTGGCGAGTCAAAAGCTTTAAATTCGAGGTTAAAGTGTAAAGGTATGGGCCATCTGGTTTGTTGTGAAATCACCTTTACAAACTCTTTTCATCTGCTTGTGCTAATGGGATTAGAATTAAGACTTTAATTGGAATTGCTAACTGCGTGTAATCGTACGCGAGCTATGGGAATCCCCTCTTTGGGGAAATTTCTAAAGGGAATTTTTTCAAAAGCTTTTCAAAGAGCGCTCTGAAAAAGGTCTGTCAATCTCAGATCATAAACTGAATCTCTAGTGGAGGAATGCGGCAAAAACCCTAAATTTTAAAACATTAGCCTGAGAGCCGCTGCGAACCAAACCACCAAAGGTCTTATCTGGTCTTAAGCTTAAAATACTTAAAGTGTAAAATTGGTAGGACTTTTTGGAAACCGAACCACCGCAAGTGGTGAGTCTTACGTTTACACTTTGTAACACTTCATGGGAACCGAACCACCGAAGGTGGTGAGTCCAAAGTTTAAAATTTGTAAGGCTTGCTTGGAAATCAAACTACCACAGGCGGTTAGTTAAAGTCTAAACTTTGTAAGGTTTCCCTGGAAATCAAACTACCGCAGGCGGTTAGTTAAAGTCTAGAAATTATAAGGCTTTCCTGGGAATGGAACTACCGAAAGTGGTTTGTCAAAGTCTAAAGTTGAAAATTTGGACTAAACTTTAAATGTCATGGACCGTTTTTTATAGACTGGTGGCTAGCTGTCGCAAAATCGCTTTGAAGTTTGCAAGGTTCCAACAGTTCGATACTTTCAATCTAAAAAAATTAAAAATTATGAAAACAAAACTAAATTTTAAGGCATTTAGTCGATAACGTAGAAATATGTTTGAAATATGGTTGCATATTAACGAATAACTGCGGTATTATGTTTCAGCAAGATGGTGGTGAACTTGGAGTACAAGTTGGTCAGTATTATTCTTTGACCTTTACAGTAAAATATTGCAACAGTGACTGCTAAAATATACGTGAGTCGATATGAAAAAGTGGTATTATCCTTTGACTTTTGCTTTAAAAATAATAAAAGGCTGTTGTAGCCACATTTGTAAACCTCAGATAGCTTGTCGCAAATTCGCCTTCAAAAAATCTTTTCAACTGTTTTCACTCTACAAATTAAAATTTGCTAACGCTGTTTTGCTTGCCTGACGTAAAATAATCCAACTTGTTTAATTTCCGATCGCCTTGGTGTCACAAGGACTAGCAAGTTTGTTCGTTGCAATACTTACTCGAGAGTTTTAACGCTCTAAAGTCATTCTATCAAAATGAACGTATGTACCTTCCGTCACAAAACCTTTACTCGAAATGGTGCTATACTGCGTCACAAAACAGAAGTACATGAACGGTTTTGAAATTAGAGTGCGAAAATGTAGCAGAAAATTTGAAAGAGAACCAGCCCCTGACCGATGTAACGCACCCACCGCTGTTACCACCAGCGTCATGTTCAATTTCACCCTACCTAGGAGAAAAATAATCATTTGTGCAAACCCTCATCTAAAAAATTGCGAATAATAAGCTTGAACGAACACGCAGTACCGATTCAATGCCCAGAACAAGCGGTTTAATCCCCAACAGAACAACAGCCTCCAAACACTCAACCGACCAACATCAAAGTTTGGAACACCTTTTTCAATATTGCTCCAAAAGGAACCCCAAGTTTAAAAAAAAAAGTTTGCGAATTTATTTGACCAAAATTAAAAGCATGGAACGCCTTTTTTAATATTGCTCCAAAAGGAACCCTAAGTTAAAAAAAAAAAGTTACCAAAATTGAAAGCATGGAACGCCTTGTTTGATATTGCTCCCAAATGGAACCCAAAACTTTAAAAAAATTTTGTAAATTTATTTGACCAAAATTAAAAGCATGGAACGCCTTTTTAAAAATTGCTCCCAAAGGGAATCCTAAGTTTGAGAAAAAAGGTTTGCAAATTTATTTGACCAAAATTAAAAGTATGGAACGACTTTTTCAATTTTGCTCCTAATGGGAATCCTAAGTTTTAAAAAAGTTTGTAAATTTATTTGACCAAGAATAAAAGTCTGCAACGCCGCGGGCAGTTTTAAAAAAGTTTGTTCGTAAATGTATTTGACCAAGCATGAAAGTCTGCAACTCCGCAACTTTAAAGCGAAAGAAATTAACATTTTTTACAAAAAAGACTTGCATTGAAACATGTAAAGCAATAAAAAAGTTAAAATGTTAAACAATTTTAGCGATATTTAAGCAAAAAAAAAATTTCATATTTAAAATAAAAAGAACTTTAAGTGAAAAAAAGCTATTGGCTGAGATGGAAAGCTGAAATCGCCGCAAATCCACCATTTCAACGCGAAGGGGCTATAAAACTATTTGACCGAGGGTGAAAACATGCATTGCCGGAGAATATCTTGAATTTTAGCGGTCTTATCGCATCTCATACGTCTTCGATTTCACCGCGAAGGAGTAAAGCTATATTTGACCGAGGTTAGAAATTTACATCATTACAGGCGTCTATCGTTTTACCCCAAAAGGGCTAATTTATCAAGATTACGTAAAAACTTCCATAGCAGACGTCTTCAATTTTATAGGACTTACCGCATTGCAAACACCTTCAACTTTTACTTGAAGGATAAATCTTTTTACCCGAGATCTGAAGCTTGCGTCGCCGCAAATATCTTTTAATTGTTCCCGAAGAAAAAAAACCTAAGAAAAAAAATTTTAATTTCTCAAGTAAAACTAGAATTCTTATTAATTTTGTGGAGTTGTTTGACTTGAACACTCCTCAAAGGTTACTTCACAGTTCTTTTGTTCCCCCCCCCCCAAAAAAAAAAAAACCGAAGGCTGTTTTTACAGAAATTTGACCGATATGACGTTATACCACTCCAAAAAGAAGTCCCTTGCTCTAACGTAAAGACAAAATTTATAAAAAGTTCAAGCTTCAAACAGGTTTTGAATTATTTTTCGTTGCAATTTTCACTCAAAAGAAATTGTATTTTATTATATTTTATTAAACTTATTCCTAAAAACAAAATATACCGTAAAACTTCTATTTGAGCGCCATGGCGTTCTATTCTTCAATCTTTTCGTTATAGCGGCGTTCAATTAGAGGATGGCGCTCTATTTTTCAACTATTTGGTTAACAGTTTAGAAAAATAAATTTTATTAATGAAAGGAAAAAACACCTACCGTAACACAGTTACTAGTAGGCAATCAAAAATTCACTGGTGAAAATCAACTGACACGTCGCTGTTGTAGACGTCCTCGACATTTTTGTGCTGGGGTTGGTATACCGGTAAATCGAAATTATTATTTTGTGACGTAGAAAACCATTTGATTACTAACTAGCATAATGAATTTCAAAGTGCTGTTCTATCAAAGGTGGTGTTCAATTAAAGGGTGGCGCTCTATTTTTGAAACTCCTGTAGTGGCGTTCTATTAGAGATAGCGTTCGAATAAAGGTAGCGCTCAAATAGAGTTTTTTTCGGTAGTTATTAAAAACTACACCTTAAGAAAGTGCTTCATGCTTTTAATAAAACTATTGTTCCAAACAAACAAACAAACAAAAAAAAAATTGCAAAACTTGGAATCGTTTTTCATAACACTATTCTCTGAATACAAGAAAATCATTAAAAACTTACAATGTTGGGTACACTTTTTAGGTGCAAACGGTATTCAAGACAAATAAGCACAACAATTTTGAATATTTTGATCAAATCATCCTGATGCAAACAAGAAAATTAAAATTGATTAACTTTCAGGCAAGAGTTTCGATTACTTACGCTACAATTTTCACTTAATGCAAAGAAATTACTAGGAATGAAGAGATTTTGGTGAACTTATTCCTTTGATAACAATACTACGTTATAAAAAAACAAGATTTTAGAATATTTTTGAAAAAGTTATCGAATGATATTCATTTCAAGGTAAAATTATTGTTTTAAACAAAGAAATCGTAAGACCGCAACTATTTTTCACAAAACTATCTCTGTATAAACAAAATTATTTGAAAACTTATAAGGTTTTAGGTAAGTTTTCGATATTTTAGATAAAATTTTTAATCAAGGCAAAGAAATAGTGAGGTTTTTAGTACTTTTGACCAACTTTTTCTACAAAATCAAGGCAATGGTTGAAAATTTTACAGTATTAGGTAAGTTTTTAAAGGTTAAGCAATCTTCAAGATAAAGAAACGTAAGACTGTAAACATTTTTTTGTAAACACAGGTTTATGTTAACCAAAACACTCCAAAACAAGTTAAAATTTTCAGTAAGTTTGAGATAAAATCACTTCATGTTTAAAATAAATTTAGTTGAACTATTTCCTTGACATAAAATTACTTTTCAAGTCCAAGAAATTATAAGACCTCGAATGTTTTTGATCAAACTATTCCTATGTAAACAAGGAACTTAAAAAAATTTAAGATTTTAGACCAGCGCTTTTGTTTTTTACGCTACAGTTTTGGTTCAAAACAGAGAAATTGTTAGGTTTTAAGATAGTTTATTGAATTTATCGTCACACAACAATATAAAGCGACCAAAAAGCCAAAATTTCAGAGAATAGTAATTAAAAGTTATCGAATGATATTCAATTTTAGGGTAGAATTATTGTTTTAAACAAAGAAATCGTAAGACTGCAATTTTTTTTAACTAAACTAACCCTAAACAAGACTAATCAAAAATTCAATTCATTTTACTTATTCAAGGTTTTATTCAATTCAAAGAAATTGTATGACTTTGAGTTATCTTCAAACAAATCATGTTTATGCAAACAAGAAAATCGCTAAAACATTTAAGAGATTAGGAGAATTTTGATTCAAAGTGCCAAAAAACCCAATTTTCAAGTAAATTTATACCCGAGATCACGAAAAGAGGTTTAATTTTGAACGATTTTCCCGAATAATTATAAAAAATAAGGTATTCAAACAAGAATTTTAATTCAAGCTAAACAAATGTTTAAGATAGTTTACAAAATTTCCCTATATTTTAATAAAATTTTAGGTAAAGTTACGGTTTTTTAGGTAAAACTCAAGAAAATGCAAGTCTTTGAATGTCTTTGATCAAACAGTTCTCATGCAAACAAGAAAACGGTTGAAAATTCTTCTATGTTAGGTAAGTTTTTAAAGTAAAAGTAATAATCAAGGCAAACATACCCAAAATCTTGATCAAAGTATTGCAACACAAAGAAGAAAGTTAATAACTAGTTCAAGTTTTAGGCGAGTTTTTGGATTTATTTACGTTGCAATTTCCACCCAAGTCAACTATATCGTAAGGTTTTAAGATATTTTGACGTACTTACCCCAATAAAACAAGATCAAGTAATAAAAAACACAAGTTCTTAGATAAATTTCGCTTAAAAGTTGTCAAAAAATATTCGTTTTAAGGTTGAATTGTCGTTTTAATCAAAGAAATTGTACGATTTTGCGACATTTCTGCAAAAACATCTTGATACAAACAAGGAAATTGTAAAACTGACGTAAATTTTATAACTCGAGACTATAAGGCAAGGTTTAATATCGAATGACACCAAAAAAATTGCAAAAGAGCTTGTTTTAACGTATAGAAGTTTAACATCGGGATAAGAAGTTGAATAAAATTTTATGGTATTTTAGTAAAAAGAACGGTGTAAAATAAAACATTGATAAAAAATTTGTTATTCCAGGTAAAGCTTTCTTGTTCAGATTCGAAAAAAAGATTATTTCTACGTAATAGTTCAATTTAAGATGAAGAAAAGTAAGACTTTTTACCTTTTTTGGAAAATTATCGCTACGAATACAAAAAGGTTTAGAATTTTTGAATAAGAAATATAGTCCTGTTTTGACTGAGTGATGTACTTTAAGACAATGACATTTTAATATTTCAGAATATTTTCTTCCTAATATTGGTAAAATTTAACGCCTAAGAAAATTGCTCGCTTAAAATTGTTAAATATTACCGTTTTCAAGGAAAACATTCAATTTAAAACAAACAAAGCGAAAGAATTTAACATTTGTTTACAAAAAAGCATGCAAAGCATCAAGCATTGAATTGAAGCATGTATTGCATTGAATGTATTGAAGCACGTAAAGCAATAAAAAACTCAAGATGTTAAGCAACTTTAACGATACTTCAGCTAAAAAACTTCATTCAAGACGAAGGAATCATAAGATTTTGAGATAGTTTGGACAAAATTGTTCTTAACAAACGCAAGAAAATTATTCAAAAGTTACGACTTTGTAGAATCTTTTTGTTTAAGGTAGAAAAAATAGCCGCTTTTTACGTTAAAACTGTTAATCACGTCTTAGAAACCTGAATTGGAAAAATAACAGCAAAAATTTTGCATATTTGTGTGTCTAAGAACCGAAGCACCGGCACCTGGAAACTTACAGAACGATCTAAATGTTTGGTTTTTATCTTTGAGGCACGGCTTTGTTGTAACACGTTACCAAGTAAAAATCAAATTCGAACGACTCGTCAAAACATACGATTCGCTCTGTAAGGACCTATTTTTCAAAGTTTTAAACGATTGAGATATGATTTTGCATCGCATAATTTGCAAGAAAAAAAACATTCTCACATTTCTTTGCATTTTGAGCTGGATTTAGGCTAGGCGATACTGCTGTGGGACGTTTGATTTTTTTACGTCATAACCTTGGTCGGACAATTTTCAATTTTCCTAAGTCAAAGCTACGACTATGCAATTCGAGGTTTTATAAAATTCGAAATCTTTTGCCCTTTAATTTGAATACCTTTCGAAACGATCAAGATTTGCTTTTTCAATGCTCGGAAACGGATAAAGTCGGTTCAATACTACATGAAACAACGCGCAAGGTGTCGGCGACCGCTTGGGAAGTTTCACTTAACATTGCGAATAAACTCACCATGGGCGTTGTTTCATGTAGCATTGAACCGACTTTATCCCGTTTCCGAGCATTGAAAAAGCAAATCTTGATCGTTTCGAAGGTATTCAAATTAAAGGGCAAAAGATTTCGAATTTTATAAAACCTCGAATTGCATAGTCGTAGCTTTGACTTAGGAAAATTGAAAATTGTCCGACCAAGGTTATGACGTAAAAAAATCAAACGTCCCACAGCAGTATCGCCTAGCCTAAATCCAGCTCAAAATGCAAAGAAATGTGAGAATGTTTTTTTTCTTGCAAATTATGCGATGCAAAATCATATCTCAATCGTTTAAAACTTTGAAAAATAGGTCCTTACAGAGCGAATCGTATGTTTTGACGAGTCGTTCGAATTTGATTTTTACTTGGTAACGTGTTACAACAAAGCCGTGCCTCAAAGATAAAAACCAAACATTTAGATCGTTCTGTAAGTTTCCAGGTGCCGGTGCTTCGGTTCTTAGACACACAAATATGCAAAATTTTTGCTGTTATTTTTCCAATTCAGGTTTCTAAGACGTGATTAACAGTTTTAACGTAAAAAGCGGCTATTTTTCTACCTTAAACAAAAAGATTCTACAAAGTCGTAACTTTTGAATAATTTTCTTGCGTTTGTTAAGAACAATTTTGTCCAAACTATCTCAAAATCTTATGATTCCTTCGTCTTGAATGAAGTTTTTTAGCTGAAGTATCGTTAAAGTTGCTTAACATCTTGAGTTTTTTATTGCTTTACGTGCTTCAATACATTCAATGCAATACATGCTTCAATTCAATGCTTGATGCTTTGCATGCTTTTTTGTAAACAAATGTTAATTCTTTCGCTTTGTTTGTTTTAAATTGAATGTTTTCCTTGAAAACGGTAATATTTAACAATTTTAAGCGAGCAATTTTCTTAGGCGTTAAATTTTACCAATATTAGGAAGAAAATATTCTGAAATATTAAAATGTCATTGTCTTAAAGTACATCACTCAGTCAAAACAGGGACTATATTTTCTTATTCAAAAATTCTAAACCTTTTTGTATTCGTAGCGATAATTTTCCAAAAAGGTAAAAAGTCTTACTTTTCTTCATCTTAAATTGAACTATTACGTAGAAATAATCTTTTTTTCGATCTGAACAAGAAAGCTTTACCTGGAATAACAAATTTTTTATCAATGTTTTATTTTACACCGTTCTTTTTACTAAAATACCATAAAATTTATTCAACTTCTTATCCCGATGTTAAACTTCTATACGTTAAAACAAGCTCTTTTGCAATTTTTTTGGTGTCATTCGATATTAAACCTTGCCTTATAGTCTCGAGTTATAAAATTTACGTCAGTTTTACAATTTCCTTGTTTGTATCAAGATGTTTTTGCAGAAATGTCGCAAAATCGTACAATTTCTTTGATTAAAACGACAATTCAACCTTAAAACGAATATTTTTGACAACTTTTAAGCGAAATTTATCTAAGAACTTGTGTTTTTTATTACTTGATCTTGTTTTATTGGGGTAAGTAACGTCAAAATATCTTAAAACCTTACGATATAGTTGACTTGGGTGGAAATTGCAACGTAAATAAATCCAAAAACTCGCCTAAACTTGAACTAGTTATTAACTTTCTTCTTTGTGTTGCAATACTTTGATCAAGATTTTGGGTATGTTTGCCTTGATTATTACTTTTACTTTAAAAACTTACCTAACATAGAAGAATTTTCAACCGTTTTCTTGTTTGCAT